>NC_069454.1:4106011-4284409 GCF_026875155.1 Cherax quadricarinatus | reverse complement strand
AGGTGAATATTAAACAGCCAAGGGTAATGTTTTAGTAGCTGACCTATATTCAGCTGACCAGTGTACAGTGAGAGAATCATAGCAGAAAACGCCAAATATATATATAAACTCAAGGAAAGTCAGGTTGTAGGTGGCGTTACTCTCCTCAGTGTTTTAAAAATGGCTGAGACAGCAGAACAGGTCAGGAGACAACAACACCACACAACCCCCGATAAATAGAATTGAGGGGGATTTGGAAGGATAAAACCATTGATTAAACCTTTCTGGTCTACCATAATAGAAAAGAGTTAGAAGTTAATAAGTGAAACCGGACTGTGAAGTGAGGCGGGAAGGGGAGTGTGTAATAAGGGGTTAACTGAAAGGGGTTTGTGAAGTTAAGGGAAAAGTGAGCAGTGAAGAGGGTTTTGAAGAAGAAAATTTACTAGTAATTCAGTGGTGATTACTAAAGCAGATACTAGGGTGTACTAGATGACTGGAAAAGAGAAATAAATATTATTGTATATGAGTAAAAGAGCAAAGAGTGAAAATGGCAGGCATTAGGGGGGTACAGGCTGCCATAATTATATTTATCTTTCTCCTGCAATTCCATGAAGATAGAAATCAGTCATGGGGGCTGGAAAAGGTGAATGGAGTAATAGCACCCTGGACAGTAAAAGCCCAACAGTTGCCATCCTACCAGAAAAGTAAACCTCACTATCGCCGCAAGATACCCCAAGATACCCCTCAGATACCCCACCAAATGACTACCTCACTGGCAACTACCCGAACACACTGTTCCTAGCTCCGACTAACCCATACGAAGTCTCCCTTATTATCAACGCACTAAAAAACAAGGCAGGAGATTTAAATACCTTACCACCCTTTATATACAAAAAAGTGTCACAAGTGCTTTCACGAATCATTGCAACACTCTTTAACAAATCCATTGAATCCTCCACCTTCCCTACAGTACTCAAAATAGCAAGGGTCACCCCGATCCACAAAGGAGGAGACCAAACAGAGTTGAATAACTATAGGCCAATATCCAACTTACACCCTCTCTCAAAAATCTTCGAAAAATTAATTCATAAACGAATCTACTCCTACCTTATCTCCCAAAACATACTCAATCCCTGCCAATTTGGATTCAGGCCTAATAAAAATACTAATGATGCTATTATACACATGCTAGAACATATATACACTGCAATAGAGAAAAAAGAAGTCCCACTGGGGATCTTCCTTGACTTACGTAAAGCTTTTGATACAGTTGACCATGACTTGCTCCACGTAAAATTGTCACACTATGGTATAAGAGGGCACTCCCTCAACTACCTCAAGTCATACCTCAGCAACAGAAGCCAATATGTGTACGCAAATGGGGCAAACTCTTCTGCACAACCAATTACAGTTGGTGTCCCACAGGGAAGTGTCCTTGGCCCTCATCTCTTTGTCCTATACATAAATGACCTACCAAATGCTTCGCAATTACTCAAACCCACACTATTTGCAGATGACACTACATACGTCTTCTCTCACCCGAGCCCAGTCACGCTAGCCAATACTGTAAATACCGAATTACAGAAAATATCTACCTGGATGAGGACTAACAAACTTACACTAAACATTGACAAAACCTACTTCATTCAGTTTGGTAACAGAGCTACAGATGTCCCTCTTAACATAATGATAAATGGATCACCTATCACAAAGCTAACAGAGGGAAAATTCTTAGGAATCCACCTTGATAGTAGACTCAAATTTCATACACATATACAACAAATTTCTAAGAAAAATTTCCAAGACTGTAGGCATACTATCGAAGATACGGTACTATGCTCCACAGTCAGCCCTCCTGGCCCTATATCACTCTCTTATTTACCCCTATCTCACCTATGGAATTTGTGCATGGGGCTCAACAACAATTAACCATCTCAGACCACTAATTACCCAACAAAAGGCTGCAGTTAGAATGATAACAAATTCTCACTACAGGCAGCACACTCCACCAATATTCAATACACTAAACCTACTCACCATACAAAACATCCATACTTATTACTGCACCTATTACATACATAGAACACTTAACTCTGATATTAACCCTCCCCTCAAACATCTCCTTGCCAACCTCAACAGAACACATGACCATAACACAAGGCACAGATCACTCTTTGATGTTCCTCGTGTCCATCTCACACTATGCAAAAACTCAATGCACATAAAAGGCCCTAAAATCTGGAATTCATTACCTGTAAATATAAAAGAAACACTACCTGTTTATAAATTCAAGTCTCTTCTCAAAGATCACTTACTCACCCAAAACCAAATAAATACTGAATAACTGAACCTTATAAATTGTATATCTTAAATGTTTCTCACAATTATATCACATAAATGTTAAACCTAAAACCCAATCTAACTTTATTATTTTTAAATACACTACCTAACAGAATACTCCATACGACTGAATGTACAACAATGCATGCAACCATATGACCTGTCTTTGTAATACTCACTTGTGCTTTATAGTAATCTGTTTACATTAATGTTTTATCACTGATTTCATCATTGCTTAGTTAATCTTAAGTTAATTTTAAGCCAGCCCGTAATGCTATGCATAGTATAAGTGGCTTTGGCATGCTGCTCTTATCTGTATTATTTTGTACCTCTGTATGTGTGCTCAAATTGTAAATAAATAAATAAATCAATAAAAAGGTATGGCAACACCGCATACCCAAACAAAAACAGTGGCACACAGCTCTTATTGTAGCACTCTTAAGTGGTGATATCCAAATTAATCCAGGACCTCAAACTATTGTGCAGAGGCAAAACAGACAGATAAATGACGGTGATAATGACGGTCTAGTAGCTAGGAATGATAACCTTAACTCCATATGTAATGCATACATAGGTCAATGTGAGACAATACAGCCATTATTATCTCAAACACTACCAAACAGGTGCATACACTGTACTAAAGTACGCATGAAAAACAAAAAAGGCACCTTATGTAAAATGTGTAAGGGGTGGGTGCATGATGGATGTATGTACAATTATAGTAACGGTGCCAGAATTCACTTTGTGTGTAACAAATGCACTTTGGCACAGTTACCCTTTAGCAGTGATGACATTGATTTACCTAATTTTAATACATATGACCCATTGCCATATATTGATGATTATAATTGTTTTATGAAAACAGGCCTTCACTTTATTCATGTCAACGCAAGATCACTTCTTCCTAAATTAGCAGAGATTAGGATTCTAGCTAACAAAATTAGGGCGGCAGTTATAACCATCTCTGAATCTTGGATGGAAGATACGGTGACTGACGACGAGTTCAAAATAGGTTACAATATAAAACGCTTTATTAAGAACAGAAAGGGTGGTGGAGTACGTGCCTACATTACCTGGAGTTTACCTGGAGAGAGTTCCGGGAGTCAGCGCCCCCTCAGCCCGGTCTGTGACCAGGCCTCTTGGTGGATCAGAGCCTGATTAACCAGACTGTTACTGCTGGCTGCACACAAACCAACATACGAGCCACAGCCCGGCTGGTCAGGTACCGACTGTAGGTGCTTGTTCAGTGCCAGCTTGAAGACTGCCAGGGGTCTATTGGTAATCCCCCTTATGTATGCTGGGAAGC
The DNA here is from genome assembly GCF_026875155.1 of Cherax quadricarinatus. Lineage (NCBI taxonomy): Eukaryota > Metazoa > Arthropoda > Malacostraca > Decapoda > Parastacidae > Cherax > Cherax quadricarinatus. Next base: position 4,280,784 of record NC_069454.1, on the reverse strand, counting down.
AGTTGAACAGTCTCGGGCCCCTGACACTTATTGTATTGTCTCTTAACGTGCTAGTGACACCCCTGCTTTTCATTGGGGGGATGGTGCATCGTCTGCCGAGTCTTTTGCTTTGGTAGTGAGTGATTTTCGTGTGCAAGTTTGGTACTAGTCCCACTAGGACTTTCCAGGTGTATATAATCATGTATCTCTCCCTCCTGCGTTCCAGGGGGGAGAGATACCTCCACTACACATGTTATATATCTACGACACATGTTATACTTTAAGTAAACATTTCATGCGTCCACTATACACGTTATACATCCAGTACACATATCATCTGCACTACACATGTTATATCTCCACTACACATGTTATATGTTCACTACACATGTTATATCTCCACTACACATGTTATATGTTCACTACACATGTTATATCTCCACTACACATGTTATATGTTCACTACACATGTTATATCTCCACTACACATGTTATATGTTCACTACACATGTTATATCTCCACTACACATGTTATATGTTCACTACACATGTTATATCTACACTACACATGTTATACCTCCACTACACATGATATGTCTCCAGAACATATGTTATACCTCCACTACACATTTTATATCTCTAATACATATGTTAAACCTCCACTACACATGTCTCCACGACACGTTATATTTTTTTACACATGTTATACCTCCACTACACATTTCCCTGGAGTTTACCTGGAGAGAGTTCCGAGGGTCAACGCCCCCGCGGCCCGGTCTGTGACCAGGCCTCCTGCTGGATCAGAGCCTGATCAACCAGGCTGTTACTGCTGGCTGCACGCAATCCAACGTACGGGCCACAGCCCGGCTGGTCAGGTACCGACTTTACGTGCTTGTCCAGTGCCTGCTTGATGACGGCCAGAGGTCTATTGGTAATCCCAATTTTGTATGCTGAGAGACAATTGAACAGTCTCGGGCCCCTGACATTTATTGTATTGTTTCTTAACGTGCTAGTGACACCCCTGCTTTTCATTGGGGGGATGTTGCATCGTCTGCCGAGTCTTTTGCTTTCGTACTGAGTGATTTTCGTGTGCAAGTTTGGTACTAGTCCCTCTAGGATTTCCCAGGTGTATATAATAATGTATCTCTCCCGCCTGCGTTCCAGGGGGGAGAGATACCTCCAGTACACATGTTATACCTCCAATACATGATATACCTCCACTGCACATGTTATACCTACACTACACATGCTATATTTCCACTACACATGTTATACCTATACTACACATGTTATACCTCCATTACACATGTTATATCTCCACTACACATGTTATACCTCCACTACACATGATATATCTCCACTACACATGCTATACGTCCACTACACGTTATACCTGCACTTCACATGTCATACCTTCACTGCACATTTTATATCTCCACTGCACATGTTATATCTTTACTACACATTTTATACCTTAATTACACATGTTACGTCTCCACAACACATATTGTAATTCCACTACACATGTTATATCTCCCCTGAACATTTTATACCTCCAATACACGTTATACCAACACTGCATATGTTATATCTCCACTACACATATACCTCCACTACATGTTAAACCTCCATTACACATGTTATACCTCCACTACAAATGCTATGGAAAATTTTATAGGGGCAGCTACGGTGAAAAGCTCTGTTCCACAAGGCACAGTACTAGCTCCCATCTTGTTCCTCATCCTCATATCCGACATAGACAAGGATGTCAGCCACAGCACCGTGTCTTCCTTTGCAGATGACACCCGAATCTGCATGACAGTGTCTTCCATTGCAGACACTGCAAGGCTCCAGGCGGACATCAACCAAATCTTTCAGTGGGCTGCAGAAAACAATATGAAGTTCAACGATGAGAAATTTCAATTACTCAGATATGGTAAACATGATGAAATTAAATCTTCATCAGAGTACAAAACAAATTCTGGCCACGAAATAGAGCGAAACACCAACGTCAAAGACCTGGGAGTGATTATGTCGGAGGATCTCACCTTCAAGGACCATAACATTGTATCAGTCGCATCTGCTAGAAAAATGACAGGATGGATAATGAGAACCTTCAAAACTAGGGAGGCCAAGCCCATGATGACACTCTTCAGGTCACTTGTTCTATCTAGGCTGGAATATTGCTGCACTCTAACAGCACCTTTTCAAGGCAGGTGAAATTGCCGACCTAGAAAATGTACAGAGAACTTTCACGGCGCGCATAACGGAGATAAAACACCTCAATTACTGGGAGCGCTTGAGGTTTCTAAACCTGTATTTCCTGGAACGCAGGAGGGAGGGAGATACATGATTATATACACCTGGAAAATCCTAGAGGGAACTAGTGCCGAACTTGCACACGAAAATCACTCACTACGAAAGCAAAAGACTTGGCAGACGATGCACCCATCCCCCCAATGAAAAGCAGGGGTGTCACTAGCACGTTAAGAGACCATACAATAAGTGTCAGGGGCCCGAGACTGTTCAACTGCCTCCCAGCACACATAAGGGGGATTACCAACAGACCCCTGGCAGTCTTCAAGCTGGCACTGGACAAGCACCTAAAGTCAGTTCCTGATCAGCCGGGCTGTGGCTCGTACGTTGGTTTGCGTGCAGCCAGCAGCAACAGCCTGGTTGATCAGGCGCTGATCCACCAGGAGGACTGGTGACAGACCAAGCCGCGGGGGCGTTGACCCCCGAAACTCTCTCCAGGTAAACTCCAGGTATATACATACAAGTAATCTCATTGGGAGACAACCCTATATTGTTTGCCGTAGTCACCCCGTGTAGATATGTGAGAAAACTTCACCACCTCTGGTCGCTGGAGGTGGGCCTTCGACCTCACAATCTTATCCATATCTATCGGAGACCAGTATAGATTGGGTAGCACCCACAAGTACGGCGCTACTAATTAATTGTGGACTGTATAGATTATATTAGTGTAACTGAATGAAGGGGGAGGGGGTAGGTTACACATGGATATATCCATCAAAGAAAAACATTTGTATATAATCCCACCACTTACCAGATATTCTCTGGGGCTCACTTGATGTAGCTGGATCACCCATAACCTATCCAATTACAACATACCTAACTGGCCAGTATCAGTCTGCTATAACTAGAAGAGTTACTTAACTGTGGGTGATTGATACTCCTTATTTCCTCCATTCACCATCTCATTTCGATGTCCTGCTACACCGACACGGTTCTTATTCCAGCAGGACGAGGTATCCGTTGGTTTGTCCCGGTTTAGAAGTCGTGACTCAATGAACTTCACTTTCCTCGTGACAGGAACAACGTGGTCTAGCGTGTTCACTCGGAGCAAGGCGACTTATTTCACTTCACGCATTCTCTTAACTTAGCGTTATTATCATTAATTACATTACAATTCACAAGATGATTTAATGTCTCATAATTATTATACACATTAGAGATCACTCCATTAAGATCTGAGACCGATGAGTGATGATTAAACCAAGGGTAATTTTCCCCAGGACACAGTCCATGGCGACGCACCAGTCACCCGGTCCTACCCTTATTCACTCATTTTACCACTCTATTACGGTGGTCCCGTAAATCACGTTCCCTCACTCTCCACCAGGAACAGTTACGACACTTCCTATTATGAAATGAGGCCTATGTTAATCCTTAGGCCGCCATGAACGCCAATTTCCTGGTTCCATGCTTTCCCAGCCTCCTCACTACATTCAAAACACTCCCGCACTCCCCCATGCCCCGAGTCGCCTTCTACCCCCGCAACATCGCGCATGCGCAAGGGAAAAATCTGGTTCTATCCTATTGTCAAATACATTTTTACACATATCGGACACATTAATACACCTATTAGGCACTATAGCTTCGGAAAATCTAAAATATTTTCCACAAATGCCATATTTCCATTACACTATTATACACATTTTTATACCTCCACTTCTCTTTTTAATATTCACTACACAATGTCTTCACTACACATGTTATACTTCCATTACACATGTTATATCTCCACTAACCAAACATATTATACCTCCACTACATGGTGAACCACTACACATGTTATACCCTCACTACACCATGTTATACATACAGGGACTATGGGTTGGCGATGGGGCCCCGTTCGTTCAATCAATACCCAGGTTCCAGCCAATGAGAAGGTGGTTTTGGCATTGCAGAGGTGATGGGGTACCCACTCACCTGTATGCCCTTGTCATTCCCATTCTAGGCTGGTTGAAGCACGATCTGCTCTCTAGTGGCTTATTCTGCATTGCATTACGTGGAGGTGCACTAATACCTATTGTTGTACATAGTGATATAGTGTACATACTTTGTTCTAAAAATTGGTAAAGGATAATATAAGTCATAAGTTTTGCTGTGTTTAATTTGCTCCTTTACACCTGATAAACAGGCCTTTGGGGACTCCTGGGTTGTTAATATGGGTGCCTGGCGGAGAGCTGGAGCTGGACACTTAGAGCACAGGTGAAGCCTAGGGTGACGCTGTGGAAGCAGGAACATTGTGTATCTTGCTGTTGGATTGCATTAGCTTTGCCAAGCTTTACAAACTTGCAGTTATCATTGCCTTGCATATGGTTCAGCCTTGCTATTGTATGATCGTTTCAAACAGCTTCGCTACTGCTTGTTCGATGTGCTCGCGTCACTACGGTCAATCTCTCTCCCTACTGAGAAAATTTTGCAGTCAGCTTTGCTTTGTGTATCCACCTTGCAAAGCGTGATGTGATATTCTGCAATCGTACTGCAATTGACCTGTCTGGAAAAATCTTCCAGTCCTGCACCCAACATTCTTGCTCCTGGGGGATTTAAACTTGGCACCTAAAATAGGAGGAATATAGCAAATTAATATTGTTTGCAGTAATAACACCAGGAAGGCAGCTCTGGATGAAAACTCACACTCACATGAGCTTTTTAAATCTATGCACCAAAATCCAATTTAAACCAGCAAATAATAGAGCCTACTAGACTGGAGAATTCACTAGACCTCATCTCTCACTAACAATGTCATCTGATAAGAAATCGTCTCCATATCAGAAACAATTACTCAGATCACAACATAATTGAGGTTCAGAACATGTATGGCGGTGAGCCCCAGACGACATAATGAGACTAGTCACGAGGGAGCAGTCACCCAAATTCAACTTCAATAAACAAACCATAAAGTGGGACCAAGTTAACCAAGTCCTAAACGATATAAGCTGGATGATATACTAAGCAACAAGACCCAATTATGCCTAGAACAGATTAACTCGGTGGCACTCCGTGTTGCACAAGGCTTATTCCTCTAAGAAAAAGGAGAAGTAGATGTAAAATAGAAAGAGACAGCGCTCCCTTTTTCAGGCGACGGAAAAAGAAATAAACAGAGCGGCTAAAATGAGGTCAATATATCTGAAAAAATGCGTGGGAGACACTGGTCAGAGAAATAGCAGCCTCGAACTTATGCTAAAAGAATCCTTTAGGAAGTCAGGAATCGCGGTGAAGAACTAAAAGCCATAAATGAAATCGGAAAAGAAACCCCAAAGTATTTCTTCTCCTATGCCAATTCATAATCGAGAACAACGTCTGTATTGGGCCCCTACTTAAATCAAGATGGGTCCTACACAGATTGACAGCAAAGGAAATGAGTGAGTACTCAAGTCAATATGACTCAGTTTTTAGCAAGTCGCTAACCAGACTGAGAAGTCGAAGATCAAATGAATTTTTTATGAGAGAGCCACAAAATTTGATTAACACAAGCCTATCCGATGTTATCCTGGACGCCAATGACTTCGAACAGGCGATAAATGACATGCCCATGCACTCTGCCCCAGGGCCACAGACTTCATGGAACTCTCTTGTTCATCAAGAACTGAAGAAGCCCTATCACGGGGCCTTTTCCATCCTATTGAGAGGGAGATGGACACGGGGGTCGTCCACAGTTACTAAAAAACAACAGACATAGGCCCCACTCCCAAAGGGGGCAGTAATAGCAACAGCAAAGAACTACAGACAATAGCACTAAAATCCCATATCATTAAAATCTTTGAAAGGAGTCTTAAGAAGCAGGATCACCACCCATCCAGAGACCATCAGTTACACAACCCAGGGCAACATGGGTTAGAACAGGTCGCTTCCTGTCTGTCTCAACTATTGGATCACTACGCAGGTCCTAAATGCATGGAAGACAAAAAGAATGCAGATAGATGTAATATATACTGACTTTGCAAAAGCCTTCGACAAGTTGTGACCAAGGCGTAATAGCGCACAAAATGCGATGCTAAAGGAATTAAACAGGCAAGTCGGTCGATGGATTATTAAATTTCTCACTAACAACACAGAGAGTAGTCGTCAACAGAGTAAAGTCCGAGGCAGCTACGGTGAAAAAGCTCTGTTCCACAAAGGCACAGTACTCGCTCCCATCTTGTTCTCATCCTCATATCCGAAATAGACAAAGGATTGTCAGCCACAGCACCGTGTCTTCCTTTGCAGATGGACACCCGAATCTGCATGACAGTGTCTTCATTGCAGACACGGCAAGGCTCAGGCGGACATCAACCAAATATTTCTGTGGGCTGCAGAAAACAATATGAAGTTCAACGATGATAAATTTCAATTACTCTGATATGTGTAAACATGAGGAAATTAAATCTTCATCAGAGTACAAAAAACAAATTCTGGCCAAAAAATAGCGCGAACACCAACGTCAAAGACCTGGGAGTGATCATGTCGGAGGATCTCACCTTTCAAGGACCATAACATTGTATCAATCGCATCTGCTAGAAAAATGACAGGATAGATAATGTAAAACCTCAAAACTAGGGAGAGGCCAAGCCCATTGATGAAACTCTTCAGGTCCACTTGTTTCTTATCTAGGCTGGAATATTGCTCACATAACAGCACCTTCAAGGCAGGTGAATAGCCGACTAGAAAATGTCAGAGAACTTTCACGGCGCGCATAACGGAGATTAAAACACCCTCAATTACTGGGAGCGTTGAGTTCCATAACCTGTATTCCTGGGAACGCAGGAGGGGAGATACATGATATTACACCTGGAAAAAATCCTAGAGGGATAGTACCGACTTGCACACGAAAATCACTCTTCGAAAGCAAAAGGACTTGGCAGACGAAATGCACCATCCCCCCAATGAAAAGCAGGGGTGTCACCAGCACGTAAGAGACCATACATTAAGTGTCAGGATCCGAGGGACTGTTAACTGCTCCCCAGCTCACATAAGGGGGATTACCAACGACCCCTGGCAACAGTCTTCAAGCTGGCATGGACAAGCACCTAAAGTCAGTTCCTGATCGCGGGACTGGGCTCGTACGTTGGTTTGCGTGCAGCCCAAGCAGCAACAGCCTGATTGATCGGCTTGATCCACCAGGAGGCTGGTCACAGACCGCGGCCGCGGGGGGCGTTGACCCCCGGAACTTCTCCAAGGTAAACTCCAGGTAGGTATGGATCCTGCCTCCACTTACATCGCTTCCCAAACTATTCCACTTACTGCTACTCTGTGGCTGAAGAAATATTCCCTAACATCCCTGATGATTCATCTGTGTCTTCAGCTTTCCAACTGTGTCCCCTTGTTACTGTGTCCAATCTCTGGAACATCATGTCTTTGTCCACCTTGTCAATTCTCTCAGTATTTTGTATTGTCGTTATCATGTCCCCCCTATCTCTCTGTCCTCCAGTGTCGTCAGGTTGATTTCCCTTAACGTCTCCTGTAGGACCATACCTCTTAGCTCTGGGACTAGTCTTGTTTGCAAACCTTTGCACTTTCTCTAGTTTCTTCACGTGCTTGGCTAGGTGAGGGTTCCAAAACTGGGTGCCAGCATTTCTCCAATTGGCCTAACGTACACGGTGTACAGGGTCCTGAATGATACCTATTATTAAGATGTCGGAATGCTGTTCTGAGGGTTTTTGCTAGCGCCCCATATCTGCTGCAGTTATTTGGTGATGTGCGCTTCAGGAGATGTGCCTGGTGTTATACCTCACCCCAAGATCTTTTTCTTGAGTGAGGTTTGTAGCGTCTCTGACCCCTAGACTTTACTCGTCTGCAGCCTTCTTTGCCCTTCCCCATCTTCATGATTTGCACTTGTGGGATGAACTCCAGGAGCCAATTGCTGGACCAGGGTCTGCAGGCCTGTAGATCCTTTGTAGTTCTGCCTGGTCTTCGTTCGAGTGAATTCTTCTCAATCAACTTCACGTCATCTGCAAACAGGGACACCCTCAGAGTCTATCCTTCCGTAATGTCGTTCACAAAATACCAGAAACAGCACTGGTCCTAGGACTGACCCTGCGGGACCCCGCTGTCACAGGTGCCCACTCTGACCCCTGCCACGTACTGACTCGCTGCTGTCTTCCTGACAAGTATTCCCTGACCGTTGTAGTGCCTTCCCTGTTATCCCTGCTTGGTCCTCCAGTTTTTGCACCAATCTCTTGTGTGGAACTGTGTCAAACGCCTTTTTGCAGTCCAAGAAAATGCAATCCACCCACCCCTCTCTCTCTTGTCTTACTGCTGTCACCATGTCATAGAACTCCAGTAGGTTTGTGACACAGGATTTCCCGTCCCTGAAAAAATGTTGGCTGCTGTTGATGAGATCGTTCCTTTCTAGGTGTTCCACCACTCTTCTCCTGATAATCTTCTCCATGTGTGTGTGTGTGTGTGTGGGTGTGTGGGTGTGCGTCCTTGTGTGTATGCATATATTTGTACGCTCGTGTGCACATGTCCGTGCGTGCGCCCTGGTGTGTGTGTGTGTGTGTGCGCGCGCGCGCTAGTGTGTGTATGATCCACTTAATATTTGTATTTATAACTCGTTACAACTGTGACCAGGTGTGGACGTATCAGTGGCTCATTACTTTGTAATTTGTTCATGACTTTAACCATGTATAGGAGTGAAGCTGATTCATTACCTCTGTAACTTGCCATGATTGTGACCAGATCTACCTGGAGTTCATTACCTTTGTAACTAGTTCAGCTTTCATAACTTTGGGGTCCAGTCACTGGACCCATTATGTACCCTTTGTAAATCTTTTTGACTTTCCGCCCACAGGGATATGGATTGGGGTGCATTAATAAAGATATTAAACTAAAGTGTGTGTGTACTCACCTATTTGTACTCACCTATTTGTGGTTGCAGGGGTCGAGTCTTAGCTCCTGGCCCCGCCTCTTCACCGGTTGCTACTGGGCCCTCTCTCTCCCCGCTCCATGAGCTTTATCAAACCTCGTCTTAAAACTGTGTATGGTTCCTGCCTCCACTACGTCATTTTCTAGGTTATTCCACTGCCTTTGTGTGTGTGTGTATGCTGTACATTCTACAAGATTGATGGACTGAACACATCGACTCCAGGTTGAGGGACTGATTACCTCATTCTCCTCCTCTCCTTACGCCTTCCTCTTCGTATTGGACTGATGAAGCCACTGTGTGGCGAAACGTTTCCTGAATAAAGATTCCCATATGCTGCATAAGTGTCTCAATCTTCAAGATTCTCCTTGTCGGTTCTCTGAACCATTGATCTACAATCCTGTCAGACACTGCAACTTCTTGGGATCTTAATACTTGGGAATTCTTCGCTTGCCTAACCCTTGGGCACGACCTACTTCCACATTGAACAAATGTGACACCACCTAGGACTGCTGCACCTCTCCTACCAACGGTTTATAAGCTCCTTCTCCGCACTTATGCCGTATTCTATTCAAGATTGATGGACTGACCACATCGACTCAAGGCTGAGGGACTGATTACCTCATTCTCTCCTGTTCTTTCAGATTCTCCTTTGAGATGATGGTAAGCCCATGTGTGGCGAAACGTTTCCTCAATATAGATACCCAAGAGTTGCACATGTGTCTAATTTATCACCAACATAATTTATCAACGCAATTAATTTGCTTGGATTTGTTTACCGTCCGATTTCCTCCAGTTTTGGTGCACAAGACAAAGTGTTTTCACTCTTTCTTGAAAATATTTATCAAAAATATACCTCAAACAACAACTGAGAAAAGACTGAAAAAGGACTGATTTACTGAAAAAGCCCTTTGGCAGGTCACTTCTACTATATGGGACGACGTAAGGTTGTTTGGACACTTGGTGCCGAGAGAACAATGCGTGATACGATTTTAGATAAATTTCCTGTCATTAAAATATCTTATCTTTATATCACAAAAAATAAAGTTTGTTAGTTCTTGGAATGTTGAAATAAAATCATCCCTTTACTCCCACATAAATCCCAAAATATTTGGAATATATGCACAAAAAAAAATTATTGCAAATTAGAGAAATCATTATTTTAAATTTCTCGTTGAATATTATTCCTACTGAATTAAGTATAAAGGAGGAGTAAAGCGAAATAAGTGAATAGTTACTTCCGAGATATGGGCTGAGCGCGGCCGGACCTGCAGTTCTCAAAAAAAAAAAAAAAAAAAAAATTTCCCGCGAAAAATCGCGTGTTGTTTGGGTGTAAATTCTTAGTAAACTGTTGTTCTAGCGCAGTTAACCTCTTCAACACCACCGTTTTTCACTTACTCAGAGACCAAAGAAAAGAATACGTATGGAGACGACCAGGAGAGCAGTAAACTTCATTTATATCGAATATTCCCGATGGTCTCTCGCCTATATGATGGTTTTTTATTCTAGTCTAGAGTATATACTAGTTTGTAAGCTATTTTTAGTGTTATTTTTACATAATAATAGAATTTCAATTCCTGAGAGTAATAAGCCATAGGGTTGATATTTATGTGATTTAGCGTTATAATGAAGTGATTTTTTTTTCCTGGCACTCTCTTGAGCTGGAAGTACTGCGGCGTGTTCCAGTGGTTGGCTGATTGGCTGGCACTCTACGGATAAGCTCCGCCTACTCTTATATGATGCCAAATAGTCAAATATTATATTAATTCAGTTCAAAGTTTATTCTCTATACGGATTACAATGCTGAGTTTACAGAATTTGGATTATGTGTGGTTTACATGTAGTATATAAATAATAATTACCAAGTGTACCACTAGATCAACCTAGCAAGGGCTAGGAATTTCGGGCAGGACTTAGATAATTCTTAATTGTAAAATATTACAAATTAGGAGGTAAGTTGGTATTATGGCTAAGTGACTAAATACTAGTTTGTGAGCTAGCAATGTAATGCTTTTGTTTTGGCACTTACATAGTTTCAGTATTGGAGTTATCACAGGCCAACTTAGACTAGTTAAGATTAATTACTTTTGAGATTAAGATTGATATTTCTGTTTATGGTCAAATGGGTGAGTGAATGTAAGTGTGACCACAGATGGTTATTCGTATAATTATTTGACAGTGATGTAACAGGAGATATGATGTTTTTCTGATGCTAGTTTTGAAGGTGATGATGTGTCTGCAGTTCTAGATTTCTCAGGCTAGGGTATGTTCCAGATTTTAGGGCATTTGACATACAATTGAATTTTTGTAAAGGTTTAGTCGTTAGTTTAATATTGTTTATTATGCCACCCCATACATCCTGTGGGCGGTTAGTCCAAAAGTTTACAGAGGGTACATAATTGGTCCAGGGACTGGACTCCAAAGTTTTGATAGCAGTTACAGAGGTAATGAAACTCACCAATTTACAAAAGGTAATGACTCACAATTTACAAAGGTAAGAACTCAGGTAGGTCTAGTTCAAAATCAATGACAAGTTACAAGGAATTTACAGATTACAGAGGTACGTATGGGTCCAGGGACTGGGCCCCCAAAGTTTTGATAGCTGAACTAGGTACAAAGTAATGAGTTCACAAGTTACATAGTAATGAATTCTGTTGAATGGTTACTTAGTTTATAAATGGCTAACAATCATGAACAAATTAATAGTATAATGAGCAATTCACACTTCCACACCGGTCCAACTGTAATGAGTTACTGGTGCAAATTTTATTGATTGTTTGAGTCACACACACACCACACACACACACACACACACCACACACACACACAACCACCACACACACACAACACACACACACACACAACACACACACAACTCACACACACACAAATAGGTGAGTACACACACAGACACCACAGAGGACACACTCACACACACAGCACACACAGACACACCACACACACCACACACACACACACACACACACACACACACACACACACACACACACACAACAGCCACACACAAAGGCAGTGGGAATAACCTAGAAAATGACTTAGTGGAGCGCAGGTACATTACACAGTTTTAAGACGAGGTTTGATAATGCTATGGAGCGGGGAGAGTGAGAGAGAGAGAGGGCCCGGAGCAACCGGTGAAGAGGCGGGGCCAGGAGCAAGACTCGACCCCTGCATCCACAAAATTGGTGAGTAGGGTACAATATAGGTGAGTACACACACACTTTAGTGTTATATCTTTATTATGCACCCCTTACCCATCTGTGGGCGGTAGTCAAAAGATTACAAAGGTACATAAATGGGTCCATTGAACTGGACCCCAAAGTTATGAAAGCTGAACTAGTTACAAAGGTAATGAAACTCCAGGTAGATCCTGGTCACATTCATGGCAAGTTAGAGGATAATGATTCAGCTTCACTCTATACATGGTTAAAGTCATGACAAAATTACAAAGTAATGAGCCACTGATACGTCCACACCTGGTCAAGTTGTAACGAGTTATTAATACAAATATTAAGTGGATCATACAACATAGCGCGCGCGCGCACACACACACACACACCCGGGCGCACGGCACGGACCTGTGCACACGAGCGTACAAATATATGCATACACACAAGGACGCACACCCACACACCCACACACACACACACACACATGGAGAAGATTATCAGGAGAAGAGTGGTGGAACACCTAGAAAGGAACGATCTCATCAACAGCAGCCAACATTTTTTCGGGACGGGAAATCCTGTGTCACACAACCTACTGGAAGTTCTATGACCATACCTGGAGTTTACCTGGAGAGAGTTTCGGGGGTCAACGCCCCCGCGCCCGGTCTGTGACCAGGCCTCCTGGTGGGTCAGCGCTCTGATCAACAGCTTGTTGCTGCTGGCTGCACGCAAACCAACTTACGAGCCACAGCCACGGCTGATCAGGGAACTGTCTTTAGGTGTTGTCCAGTGCCAGCTTGAAGACTGCCAGTGGGTCTGTTGGTAATCCCCCTTATCGTGTGTGGGAGGAGTTGAACAGTCTCGTCTCGGCCCCTGACACTTATTGTATGGTCTCTTAACGTGCTAGTGACCCCCTGCTTTTCATTGGGGGGGATGGTGCATCGTCTGCCAAGTCTTTGCTTTCGTAGTGAGTGATTTTCGCTATGTGCAAGTTTGGTTTTAGTCCCTCTAGGATTTTCCAGGTGTATTATAATCATGTATCTCTCCTCCTGCGTTCCAGGGATTACGGTTTTAGAACCTCAAGCGCTCCCAGTAATGAGGGTTTCTATCTCCCGTTTCTGCGCGCCGTTGAAAGTTCTCTTACCATTTTCTATAGGTCGGCAATTGCACCTGCCTTGAAAGGTGCTGTTAGTGTGCAGCAATATTCAGCCTAGATAGAACAAGTGACTTGAAGAGTGTCATCATGGCTTGGCCTCCTAGTTTTTGAAGGTTCTAATTATCCATCCTGTCATTTTTCTCGCAGGACGCGATTGATTACATGTTAGGTCTCCTTGAAGGTGAGATCCTCCGACAAATCACTCCTAGGTCTTTGACGTTGGTGTTTCGCTTTTTTTGTGGACCAGAATTTGTTTTGTACATCTGATGAAGATTAATTCCTCATGTTTACCATATCTGAAGTAATTGAAATTTCTCATCGTTGAACTTCATATGGTTTTCTGTGCAGCCCACTGAAGATTTGGTTGATGTCCGCCTGGAGCTTGCAGGTCTGCAATGGAAGGACACTGTCATGCAGGATTCGGGTGTCATCTGCCAAAGGAAGACACGGATAGCTGTGCTGACATTCCTTGTCTATGTCGGATATGAGATGGAGGGAAACAAGATGGGAGAGCTAGTACTGTGCCTTGGGGACAGAGCTTGTCACATTAGTGCCTCGGACTTTACCTGTGACGACTACTCTCTGTGTTCTGTTAGATGAGGAAATTATAGATCCCATCGACCGACTTTTCCTGTATTCCTTTAGCGCGCATTTTGTGCGTATTTCGCCATGGTCACACTTGTCGAAGGCTTTTGCAAAGTCTGTATTTATTACATCTGCATTCTTTTTGTTCTTTAGTGCATTTAGGACCTTGTCGTAGTGATCCAGTAGTTGAGACAGACAGGAAGCGACCTGTTCTAAACCAATAGTGCCCTGGGTTTGTGCTCACTGATGGGTTTCTAGATGGGTGGTGATCTTGCTTCTTAGGGACCCCTTTCAAAGATTTTTATGATATGGGATGTTAGTGCTATTGGTCTGTAGTTCTTGTGTGTTGCTTTACTGCCCTTTGTGGAGTGGGGCTATGTCTGTTGTTTTAGTAACTGAGGGACGACCCCGTTTGTCCTTGTCCTCTCCATAGGATGGAAAAAGGCTCGTGATAGGGGCTTCGTGCAGTTCTGATGAAACACAGAGTCCATGAGTCTGGGCCCCCCCATGGGGCAGAGTGCATGGGCATGTCATTTATCGCTGTTCGAAGTCATTTGGCGTCAGGATAAACATCGGATAGGCTTGTGTAGTCAAAATTTTGTGGTCTCTCATAAAAAAATTCATTTTGGGTCTTCGACTCTCAGTCTGGTTAGCGGCTTGCTAAAAACTGAGTCTTATTGGGATTGAGTAGCTCACTCATTTCCTTGCTGTCATCTGTGATAGGCCCATCTTGTTAAGTTGGGGCCCAATACTGGACGTTGTTCTCGCTTTTGATTTGGCATAGGAGAAGAAATACTTTGGGTGTTTTCTTTCGATTTCATTTAGGCTTTTAGTTCTTCCGCGATTCCTGACTCTAAAAGGATTCTTTTAGCTTAAGTTTCGATGCTTGCTATTCTCTGACAGTGTCTCCTGCGGCAGTCAGATATATTGACCTCTTTAGCCGCTCTGTATTCTTTTTCCGTCGCCTGTAACGGGAGCGCATGTCTCTTTTTCTATTTTACTCTACTCCTCCTTTTATTAGAGGGATAAGCCTTGTGCATTACATCGAGTGCCACCGAGTTAATCTGTTCTAGGCATATGTTTGGGTCTGTGTGCTTAGTATATCTTCCCGCTTATATCGGTTATGACTTGGTTTACTGGATCCCACTTTATGTTTTTGTTATTGAAGTTGAAATTTGGTGAATGCACCTCATGATAGTCTATTTTGTCGGTCTGGTAGGGCTCATGCATACATTGTCTGAACCTCAATTATGTGTGATCTGAGTATATTGTTTTTGAATATGGTGGACATTTTCTTATTCAGTTCAATCAAGTTAGTGAAGATGCAGGTCTAGTTGTATTCTCCAGTCTTGTAGGCTCTATTATTTGCTGGTTTAAATTGAATTTTGTGCAGAGATTTAAAAGATCGTGTGAGTGTGAGTTTTCATCAGAGCTGCCTCCTGGTTGTTATTTCTGCAACAATATTATTTGCTATATTCTCTTTTAGTTGCCTTAAGTTGAAATCCCCCAGGAGCAAGATGTTGGGTGCAGGAGCTGGAGATTTCCAGACATGGTCAATTTTTAACAGCTGTTCCTGGGAATTGCTGGGATGTTGCATCGGAGGCTTGTATGACACCACAATGGACTAGTTTTGGTTCTCGGACCTTTACTGCTAAAAACTTCCACTACGTATTTTGAGGCATTAAGCAGTTCTGTGCAAACAAGTGACTCTGCAATGTACAGGCCAAACCCCCCCTTTTGCCTGTTCACTCTGTCACTATCTGTATAGGTTGTAACCTGGGATCCATACTTCGTTTGTCAAGTGATCCTTCATGTGGGTCTCAGTACAAAGCCGCGAAACATTGCTATTGACTCGCAAGCAGTCCACGGATGAAAGGTATTTTGTTGTTTGTAGCTGGCTTTAGACCCGGTATATTGCAAAGAAGAATGTTATCGGACTGGTGGTTATTGTTGGTACTGGGGGGGGATTTTTTTTCCGGCATTAGTATCTGTATCTGTTGGTTTGGAGTGCGAGGCATTCGACTGTGGTTCCACTCCAGGAATGACTGGATTTGGTGTACGATTTCTGCCATTTCCTGCCAGTTTTTTTTCCTTCTGGACTAAAAACCTCTCCTCTTGAGGTGCTGTGGCTACCCAGGTTTTCCCCTGGCCTGGATGTTTTGTATCTTTTTGCACCCACTTTAGTTGGTATGCCTGGCCCAATTTAAAGTTATCTAGCACCAGTCTTTCCTGTACTGAAGAGGTAACATTTCAGGGTGGAAAAAGCTTACAGGAAAGGGAGTTTTGCATTTTCCTGTTTTAATATGGGCATTGGCATTTTCTAGGGTGTGGTTCATGTTGCATGTCCCATTGTTTTTCCAGATTTTCCCATGCAGCAGATTACCAAGTGCCATAGTATGTGCACAGCTTGGTTTCCGCTTGCCATGGGTTTCTGTGACTGTATTCCCTGTTGGTGCATGTTTCCCTGTTTACTTTCTATCCTCCCTAGCACCAAATGGAGCTCCCACAGTTTGTTTTGTAATTTATCCTCACTATTGCTATTGGAGTCCTCTTGTTGATTATCTTTCCTGCGGTATTTCTAGTTTGCCAATATTGGTTTTTTTATCTTTGACTACACTTGTTTCCCTATATGGCTCCTTGTCCCCTTGAGGTTCATTTATATGTATTCCTTCCTGCGTATAATTCCCGACTCCCTGGGACAATATCTCCAGCTTCACCATTTCTGTCTCCCAGGACAGTATCTCCAGCTTTCACATTGGTGACAGCATTAAGACAAGAGAGAGAGGGGTGGGTGGCATTTGCATTTTCTTGGACTGCCAAAAAGGCGTTTGACACAGTTCCACAACAAGAGATTGGTGCAAAAAAACTGGAGGACAAGCTGGGTAACAGGGAAGGACTACAATGGATAGGGAATACCTTGTCAGGAAGACAGCAGCCGAGTCATGGTTCGTGGCGAGGTGTCAGCGTGGGGCACCTGTGACCAGCGGGTCCCGCAGGGGTCAGTCCTAGGACCAGTGCTGTTTCTGGTATTTGTGAACGACATGACGGAAGGAATAGACTCTGAGGTGTCCCTGTTTGCAGATGACGTGAAGTTGATGAGAAGAATTCACTCGATCGAAGACCAGGCAGAACTACAAAGGGATCTGGACAGGCTGCAGACCTGTCCAGAAATTTGGGCTCCTGGGTTCAATCCCACCAAGTGCAAAGTCATGAAGATTGGGGAAGGGAAAAAGAAGGCCGCAGACGGAGTACAGTCTGGGGGGTCAGAGACTACAAACCTCACTCAAGAAAAAAGATCTTGGGGTGAGTATAACACCGGGCACATCTCCTGAAGCACATCAACCAAATAACTGCTGCAGCATATGGGCCCCTAGCAAACCTCAGAACACATTCCGACATCTTAATAAGGAATCATTCAGGCCCCTGTACCCGTGTACGTTAGGCCCATATTGGAGTATGCGGCACAGTTTGGAACCCACACCTACCCAAAGCACGTGAAGAAACTAGAGAAAGTGCAAAGGTTTGCAACAAGACTAGTCCCAGAGCTAAGAGGTATTTTCCTACGAGGAGAGGTTAAGGGAAATCAACCTGACGACACTGGAGGACAGGAGAGTTTAGGGGGGACTGAAAAACGACATACAAAATACTGAGGGGAATTGACAAGGTGGACAAAGACAGGATGTTCCAGAGATTGGACACAGTAACAAGGGGACACAGTTGGAAGCTGAAGACACAGATGAATCACAGGGATGTTAGGAAGTATTTCTTCAGCCACAGAGTAGTCAGTAAGTGGAATAGTTTGGGAAGCGATGTAGTAGAGGCAGGATCCATACATAGCTTTAAGCAGAGGTATGATAAAGCTCACGGCTCAGGGAGAGTGACCTAGTAGCGATCAGTGAAGAGGAGGGGCCAGGAGCTTGGACTCGACCCCCGCAACCTCAACTAGGTGAGTACAACTAGGTGAGTACACACACCCACACACCCTCACACACCAACATCCACACACACACCCTCACACACACCCACACACACACCCTCACACACACCCACACACACATAAGGGACAAGGGGTCACAACTGGAAGCTGAAGACTCAGACGAGTCACAGGGACGTTAGGAAGTATTTCTTCAGTCATAGAGTTGTCAGCAAGTGGAATAGCCTAGCAAGTGAAGTAGTAGAGGCAGGAACCATACATAGTTTTAAGAAGAGGTATGACAAAGCTCAGGAAGCAGAGAGAGAGAGGACCCAGTAGCGATCAGTGAAGAGGCGGGGCCAGGAGCTGAGTCTCGACCCCTGCAACCACAATGTCATAGAGATGTTTGTGTCTGGTGTTGTGCCTGTGGGTTCTGTCACAACTATCAAGAAAGCGTTTTAGGTAAAGGTTAATATTGGAATTTAAGGTCCTGTAGATGTAGATTGCACGTAGTAGTGTGGATGTACTGAACAGGGGGAAAGTTAGATCTATAAAGGTGGGGGGTGTGTTCCCCCAGGGAGGGGATTTAGTGATTTTCTTACTGCGGCTTTTTGTTTGGGTTTTTTGTTGGCTTTAGGGGTGTTGCGCAGTTGAACCCCAAGCACAGATACTAGGGAGGATGGATATGTAAGTGAATGGATAGTGTGGAAGGGCAGTTTTCAGCAGTAGTAGATCTTGGAGAGGGTCCCAACCGTTTTGGAAAGTTTTTGGGGTTTTGTGTTGGATTGGGTGCTGAAGTTCAGGTTTTGTCGAGGTATAGGCCTAGGAATTTTCCCCCATTATGCTGGCAATTAGGTGTTGTCGTCTTAATGTTTAATTTGCGCATTCCTGCTCTGCTACCAAAATATGTAGTGGTTTTATCCGTTTTAAGCGTAAGTTTATTGGGTGTATCCAAATGATATTTTGTCGCCCTCATTAACAATGGTGTTGAGGGGGCAAGATTAGGGTGAGAGATGACATAAGTCTTCGTCAGCAAGAGAATGGGGGGTTTAGGTTTGAATACGTTTGGAAAATATTAATGTTTTGAGGAGAGCAGGGACCAAGGACACTTCCTGCGGAATCCCGTATCAAGTGGCTGTTTGTTGATGCTGTGTCTTTAATGGGGACATACTGATACCTATTGTAAGGTAAAATTTGAAAAATTCAAGCGCATGGCCTTTTACCATAAATGGTCAAGTTTGTGGAGTAGGATGCCGTGGTTTTACGGGTGTCAAAAGCTTTTCTTAGGTCAAAAAAAAATTCCTAGTGGATATTCCTATTTTCCAATGCTGTGTAAAGCAGATCTAGCATTTTTAGATTGCATCATTAGTGCTTTTATTTTTCCTGAATCCAAATTGGCGGGGGTTGAGTATGTTTTGTGCCTTTAAATAATTGAATTAGTCTCGTATGCACGAGTTTCTCAAAGATTTTGGATAGCAATGGTAAGTTTGATATGGCCCATAGTTGTTTAAATCTGTAGGGTTACCCCCTTTATGTATTGGTGTAACCCTTGCCGTCTTGAGTAGTTTCAGGAAGGTGCTAGTTTTAGTGACTTGTTAAAAAGTAATGAGATAGTAGCGAGAGGACAAAGGGCCGCTCTCTTGTACAATAATGGTGGGGGCATGAGACAGATTCCTGAGTTATTTTTAAGTGACTTTATAATCTCGGTGACTTCCCTGGGCTCAGTTGGAGCAAAATAGAAGGAATTTGGGAAATTCCCAATTTAGGTAGTCCCTGGCATGAGCATTGGTACGTGGGATTTTATTGGTTGAGATTAGAACCTATGGTTGAGAGAAGTCGTTTATCTTGTTAGCTGTGTCAGTGGGGTTGCAGTGGTGTTTCATTAGGTTTTTGTTAGGACAATTTCTTGTTTTTTTCAGTTTGTGGGTCCCTAGAATCTGAGAGAGTGTTTTCCAGGTCTTTTTTATTTTCGCCCCTTGTGTCAGTGAATCTACTGGAGTAGTATTGTTGTTTGGGTTACTTTATTACTTTGGTGAGGACTGATGAATAGTGTTTAAGAATATCTTTGTGTATTAAGCCCTGTCTATATTGCTTTTCATATTGGTGTTTCTTATCAATGGATTTCAGAATGGTGCTGGTTAGCCATGGGCAACCAAGCTGTTTGTTTGTGATCTGTTTCATTTTTATAGGACAATGTTTGTTGTATAGTCTAAGTATTTTGTTAAGAAAAATGTCTGTCCAGTCATCAATACCATTGGCCTTGGAGAATTCTGTAGGCCAGTCAACAGTCTCTAGGTCTGCTGCGAAATTCCTTATTGAGGCTTCGTCATGGAGTCTAAATGAAACTTTGTTGTATTCAAGTGGTGGTTTACTAATGTTTGTCAAGAGGAAGGTAGGGTAGTGGTCTGTAGTGCTATCTGTGATTATCCCTGATTTAGGGGGGGCTAGTATATTGGTCCATATGTGGTCTATTATGGTTGCACTTGTTTCAGTGAGCCTGGTTGGTTTAGTTATTGTTGGTATGAGAAGTGTGTTGTTCACATTGTTGACGAAATCAGTTACAGGCTGATCATCTAGTAGGCCAAGGTTGATGTTAAAGTCTCCAGCTAAGAGAAGGTGGTGCTTATTCATTTGTCTGTTTGTTATTAGTGCCTTTAAATTCTTCCACTGAAATTTGGGATGTTTGTGTGGGGTATCCGGTAAATGGCACCGATTGTTATAGGCGTCTTAAGGTTTTTTACAGTAAAATTAGCAAAAATGTATTCCCCATATTCATCACTAAAGCAAGTGGTGCTAATACAAGTCAATTGGTTAGAGTAATAGATTGCAATACCACCCCCAACTTGGTATGGTCTGCAGTTGTGGATTGCTGTGTATCCTGGTAGAGGGTAGATATCTATTGTGTCCTGCTTAAGCCAGGTCTCAGTAAGAATAATGCAGGAGAAGGGTGTCTTTATTGATTCAAGGAGTACCAGGAGGTCATCATAGTGTTTGCTTAAGGACCTGATGTTGTAGTTAAGTACTGATAGACTTTTAGCATTGTTTAGGATAGTACTGGCTTGTGATGCTGTGTAGTAAAGGCAGTTACTTTCCAATAGGTTTTGATTGTGTCAGATTATGGAGGTTTAGATCAGGGTCAACGTGATCAATCATCTTCTAGGTTTAAATTATGGTTATTTATATCCTGAGTTGTGTGTTGAGTTTTAGTACTGATATCTGTAGTGGTGGGAAGTTTGGACAAGTATATAGCTATAGCATTTTGGTCATGTAGAGTATAGTCACTAATACACATAATGAAGTTGGTGTTGTCTATGTGTTGTGCTGGAATGAGCTAAAGTACAACTAGGTATAAACTAATAATATAAAAATACAAATTAAAAATAGCACAAGACTCTCACTTGTAATTGCACTAAGGTCTAATGTAATGACTTTGGTATAGTCTATGTATTGAGCTAGAATGAGCTACAGTACAACTAGGTTTAATCTAATAATATAAAAAAGGCACAAGACTCTCAATTGTAATTGCACTAAGGTCTTATATAAGTTGTTTACAAGAATTAGAGTATAACTAGATTTAAAGTGACAAGATAAAATATACAAGTTAAGGTAGCAAAAGAATAAAAAAAGTAGAAAAAAAAATATATGAGGTAGTTGGTACTAGTCAGCAAAAGATAGTTAAGGGCCTTGAACAATAATATAATTGAAATATACACTATTGCACACACAATATAGTCACTAAGATAAGAAAACAATCTTAGAGTAGGACTTAGGAAGAATAATGCATGAAAAAGCGATAAAAAACAAGGAAAAAATTACAAAAAATATATGGGCTGTGAGCAGACGTGCTACCCATATCGCCGTCACCATACCTGATATAAATGACTATAATTTCTTGTAGAAAAGTCATAGAACATTGATTCTTGTACCATTGTGTTGCCAAAGAGTTAAGCTATTTTTCGATATGAATAACTCAATTTCCATAATTTTTCGATTTTTTTTTTTGAGAGCGCGAAGAAAATTGCCCTACAGCCCCCTAATGTATATGATGGCCAAGGACATAGCAGGTGGTGACATTCAACTCTGCTCTAAGATTTTAAATGATTTGTTAATGGCTAATGGGAGCACTCCCATTACTATCCCAGATAATGTTAAGGTTATTATGGCCCAGCCTTCTCAAAACAAGAAGTATGTACCCTACTCTACTTCTACAAATAAGCCTAATTCATCCCTTGTTCAGGGATCACCCGCCTCGCAAACCCAGGTTGTCAACTTCCCTCAACCAGATGAGTCAATACCTGACCCTTACGATGCTCCAGAGATTGGTGCTAACTCTTCCGCTATTGCAGCTGATCCTGTTGAACAGGAACTTTCCCAGGGTAATTCACCTGGCCTACCAAATTTTCCCTTGGAGCCTCCACACTCTCCCATTAACTCTCACGAGCCTCTGCTTCCTGAAACTGGGAATATCACACCTCAGTTTTCTGATGATGACTCTAATGATTCTGTTAATATTACCAACTCTAGTGAGGATGGTGACACTTTTAGTACACAAGCAACTACTCAGAACTTCCCTCCTCCCCTTGACGAGTCCAGCAGGGATAGTGTATATACCAAACATGACATGATTTGCAGGCGTTCAGACCGCAGTACACGTGCAAAGTGCAAGAAATAATGGGGATTACAATTTTCCAACTTAATGTTCAACATTTCTTTAATAACCGTTACCTCCTTGAAGTTGAACTACATAATTACAATCCCGATGTTATACTCTTGAACGAGACAGCTGCAAGAGTTGATCAACATATTAAATTACGTGGTTACTCTACTGTGGAGAAATCGAGAGGACCCTATAGTGGTGTAGCCATCTTAGTTAAATTAGGCTATGCATTTAAAAATATTCATGTCGATGAAGATAACATTCTTGCAATAGAAATGACAACGTCTCATGGACAACTAGTGATAGGAACTTGATATTTTCCCCCGAGACAACAATATAGAGTCAATTCTTCTACATAGGATATTAAGCAGAAATATTCCAACAATTCTAGCAGGAGATTTTAATGTTCATCACCCTGCCCTCATCAACTGTGGAGCTGGTAATCCACTGGGTGACTTGAAAGGAAAACAACTATTTAATATCATGACAGCCAGAAACTTGTCATTTCAAGGCCCTTTCTTTAAATCGTATATTGGTCCTCATCCAGGGACACCAGATATAGTCCTGACAAACAGAGACTGTGACCTCTTTCATTGTCGTATCTCTCCTGGTGGAAACGTAGGATCTGACCATATCCCTGTTATAATACAACTACAAACTTCTCCATTTAGAATACCTGTACCTCCTAAACCCAATCTCAATACCCTAGGATTTGACCCCTTCAGGGCATTTCTGGGTGAAGATGAAATTGTGTCGTTGGAAAATCTACCTTCCACTGCAACTGACGACGCGATCTGGTCCCTTCACAATCGAATAATTGATGCTACTAATGCAACTTGCCAATTAGCTTCCACAAAGATCTACCAACAATAAAAACCTACTAGGGAAATTAGAGATGCTTTGAGAAATTATCAAACAGAATGTCTAAGGCATCTTCAAACGCGACAACCACCAGCAGCTACATTGCACAGACTGAGGCAAGAATTAATTAACATTATTAGTCATCACAAACGTGCTTATGGAAATTGCTAGTTCTCCAAGCTAATCAGTATAAACGTGAGCCAGCAAAATTTTGGAGTAAGATCCGACAACTTTTAGGGGCAAAGCACAAGGCTCCTAACTACCTAATTCATACCTTCACTGATGTGATGATGAAGTGCTGGGGATTAAATTTTGATGACCCACGGGGACCAGGCTAATTTGATGGGTGATGTAGGGGGAGAAAATTCTCTCCACAAAAACAGTCGTCGATTTAACAATAATCACTATCAGTTGGTAAATGAATGGAGAGATGAGAACTTGGATGATCTACAACCACTACCTTCCATCGATACTTCAACTCTTGAAGATACCCACCCGCTTACTAGACCTATTACATTACTAGAGATGAGTCAGGTTATTGGAAGAATGTGAGATAGAGCCCCTGGCCTCTCTGGAATAACAATGAAACAAATAAAGTACCTACCTAGAAATTGTAAATAGTCTTTGGTAAATATCTTTAATGCCATCTTGGCCTCAGGACATTTTCCAGTGGTTTTTAAGACTGCTAGGATGATCTTTCTTGCTAAGCCCAACAAAGACATCCACCAACCAGGGAACTATAGACCTATATCTTTAATTGAAGTCACTGGGAAAGTTCTTGAGAAAATAATTTCCAACAGACTGAACTACTATATGGAGTTTAATCACCTTTTTACTGAAAAACAGTTGGTCTTTAGGACATATAGATGTACCCATCATGCAATAAATATTATTTATGATGCTGTAGCGAGTCTGAAACATCAGGGCAATCTTGCCCTAATTGCCACCAGAGATGTTTATAAAGCTTTTGATAGCTTATGGCATGATGATCTTGTATACAAACTTATTGACCTACCTGATCATAACTGGACCTTTTTCAGATTTATATGTAACTTCCTAACTCAAAGAAAAATCATTCCTACCTTTCATGGCAGGTCAACAGAGCCTTTTATACCGACAGCTGGTGTCCCACAAGGTTCTTGTCTTAGTCCAATTCTATTCAATATTTATGTGAATGGATTTTTCCTCAACCAGAGTTTAATGATACAATTATTTAAAGCAATTTGCAGATGATGTCATCCATGTTGTCTCATCAACTCCTGTAACAGGAAAATACAAGTATGAAAGAGTCATAGAAAAAATGAATATTGAACTTCGTCGAACATCTAATTGGGAAAAAAAAATGGAGAATTACGACCAACCCTGACAAAGTCCTGGTTAACACGATAGGATGTTTTGCATCAACCATCGAAGATAAGGGGGGTATCTCCATCAGAGGAACACTTGTAGCCATTAGAAATCCTAACAAGATCTTGGGATATGAAATAGACAGGCTGCTCCATAACATCTCCGCAATAAAAGATAAACATAGCCAAAGCCGGTCTTAGCAGTCTCTTTAGATTTAATAAAGCCCCAACATATGTCAAAAAACATCTGTATAAAATGATGATAAGACCAACACTCGAATACCCATGTGTCCCAATGTCGTTAACAACAAAGACCAACATGCTAAAGTTGCAACGGGTCCAGAATAGAGCTCTCCGCTTTATTACGGGTACCAAGAGGAGAGACAGAGTTAAAAATGGCAGATTTACACGTACAACAGGATATTACTGCCTTAAATGTACGCCTTGATACCCTGAAGAAGAAACAACTCTATGCAATGCAAGAACTATACATGCCAGACAGAGAACATCCTCTCCAAGTTGAAAATACCACGGATTACATCATCAATACTCCTCCTCACAGGACCTTCTCACCTAGCTGGTAGTAACAAGTTATCACAAGTTATATACACTGATGGATCTAAACAGGAGTCTTCTGGCAGGGCTGCATCTGCTCTTGTTGCCACCTCCCTAGTTAAGAACGATAATAAATTTGTTGAGTTAGGCATAAGAATTAACAACTGGGCGTCTACACTGCAAACTGAATTGTTTGCAATCCTAATGGCGCTAAAGCTAACCTATGACACTGAGCTTGACTCTGTCATCATTACTGATTCTATGTCATCATTGAAGGCTCTTGGCTCATATAATGACTCCAACAACATGCTCACTGGGGAAGCCAGGTATAGATACTCAAAAATTAGGGACAAAGGAATTAATGTACAATTGCTATGGATGGATATATCCATCAAAGAAAAACATTTGTATATAATCCCACCACTTACCAGATATTCTCTGGGGGTCACTTGATGTAGCTGGATCACTCATAACCTATCCAATTACAACATACCTAACTGGCCAGTATCAGTCTGCTATAAATAGAAGAGTTACTTAACTGTGGGTGAATGATACTCCTTATTTCCTCCATTCACCATCTCATTTCGATGTCCTGCTACAACGACACGGTTCTTATTCCAGCAGGACGAGGTATCCGTTGGTTTGTCCCGGTTTAGAAGTCGTGACTCAATGAACTTCACTTTCCTCGTGACGGGAACAACGTGGTCTAGCATGTTCACTCGGAGCAAGGCGACTTATTTCACTTCACGCATTCTCTTAACTTAGCGTTATTATCATTAATTACATTACAATTCACAAGATGATTTAATGTCTCATAATTATTATACACATTAGAGATCACTCCATTAAGATCTGAGACCGATGAGTGATGATTAAACCAAGGGTAATTTTCCCCAGGACACAGTCCATGGCGACGCGCCAGTCACCCGGTCCTACCCTTATTCACTCATTTTACCACTCTATTACGGTGGTCCCGTAAATCACGTTCCCTCACTCTCCACCAGGAACAGTTACGACACTTCCTATTATGAAATGAGGCCTATGTTAATCCTTAGGCCGCCGTGAACGCCAATTTCCTGGTTGCATGCTTTCCCAGCCTCCTCACTACATTCAAAACACTCCCGCCTCCCCCATGCCCCGAGTCGACCTCTACCCCCGCACATCCGCGCATGCGCAAAGGGAACTCTTGGTTCTATCCTATTGTCAAATACATTTTTGACTCATATCGACACATTAAACACCTATTAGGCACTATAGCTTCGGAAAATTAAAATATTTTCCACAAATGCCATATTTCCATTACACATATTATACACATTTTATACCTCCACTTCTCTTGTTATATCTTCACTACACATGTCTTCACTACACATGTTATACTTCCATTACACATGTTATATCTCCACTACACATATACCTCCACTACATGTTGAACCTCCACTACACATGTTATACCTCCACTACACATGTTATACACTACAGGGACTATGGGTTGGCGATGGGGCCCCGTCGTTCAATCAATACCCAGGTTCCAGCCAATGAGAAGATGGTTTTGGCAATTGCAGAGGTGATGTGGGTACCACTCACCTGTCTGCCCTTGTCATTCCCATTCTAGAGCTGGTTGAAGCACGATCTGCTCTCTAGTGGCTTCTATTCTGCATTGCTTACCGTGGAGTGCACTAATACCTATTGTTGTACATAGTGCATATAGTGTACATACTTCTGTTCTAAAATTGGTAAAGGATAATATAAGTCAAAAGTTTTCTGCTGTGTTTATTTTGCTCCCTTTACACCCAGGATAACAGGCCTTTGGGACTCCTGGGTTGTAATATGGGTAGCCTGTCCGAGAGCTGGAGCTGGACTTAGAGCACAAGTTGAGCCTAGGGTGACGCTGGAAGCAGGAACATTGTGTATCTTGCTGTCTGGCATTGCATTAGCTTTGCCAATGCTTTACAAACTTTGCGTATCAATTGCCTTGCTATGGTCAGCCTTGCTATTGTATGATCGTTCAACAGCTCGCTACTAGCTTGTTCGATGTGCTCGCTTCACTACGGTCAATCTTGTGTGAAAATTTTGCAGTCAGCTTTGCTATTGTGTATCCACCTTGCAAGCGTATGTGCATATTCTGCAATCGTACTGCAATTGACCACTGTCTGGAAAATCTTCCAGCTCCTGCACCCAACATCTTGCTCCTGGGGGATTTCAACTTAAGGCACCTAAAATGGAGGAATATAGCAAATAATATTGTTGCAGTAATAACACCAGGAGGCAGCTCTGATGAAAACTCACACTCACATGAGCTTTTAAATCTCTGCACAAAATCCAATTTAAACCAGCAAATAATAGAGCCTACTAGACTGGAGAATACACTAGACCTCATCTTCACTAACAATGATGATCTGATAAGAAATGTCACCATATCAAAAACAATATACTCAGATCACAACATAATTGAGGTTCAGACATGTATGCGTGGAGCCCCAGACCGACATAATGAGACTAGTCACTAGGGAGCATTCACGAAATTCAACTTCAATAACAAAAACATAAAGTGGGACCAAGTAAACCAAGTCCTAACCGATATAAGCTGGGAAGATATACTAAGCAACACAGACCCCAACTTATGCCTAGAACAGATTAACTTGGTGGCACTCGATGTATGCACAAGGCTTATTCCTCTAAGAAAAAGGAGTAGATGTAAAATAGAAAGAGACAGGCGCTCCCTTTACAGGCGACGGAAAAGAATAACAGAGCGGCTAAAAGAGGTCAATATATCTGAAATGCGTAGGGAGACACTGGTCAGAGAAATAGCAAGCATCGAACTTAAGCTAAAAGAATCCTTTAGGAGTCAGGAATCGCGGGAAGAACTAAAAGCCATAAATGAAATCGAAAGAAACCCAAAGTATTTCTTCTCCTATGCCAAATCAAAATCGAGAACAACGTCCAGTATTGGGCCCCTACTTAAACAAGATGGGTCCTACACAGATGACAGCAAGGAAATGAGTGAGCTACTCAAGTCAATATGACTCAGTTTTTAGCAAGTCGCTAACCAGACTGAGAGTCGAAGATCAAAATGAATTTTTTATGAGAGAGCCACAAAATTTGATTAACACAAGCCTATCCGATGTTATCCTGACGCCAAATGACTTCGAACAGGCGATAAATGACATGCCCATGCACTCTGCCCCAGGGCCAGACTCATGGAACTCTGTGTTCATCAAGAACTGCAAGAAGCCCCTATCACGAGCCTTTTCCATCCTATGGAGAGGGAGCATGGACACGGGGGTCGTCCCACAGTTACTAAAAACAACAGACATAGCCCCACTCCACAAAGGGGGCAGTAAAGCAACAGCAAAGAACTACAGACCAATAGCACTAACATCCCATATCATAAAAATCTTTGAAAGGGTCTTAAGAAGCAGGATCACCACCCATCCAGAAACCCATCAGTTACACAACCCAGGGCAACATGGGTTTAGAACAGGTCGCTCCTGTCTGTCTCAACTATTGGATCACTACGACAAGGTCCTAAATGCACTAGAAGACAAAAAGAATGCAGATGTAATATATACAGACTTTGCAAAAGCCTTCGACAAGTGTGACCAAGGCGTAATAGCGCACAAAATGCGTGCTAAAGGAATAACAGGAAAAGTCGGTCGATGGATCTATAATTTCCTCACTAACAACACAGAGAGTAGTCGTCAACAGAGTAAAGTCCGAGGCAGCTACGGTGAAAAGCTCTGTTCCACAAGGCACAGTACTCGGTCCCATCTTGTTCCTCATCCTCATATCCGACATAGACAAGGATGTCAGCCACAGCACCGTGTCTTCCTTTGCAGATGACACCCGAATCTGCATGACAGTGTCTTCCATTGCAGACACTGCAAGGCTCCAGGCGGACATCAACCAAATCTTTCAGTGGGCTGCAGAAAACAATATGAAGTTCAACGATGATAAATTTCAATTACTCAGATATGGTAAACATGAGGAAATTAAATCTTCATCAGAGTACAAAACAAATTCTGGCCACAAAATAGAGCGAAACACCAACGTCAAAGACCTGGGAGTGATCATGTCGGAGGATCTCACCTTCAAGGACCATAACATTGTATCAATCGCATCTGCTAGAAAAATGACAGGATAGATAATGAAAACCTTCAAAACTAGGGAGGCCAAGCCCATGATGACACTCTTCAGGTCACTTGTTCTATCTAGGCTGGAATATTGCTGCACACTAACAGCACCTTTCAAGGCAGATGAAATTGCCGACCTAGAAAATGTACAGAGAACTTTCACGGCGCGCATAACAGAGATAAAACACCTCAATTACTGGGAGCGCTTGAGGTTCCTAAACCTGTATTCCCTGGAACGCAGGAGGGAGAGATACATGATTATATACACCTGGAAAATCCTAGAGGGACTAGTACCGAACTTGCACACGAAAATCACTCACTACGAAAGCAAAAGACTTGGCAGACGATGCACCATCCCCCCAATGAAAAGCAGGGGTGTCACTAGCACGTTAAGAGACCATACAATAAGTGTCAGGGGCCCGAGACTGTTCAACTGCCTCCCAGCACACATAAGGGGGATTACCAACAGACCCCTGGCAGTCTTCAAGCTGGCACTGGACAAGCACCTAAAGTCAGTTCCTGATCAGCCGGGCTGTGGCTCGTACGTTGGTTTGCGTGCAGCCAGCAGCAACAGCCTGATTGATCAGGCTCTGATCCACCAGGAGGCCTGGTCACAGACCGGGCCGCGGGGGCGTTGACCCCCGGAACTCTCTCCAGGTAAACTCCAGGTAAACAGTTTGTTCCCCGCTTCAATGAGGCCGAGCCAGAACAATTTTTCGAAGCTTTCGAAAATCAGGCTCGAGCCTTGAGGTGGCCGGAACAGCATTGGGCATCGTTGGTTCACACAGCATTGTTTGGTAAGGCACAGGAATTTACATCAGTGGTGAAGACCACAGTTTTGAGAGCATATACTTGTATCCCAGCTAAGTATAGGAAAAATTTCAAGTTAGGCAGACGACAGCTTGGGCAATCCCTGGTTGATTTTGTGCGACAACAGACTGAAGCTTTTACCAGTTGGTATAAAGCAAGTGGTGTTGCTACCTTCGATGATCTTATGCAGCTTATTCTGGTTGATAACCTGCTGGAGTCTGTGGGACCAGGGGTTCGAGTCTTTCTGCAGGATCATGACTTAACCACTGCATTGGAGGCAGCCAGGTTGGCTGATACCTTTGAAACTAACCCCTCCTTGTCCGAGCGGTCCCCATCTCTCTTTTCAACAGCCTGGCATGAGCAGAAGTCGTCAACCTTGGAGGATGAAGTGCCAGCCGGAGGGAGAACGTCTACGTCAGCCAACTAAGTCACCTGGTGAGCCACGCTTCTCAACTTATGGTCCACCTGGTGAGAGACAAACCACTCAACATGGTGTAACTCGACAACAGTGTCCAGAGAGACCCCAACCAGAGCGACACCAGTTGCAAAGTCAGCAGGGAGTAAAGGGCCAGCCTGTCATCTGCTACCTGTGTAACAAAGTAGGTCACATCCGTCCCAACTGCCCCCACAAACCCCAACCAATTGGGAAAATCTCTAATATCCCTAGTAACATGTCCCTGAAAGAAGTAAAGAAAGGGATGGCCCCTTATTACTGTTAGAGTCTTATTTCCCTTCAGGAAAACTCCAAAACAACTGAAGTCAAAACCTTTAGAGATACTGGAGCATATTGCTCACTTATAAGAGAGGGAATATTACCCCTTTCAAAGAACACCTCCTTAAATTCCTGTTTCGTTGGAAACATTTGGAGGGGCTATATATTCTGTCCCTTTACCTGGAGTTTACCTGGAGAGAGTTTCGGGGGTCAACGCCCCCGCGGCCCGGTCTGTGACCAGGCCTCCTGGTGGATCAGCGCCTGATCAACCAGGCTGTTGCTGCTGGCTGCACGCAAACCAACGTACGAGCCACAGCCCGGCTGATCAGGAACTGACTTTAGGTGCTTGTCCAGTGCCAGCTTGAAGACTGCCAGGGGTCTGTTGGTAATACCCCTTATGTGTGCTGGGAGGCAGTTGAACAGTCTCGGGCCCCTGACACTTATTGTATGGTCTCTTAACGTGCTAGTGACACCCCTGCTTTTCATTGGGGGGATGGTGCATCGTCTGCCAAGTCTTTTGCTTTCGTAGTGAGTGATTTTCGTGTGCAAGTTCGGTACTAGTCCCTCTAGGATTTTCCAGGTGTATATAATCATGTATCTCTCCCTCCTGCGTTCCAGGGAATACAGGTTTAGAAACCTCAAGCGCTCCCAGTAATTGAGGTGTTTTATCTCCATTATGCGCGCCGTGAAAGTTCTCTGTACATTTTCTAGGTCGGCAATTTCACCTGCCTTGAAAGGTGCTGTTAGAGTGCAGCAATATTCCAGCCTAGATAGAACAAGTGACCTGAAGAGTGTCATCATGGGCTTGGCCTCCCTAGTTTTGAAGGTTCTCATTATCCATCCTGTCATTTTTCTAGCAGATGCGATTGATACAATGTTATGGTCCTTGAAGGTGAGATCCTCCGACATAATCACTCCCAGGTCTTTGACGTTGGTGTTTCGCTCTATTTCGTGGCGTGGCCAGAATTTGTTTTGTACTCTGATGAAGATTTAATTTCCTCATGTTTACCATATCTGAGTAATTGAAATTTCTCATCGTTGAACTTCATATTGTTTTCTGCAGCCCACTGAAAGATTTGGTTGATGTCCGCCTGGAGCCTTGCAGTGTCTGCAATGGAAGACACTGTCATGCAGATTCGGGTGTCATCTGCAAAGGAAGACACGGTGCTGTGGCATACAATTTATATACAGTGCAAATATTACACTGGGTACTTGACTGTGGGTGTATCCGAGGGATTCCCCATGAAAGATGCCATGTTATTACTGGGTAATAACATTACCACTGCTAGTGTATGTCCTGAACCCATAATGATTAATTCTTCTCCGGTGTTGGCCATAACTCGGGCAACATCCCAAGGGTTGCCTGGCGAGAATGTTGACCTATCCTTGGGCGACTCCGATCTCGGAATAGCCACTTTGTTTTACGAGGAAAACTGGCCAGGGCCTCGTAGATCAAGTGAACAGACCCAGATCAAGCCTTCCTATTCCAAGGCTGCAGGATTGCCAGATATCTCTGTTTCCATGCCCGAGGGACTGTCCTTCCGGGAGGAACAACGAAAGGACCCTTCTTTAAATTTCGCTTTTCAGGCAGCCATGGGTAAATCCTCTTTGGATCATCCGGTCAAGTATAAACTTAAAAACAACTATTTGATCTGCACTGAGACTGGTAAGGAGATAGAGGGCCGGCAATTGTCAGACAGGTTAGTAGTTCCAACAAAGTTTAGACCTCAAATACTGAATATAGCTGTATAGCCCTTGAGGCTTAGCGCTTCTTTTTTATTATAATAATAATGAATATAGCTCATAATACTTCATTAGGAGGTCACATACGAATTACTAAAACATTATATAGAATTACAAAAGAATTTTATTGGCCAAAATTAAAGCAGGATGTGAAGAATCATATCCGGTGTTGCCGAGAATGTCAGCAAGTAGGGAAACCTGGACATTCTATTAAACCTGCACCTCTCCACCCTATACCTGCTGATGGAGAACCTTTTGCAGAATTAATCATAGACTGTGTAGGTCCACTACCTAGGTCAAAGTCTGGAAATCAGTATTTATTTACCATTGCAGATAGAGTAACTAGATACTCTGAAGCAATTCCCATGCACAGTATTAATACTAGAGCTATTCTCAAAGCTTTAACCAGATTTATTTCTTGTTTTGGCATTCCTAAAACTATTCAAGGTGATCAAGGTACTAACTTCACCGCCAAAGCATTTAAGGAAGCAATAACTAGGTTAGGGATAATCCACAACTTATCCACTGCCTATCATCCTCAGTCCCAAGGCGCCTTGGAAAGATTCCATCAGACGTTAAAAACCATGATGAGAACTTTTTGCATGCATTTTCCTACAGACTGGGATGAATGACTACCTTTGTTGCTGTTTTCAATAAGAGAAACTGTGCAGGAGTCTACTGGGTATAAACCGTTTGAGCTGATCTTTGGGCACAATGTACGAGGTCCTCCTCAAATTCAAATTCAAATTCAAATTCAAAGTTTATTCTCTATAAGGATTACAATGCTGAGTTTACAGAAATTTGGTTATTGTGTGGTTTACATGTAGTAAAATTGTGATTACAGAGTGTACCACTAGAACGCTTAGCATGGCTAGGCATTTCGGGCAGACTTAGTTTTATTCTTAATTGTAAAATATTACAAATTATGAGGTAAGTTGGTATTATGGCTAAGTGACTAAATACTAGTTTGTGAGTTTAGCAATGTAAATGCTTTTGTTTTGGCACAGTACATAGTTTCAGTATTGAAGTATCACAGGATTCGTTATTTTAAGATTGAGATTAATATTTCTGTTTATGGTCAAATGAGTGAGTGAAAGTGTGAACCACCAGGTGGTATTCGTGTAGTTAGTTGACGGGGTGTATCAGGGAGATAAGATGTTTTCTAATGGTAGTTTTGAAGGTGATGAATGTGTCCGCAGTTCTAGAGTTCTCAGGTAGGGTATTCCAGATTTTAGGGCCTTTGACATACATTGAATTTTTGTAAAGGTTTAGTCGGACACGGGGAATGTCGTAGAGATGTTTATGTCTGGTGTTATGCCAGTGGGTTCTGTCACAACTATCAAGAAAGCATTTTAGGTCAAGGTTGATATTAGAGTTTAAGGCCCTGTAGATGTAGATTGCACAGTAGTAAGTGTGGATGTACTGAACTGGGAGTAAGTTTAGGTCTATGAAGAGTGGGGGGGTGTGTTGCCAGGGATGGGATTTAGTGATTATTCTTACTGCAGCTTTTTGTTGGGTTATTATTGGCTTTAGGTGTGTTGCTGCAGTTGATCCCCAAGCACAAATAGCATAGGTGAGGTATGGATAAATAAGTGAGTGGTATAGTGTGAGAAGGGCATTTTGCAGCACGTAGTATCGTAATCTTGGAGAGGATCCCAACCGTTTTGGATACTTTTTTGGTTATATGCGGGTTTAGGGGTGCTAAAAATTAAAGGTTGTTGTCAAGGGTATAAGCCTTAGGAATTTGTCCCCATTATTTCTGGTAATTAGGTGTTGTCAATCTTAATTTTAATTTGTGCATCTCCTGCCTGCTACCAAACATAATATAGTAGGTTTTGTCAGTGTTAAGCGTAATATATTGGCTGTCATCCAAGTCGATTTTTTTAATCAGCTCCTCATTCACAAGGGTGTTGAGGGTGGCAAGATTAGGGTGAGAGATGACATAAGTCGTGTCATCAGCAAAGAGAAGGGGTTTCAGGTGTTGGGATACGTTTGGAAGGTCATTGATGTTATGAGGAAGAGCAGGGCCCAAAGGGACACTTCCCTGCGGAACTCCAGTATCAAGTGGCCGTGTTGCTAAAGCTGTGTCTTTAATGGTGACGTACTGATACCTATTAGTAATGAAAGATTTGAAATAAGCAAGCGCATGGCCTCTTATACCGTAATGATCAAGTTTGTGGAGTAGGATGTCGTGGTCTACTGTGTCAAAAGCTTTTCTTAGGTCAATAAAAATTCCTAGTGATATTCCTTATTTTCCAATGCTGTGTAAAGCAATCTAGCATTTTTATGATTGCATCATTAGTGCTTTTATTTTTCCTGAATCCAAATTGGCAGGGGTTGAGTATGTTTTGAGCCATTATAAATGAATACAGTCTCCTGTGCACGAGTTTCTCAAAGATTTTGGATAGCAATGGTAAGTTAGATATTGGCCTATAGTTGTTTAAGTCTGTAGGGTCACCACCTTTATGTATTGGTGTAACCCTTGCCATCTTGAGTAGTTTCGGGAAGGTGCTAGTCTCTAGTGACTTGTTAAAAAATAATGAAATAGCATGCGAAAGGACATACAGTTACCCCCTTCGGAATGAAAAACTCCCCCTCTTCATTCCAGAAACTTATCCATCAGGCTATTAAAGGACTTGAAGGCACGGCAGCATACCTGGATGATATTGTTGTGGTGTCTGATACTTGGGATCAACACCTATTTAGACTTAAGGCTCTTTTTGAGACCTTTCAGAGTTCCCATTTAACTGTTAATTTATCTAAGTCTTCCTTTGGCCAGGCCACTGTTACTTTTCTAGGCCATGAAGTAGGTAGTGGTAAAGTTGCTCCTAAATTTGCTAAAGTTCTTTCCATTAAAGATTATCCAGTTTCCCCCCATGATAGGAAATCTCTTCAACGTTTCCTAGGCATGATAGGATTTTACAGAAGATTCTGTAAGAATTTTTCAGATATTGTAGCCCCTCTTACCTCTCTTACCAGTCACAAAGTTCCCTTTAATTGGACCCCAGAATGTCAAGGTGCTTTTGACAAAGCAAAACGTTTATTGTGTACTGCACCCATTCGTTTGTCTCCAGACTTCTCCAAACCTTTCTCATTACAGGTTGATGCTTGTGAGTGGGGTTGGGGCAGTACTGTTGCAAAACGGGGACGAGGAGTTGCAGCCTGTAGCCTCCTTCTCTGCCAAGTTCCAGCCGCATCAGAGGGTTTACTCTACCATTGAAAAAGAAGTTGGTACTGGCTTTGGAGCACTTTGATGTATATGTGGGCCTACTCTCAGAATATTAAACATTGCCGGCAAAGAAAATATGTTGGCAGACTCTTTATCTAGAGTCTAACAATATTATTATACATTACTTTACTTACTAACATGGTTTCTTACTTTACTTACTAACATGGTTTCTTAATTTACTTAATAACTTGGTTTCTTACTTTACTT
Source organism: Cherax quadricarinatus (assembly GCF_026875155.1). Taxonomy (NCBI): domain Eukaryota; kingdom Metazoa; phylum Arthropoda; class Malacostraca; order Decapoda; family Parastacidae; genus Cherax; species Cherax quadricarinatus. The sequence goes on along the minus strand of NC_069454.1, from coordinate 4,244,562 downwards.
AATAACTTGGTTTCATACTTTACTTACTAACATGGTTTCTTACTTTACTTACTAACATGGTTTCTTACTTTACTTACTAGTTAGTAAGTTAGTAAGTTAGTAAGTTAGTAAGTAAAGTAAGAAACCAAGTTAGTAAGTAAAGTAAGAAACAATGTTAGTAAGTAAAGTAAGAAACCAAGTTAGTTTACCTGGAGTTTACTCTCTCCAGGTAAACTCCAGGTAAACTAACTTGGTTTCTTACTTTACTTACTAACATGGTTTCTTACTTTACTTACTAACTTGGTTTCTTACTTTACTTACTAACATGGTTTCTTACTTTACTTACTAACTTGGTTTCTTACTTTACTTACTAACTTGGTTTCTTACTTTACTTACTAACTTGGTTTCTTAATTTACTTACTAACTTGGTTTCTTACTTTACTTACTAACTTGGTTTCTTACTTTACTTACTAACATGATTTCTTACTTTACTTACTAACTTGGTTTCTTACTTTACTTACTACCTGGAGTTTACCTAGAGAGAGTTCCGGGGGTCAACGCCCCCGCGGCCCGGTCTGAGACCAGGCCTCCTGGTGGATCAGAGCCTGATCAACCAGGCTGTTACTGCTGGCTGCACGCAAACCAACGTACGAGCCACAGCCCGGCTGGTCAGGAACCGACTTTAAGTGCTTGTCCAGTGCCAGCTTGAAGACTGCCAGGGTTCTGTTGGTAATCCCCCTTATGTATGCTGGGAGGCAGTTGAACAGTCTTGGGCCCTTGACACTTATTGTATGGTCTCTTAACGTGCTAGTGACACCCCTGCTTTTCATTGGGGGGATGGTGCATCGTCTGCCAAGTCTTTTGCTTTCGTAGTGAGTGATTTTCGTGTGCAAGTTCGGTACTAGTCCCTCTAGGATTTTCCAGGTGTATATAATCATGTATCTCTCCCGCCTGTGTTCCAGGGAATACAGGTTTAGGAACCTCAAGCGCTCCCAGTAATTGAGGTGTTTTATCTCCGTTATGCACGCCGTGAAGGTTCTCTGTACATTTTCTAGGTCAGCAATTTCACCTGCCTTGAAAGGTGCCTGGAGTTTACCTGGAGTTTACCTGGAGAGAGTTCCGGGGGTCAACGCCCCCGCTGCCCGGTCTGTGACCAGGCCTCCTGGTGGATCAGAGCCTGATCAACCAGGCTGTTGCTGCTGGCTGCACGCAAACCAACGTACGAGCCACAGCCCGGCTGATCAGGAACTGACTTCAGGTGCTTGTCCAGTGCCAGCTTGAAGACTGCCAGGGGTCTGTTGGTAATCCCCCTTATGTGTGCTGGGAGGCAGTTGAACAGTCTCGGGCCCCTGACACTTATTGTATGGTCTCTTAACGTGCTAGTGACACCCCTGCTTTTCATTGGGGGGATGGTGCATCGTCTGCCAAGTCTTTTGCTTTCGTAGTGAGTGATTTTCGTGTGCAAGTTCGGTACTAGTCCCTCTAGGATTTTCCAGGTGTATATAATCATGTATCTCTCCCTCCTGCGTTCCAGGGAATACAGGTTTAGGAACCTCAAGCGCTCCCAATAATTGAGGTGTTTTATCTCCGTTATGCGCGCCGTGAAAGTTCTCTGTACGTTTTCTAGGTCGGCAATTTCACCTGCCTTGAAAGGTGCTGTTAGTGTGCAGCAATATTCCAGCCTAGATAGAACAAGTGACCTGAAGAGTGTCATCATGGGCTTGGCCTCCCTAGTTTTGAAGGTTCTCATTATCCATCCTGTCATTTTTCTAGCAGATGCGATTGATACAATGTTATGGTCCTTGAAGGTGAGCTCCTCCGACATGATCACTCCCAGGTCTTTGACGTTAAGATAAGATAAGATAAGATAAGATTTCGTTCGGATTTTTAACCCCGGAGGGAATTTGTTTTGTACTCTGATGAAGATTTAATTTCCTCATGTTTACCATATCTGAGTAATTGAAATTTCTCATCGTTGAACTTCATATTGTTTTCTGCAGCCCACTGAAAGATTTGGTTGATGTCCGCCTGGAGCTTTGCAGTGTCTGCAATGGAAGACACTGTCATGCAGATTCGGGTGTCATCTGCAAAGGAAGACACGGTGCTGTGGCTGACATCCTTGTCTATGTCGGATATGAGGATGAGGAACAAGATGGGAGCGAGTACTGTGCCTTGTGGAACAGAGCTTTCACCGTAGCAACAGATGGGAACATAAAAAGTCTGGGCTGAATGGTACTGCCCTTGATACTGGCCATGTAGTCACAAACTGTAAGGCTGGAGATAAAACACCTCAATTATTGGGAGCGCTTGAGGTTCCTAAACCTGTATTCCCTGGAACGCAGGAGGGAGAGATACATGATTATATACACCTGGAAAATCCTAGAGGGACTAGTACCGAACTTGCACACGAAAATCACCCACTACGAAAGCAAAAGACTTGGCAGACGATGCACCATCCCCCCAATGAAAAGCAGGGGTGTCACTAGCACGTTAAGAGACCATACAATAAGTGTCAGGGGCCCGAGACTGTTCAACTGCCTCCCAGCACACATAAGGGGGATTACCAACAGACCCCTGGCAGTCTTCAAGCTGGCACTGGACAAGCACCTAAAGTCAGTTCCGGATCAGCCGGGCTGTGGCTCGTATGTTGGTTTGCGTGCAGCCAGCAGCAACAGCCTGGTTGATCAGGCTCTGATCCACCAGGAGGCCTGGTCTCAGACCGGGCCGCGGGGGCGTTGACCCCCGGAACTCTCTCCAGGTAAACTCCAGGTAAACTGGAGGTGATGTCCTGGGAGACAGTAATAGTAAAGCTGGAGGTGCTGTCCTGGGAGACAGTAATGGTGAAGCTGGAGGTGCTGTCCTGGGAGACAGAAATGGTGAAGCTGGAGATACTGTCCTGGGAGACAGTAATGGTGAAGCTGGAGATTTTGTCCAGGTAGTCGGGAATTATACGCAGGAAGGAATACATATAAATGACCTCATAGGGGACAGGAGCCATAGTAGGGAAACAAGTGTAGTCAAAGATAAGATAAAACCAATATTGCAAACTAGAAATACCGCAGGAAATAGCAAACAAGAGGACTCCAATAGCAATAGTGAGGATAAATTACCAAAAACAACTGGTGGGAGCTCCATTGTTGGTGCTAGGGAGGATAGAAGTAAGACAGGGAAACATGCACCAACAGGGAATACAGTCACAGAAACCCAAGGCAAGCGGAAACCAAGCCTGTGCACATACTATGCACTTGGTATCTGCTGGCATGGAAATCTGGAAAAACAGATGGGACATGCAACTATGACCACCCTAGAAAATGCCATGCCATATGACAACAGGAAAATGCAAACTCCCTTCCTGTAAGCTTTTTCACCCTGAAATGTGTACCTCTTCAGTACAGGAAAGACTGTGCTATACTTAATTGCCAGGCATACCATCTAAAGGGGACAAAAAGATACAAAACATCCAGGCCATGGGAAAACCTGGGTAGCCACAGCCACTCAAGAGGGAGAGGTTTTTTAGTGCCAGGAAGGAAAAAAAAACTGGCAGGAAATGGCAGAAATCGTACACCAAATCCAGTCATTCCTGGAGTGGAACCACAGTCGATGGCCTCCACTCCAAACCAACAGATACAGATACTAATGCCGGAAAAAAAATCCCCCCCCCAGTACCAACAATACCACCAGTCCGATAACATTCTTCTTTGCAAATATACAGGGTCTAAGCCAGCAACAAACAACAAAATACCTTTCATCCGTGGACTGCTTGCAGAGGCAAAGGCAATGTTCGCGGCTTTCACTGAGACCCACATAAAGGATCACTTGGACAACGAAATATGGATCCCAGGTTACAACCTATACAGATGTGACAGAGTGAACAGGCAAAAGGGGGGGGGGTTTGGGCCCGTACATTGCAGAGTCACTTGTTTGCACAGAACTGCTTAATGCCTCAAATGACGTAGTGGAAGTTTTAGCAGTAAAGGTCGAGAACCAAAACCTAGTCATTGTGGTAGTCTACAAGCCTCCGGATGCAACATCCCAGCAATTCCAGGAACAGCTGTTAAAAATTGACCACTGTCTGGAAAATCTTCCAGCTCCTGCACCCAACATCTTGCTCCTGGGGGATTTCAACTTAAGGCACCTAAAATGGAGGAATATAGCAAATAATATTGTTGCAGTAATAACACCAGGAGGCAGCTCTGATGAAAACTCACACTCACACGAGCTTTTAAATCTCTGCACAAAATTCAATTTAAACCAGCAAATAATAGAGCCTACTAGACTGGAGAATACACTAGACCTCATCTTCACTAACAATGATGATCTGATAAGAAATGTCACCATAGTTTAGTTAGTTTAATATGTTTATTATGCACCCCATACCCATCCTGTGGGCGGTAGTCAAAAGATTACAGAGGTACATAATTGGTCCAGGGACTGGACTCCAAAGTTTTGATAGCTGAGCAAGTTACAAAGGTAATGAACTAGATCTGGTCATAATCATGACCAAGTTACAAAGGTAATGAGCTCCAGGTAGAGCTGGTCACACTCATGAATAATTGCAAAGGTAATGAATCATAAACACATTAATCATGAGAATTTACAAAGGTAATGAGCTCCAGGTAGAGCTGGTCACAATCATGACAAGTTTCAAAGGTAATGAATGATAAACACGTTATCACATGATTACAATCATAGACAAATTACAGAGTAATGAGCAGTAAACAAACATAGCAGGGAATTCATCCATTGCCCCAACAACAGATGTTGCTAGGTGCCTGTCTCTCCTCGGTAGACAGCCATTGCAAACAGCAGCAAGTTTGCCCTGGGATCTGCTGCTTGCACGAGCACCATCGACCCTCCCCAAGAGGTCCAAGAAGCCAGTGACTCCGTTAGCAGCCCGATGAAGAGCTTCCCTAGGGACATGTCAGCGTCCTGGTGGACGCCAAGTTGATTGAAGATCCCAGGCCCTCGTGTGCACGGATGTTGAAGCTTGAGGAACTGAGTACACACTGCCTGTGGCACACCTGACAGCTGCCTCGCGGTCGAACTCCACGATGCTGTCCCTGTAGTGGAAGTTCCTGTGAGCCCGGCACTCCCTGCAGTGCCATCACTGACATCGTGGGTTAGGGGAGAAGTACCCTCTACTGATGGGGTGGCGCTGGGAGTTGGGTGGGTGAGGCGGGGGAGACGCGCAGGTGTTGAGGCGTTATGAAAGGGTCACTGTTTACTACACACGCCCTCCCCCTCCCCCCAGCGGAGAGGGGGGGAGGCGCTGACTGGTCCTGACTCGACAACACCAAATCCTCTGAAACTGCACAACACTTCAACTATTTACGCTGAAACGATGCACTGGGATGTCCGTTCGCTGCTCTGGTATCTTCTCCAAGCATTCACACTGAGTTCTGTTAAGTAGGGACCTGGTCAGCCTCTTTGACCAGGAGCTATCCTTGAAAATCCCGCAGATAGCCCGCTACACAACCTGCCGTGTCGGCCATGTTGAGCCCTGTTGTGTCACCATATCAAAAACAATATACTCAGATCACAACATAATTGAGGTTCAGACATGTATGCGTGGAGCCCCAGACCGACAAAATGAGACTAGTCACGAGGGAGCATTCACCAAATTCAACTTCAATAACAAAAACATAAAGTGGGACCAAGTAAACCAAGTCCTAACCGATATAAGCTGGGAAGATATACTAAGCAACACAGACCCAAACTTATGCCTAGAACAGATTAACTCGGTGGCACTCGATGTATGCACAAGGCTTATTCCTCTAAGAAAAAGGAGGAGTAGATGTAAAATAGAAAGAGACAGGCGCTCCCTTTACAGGCGACGGAAAAGAATAACAGAGCGGCTAAAAGAGGTCAATATATCTGAAATGCGCAGGGAGACACTGGTCAGAGAAATAGCAAGCATCGAACTTAAGCTAAAAGAATCCTTTAGGAGTCAGGAATCGCGGGAAGAACTAAAAGCTATAAATGAAATCGAAAGAAACCCAAAGTATTTCTTCTCCTATGCCAAATCAAAATCGAGAACAACGTCCAGTATTGGGCCCCTACTTAAACAAGATGGGTCCTACACAGATGACAGCAAGGAAATGAGTGAGCTACTCAAGTCCCAATATGACTCAGTTTTTAGCAAGCCACTAACCAGACTGAGAGTCGAAGATCAAAATGAATTTTTTATGAGAGAGCCACAAAATTTGATTAACACAAGCCTATCCGATGTTATCCTGACGCCAAATGACTTCGAACAGGCGATAAATGACATGCCCATGCACTCTGCCCCAGGGCCAGACTCATGGAACTCTGTGTTCATCAAGAACTGCAAGAAGCCCCTATCACGAGCCTTTTCCATCCTATGGAGAGGGAGCATGGACACGGGGGTCGTCCCTCAGTTACTAAAAACAACAGACATAGCCCCACTCCACAAAGGGGGCAGTAAAGCAACAGCAAAGAACTACAGACCAATAGCACTAACATCCCATATCATAAAAATCTTTGAAAGGGTCCTAAGGTCCTAAGAAGCAAGATCACCACCCATCTAGAAACCCATCAGTTACACAACCCAGGGCAACATGGGTTTAGAACAGGTCGCTCCTGTCTGTCTCAACTACTGGATCACTACGACAAGGTCCTAAATGCACTAGAAGACAAAAAGAATGCAGATGTAATATATACAGACTTTGCAAAAGCCTTCGACAAGTGTGACCATGGCGTAATAGCGCACAAAATGTGCGCTAAAGGAATAACAGGAAAAGTCGGTCGATGGATCTATAATTTCCTCACTAACAGAACACAGAGAGTAGTCGTCAACAGAGTAAAGTCCGAGGCAGCTACGGTGAAAAGCTCTGTTCCACAAGGCACAGTACTAGCTCCCATCTTGTTCCTCATCCTCATATCCGACATAGACAAGGATGTCAGCCACAGCACCGTGTCTTCCTTTGCGGATGACACCCGAATCTGCATGACAGTGTCTTCCATTGCAGACACTGCAAGGCTCCAGGCAGACATCAACCAAATCTTTCAGTGGGCTGCAGAAAACAATATGAAGTTCAACGATGAGAAATTTCAATTACTCAGATATGGTAAACATGAGGAAATTAAATCTTCATCAGAGTACAAAACAAATTCTGGCCACAAAATAGAGCGAAACACCAACGTCAAAGACCTGGGAGTGATCATGTCGGAGGATCTCACCTTCAAGGACCATAACATTGTATCAATCGCATCTGCTAGAAAAATGACAGGATGGATAATGAGAACCTTCAAAACTAGGTAGGCCAAGCCCATGATGACACTCTTCAGGTCACTTGTTCTATCTAGGCTGGAATATTGCTGCACTCTAACAGCACCTTTCAAGGCAGGTGAAATTGCCGACCTAGAAAATGTACAGAGAACTTTCACGGCACGCATAAAGGAGATAAAACACCTCAATTACTGGGAGCGCTTGAGGTTTCTAAACCTGTATTCCCTGGAACGCAGGAGGGAGAGATACATGATTATATACACCTAGAAAATCCTAGAGGGACTAGTACCGAACTTGCACACGAAAATCACTCACTACGAAAGCAAAAGACTTGGCAGACGATGCACCATCCCCCCAATGAAAAGCAGGGGTGTCACTAGCACGTTAAGAGACCATACAATAAGTGTCAGGGGCCCGAGACTGTTCAACTGCCTCCCAGCACACATAAGGGGGATTACCAACAGACCCCTGGCAGTCTTCAAGCTGGCACTGGACAAGCACCTAAAGTCAGTTCCTGATCAGCCGGGCTGTGGCTCGTACGTTGGTTTGCGTGCAGCCAGCAGCAACAGCCTGGTTGATCAGGCGCTGATCCACCAGGAGGCCTGGTCACAGACCGGGCCGCGGGGGCGTTGACCCCCGAAACTCTCTCCAGGTAAACTCCAGGTAGCTGCCTCGGACTTTACTCTGTTGACGACTACTCTCTGTGTTCTGTTAGTGAGGAAATTATAGATCCATCGACCGACTTTTCCTGTTATTCCTTTAGCACGCATTTTGTGCGCTATTACGCCATGGTCACACTTGTCGAAGGCTTTTGCAAAGTCTGTATATATTACATCTGCATTCTTTTTGTCTTCTAGTGCATTTAGGACCTTGTCGTAGTGATCCAATAGTTGAGACAGACAGGAGCGACCTGTTCTAAACCCATGTTGCCCTGGGTTGTGTAACTGATGGGTTTCTAGATGGGTGGTGATCTTGCTTCTTAGGACCCTTTCAAAGATTTTTATGATATGGGATGTTAATGCTATTGGTCTGTAGTTCTTTGCTATTGCTTTACTGCCCCCTTTGTGGAGTGGGGCTATGTCTGTTGTTTTTAGTAACTGTGGGACGACCCCCGTGTCCATGCTCCCTCTCCATAGGATGGAAAAGGCTCGTGATAGGGGCTTCTTGCAGTTCTTGATGAACACAGAGTTCCATGAGTCTGGCCCTGGAGCAGAGTGCATGGGCATGTCATTTATCGCCTGTTCGAAGTCATTTGGCGTCAGGATAACATCGGATAGGCTTGTGTTAATCAAATTTTGTGGCTCTCTCATAAAAAATTCATTTTGATCTTCGACTCTCAGTCTGGTTAGCGGCTTGCTAAAAACTGAGTCATATTGGGACTTGAGTAGCTCACTCATTTCCTTGCTGTCATCTGTGTAGGACCCATCTTGTTTAAGTAGGGGCCCAATACTGGACGTTGTTCTCGATTTTGATTTGGCATAGGAGAAGAAATACTTTGGGTTTCTTTCGATTTCATTTATGGCTTTTAGTTCTTCCCGCGATTCCTGACTCCTAAAGGATTCTTTTAGCTTAAGTTCGATGCTTGCTATTTCTCTGACCAGTGTCTCCCTACGCATTTCAGATATATTGACCTCTTTTAGCAGCTCTGTTATTCTTTTCCGTCGCCTGTAAAGGGAGCGCCTGTCTCTTTCTATTTTACATCTACTCCTCCTTTTTCTTAGAGGAATAAGCCTTGTGCATACATCGAGTGCCACCGAGTTAATCTGTTCTAGGCATAAGTTGGGGTCTGTGTTGCTTAGTATATCTTCCCTGCTTATATCGGTTAGGACTTGGTTTACTTGGTCCCATCTTATGTTTTTGTTATTGAAGTTGAATTTGGTGAATGCTCCCTCGTGACTAATCTCATTATGTCGGTCTGGGGCTCCGCGCATACATGACTGAACCTCAATTATGTTGTGATCTGAGTATATTGTTTTTGATATGGTGACATTTCTTATCAGATCATCATTGTTAGTGAAGATGAGGTCTAGTGTATTCTCCAGTCTAGTAGGCTCTATTATTTGCTGGTTTAAATTGAATTTTGTGCAGAGATTTAAAAGCTCGCGTGAGTGTGAGTTTTCATCAGAGCTGCCTCCTGGTGTTATTTCTGCAACAATATTATTTGCTATATTCCTCCATTTTAGGTGCTTTAAGTTGAAATCCCCCAGGAGCAAGATGTTGGGTACAGGAGCTGGAAGATTTTCCAGACAGTGGTCAATTTTTAACAGCTGTTCCTGGAATTGCTGGGATGTTGCATCCGGAGGCTTGTAGACTACCACAATGACCAGGTTTTGGTTCTCGACCTTTACTGCTAAAACTTCCACTACATCATTTGAGGCATTTAGCAGTTCTGTGCAAACAAGTGACTCTGCAATGTACAGGCCAACCCCCCCCCCCTTTTGCCTGTTCACTCTGTCACATCTGTATAGGTTGTAACCTGGGATCCATATTTCGTTGTCCAAGTGATCCTTTATGTGGGTCTCAGTGAAAGCCGCGAACATTGCCTTTGCCTCTGCAAGCAGTCCACGGATGAAAGGTATTTTGTTGTTTGTTGCTGGCTTTAGACCCTGTATATTTGCCAAGAAGAATGTTATCGGACTGGTGGTATTGTTGGTACTGGTGCTGTTAGTGTGCAGCAATATTCCAGCCTAGATAGAACAAGTGACCTGAAGAGTGTCATCATGGGCTTGGCATCCCTAGTTTTGAAGGCTAAGATAAGATAAGATTTCGTTCGGATTTTTAACCCCGGAGGGTTAGCCACCCAGGATAACCCTTAAGAAAGTCAGTGCGTCACCGAGGACTGTCTAATTTCCTCGTGTTTACCATATCTGAGCAATTGAAATTTCTCATCGTTGAACTTCATATTGTTTTCTGCAGCTCACTGAAAGATTTGGTTGATGTCCGCCTGGAGCCTTGCAGTGTCTGCAATGGAAGACACTGTCATGCAGATTCGGGTGTCATCTGCAAAGGAAGACACGGTGCTGTGGCTGACATCCTTGTCTATGTCGGATATGAGGATGAGGAACAAGATGGGAGCTAGTACTGTGCCTTGTGGAACAGAGCTTTTCACCGTAGCTGCCTCGGACTTTACTCTGTTGACGACTACTCTCTGTGTTCTGTTAGTGAGGAAATTACAGATCCATCGACCGACTTTTCCTGTTATTCCTTTAGCACGCATTTTGTGCGCTATTACGCCATGGTCACACTTGTCGAAGGCTTTTGCAAAGTCTGTATATATTACATCTGCATTCTTTTTGTCTTCTAGTGCATCTAGGACCTTGTAGTGATCCAATAGTTGAGACAGACAGGAGCGACCTGTTCTAAACCCATGTTGCCCTGGGTTGTAACTGATGGGTTTACTCTACCATTGAAAAAGAAGCTGGTACTGGCTTTGGAGCACTTTGATGTATACGTGGGCCAGACTTCGCAGGTGGTCACTGTCTACAGTGATCACAACCCTCTAGTATATCTCCAAGATATGAAGAACCACAATACGAGGCTCATGAGATGGAATCTACGACTGCAACCCTACTCTCAGAATATTACACATTGCCGGCAAAGAAAATATGTTGGCAGACTCTTTATCTAGAGTCTAACAATATTATTATACATTACTTTACTTACTAACATGGTTTCTTACTTTACTTACTAACATGGTTTCTTACTTTACTTAATAACTTGGTTTCTTACTTTACTTAATAACTTGGTTTCTTACTTTACTTACTAACATGGTTTCCTACTTTACTTACTAACTTGGTTTCTTACTTTACTTACTAACATGGTTTCTTACTTTGCTTACTAACTTGGTTTCTTACTTTACTTACTAACATGGTTTCTTACTTTACTTACTAACTTGGTTTCTTAATTTACTTACTAGGTTTCTTACTTTACTAACATGGTTTCTTACTTTACTTACTAACTTGGTTTCTTAATTTACTTACTGAGTTTCTTACTTTACTTACTAACATGGTTTCTTAATTTACTTACTAACTTGGTTTCTTACTTTACTTACTAACTTGGTTTCTTACTTGACTTACTAACTTGGTTTCTTACTTTACTTACTAACTTGGTTTCTTACTTTACTTACTAGGTTTCTTTCTTTACTTACTAACTTGGTTTCTTACTTTACTTACTAACTTGGTTTCTTACTTTACTTACTAACTTGGTTTCTTACTTTACTTACTAACTTGGTTTCTTACTTTACTTACTAACTTGGTTTCTTACTTTACTTACTAACTTGGTTTCTTACTTTGCTTACTAACTTGGTTTCTTACTTTACTTACTAACTTGGTTTCTTTCTTTACTTACTAACTTGGTTTATTAGCAAGTGACTTGTTTACTTGGGTTATTATGTTAGTGTTAAGGTTGTGTGTGGTGGTGACAGATGGCGGTGGCTGCCAGTCTGTTATGAACACTTGCAAATGGCAGGAGTGTTGTGTGTGGAGGCTTGTGTGTAGGCCTAGCCTCAGCACCGTGGAGTAACCCAGGAGTAACCATGCCCGACCCTCCTATAATGTGAGTACTTAGGGTACTTGTGCGGCCATGGTGGTGGCCACATAGTGGCCCGGCTTGGCCATATACACCTATAATCCTCCTCGGCTCGTATTTCCTGAGGGTTTCCTTCTTAGATTTCATGCATTTTTGTGCATTATTTTGTCGGTATTCTCTTTTATTCGGCGTATATTTCCCTCCCTGTCATTCATCCTTCTCGTGCATGCGGAAATAATGCGTTATTTATATTTCCTGACTTAAAATGATGTGTGTAACTACGTGTTAAGAGAGACATACAGCAGACCAGTCTCCCTAACTCTTGTATCTTCCTGCTGTATGAATCTGTATCATCCTTACGGGTTTAGCGCATGGTTTTGAATAGTTTGGAATTAGAAATTATTTTTATGCCATGGGAGTATATTCGAGTTAAGCTTTAGTATACTTCTGTTTCAACGTTTGTACTGACATACAATTTTATATACAAAATATACACTCATACTTGTGTTTCTATTTTATATACATATATAGAACATTCACTTCCAATATAAACTCTTCTCCTTCATAGCTGCAACAGAACACACTGGCATAACACAAGACACGCAACCCTCTTCAATATCCCTCATGTCTGACTTAACCAGTGTAGAAACTGTGCACATAATAGGCCCTAACCTCTGGGATTCATTGCCTGAAGCATCAAAAGGTACCCGTATTTGCTAGTCAATTCAGTCGATGACACTATACGTTATGTCAAAAGCAGCTCCTCCCATTCTGTCCTTGTCTTCTTTCCAGTCACCCCTTGACTCCCATAGGAAATTGGTAACACATCTTCTTCTATTGTATTTCTATTGTAAGTAACTTTTGTATCTTCACTGTCTCTATTCAGTCATTCCACAAAACCGAAGATTATTGAATCGGTTTGAAATAATAAGTCAGTTTTTATGTTGTACCATTTATTCATTAGCTACATTAAGATTAAGTTGTTTATTTTTGACATGATATATGGTTGTACAGAGGAATATAATAGTTGGGTGTACATGCCAAAAGCCTCTTTGTATGCACAACATTTTGGGCAAACTTAAAGGATAGCTTGAGATTAGGAAGGCAGTAATAGTTCTTTTGGTCAATAGTGAGTTGAAATTAAGACACATGTGCAACATCTGGGTATCTTTATTGTAGACATTTTGCCATCCTGTGACTTTATCAATACAAATTCCAATTCCTGGAATTTGTATTGATAAAGCCACTGGATGGCAAAACGTCTACAATAAAGATACCCAGATGTTGCACATGTGTCTTAATTTCATCCTGTCGGTATTGTATACCATTTCCGTACATTAGACGAGTTATAGTAAGTATAAGAGAATTGAATATTCTATTAGGTAATGCTACATGGCTTTGATAAGTCTAGTAGAGAATTACTGAAATTATTGAATTAGTTTGTAATGATTGCAGTTTGCTACATAAGAACTCCTGCTTAATAGTCTGTCAAAATTTAAGAAACATTTCAGCATTAAGATAAAGTAAGTTTATTTAAGTACAGGTACACACAAGTACAATATCATTCATAGCAACATATGTGTAAATTACCTAGGATAACCCTAGAAAAAAGTCAGTGACTTATTTCCATGGCCCAAGATGCATTTGCATTTTAGTGGCTTTCTTTTGTACCTACCAATGCTTTATTACATATAAACTACATTGTTTGTATTGCATAAATAAATAAAAATTGCACTGTATTGTATGTGAAGCACTAAACCCGTGTGGGCCATTTAGCTCAGGGTAGCAGAGGCTTCATCCTCTGGCTAGTAATTGTTAGATGGATGCACTATTCTCACAGCCAGTCAGTCTAGTGTTTGCATTAAACACATTGTAATAGGCATGCCCCTCAAGGCAAGTACATTGATAAGGTAAGATAAGATGCCAGTGAGGATCTCATAAACCAAGAACTTGGAACTGTCTTACCCTTGGATTAACAAAAAACAAAACAAAGAAGTATATTTCTTTGCTAAGGTTACAATGTGCATTTACTTTTCGTAATTTGATTGGTACAAAGAAAGCCACTATCATGCCGGCAGACTTAACCTAATACTTAAACACTACTTAAGTCTAGACAGGTAAAGAATGGTAAATTTCAAATATTTTACTGTATTATTAGTATGAGGTAGCCAAATTTTTTAGTTAATAAGCTTTGTAGTTTAATGAAATCAATAACAGTATTACAAGTAGTACAATTTATGATACATAGATTTTTTAGGTATGTAATAATAGTTTAATAGATTAAGGGTAATAAAATATTTGGGAGAGATGCTTCAAAACTGGTTAGAGATTAGCATAGTGTGAGTACGGTTATTATTGAGAGAGAAGATGATTTTTAAGTGTAGTCCTAAATTGATTTTTGGGCATGGGACCTCTTGCTGGTTCAGGCAAAGCGTTCCAGATATTCGAGCCCTTTATGTGCATTGCATTTTTACATGGTGTGAGACGGACATAAAGGATGTTAAAAAGTGTTTTGTGCCTTGTGTTATGCCTGTGTGTTCTTGATTACCTCCCATTCCCCAGGTCCTTTATGACCCCTCTGGGTTTTGTACCTCCTATTATAATAATAATAATAGTAGTAGTAGTAATAGGCATACCATGGTGATAGTTATTAAATAATAATAATAATAATAATAATAATAATAATCTTTATTTCTACAAGTACATGCACAAAGTATACAGGCCTAGCTGACATTAGTGACATACTACTATATAGAAAGCCCCTTGTTATGCAGAGTATTTTGTCCCAGGATGTGACCCACACCAGTCGACTAACACCCAGGTACTTATTTTACTGATAGTTGAGCATGGACAGTAGGTGTCTTAAGGAAACACATCCTAATGTTTCTGACCATACTGGGGATCAATGCCGGACCTCAGCGAGTAAGCTGAATGTGCTAGCAATTGAGCTACAGGACACTGTAACGCATTATTAGTATTTTTACATTCATATGGGGAGTCCTAAACCCATAAGGGTCACATAGCTTTAAGGGGAATGAGAGGCAATAAGGTTCAATTCAAGGAATGAAAGAGCAGGTCCATCACTTTGTCTCACTTTTTTGGGGGGGTTATCCTAGGTAAATTACACTATGTATGATAATTGTACTTATGTATACCTTTGCCTAAATAAACCTGCTTACTTCCTGGCATTAAGGAGTCTTCCTTGAGGGGATAAAAGCATACAGTATTAATGGGTGCTCGTGGGTTATGCGATAGTGTCTTCATCCATGACATTCCCCGTGTCCAGCTAAATCTCTTCAAAAAATTTATGTACGTACATAAAAGGTCCCAAAATCTGGAACTCCCTCCTTGAAATCACTAACTCAGCCACCATTCCTAAAACTGCTGTTAAAAAACATCTCTCCAAACCCACACTTTTTGCAGATGACACCACATACGTCTTCTCTCACCCGAGCCCAGTCACGCTAGCCAATACTGTAAACACCGAACTACAGAAAATATCTACCTGGATGAGGACTAACAAACTTACACTAAACATTGACAAAACCTACTTCATTGTTTGGTAGCAGAGCTACAGATGTACCTCTTAACATAACGATAAACGGATCTCCTATCACAAAGCTAACAGAGGGAAAATTCTTAGGAATCCACCTCGATAATAGACTCAAATTTCATACACATATACAACAAATTTCTAAGAAAATTTCCAAGACTGTAGGCATACTATCGAAGATACGGTACTATGTTCCACAGTCAGCCCTCCTGGCCCTTTATCACTCTCTTATTTACCCCTATCTCACCTATGGAATTTGTGCATGGGGCTCAACAACAACTAACCATCTCAAACCACTAATTACCCAACAAAAGGCTGCAGTTAGAATGATAACAAATTCTCACTACAGGCAGCACACTCCACCAATATTCAAAACACTCAACCTACTCACCATACAAAACATCCATACTTATTATTGCACTTATTACATACATAGAACACTTAACTCTGATATTAACCCTCCCCTCAAACATCTCCTTGCCAACCTCAACAGAACACATGACCATAATACAAGGCACAGATCACTCTTTGATGTTCCTTGTGTCCATCTCACGCTATGCAAAAACTCAATGCACATAAAAGGCCCTAAAATCTGGAATTCATTACCTTTAAATATAAAAGAAACACTACCTGTTTATAAATTCAAGTCTCTTCTCAAAGTTCACTTACTCACTCAAAACCAAATAAATACTGAATAACTGAACCATATAAATTGTATATCCTAAATGTTACTCATAATTATATCACACAAATGTTAAACCTAACTTTGTTATTTTTTTTAAATACACTACCTAACAGAATACTCCATTCTATGCATGCAATGCATGCAAGCATAGGACCTGTCTTTGTAATACTCATTTGTATTTTATAGTTATCTGTTTACAATAATGTCTTATCACTGATTTCATCATTGCTTAGTTAATCTTAAGTTAATTTTAAGCCAGCCCGTAATGCTATGCATATAAGTGGCTTTGGCATGCTGCTCTTACCTGTATTTTTTGTACCTCTGTATGTATGCTAAATTTCTAAATAAATAAATAACATATCCCAATATTGGCTAATTACATGTATGTGAAAACTACACATGCTTATCTGCAATGTCATGAACACACTCAAAACAAAATAGATTTACTCTCCTTAACTCTTATTCTTCAAAACACTAAATGACAGTAAACACAAAATTCCTAAAATTTTTATCACCATCTTAATCTTATGTTAGTCCGAAGTTTGCCTATAATACTCAGCTATATAGGGGCTTTCAACTTTGTAAAATCATTGTAGCATACCAAGATAAAACCATTTCCATTACTAAATTACGCTAGTCAGGAATCAGGAATTTTATGATAATTCTTATCATAAAATTCCTGATTACTTGACTTTTGTAATAATGTTAATTAATTAACATTAGAATGTACTACTCCATAACCTGTATCAATATAGAGTAGTCAGTAAGAATTAGGATTAGTCTGCCTGAAGTGCCTTGGCATGCTAGTGTCTTTCTTTGTACTTTGTAATATGTGAACCTCACATTGTAAACTTTACAAAGAATTTTTTTTTTTTTTTTTTTTTTAAGAGGACCCAAGTTTGAACTAGAGACAAGTGGAAACATTGGGATTGTTAACACTTTTCCTTACATCTGTTCTTAAAATCCACCTTATCTCCTTTTGATATGTATACTTTTGATGAGCTTCAAGAGTGTTTTTACTCCCGGAGCCCTGCCACGAGTCAGGTTCGTCTGGTGCTAGCCTGGTCAACCAGGCTGTTGCTACTGGTGGCCTGCTGCCCCACATACTTGTCCAGTTTCCCTTTGAAGACTTCTACACTTGTTCCAGCAGTGTTTCTGATATCTTCTGGTAAGATGTTAAATAATCTAGGGCCACAGATATTGATACAGTGTTCTTTTATTGTGTCCACCACACTCTGGTTTTCACTGGGTTTATTTTGTACTTCCTCCCATATCTCTCGCTCCAGTATGTTGTTATGGCAGTGTTGAGATTTGGGACCAGGCCTACTTTCCAGGTACGTATATATTATCATGTCTTATTGCATTCTTTGAAAGAAAGGTCAGCTGACATAATTATTCCTAAGTTTTTCACATATATTCCTTTTATTCTATTTGACAATCCCCTTGAGTTTTGTATTCAAAATTCAAATTAAAAAATTTAGTTCTTTGCATAGTATACAATGTGTAGTTTACATGTACAGTAGATTCTCACATTCCACGGATTTATTTGGTATGTTTTGTTTATTACACTATTGAAAAATTGCGGCATAAATTTATACAACACTTCGTAAAATTAAATTAACACGGTTTGCTTTACAGGTCCGCCATCACAAATCCGGCAATCAGTTATTCGGTTCCTTCAGTTATTCGGCACTAATTTCAGCTAGCATAATTTCAAATTTCCAGGTCGCCACACCAACCTGCTGGTACTGTTTGGTGGTGCTACTTGCTGCATAAGTCATTCTAATTTCTTTTTCTCCATTTATTGTTATAACCTGTTTGCTTTTAGCCCTAGCCATGGTTCCAATGAATAAAAGAAATGCTTTTTGTTGTGTAAAGCACCTACACAGTACATTGTCCATTAAAGATAAGGTGGCTTTGAAGCCACTGTTGGTTGCCATGAGCTCAGTCTTGTGATGCAGGAGAATATGCTTTATTACGCTAATATCAACACTACAGCTTATTGCCTATCACAATTGATATAATATTTACCTGGAGAGAGTTCCGGGGGTCAACGCCCCCGCGGCCCGGTCTGTGACCAGGCCTCCTGGTGGATCAGAGCCTGATCAACCAAGCTGTTGCTGCTGGCTGCACGCAAACCAACGTACGAGCCACAGCCCGGCTGGTCAGAAACCGACTTTAGGTGCTTGTCCAGTGCATAATAAACAATATAAATAACATAAAACATGTTAAATATTCCAGAATGAATAATATTTGGCTAATCCCGAGCAGTTCGAGGGGGGTTAAAAGGGATACGAGATAAAAGTCCCATTTCCACCCCTTTGTTTTGGGCTTATATTAGAAAAAAAGGAAATAGAAAAGGCTGTGATATACACTCGTACTGCCCCAAAAACCTGAAAAAAAAAAAGCATTTTCTTTTAAAATAGTTTTACCCACCCCAGCAGAATTGTAGGAACCTAGGAAAACCCCAAAAAAGCCAGACAATGGCTTTTTTTCAGACCGGTTTGGGGTTTTAGCCATATTATTTTTGGTAATATTGATTCCAGCCGGGTAGAAACACTGGGAATTTTTTTCCCTTTTGTCTATGTTCCCCATCTAAATGGGTACCTGGGTGTTTGACGGTTGGGGTTACCGGGGACATGACCTAATTTGTTGAAAAACTCAGCTTTAAAAACAGTTTTTCTATTATAGTAAATGTAGTCATGATGTAGTTTATGTCTGTACCCTTACATGACGTGAAGTAAATTATATTTTTTATTTTATTAGTATTGTTGTTTTTTTCTCTTTTGTTTTTGGGGTTATCTTATTGAAATTTGGGGCGTGTATGGGGAAAGAACTTTTTAACCCTTTGACTGTTCAGGGCCCTTTTAAAAACTGTCTTTCTATGTCCCCAAATATTCAAAAAAAAAAAAATTTTTTTTTTCTTATGAAAATGTTGGGAAATATTTTACTAGTTTTTTAAGCAAAAAAAAAATTTTTTGCCTTCGTACTTAAAACCGAATATAGAGCCCAAATTTGCAGAAATTGACGTGGTCGGAAACAGCGCGACTGCCACCCACCCCGGTATTCTTTTATTTTATTTCTAATTAAAAAAAAAAGGTTTCTTTGCATTTTTTCAATATTTTTCTTTTCCAGGTAACTTTAAAGTGGCCGTGAGACCAATTAAGGTGCTTTTCCAAATATACACTCATTATTTACAACACAATAACGGGAAACAAACTTTTCACTTTTTTTTTAAAGTTTGTGTAAAACACTTTGTTTACAAAAAACAAACAATACAAAAAAAAATTTTTTATTAAGTTCCATAATAAAACTTGTCAGACTAAATTTTAGCCCTGGAGTGGAACCCTTTTGAAAAGGGTATTGCGAGGGGGGACTTTAACCCCCCTAAATTAAAAAGATTTTTGCGTGTTTTTGTGGGCGTTTTTGGTTTTTAATACAATAAATTTCGGCTTTTTCGGAGTGGGGAGGCATTTATGGGGTGGAACCGGGCCCCAACGAGTGAGTTTGGGGTGGGTCTATTGGGAGGTTTTTTTTGAAATTATTTGTTGATTCGGGCAAAATTTATATTTTGGTGTTTTTTTTTTCAAACTTTGTATATGTTATAAATTTATAAATATCAACAAAGGAAAAAAGTTTGATTACCACTTATAACTTTGCGTACACGTCTGCAAACCCAAATCTGCATTCACTTTGCCCACTAAGCGCATATTGGGGTTGTAGTCCAGACAGCTGAGGCTTTGAAGGGTTTTTGGTCTCTCTGTTTTCCCTGGCCCTGGGGGACCTTTCGTTTGTGTGAACTGATGTCAACAAAGTGACATCAGTTTGTCATCCACCGAAATGCCATGATGTCATTGGGAGAAAAGGGTTACCTCACCTTGCGAGTGCCCCGCGTTTGAACCTTGGCATATGTTTCGATTACCCCACTGTGCCACACCTCTGTCAAGTCATCGCAAAAAAAACACGAGTAAGGGGTTTTTACCGTTTTCAGTAAAAAACAATGCCCTTACCAAAATGGTCCATCATTGTTGAACCCCATCCCGAGATACCCCAAAAACTTCATGGGACTCTCAAAAATATTACTGCCGTGTACAAATAATCAAAACAAACCACTTCTGCAATCACACAGTACAAATGCTTTATACCCAAAACTTTCCCCTTTCTTGGTATATATTTCTTGAATGAGAGTCTTCCTTTTAATAAAATTTAAGGGGCTCTCAATAACAAACTTCCGAAGGGATTTTAAAATACTGCACACTTTTTTTTCAGGTACATAAACACTTTCTTTCTTTTAAACCTGTCGCTTCTGTCGGCCTGGTTTTGTCTTTAAAAGTGTAACATAAACAACAGTTCGGAAAAAGTTGCACCCATAATTCACTAAAAAGAGTTGAAATAGGCATTGTTGTCCGATGTGGGGACGTTTGCTTTTACACTTGGCATAAGCTATTGTGGAAAAAACAGGTAATCTCTGCCCCAAATTTTCCCCCCCATTTTGTAGCCCTGATTTTGGTGGAGAATTGTATTTGCCATGGGTTAATCACTATGTATTTTTTTCCCTGACAATGATGTCCCTCAGGGGGTTCATCGAAAAATAACTCAAAGCGTCCATTCCTGGGGATTGTTCCCCAAAGGGG
This sequence comes from Cherax quadricarinatus, assembly GCF_026875155.1. NCBI lineage: Eukaryota > Metazoa > Arthropoda > Malacostraca > Decapoda > Parastacidae > Cherax > Cherax quadricarinatus. The sequence goes on along the minus strand of NC_069454.1, from coordinate 4,223,935 downwards.
CAAGATGGCTTTATTCCACTTTTGTTTCATCAAAGTCATGGGGGGCTGGGAAAAAACTCTCACCTCCCGCCAAACCCGAGCGGTTTGCTGGTGGGGTCTGGTATTGTACCGTGGGTTTTGGCTGTGAGGTTTGGGTGGTGCAGGGTGGGAGTGTGGGGGAGGGGGGGGTGGTTGTTCTGCTGAGTCAGCCCCTTGGTTGTAGCGTGGCCCCGGTGAGGGGCCCATGGGGGCCCTCACCCCCACTTCACCCCCACTGCCCCCCCTCACTGCACCATTATACCCCTCGTTACAATATCGTCATCTTTACTATATCTGGTGTTTGGGGCCCGGATGTGCTCCCCGAGTTTTCTCCTTCCCCCTTTGGGAAAAAACATTGAAACACTACCAGCCGCTGCTACGTCTACATATGGCGCTTTTACTGGGGAAAAAATTTACTCTCACTGTACTAGAAAGCTTTCAATGACCTTAAATCATATTTCCCCGCTATCATCGGTGTTGTACACGACCAAATAGTTTCCTTTTCGTCCCCGGTACAACTGAAGTGAACAAACCCGGGACGCACAGAGGTCGAAGGGTTTTGGGTCATCTGGGTTTTCGTCACTATTTAAATTATCCTGGGCACTTTTTTCGGTAACACTCACTTGAAAACCCTTGAATTCACTGTCACTGACACTTTCATCGCTGTTAGAGCTATCACTTGGGAACAAAAGACCTCCAATCCGCCGAGGAGTGAGGAACTTCTTACCGAGAGGCATGGTGAAAATGGACTGACAACATGGCGTTCCCACAATGCACCGCTAGGTCCCAGATTTTTTTCACAGGGTGCACACCGACCACTGAGACCCATTCTCTCCCGTGTAGGCCTACCAGGCCTTTGGCGCTCGATTTGAAGCCGCTAGAATTTGTGCGTATAAATACGTCAGAAACATTGGCTCGTAAGACGTATTTATATGTCGGAAACAGTCAAAGGGTTAATGTACACCAAAAATGAAAGAAATCAGACCATAAATAGCGGAGTTCACCTCTCAGCCATTAGCGGCTGCTTAGCGGTATATTTTTGTATGGTTTTTATGGTTATATTCTCGTTTTTTTTATCTTGTTTGATAGAATGGAAGATATATTACAGAAATAGGTATGATTTTGATTGCTTACACAACGAAAAGTACCTTGAAATTGCGCTCACAGTAGCAGAGAAGTTCTACTCTTTAATGATGCTCGAGAAAACAGATGATGTCACCGTCCAATACCTGCCCACCTGCCAGTCCAATTTCCAATACGCAGTCAAGAATGGGTTGACATTATTTATACAATTACAATAATGCAGTAATCTGCATAACAGTAAATCTTCTATTTTTTTGTGTGAATAAAAATTCCAAATGGTAAGCACGAGTAATATAAGAGGGGCCTGGAGCCATGACTAATGAACAGAGAAAATGTTATTTTAGTGTCAGGAATGTCTGCATTGTCTATTCTGGACCCTATTTTGAAATTGGCATCTATGAAATTGGTCAAATTGCCAATTTCTGACCACTTTGTTGGGTAGTTGAAATAGGTGAATGGGCGGTTTCTTGTACTCGGTCGACAGACTAGAAGTAAGTAAGTTTATCCAGGTACTATACACAAATACAGTTACATAGATTATTATACATAGCAGTGTATGTATAGAGAACCTAGGATAACCCAAAAAAGTCAAAGTGACTTATTTCCAGTACCTGGCTTGGGCTTGCCATGATTTTTGGTAAATATTGCTTTTTCTCAGTTGTTTGTTGGGCTATCTCATTCGATAGAATGGAAGAAATATTACAGAAATAGACATGATTTTGATTGCTTTCATGATGAAAAGTACCTTGAAATTGAGCTCGAAGTAGTGGAAATGTTCAATTTTTGCCAGTGTTCAATGAACTTTGTGCAAGTCAGGTTGGTTAATTTTATTAAGTGTATTCTAACCTAACCACTCTGTAATCCGGCAAGTTCAGTAATCCGGCACACTACAGGTCCCAGTGATGCCGGATTTGTGATGGAGGACCTGTAGGGAAAAAATTTGGATGTGACCCCACATGTAAAAGTTGTATTTTTACCTCCAAATACAACATCTTTAATACAACTACTGGATCAGGGAGTTATAAAGCCATTCAAATGTAACTACACAAGAAAAGCGATGAAAAAACTAGTTGCATCAATGGACTCTGACTCCAACTTGGCAGTACCAAGCTTTGGAATAAATTTAACATTGCAGATGCCATCAGCTATGCTAGAGATGCACGGAATTAAGTGCCCCAATCAACATTAAATGCAGGCTGGGGAAAGTTATAGCCTTCTGTAGTTAATTCTTTCACACTGACTTTAGTATCAGAACCTCAACCATCCACTTATGCCGACAACCAACAACCATCCACCTCAGCCAAGTAGGGCCACACCATGCATCTCCACTCTCTTCACAATCACTGACATACACCAGTTGCCACAGTTTAAGATAAATAATAATATTTCTATTGCATTTGTAGTCTTAAGCAGTAAAAACAACATAATACATCACCACAGTGAACTACAATTAGTACATACAGTGGACCCCCGGTTAACGATTTTAATCCGTGCAAGAGGGGTAATTGTTATGCGAAATAATCGTTATGTGAATGAATTTTCCCCATAAGAAATAATGGAAATAAAATTAATCCGTGCAAGACACCCAAAAGTATGAAAAAAAAAATTTTACCACATGAAATATACATTTTCCCACACACAAAGAGAAGGATACATGCACAATAGTAGAGTAGTACATGCACAGTATATATTGTGCATGTACTAGTCTACTAAATGAAGAATAAATGACACTTACCTTTATTGAAGATGCAGCAATGACTGATGAGACACTGTGTCCTGGGAGTGCCTTTTCCTCCTGAGTACTGTAGGTCCTGTTTGGCATTTTCTTCCAGAACAGGCCTTATCACACTGTGTATGCCACTACGATTCTTAAATCTCTCAAACCAACCTTTGCTGGCTTTAAATTCACCAATATGAGCACTAGTTCCAGGCATTTTTCCCTGTTCACCTGGGTGTTAGTCGACTTGTGTGGGTTGCATCCTGGGAGACAAGATTAAGGACCCCAATGGAAATAAGTTAGACAGTCTTCGATGACACTGACTTTTTTGGGTTATCCTGGGTGGCAAATCCTCTGGGGTTAATTGTTTCTTGGTATTCTCAATAAGCCACACCAACAACGGTGCTACAGCAGCAGCAGCAGCTGACAGTGCAGCAGCAGCAGCAGCTGACAGTGCAGCAGCAGCAGCAGCAGCTGTACCACCAATAGTAGCGATGGTTGATTGGGGTTTATTATACAACCTGGCCAGCTCGGAGACATGCACTCCACTTTCATACTTATCAATGATCTTTTTCTTCATCTCTATTGTAATTCTCACCCTTATTGCTGTAGGGTTGGCACTAGAAGCTTTCTTGGGGCCCATGGTCACTTATTTTCCAGAAAAAGCACCGAAAACACTGTAATAATACGAAATATTCCGATTGTATGCTTGGATGTTACCGCGGAGGCTGGCTGGTAAACAATGCCACCGGCGGAACATGTGAGCGTGGCTCAGGCCGCACATTGGACGCGTCTCGGACGAAAATCGGTAAGCGGGTTTTTAAGCGGTATGTGAGGCAAAATTTTTGCAATTAAAGTAAGCGGTATGCGAAATAATCGCTATGTGATGCCATCGTTATGCGGGGGTCCACTGTATTTACTTTTATTTTTGCAAGATCTGGAGGCCTAAAAAAAAGTTGTTTGGCGGCTCCCAGGAACGTTACCTTATTTTCCCCATATGTTGTTCACTTTATATAACACTTTTTTTTTTTTTTTTTTATCCAACACGGCATTTTTCAGGAACGTAACTCCCCTGTAATATGAGGGTCTACTGTAGTAAAAAGAATTTTAAGCACAAAGAAAGCCAGTAACATGCATGAGCATTTCAGGCAGACTAGGTTGGTAGACAGCAACCACCCAGGGAAGTACTACCGTCCTGCCAGATGACTGTGAAACAAAAACCTGTAACTGTTTTGCATGATGGTAGGATTGCTGGTTTCTTTTTCTGTCTCATAAACACGCTAGATAACAGGGATATCTTGCTACTCCTACTTACACTTTGGTCACACTTCACAGACACGCACATGCATATATATACAGTGGACCCCCGCATACCGTTGGCATCACATACCGTTTATTCCGCATACCGCTCACTTTAATCGCAAAAATTTTGCCTCGCATACCGCTCAAAAACCCGCTCACCGCTGTTCGTCCGAGACGCGTCCAATGTGCGCCTTAGCCAGCCTCACATGTTCCGCCGGTGGCATTGTTTACCAGCCAGCCTCCGCGGTAGCATCCAAGCATACAATCGTAACATTTCATATTAATACAGTGTTTTTGGTGATTTTATCTGCAAAATAAGTGACCATGGGCCCCAAGAAAGCTTCTAGTGCCAACCCTACAGCAATAAGGGTGAGAATTACTATAGAGATGAAGAAAAAGATCATTGATAAGTATGAAAGTGGAGTGAGTGTCTCCGAGCTGGCCAGGTTGTGTAATAAACCCCAATCAACCATCGCTACTATTGGTGGTACAGCTGCTGCTGCTGCACTGTCAGCTGCTGCTGCTGCTGTAGCATCGTCTGCTGCTGCTGTAGCACTGTCAGCTGCTGCTGCTGCTGTAGCATCGTCTGCTGCTGCTGCTGCTGTAGCATCATCTGCTGCTGCTGCTGCTGCTGTAGCATCGTCTGCTGCTGGTGTAGCATCGTCTGCTGCTGCTGTAGCATCGTCTGCTGCTGCTGCTGCTGTAGCATCGTCTGCTGCTGCTGCTGCTGCTGTAGCATCGTCTGCTGCTGCTGTAGTATCGTCTGCTGCTGCTGCTGCTGCTGCTGCTGCTGCTGCTGTAGCATCGTCTGCTGCTGCAGTAGCATCGTCTGCTGTTGCTGTAGCATCGTCTGCTGCTGCTGTAGCATCGTCTGCTGCTGCTGTAGCACTGTTGTTGGTGTGGCTTATTGAGAATATACCAAGAAACAATTAACCCCAGAGGATTTTCCACCCAGGATAACCCAAAAAAGTCATTGTCATCGAAGACTGTAACTTATTTCCATTGGGGTCCTTAATCTTGTCTCCCAGGATGCAACCCACACCAGTCGACTAACACCCAGGTGAACAGGGAAAAATGCCTGGAACTAGTGCTCATATTGGTGAATTTAAAGCCAGCAAAGGTTGGTTTGAGAGATTTAAGAATCGTAGTGACATACACAGTGTGATAAGGCATGTTCTGGAAGAAAATACCAAACAGGACCTACAGTACTCAGGAGGAAAAGGCACTCTCAGGACACAGTGTCCTCATCAGTCATTGCTGCATCTTCAATAAAGGTAAGTGTCATTTATTCTTCATTTAGTAGACTAGTACATGCACAATATATACTGTGCATGTACTACTCTACTATTGTGCATGTATCCTTCTCTTTGTGTGTAGGAAAATGTATATTTCATGTGGTAAAATTTTTTTTTCATACTTTTGGGTGTCTTGCACGGATTAATTTTATTTCCATTATTTCTTATGGGGAAAATTCATTCGCATACCGATTATTTCGCATACCAATGAGCCCTCTTGCACGGATTAAAATCGGTATGCGGGGGTCCACTGTATACATACATCTAGGTTTTTCTCCTTTTTCTAAATAGCTCTTGTTCTTCTTTATTTCTTCTATTGTCCATGGGGAAGTGGAAAAGAATCTTTCCTCCGTAAGCCATGCGTGTCATATGAGGCGACTAAAATGCCGGGAGCAATGGGCTAGTAACCCCTTCTCCTGTAGACATTTACTTAAAAAAGAGAAGAAGAAAAACTTTATAAAACTGGGATGCTTAAATGTGCGTGGATGTAGTGAGGATGACAAGAAACAGATGATTGCTGATGTTATGAATGAAAAGAAGTTGGATGTCCTGGCCCTAAGCGAAACAAAGCTGAAGGGGGTAGGAGAGTTTCAGTGGGGGGAAATAAATGGGATTAAATCTGGAGTATCTGAGAGAGTTAGAGCAAAGGAAGGGTAGCAGTAATGTTAAATGATCAGTTATGGAAGGAGAAAAGAAATATGAATGTGTAAATTCAAGAATTATGTGGATTAAAGTAAGGTTGGATGCGAGAAGTGGGTCATAATAAGCGTGTATGCACCTGGAGAAGAGAGGAATGCAAGGAGAGAGAGAGATTTTGGGAGATGTTAAGTGAATGTATAGGAGCCTTTGAACCAAGTGAGAGAGTAATTGTGGTAGGGGACCTGAATGCTAAAGTAGGAGAAACTTTTAGAGAGGGTGTGGTAGGTAAGTTTGGGTGCCAGGTGTAAATGATAATGGGAGCCCTTTGATTGAACTTTGTATAGAAAGGGGTTTAGTTATAGGTAATACATATTTTAAGAAAAAGAGGATAAATAAGTATACAAGATATGATGTAGGGCGAAATGACAGTAGTTTGTTGGATTATGTATTGGTAGATAAAAGACTGTTGAGTAGACTTCAGGATGTACATGTTTATAGAGGGCCACAGATATATCAGATCACTTTCTAGTTGTAGCTACACTGAGAGTAAAAGGTAGATGGATACAAGGAGAATAGAAGCATCAGGAAGAGAGAGGCGAAGGTTTATAAACTAAAAGAGGAGGCAGTTAGGGTAAGATATAAACAGCTATTGGAGGATAGATGGGCTAATGAGAGCATAGGCAATGGGGTCGAAGAGGTATGGGGTAGGTTTAAAAATGTAGTGTTAGAGTGTTCAGCAGAAGTTTGTGGTTACAGGAAAGTGGGTGCAGGAGGGAAGAGGAGCGATTGGTGGAATGATGATGTAAAGAGAGTAGTTTAAAGGGGAAAAAGTTAGCATATGAGAAGTTTTTACAAAGTAGAAGTGATGCAAGGAGGAAGAGTATATGGAGAAAAAGAGAGAGGTTAAGAGTGGTGAAGCAGTGTAAAAAGAGAGCAAATGAGAGAGTGGGTGAGATTTATCAACAAATTTTGTTGAAAATAAGAAAAAGTTTTGGAGTGAGATTAACAAGTTAAGAAAGCCTAGAGAACAAATGGATTTGTCAGTTAAAAAATAGGAGAGGAGAGTTATTAAATGGAGAGTTAGAGGTATTGGGAAGATGGAGGGAATATTTTGAGGAATTGTTAAATGTTGATGAAGATAGGGAAGCTGTGATTTCGTGTATAGGGCAAGGAGGAATAACATCTTGTAGGAGTGAGGAAGACCAGTTGTGAGTGTGGGGGAAGTTCGTGAGGTAGTAGGTAAAATGAAAGGGGGTAAGGCAGCCGGGATTGATGGGATAAAGATAGAAATGTTAAAAGCAGGTGGGGATATAGTTTTGGAGTGGTTGGTGCAATTATTTAATAAATGTATGGAAGAGGGTAAGGTACCTAGGGATTGGCAGAGAGCATGCATAGTTCCTTTGTATAAAGGCAAAGGGGATAAAAGAGAGTGCAAAAATTATAGGGGGAGAAGTCCTGTTGAGTATACCTGGTAAAGTGTATGGTAGAGTTATAATTGAAAGAATTAAGAGTAAGACGGAGAATAGGATAGCAGATGAACAAGGAGGCTTTAGGAAAGGTAGGGGGTGTGTGGACCAGGTGTTTACAGTGAAACATATAAGTGAACAGTATTTAGATAAGGCTAAAGAGGTCTTTGTGGCATTTATGGATTTGGAAAAGGCATATGACAGGGTGGATAGGGGGGCAATGTGGCAGATGTTGCAAGTGTATGGTGTAGGAGGTAGGTTACTGAAAGCAGTGAAGAGTTTTACGAGGATAGTGAGGCTCAAGTTAGAGTATGTAGGAAAGAGGGAAATTTTTTCCCAGTAAAAGTAGGCCTTAGAAAAGGGATGTGTGATGTAAACCGGGGTTGTTTAATATATTTATAGATGGGGTTGTAAGAGAAGTAAATGCGAGGGTCTTGGCAAGAGGCGTGGAGTTAAAAGATAAAGAATCACACACAAAGTGGGAGTTCTCACAGCTGCTCTTTGCTGATGACACTGTGCTCTTGGGAGATTCTGAAGAGAAGTTGCAGAGATTGGTTGATGAATTTGGTAGGGTGTGCAAAAGAAGAAAATTAAAGGTGAATACAGGAAAGAGTAAGGTTATGAGGATAACAAAAAGATTAGGTGATGAAAGATTGGATATCGGATTGGAGGGAGAGAGTATGGAGGAAGTGAACGTATTCAGATATTTGGGAGTGGACGTGTCAGCGGATGGGTCTATGAAAGATGAGGTGAATCATAGAATTGATGAGGGAAAAAGAGTGAGTGGTGCACTTAGGAGTCTGTGGAGACAAAGAACTTTGTCCTTGGAGGCAAAGAGGGGAATGTATGAGAGTATAGTTTTACCAACGCTCTTATATGGGTGTGAAGCGTGGGTGATGAATGTTGCAGCGAGGAGAAGGCTGGAGGCAGTGGAGATGTCATGTCTGAGGGCAATGTGTGGTGTGAATATAATGCAGAGAATTCGTAGTTTGGAAGTTAGGAGGAGGTGCGGGATTACCAAAACTGTTGTCCAGAGGGCTGAGGAAGGGTTGTTGAGGTGGTTCGGACATGTAGAGAGAATGGAGCGAAACAGAATGACTTCAAGAGTGTATCAGTCTGTAGTGGAAGGAAGGCGGGTAGGGGTCGGCCTAGGAAAGGTTGGAGGGAGGGGGTAAAGGAGGTTTTGTGTGCGAGGGGCTTGGACTTCCAGCAGGCATGCATGAGCGTGTTTGATAGGAGTGAATGGAGACAAATGGTTTTTAATACTTGACGTGCTGTTGGAGTGTGAGCAAAGTAACATTTATGAAGGGATTCAGGGAAACCGGCAGGCCGGACTTGAGTCCTGGAGATGGGAAGTACAGTGCCTGCACTCTGAAGGAGGGGTGTTAATGTTGCAGTTTAAAAACTGTAGTGTAAAGCACCCTTCTGGCAAGACAGTGATGGAGTGAATGATGGTGAAAGTTTTTCTTTTTCGGGCCACCCTGCCTTGGTGGGAATCGGCCAGTGTGATGATGATAAAAAATAATCCTAATGTTTACAGACTACTTAAAAGTAGACACATGTTATGAAATAGTGAATTTTAATTGTGCGTTATAGCCTTTCCTCACTTAACAACAGAGTTCTGTTCCTAAGACCATGTCGGTAAACAAATTTGTTAAGTGAGGAGCATACTATAATGGTAGTGGGTTTGTGTCAACCATCTTTGATATTGTTTTAATGTCACCTTTGCACCATTTATAATAGTTCTGGTATATTTTTAAATGTTTAAGCAGTAGTGTACTGTACAGTAGACCATTATTTAACCCTTTGAGGGTTTTCGTCGTACTAGTACGTCTTACGCGTAGGGGTTTTTGACGTACTAGTACTCATAAATTCTAGCGGCCTCAAATCTAGTGGGAGAAAGCTGGTTGGCCTTCATATGAAAGAATGGGTCTATGTGGTCAGTGTGCACAGTCTAAAAAAAATCCTGCAGCACACAGTGCATAATGAGAAAAAAAAAACTGACCATTTTTTTTAATAAATCAGCGACTTTGCAGTGTATTTTCTTATGGTATTTATTGTTGTATTCTAGTTTTCTTGGTCTCATTTTATAGAATGGAAGACATATTACTGAAATTGAGATGATTTTGACTGGTTTTACAATGAAAGGTGCCTTGAAATTGAGCTCAAAGTAGCAGAAATGTTCGATTTTTACCAAACTTCAAAAGTAAACAAATCGTGCCAAGCGTGCAATACACGTCAACTGGTGAGTCTGATATTCTTTCACAAGTGCACCAATAATATTTATACCATTTTTTACACTAATGCAGTAGTCTGCATAACAGTAAATCTTATATTTTTTGTGAGAATAAAAATTCAAAGTGGAAAGCAAAAGAATATAAGAGGGGCCTTGAGACGTGACTAATGACTAGAGGAAATGTCATTTTAGTGCCAGGAATGTCTATCTTGTTTATTCTGGACCCTATTCGGAAATTGGCATCTTTTGAAATTTGTGTGAAATTGGCAAAATTGCTAAATTCTGACCACTGTACTGGATAGTTGAATTTATAAATGGGTGGTTTCTTGCACCCATTCGATAGAAAAAATGGAGTTCTAGCGAAATATTCATGTTTTTTGTCGACTAGTACAGTGAAATTGGCCGAAAATGGGGCTCAAAGTGGGCAAAATCGCCGATGCGTAAACATCGCCGAGACCGCTAACTTTGCGAGAGCATAATTCCGTAAGTTTTCTATCAAATTTCAAACTTTTGGTGTCGTTATGATCGGAAAAAGATTCTCTATCTTTTCATAAGAGAAAATCATTTTTTTTTTTAAATTTGGCCGACCCTGAGAACGAGTTTCGGAGAGGGCCTGTCGACCCTCAAAGGGTTAACATGGTAGTTGCGTTACTGAGAACGTCATGTTAGATAAAAAACTGTGTTAGTTAAACTAAAGAACTTATGGGAAAAATAGGATTATGTTCCTTGGAACCCCCAAAAAGCCAAAAAGCTTTATTTTTAGGCCAACAAATCTTACAAAAATAAAAGTGAATCTGTAATTGTAGTTCGCTGTCGTGATATATTATTGCTTAAGACTACAAATGCAATAGAAATAATAGTATTTCTTACCTTAAATTGTGGGTAATGGTGTTTGTGCATGATTATGAAGAAAGTGGATATGCATGGTGTGGCCCTACTGGGCTGAGGTGGATGGTTGTTGGTTGTTGGCAGAAGTGGATGGTAGAGGTTTTGGTATTAAAGTCAAGGGTTGTATTGGAGTGTGCATAAATTCTGAAATGGATCTCTGGGCTCTCTTACCCTGCAGTACATTATGCAGCTGACGGTAAGATGTCAGCTGGTTTAGACCCCATTTCAAAGCACTGCCTCTAGATTTGTCAGGGTCCTCTTCAGTGAAAAAAGTCTGCAACTTTACCAGTAATATGGAATTGCTCACATAATGACTGCAGTGTTAACTGTTTTTCTTCAGGTTCTTCGTCTTCTTCTGTTATGCAGCTCCCTTATATCTGTGCATCGAACTCTGCCAACATTTCCTCTGGACTCCTGTCTTCATCATCGTCTAAGAGCTCATTCACATCTTCATTCATATCTTCAAAACCATCACCTGGTAATCTCCTTGCCAGCTGAACAATTTCCTGCTGAACCTGACTCTCAAGCAAGGAAAAACCAGTGAAAGAATTAACTACAGAAGGCTATAACTTTCCCCAGCCTGCATTTAATGTTGACTGGAGCACTTCACTACATGCACTTCTAGCATAGCTGATGGCATCTGCAGTGTTAAATTTATTCCAGAAGCTTGGTACTGCCAGATTGGAGTCAGAGTCCATTGATGCAACTAGTTTTTTCACAATTTCTTTTGTGTAGGTACACTTGAATGACTTAATAACTCCCTGATCCAGTAGTTAAACATAGAACATAAGAAAAAAGGAACATTGCAACAGGCCTACTGACCCATGCGGAGCAGGTCCATGTCCCTCCCCGGATTAGCCCAATGACCCACCCACCACGGATTAGCCCAATGACCCACCCAGTCTGGTCACCTCCACTCAAGCATGGAGCATAGCACCAGACCCAGCAGCACAAGCTAGTCAGGTCCAACTCACACCCACCCACACCCACTCATGTATTTATCTAACCTATTTTTAAAACTACACAACGTTTTAGCCTGAATAACTGCACTCGGGAGTTTGTTCCACTCATCCACAACTCTATTACCAAACCAGTGCTTCCTATATCCTTCCTGAATCTGAATTTTTCCAACTTGAAACCATTGCTGCGAGTCCTGTCTTGGCTGGAAATTTTCAGCATGCTATTTACATCCCCTTTATTTATTCCTGTTTTTCATTTATACACCTCGATCATATCCCCCTAATTCTATGCCTTTTGAGAGAGTGCAGATTCAGGGCCCTCAGTCTATCCTCATAGGGAAGATTTCTGATACATGGGATCATCTTTGTCATCCTCCTCTGTACGTTTTCCAGAGCATTTACAGTGGTCCCTCGTTTTTCGTAGTTAATCCGTTCCTGGAGTTGCTACTATTATCGAAATCTACGATTTGCGAATCAATTTTCCCCATAAGAAATAATGTAAATACAATTAATCCATTCCTGACACCCAGAAGTATTAAAACAAAATTTTTTTTACATGAAATATAGATTTAGTACATAAACAATACAATGGGAAATGATGAATGAAACATTAACAGCATAACACTTACCTTTATTGGAGATTCTTTTTAGTGTATGGGAGACTGGAGGAGGAGAGAGATTGGATTGTTTACAGTTTGGAAGGGGAATCCCCTTCCATCAACACCTCAGGTACCAATTGCTTTTCTGGGGTTGCTTCTATTATCTGTTTCTTAATGCCACTAGGATCACCTTGAGAGTCACTGGAGTCCTGTCTCGCAAAATAACTGTGGAGAGAGCTCTGTTTGTGGCGTCTCTTTAACACTTCCCTAAAATGGCCCAAGACTTTGTCACTGTACATGTTGCCAACCTGGCTTGCAACAACCTTGTCAGGGTGATGTTTCTCTATAAAGCTTTCCATCTTACCCCACATAGCAAAAATCTCTCTAATTTCTGAAGAAGGCACCTTCTTCCATCTCTCTTCCTCCTCCTCTGCAGCAAGATTCTGAGCTGCGATCTGTTGCTGTTCCTGCTGAAGCTCTTGCAGCTCCTCAGTGGTGAGCTCTTCGTTGTGGTCTTCCACCAACTCTTCCACATCCTCCAAACTCACATCCAACCCCATGGAACTCCCCAGTGCCACAATTGATTTAACAACAGATATAGGCTCATCAGGGTCAGTCCCAAACCCTTCAAAATCCCTCTTGTCGACACAATCTGGCCACAATTTTCTTCAAGCAGAGTTCAAAGCCCTGGTAGTCACTCCCTACCAAGATGTTTTTCTTAAATTCAATCGTATTTCTCACCTTCTTTACCACAAACTTGGCACTAGGAGCTTTCTTTGGAGCCATGGTAGCTTATTTAGTCCTTGCAAGCACTAAAATGAGTGGAATATTATGAAATATTTCGTAGGAGCACGTGAGGGGACCTTCGCTCACTGGTAAACAATGCCAGACTGGCTGGGTAGGGAGGCCGCCCCGGCTCACACCGTGCGTACGCGTCCCGGACGAACTACTATTCGCGAGTCAACCTATGATTAGCGAGCCCATTTTTATACGAAAATATCCCTATGATTTCCAAAATCTATGATTCCCAAGAGCTACGAATATCGAGGGACCACTGTATTCTAGTTTTCCTGGTCTCATTTTATAGAATGGAAGACATATTACAGAAATTGAGATGATTTTGACTCTTTTTACAATGAAAAGTACCTTGAAATTGAGCTCAAAGTAGCAGAACTGTTCGATTTTTACCAAAGTTCAAAAGTAAACAAATTATGCCAAGCGTCCAATACACGTCAACTGGTGAGTCTAATATTCTTTCACAAGTGCGCCGATATTATTTATACCATTTCTGCACTAATGCAGTAGTCTGCATAACGGTAAATCTTCTATTTTTTTGTAAGATTAAAAATTCAAAGTGGAAAGCCAAAGAAATATAAGAGGGGCCTGGGGATGTGACTAACGAACAGAGAACTTGTTATTTTAGTGCCAGGAATGTCTTTCTTGTTTATTCTGGACCCTATTCAGAAATTGGAATCTTTTGAAATTTGTGTGAAATTGGCAAAATGGCTAACTTCTGACCACTTTATTGGATAGTTGAAATCTGTAAATGGGTGGTTTCTTGTACTCATTCGATAGAAAAAAACGGAGTTCTAGCGAAATAGTTATGACTTTTGTTGACTAGTACAGTGGACCCTCAACCAGCGATATTAATCCGTTCCTGAGAGCTCATCGTTAGTCAAAATTATCGTTAGTCAAGTTAATTTTCCCCATAAGATATAATGGAAATCAAATTAATCCGTGCAAGACACCCAAAAGTATTGAAAAAAAAAAATTTTTACCACATGAAATATTAATTTTAATACACACAAACTGAAGATTACATGCACAGTTACATGACACTTACCTTTATTGAAGATCTGGTGATGATTGATGGGATGGGAGGAGGGGAGAGCGTTGATCTTCTTAGTGTTTAGAAGGGGAATCCCCTTCCATTAGCACTTGAGGCAGCAAGTCTTTTTCTGGGGTTACTTCCCTTGTTCTTTTAATGCCACTAGGACCAGCTTCAGAGTCACTGGACTTCTGTCGCACAACATATCTGTCCATAGAGGCCTGTACCTCTCGTTCCTTTATGACTTTCCTAAAGTGGTTCACAACAGTGTCAGTGTAATAGTCACCAGCATGGCTTGCAGTAGCTGTGTCAGGGTGATTTTCATCAAAAAAGGTTTACACTTCAAGCCACTTTGCACACATTTCCTTTATCTTAGAAGTAGGCAACTTCTTCAATTTCTCTCTCCCCTCCTCCAAAGCAGTTTCCTCAGGTGTGCCCTCTTGCTGTTGAAGATGATCAAGCAGCTCATCAGTGGTTAGTTCTTCACTGTCCTCCACCACCAACTCTTCCACATCCTCCCCACTAACCTCCAACCCCAAGGACTTCCCCAATGCCACAATGGATTCCTCAACTGGCATAGGATTCTCAGGGTTAGCCTCAAACCCTTCAAAATCCCTTTTGTCTACACATTCTGGCCACAGTTTTTTTCCAAGCAGAGTTCAATGTCCTCTTAGTCACTTCCTCCCAAGCCTTACCTATAATGTTTACACAATTGAGGATGGTAAAATGATCTTTCCAAAACTCTCTTAGAGTCAGTCGAGTTTCTGAGGTCACTACAAAGCACCTTTCAAACATAGCTTTTGTGTACAGTATCTTGAAGTTGGAAATAACCTGCTGGTCCATGGGCTGCAGGAGAGGAGTGGTATTAGGAGGCAAAAACTTCACCTTAATGATGCTCATGTCCCTAGGAAGTCGCTCTGTCAAGTCTGAAGGATGACCAGGAGCATTGTCTAATACCAGGAGGCACTTAAGGTCTAATTTCTTTTCAATTAGGTAATTTTTCACATTGGGGGCAAATGCATGATGTAACCAGTCATAGAAAAAGTTCCTAGTGACCCATGCCTTACTGTTTGCCCTCCACAGCACACACAAATTAGCCTTGAGGACATTGTTTTTCCTGAACACTCTGGGAGTTTCAGAGTGATACACCAATAAAGGCTTCACTTTGCAATCACCACTAGCATTGGCACACATCAACAGAGTAAGCCTGTCTTTCATAGGCTTATGTCCTGGGAGTGCCTTTTCCTCCTGAGTAATGTACGTCCTGCTTGGCATTTTCTTCCAAAACAGGCCTGTTTCGTCACAATTAAACACTTGTTCAGTTTCAGTCCTTCACTGTCCATGTACTCCTTGAAGTCCTGCACATATTTTCAGCCGATTTGTGGTCCGAACTGGCAGCCTCACCATACCTTATCACACTATGAATGCCACTATGCTTCTTAAATCTCTCAAACCAACCTTTGCTGGCCTTAAATTCACTCACATCACTAGTTGCTGGCATTTTTGTAATTAAATCGCCATGCAACTTCCTAGCCTTTTCACATATGATCGCTTGAGAGATGCTGTCCCCCTGCTATCTGTTTCTCGTTTATTCCACACCAATAACAGTCTCTCAACATCTTCTATCACTTGCGATCTCAGTTTCGAAAACATAGTTGCACCTTTAGCAAGAACAGCTTCCTTGATTGCCGTTTTCTTGCCCACAATAGTAGCGATGGTTGATTGGGGTTTATTATACAACCTGACCACTCAGAATACGCACTACACTTCATATTTATCAATGATCTCTTTCTTCATCTCCATAGTAATTCTCACCCTTTTTGCTGTAGGGTTGGCACTAGAAGCTTTCTTGGGGCCCATGGTGACTTATTTTGCAGGTGCAATCACTAAAAAGGCTGTGATAATATGAAATGTTCCAGATGTATGTTTGGAAGCGACCGCGGTGGCTGGCTGGCTTGTAAACATTGGCACCAAAGGGACAAGTGAGGCACGCTCAGGCCAAAGTGGACGCGTATGGTACGGAACGAATAGCGCTGGTCGGGTTTTTAAGTGCTAGTCGAGGCAAAATTTTTGCGTTAAAATGTATCGCTAGTCAGATTTATCGTTAATCAATGCCATCGTTGGTTGAGGGTCCACTGTACTAGTCGACAAAAATCATAAATATTTCGCTAGAACTCCATTTTTTCTATCGAATGAGTGCAAGAAACCACCCATTTACCGATTTCAACTATCCAGTACAGCGGTCATTATTTAGCAATTTTGCCAATTTCACACAAATTTCAAAAGATGCCAATTTCCAAATAGGGTCCAGAATAAACAAGAAAGACATTCCTGGCACTAAAATGACATTTCCTCTGTTCATTAGTCACGTCCCCAGGCCCCCTCTTACATTCTTTTGCTTTCCACTCTGAATTTTTATTCTCACAAAAAATAGAAGATTTATTGTTATGCAGACTACTGCATTAGTGTAAAAAATGGTATAAATAATATTGGCGCACTTGTGAAAGAATATTAGACTCACCAGTTGACGTGTATTGGACGCTTAGTATAATTTGTTTACTTTTGAACTTTGGTGAAAATCGAACATTTTTGCTAATTTGAGCTCAATTTCAAGGTGCTTTTCATTGTAAAATCAGTCAAAATCATCTCTATTTCTGTAATATGTCTTCCATTCTATAGAATGAGACTAGGAAAACTAGAATACAACAATAAATACCATATGAAAATACAGTGCAAAGTCACTGTTTTAATCCAAAAACACGGTCAGTTTTTTTTTTCTCATTACGCACTGTGTGCTGCAGGATTTTTTTATACTGCGCACATTGACCAATAGACCCGTTCTTTCATATGTAGGCCTACCAGCTTTCTCTCACTAGATTTGAGGGCGCTAGAATTTAAGCGTACTAGTACGTCAAAAACCCTGGTGCGTAGGCCGTACTAGTATGGCCGAAACCCCGAAAGGGTTAAGGTTTACTATACAAATAGTAGGACTCTGAGAAATTAGACAGATGAGCTAAGATTATTTGCAAGTGTAGGTAATATAGATATTATTGGTATAACAGAGACCTAGTTCAACCTGAAAGATAGAGAAATGCCTTCTGAATGCAACATACAGGGTTATAAACTATTCCACACTGATAGGGTCAACAGGAAGGGTGGTGGAATGGCGATGTAAGTCAGAGAAAATTTAAATTGTTGTCTTAGACATGATATAAGATTAGAAACATCAAACACAGAATCTGTTTGACTACAGTTTCTCAAGGGACGTGACAAATTAATTTTGGGTGTGATTTATAGGCCCCCAAACCTTGATAGGGAGTGCAGTAAGCTGTTATGGGATGAAATTCATAAGGCATCTAGATACGAAAATGTTGTGATAATGGGAGATTTTAACTTTAGACAAATTGATTGGAACAATATGACAGGAAATCTTGAGTCTAGTGACTTTCTTGATACAGTTCAAGATTGCTTTTTAAAACAGGCTGTGACAGAACCAACTAGAGGAAACAATCTGCTTGACTTGGTTCTTGCCAACAAAGATTCACTAATTAATAATCTTGAGGTTAATGATGAGCTTGGGGAAAGTGATCACAAATCACTGTTTCAATATATCATGGAATTACCCAGATAACTGCAATCAAATCTCTGTCCCAGATTTTCACTTGGCTGACTTCATGGGACTGAAAAATTACCTGGGTGGGCTAAATTGGAATGTCCTGACTATGGGCCAGGTAGGTGATTTTGGTTGCCAATATGACGTTTTTCAGAGCATAGTTCTAGCTGCCCAGACAACTTCTGTTCTGAGTAGGGAAATTAGATCTAACAAAAATGATCCCAAATGGATGAACAATAGATTAAAACATCTTATTGGTCAAAAGAGAGGCATATATAGGCATATCAAAAGAGGGGATGGGCAGTTAAGAAATCAATATATTCAATTAAATAGAGAAATAAAGAAAGGAATAAGAAAATCAAAAAGGGATTATGAGGCTAAGGTTGCAAGGGATTCAAAGACTAACCCTAAAGGGTTCTTTCAGGTATACAGAAGTAAGATTAGGGAGAAGATTGGCCCACTTAAGAGTAACTCTGGTCAGGTCACTGAGAGTGATAAGGATATGTGTGAAATTCTCAATACCTACTTCCTCTCAGTTTTCACCCAGGAAAATACTAGCGATATTCCTGAAATAATAGATTATGTAGAACAGGATAATAAATTATGTACGATTGCGGTAACTAGTGACATGGTCCTCAGACAAATAGAGAAACTAAAACCTAACAAATCCCCAGGCCCTGATGAGCTGTTTGCAAGGGTGTTAAAGGAATGCAAAGAGGAACTGAGCATTTTTTTTTTTTTTCAACAAGTCAGCCGTCTCCCACCGAGGGAGTGGACGTGTCAGCGGATGGGTCTATGAAAGATGAGGTGAATCATAGAATTGATGAGGGGAAAAGGGTGAGCGGTGCACTTAGGAGTCTGTGGAGACAAAGAACTTTGTCCTTGGAGGCAAAGAGGGGAATGTATGAGAGTATAGTTTTACCAACGCTCTTATATGGGTGTGAAGCATGTTGATGAATGTTGCAGCAAGGAGAAGGCTGGAGGCAGTGGAGATGTCATGTCTGAGGGCAATGTGTGGTGTGAATATAATGCAGAGAATTCGTAGTTTGGAAGTTAGGAGGTGCGGGATTGCCAAAACTGTTGTCCAGAGGGCTGAGGAAGGGTTGTTGAGGTGGTTCGGACATGTAGAGAGAATGGAACGAAACGGAATGACTTCAAGAGCGTATCAGTCTGTAGTGGAAGGAAGGCGGGGTAGGGGTCGGCCTAGGAAAGGTGGGAGGGAGGGGGTAAAGGAGGTTTTGTGTGCGAGGTGCTTGGACTTCCAGCGGGCATGCGTGAGCGTGTTTGATAGGAGTGAATGGAGACAAATGGTTTTTAATACTTGACGTGCTGTTGGAGTGTGAGCAAAGTAATATTTATGAAGGTATTCAGGGAAACTGGCAGGCCGGACTTGAGTCCTGGAGATGGGAAGTGACAGTGCCTGCACTCTGAAGGAGGGGTGTTAATGTTGCAGTTTAAAAACTGTAGTGTAAAGCACCCTTCTGGCAAAACAGTGATGGAGTGAATGATGGTGAAAGTTTTTCTTTTTCGGGCCAGCCTGCCTTGGTGGGAATCAGCAAGTGTGCTAATAAAAAAAAATAATTTGTAATAATAATAATTTGTCAAAGCATCATTCCTTCTAAAAATTACGTGAGAATGGAAGTGTTGATCTTTATTTATTCTACCTGGACCTGGTTTACCTGGAGAGAGTTCCGGGGGTCAACACCCCTGCGGCCCGGTCTGTGACCAGGCCTCCTGGTGGATCAGAGCCTGATCAACCAGGCTGTTACTGCTGGCTGCACGCAATCCAACGTACGAGCCACAGCCCGACTGGTCAGGTACCGACTTTAGGTGCCTGTCCAGTGTCTGCTTGAAGACAGCCAGGGGTCCACTGGTAATCCCCCTTATGTATGCTGGGAGGCAGTTGAACAGTCTTGGGGATGTTGCATCGTCTGCTGAGTCCTTTGCTTTCGTTGTGAGTGATTTTCGTGTGCAAGTTCAGTACTAGTCCCTCTAGGATTTTCCAGGTGTTTTTTATTTTATTATACACGGCGATTTCCACCTAGGCAGGTGTGGCCAAAAGGAAAAAACTTGTTCACATACATATGTGCGTATTCGGGATCCATCACTGTCTTGCCAGAACTGCTGCCCTTTACACTCAGTTTTTAAACTACAACATTAATAACACCACTCGATCAGGATCAGGCACTGTAAACTTCCCATTCCAGGATCAAGTCCGCCTGACGGGTTTCCTGAAAACCCTTCATAAATGTTATTTGACTAATCATACAGCACTTCAAGTATTAAAAACCATTTGTCTCCATTCACTAGTCAAACACGATCATCAAGCATGCTGGCTGAAGTCCAAGCCCTCGCACGACAAAACTCTTTAAACATCCCTCAACCTTTCTAGCCGAGCCTTACCCCGCCTTCTTCCATAAGATGATACACTCGAAGTCATCAATATTCCATCCATTCTCTCTACATGTCCGAACCACTCGAATTCCTCTATCCTCAGCCTCTTTGACACATTTGGTAATCACCTTACCTCCTCCTAACTTCAAACATACGAATTCTCTGCGATTAACCGCACCACACATTCCCCAGACTCACAAATAAACTCACTCTCTCAGCCATTCTCCTACAGCTGCAACATTCATCACCAACGCTTCACCCATATAAGAGTGGTAAAACATTACTCTCATTACATTCCCTCTTGCACTCAAGACAAAGTTCTTTTCTCCACAGACTCCTAATTCACCACTCACTCTTTTTTATTCATCAATCTATGATACAACCTCATCAATTCATAAGAACCATCTGCTGACGCGTCCACAGCCAATAGTATTATAACTGTTCAACTAACCTCCATACTTCTCTTTTCCAATCTGTATATTCAATCTATTCATCACTAAATCTTGTTTGCATTATCTCATCAACCTATACCTTTCTTCCGTAACCTTTAATTAATCTTCTTTAGCACACCTACCAAATTCATCCACAATCTCTGCAACTTCTATTCGAATTCCAATAGCACAGTGTCATCAGCAAAGAGCAGCTGTGACAACTCCCACTTTGTGTGTGAATTCTTTATCTTTTAACTCCACGCCTCTTGCCAAGACCCTCGCATTTACTTCTCTTACAAACCCCATCTATAAATATATTAAACAACCACGGTGAATCACACATCCTTGTCTAAGGCCTACTTTTACTGGGAAAAAATTTCCCTCTTTTCCTACATACTCTAACTTGAGCCTCACTATCCTCGTAAAAAAAACTCTTCACTGCTTTCAGTAACCTACCTCCTACACCATACACCTCTTGCAACATTGCCACATTGCCCCCCTATCCACCCTGTCATACGCCTTTTCCAAATCCATAAATGCACAAAAGACCTCTTTAGCCTTATCTAAATACTGTTCACTATATGTTTCACTGTAAAACACCTGGTCCAACACCCCCTACCTTTCCTAAAGCCTCCTTGTTCATCTGCTATCCTATTCTCCGTCTTACTCTTAATTCTTTCAATTATAACTCTACCATACACTTTACCAGGTACACTCAACAGACTTATCCCCCTATAATTTTTGCACTCTCTTTTATCCCCTTTGCCTTTATACAAAGGAACTATGCATGCTCTCTGCCAATCCTAGGTACCTTACCTTCTTCCATACATTTATTAAATAATTGCACCAACCACTCCAAAACTATATCCCCACCTGCTATTTAACATTTTCTATCTTTATCCCATCAATCCCGGCTGCCTTACCCCCTTTCATTTTACCTACTGCCTCACGAACTTCCCCCACACTCACAACTGGCTCTTCCTCACTCCTACAAGATGTTATTCCTCCTTGCCCTATACACGAAAATCACAGCTTCCCTATCTTCATCAACATTTAACAATTCCTCAAAATATTCCTTCCATCTTCCCAATACCTCTAACTCTCCATTTAATAACTCTCCTCTCCTATTTTTAAAATGACAAATCCATTTGTTCTCTAGGCTTTCTTAACTTGTTAATCTCACTCCAAAACTTTTTCTTATTTTCAACAAAAATTTGTTGATAACATCTCACCCACTCTCTCATTTTGCTCTCTTTTTACATTGCTTCACCACTCTCTTAACTTCTTCTTTTTCTCCATATACCTTCCTCCTGCATCACTTTACTTTGTAAAAACTTCTCATATGCTAACTTTTTCTCCCTTACTACCACTTTACAATCATATCCCACCAATCGCTCCTCTTCCCTCCGCACCCACTTTCCTGTAACCACAAACTTCTGTGAACCTTAACACTACATTTTAAACCTACCACATACCTCTTCGACCATTGCCTATGCTCTATAGCCATCTATCCTCCAATAGCTGTTTATATCTTACCCTAACTGCCTCCTCTTTAGTTATAAACCTTCACTCTCTCTTCCCTGAGCTTCTATTCTCACTTGTATCCATCTACCTTTTACTCTCATGTAGCTACACTAGAAAGTTGATCTGATATATCTGTGGCCACCTAAAACTTCATCCTGAAGTCTACTCAACAGTCTTTTATCTACCAATACATAATCCACAAACTACTGTCATTTCGCCCAATCATATGTGTATACTTATTTATCTCTTTTCTTAAATTGTATTACCCTATAACTAAACCCCTTTCTATACAAGTTCAATCCCAAGGGCTCCCATTATCATTTACACCTGGCACCCCAAACTTACCTACCACACCCTCTCTAAAAGTTCTCCTACTTTAGCATTCAAGTCCCCTACCACATTACTCTCTCACTGTTCAAGGCTCATACATCACTTAAATCTCCCAAAAATCCTCTCTCTCCTCTGATTCCTCTCTTCCAGGTGCATACACAGCTTATTATACCCACTCTCGCATCCAACCTTTACTTTATCCACATAATCTTGAATTTCACATTCATATTCTCTTTTTCCTTCATAATGATCATTAACATACTCTAAACCCTTCCTATTGCTTAAATCTCTCAGATACTCCAGATTAATCCCATTTATTTCCCCCCACTGAAACTCTCCTACCCCCTCTCAGCTTTGTTCGCTTAGGGCCAGGACATCCAACTTCTTTTCATCATAACTCAGCAATCATTGTTTCTTGTCATCCGCACTACATCCAGCACATTTAAGCAACCCAGATTTTAAAGTTTTCTTCTTCTCTTTTTAGTAATTGTATACAGAGAAGGGGTTACTAGCCCATTGCATCGCATTTAGTTCGCCTCATACGACACGCATGCTTACGGAGGAAAGATTCTTTTCCACTTCCCATGGGACAATAGAAGAAATAAAAAGAACAAGGCTATTAGAAAAGGAGAAAAAACAGATGTATCTAATAATATATGCATGTGCGTGTCTGTGAAGTATGACCAAAGTGTAAGTAGGATAGCAAATATCTGTTATCTTAGCGTGCTTTTGAACCAGAAAAAGAAACCACAATCTACCATCATGCAAAACAGTACAGGTTTTTGTTTCACAGTCATCGCAGGCGTAGTACTTCCCTGGGTGTTTGCTGTCTACCACTACTACCAGTGTATTAATCATGTATCTCTACTGTATCAACATGTGAAACAACTGTACACATGTAAAGTGTTTATATGGTATTATACAAATGTTATGAACAAACACACCTTGTTTCACAATTGTATAATTATGTAGTGGTAGAGTGGGTGGGAGACTGCCCTTGGCTGGCTACCATACTTCCCAAACCTGACTTCCTACAAATAAAATTCACCTCGCCCTACATTAAGACTACAAATATTTTAAGGTAATTAATTAGTGAAGGGATTCAGGGAAACCGGTTATTTTTATATAGCCGGACTTGAGTCCTGGAAATGGGAAGTACAATGCCTACACTCTAAAGAAGGGGTTTCGGAATATTAGCAGTTTGGAGGGATATGTTGTGTATCTGTATACGTATATGCTTGTAAACTGTTGTGTTCTGAGCACCTCTGCAAAAACAGTGATTATGTGTGAGTGAGGTGAAAGTGTTGAATGATGAAAGTTTTCTTTTTGGGGATTTTCTTTCTTTTTAGGTCACCCTGCCTCGGTGGGAGACGGCCGACTTGTTGAAAAAAAAAATAATTGATGTACTTTGTATGTATTTTATTGCTCTGGGGTGCTTTAATTATATGTTGTAATATAGTAGTACATGCAAAACAACCACTCTGAAAAAATAGAGAAATTCCAAGCACTTTCGTGAGTAGTGAGTAGTCACGAAAGCGCTTGGAATTTCTCTATTCTTTCAGAGTGGTTGTTTTGCATATTCTGAAGTCACCTGTTTACTGTGATCTTATTGCATTGTAGTACATGTAAGTGGGGTAGGGTGGGCTAACCTGGCTGGCTACCATACCTCCCAGACCTGGCTTCCTACAAATAAAACTCACCTCTCACCCTACATTAAGACTACAAATACAGGTACCATCCGACTTATGACCAAGCTTGGTTCCGACCAACCGGTCATAAGTTGAAATGGATGTAAGTTGAACCTTACTACTGAATATCAACATCACGCTGTTGTAATGATTTTATTTTATTGTTTTATTTTGGTATTTCATATTTTACTCTACTTTTTATGCTGTTAGTACTGTATTTTATACTGTAAGGTTTAGGTTAAACACTGTGTACAACACAAACAGTTGTTTATTTCCCAGAAATCTAGCGTAAAAAACATGGTTGTAAGTCGAGCGGTCGTATTTCGAGCAGGTCGTAAGTCAGATGGTAGGTGTATTTTAATGTAAGTAATGGATGTACTGTGTGTGTATTATACTTTTTATTGTTTTCAATGCCTAGTTTTATTGCTAACTTAATATATGTTAGTGTAAACTTGTTATCTGGCATTTATACGTACACCTACCATCCGACTTACGACCGAGTTCGGTTCCGAGAAACCGGTCGTAAGTCAAAATGGTCGTAAGTCGAACTTTACTACTGAATATCAACAAAACATTTTTGTAATGACTTTATTTTATTGTTTTATTTTGGTATTTCATATTTTACTGTACTTTTTATGTTGTTAGTACTGTATTTTATACTGTAAGGTTTAGGATAAACACTGTGTACAAAACAAATAGTTGTTTATTTCACAGAAATTTGGCATAAAAAACATGGTCGTAAGTCGAGCAGATCGCAAGTCGGATGGTAGGTGTATTTGTAAGTGGAAAAAATGGCATTCTGTTTTCCAGCAGTAGCCTGGAACCTAACCTGCCATATAAGTGGGTCCCTATTGTACACAGTGCATTGTCCATAAAAGATAAGGTGGCTTTGAAGCCACTGTCAGTTGCCATGAGCTCAGTCTTGTGATGCAGGGAAATATGCTTTATTATTACCCTAATATCAAAACTGCTGCTTATTTACCTATCACAATTGATTTAATATGATATAAACAATATAAATAACATAGAAACATGTTAAATACTCCAGAATGAATAATTGGCATAATACCGAGGTATTAAGGTATGAAGACTATCTCTTTTGTTATCCACATATGGATTTATGGTAGTTTGCACATCAATAAGGTTGTCTCACTTTGTATTTGAGAGTAAATTTTAGCAGTATTTGAGAGTGAATTTAAGCAGAAAACTTCAGTTCACAGGTAAAGATAGAGGACTGAAGGAAATAGCTGTAGAAACGAACCCTTTCAAGATTAAGATACAAGTACCAGTCTCCTATCCCTGTCTTTGGGGCTTATATTAGAGAAAACAGAGTATAGCACAGGGCTAACTGTGATATACACTCGTAGTGCACCATAAAATTGAAACAAAAAAGCTATTTTCTCTACATAGATTATCATACATAGCAGCATATGTGTAGAGAACCTAGGATAACCCCAAAAAAAGTCAGTGACTTATTTCTAGTACAGTGGACCCCTGAGTTTCTTGAGCCTTGCGCTTCGTGAATTTTAAATTTTGGCAACTTGTTTTGTCAAAATAAAGCCTTGCTGTTCGTGATTTGCCTCGCGATTCGTCCGTCATATGGGATGCGGCCAGAAGTGGCTGGGCTTACACAAAGGCTCCCACACAACATTCAGAGAGTCAGCGTGGCATGATCTGTGGGCGAGTGACCATCGCCCCAAGGGTTCATACATTACATTTCATAATCCATTGTTTTTTGGGCTTGCAACTGCTAAATAAGCCACCATGAGCCCAAAGAAAGCTCCTAGTGCCAGCCCTTTAGTAAAGAAAGAAAGAAACACGATAGAATTCAAGAAAAAACTCGTAGCAAAGTACTGTACCAAAGTGGAGGAGGAAGAGAGATGGGAGAATGTGCCTTCTTCATTGATTCAGTGATTCTACGATATGTACGATACTAAAGCAGCGGGTATCGATAAAGGCTATAGTGCCAGCCAGCAATAAAGTGTAGCATTAACAGTGTAGCAAGTAAGTTAAGTGATTAAGCGATAGAAAAGCGACACGAAAGTAACTCTCCAATGTTGTTGGAGGTGTAAAGGGCCACTGATCATACACTGCCCAGCTATCTTCCACCACCCTAACCCTCTGCCAGCATCTCTTTCATGAAACTAATTAATTAAACGAACATCTCCTCCAAAGTAAGTGTAAATGTTTCTTATTTATAAATTACGTACATTGTTTCAGTGTGAATAGTGGTGGTGGTTTCTGCTGCCGCCTCCACTACCACTAATATGTATGGCTTCTCTCAGTGCCCTTATAAACCCAACAACACCACCACCACCACCACTTACTCCTCACATACGTTATGACATATTTTATTCATTCTAGAGTATGTATCATGTTTCTATGTTACTAATATTGTTTATTATGTCATATAAGATGAATTGTGATAGGTAAATAAGCCGTAGAGATGATATTAGCATCATATTGAAGCATAATAAACTCGCCTCCTACCTGTCTTCCATACACCAACAAGAGTCTTCAATAAAGGTAAGTGTGATGTTAAATGTTCATTTATCCATTTTATTAGTGCTTTATATTTATTTGTCAATGTTTTCTGTATGTAAATCTATATTTAATCTTTAAAAAGATTGTTTTTTGTTAATACTTTTGGGTATCTGAAACGGATTAATTGGGTTTACATTATTTCTTATGGGGAAAATGGTTTCAACATTCATGAATTTTGCCATTCGGCTGACTGGAATGGATTAATCACGAAACTCAGGAGTCCACTGTACCTGGCTTGGGCTTGTCATATGATTTTTGGTAAATAATTATTTTTCTCATTTGTTTGTTGGGCTATCTCATTGAAACGTGGGTAGTATATGAGGGAAAGATGTTTTTAAAACATATAAAAAAAAGAAAGAAATGGGACCAAAAAATAATGGAAGTCATTTCAACCATTAGCCCCCCCCTTAGTGGTATATTTTTGTATGGTTTTTAGGGTTTTTGTACGGTCCCCCCATACAAACCCGGGCCTCTTTTGGGACCTTTTGGGGGTGCCAGATTACTGAGTTTGGGGTTTACAGAGGGGGTTGGGTTTAAAATTTACATTTAAAAAAAATTTAAACCCAAATTTGGGACTTGCACAAAGTTAAATTGAACATCGGAAAAAAATCGAAATTTCCCAAATTTTGACCCCCAATTTAAAAGGTATTTTTTGGGTTAAAGAAAGAAATTTAAAATTTCTGTCTATTTCTGAAAAAATACTTCCATTCTATAAAAATGAAAAAAAAAAAAAAATGAAAATACAATCATAAAAAGCACAGGGAAAAACAGGGGCCCCTCGCCCAAAAACGTTTATTAATTGTCCTGAAGCTCATCGTTTCAAAATTTATCTTTGTAGATTTTTTTTTTCCCCATAAAAAAATAAGGGAAATTTCAAATTAATCCAGGAAAGGGACCCCCAAAGTTTTAAAAAAAAAAAATTTTTTACCACATGAAAATTAATTTTAATAACAAAACATGAAAAAATTTTTTTTAAATACACACAAATGAAGAAGCCCTTTACAGTTAAAAGGACATTTAACCTTTATTGAAGTTTGGGATGTTGATGGGAGGGGGAGGAGGGGGGGAATTTAAGGAAATGGGTTTAGTTTTAAAAGGGGGAAATTCCCCTTCCATTTGGGCTTGGGGTGTAAACCCCTTTTTCGGGGGGTTTTTTTCCCTTTCTTCTTAAAAACCCCTTCAGGGTCCAAAACCCCCAAATCTAAAAGTGGCCCCCCAGTGCCCCAAAAATTTTTAAAAAAAAAAAAAAAATTGTTATTTTTTCTTATGAAATGGTAGAGAATTTTTTTGTGACGGTAAAAAAAAAAAGGGGAAGAAATTGAGGGGAAAATTGACAAAAATTAGCTCTCGCAAATTTTGTTTGGCCCAGCGATATTTATAAATGGGGCGTGTTTGTTTGATTTTGGACCCCCCCATTTTTAGGGCCAATTCCCTTTTTCCCGTAAACCAAAAATTCCCTTAGCAAATTTCCCACTAGTATTCCTTCTATTCTACGTTTGGGCCCCTAAAAGAAATCACCAAGTAAAAACTTTTTCAACTCCCAAATTAAAGTGATGGGAAATTTTTTTTTTTGGGCCCAAATTTTAAACCAAAAAGTTCAAAATTTTCCCAAATTTCAAAATAAGGTCCAGAAAAAAACAAGGGTAGGTTTTCCCGGGAAACCCAAAACCCAACATTTCCCCTGGTTTCTTTATTTACTTTTGAGGCTTTAAAAAATTTAAATTCCATTTTGTTTTTTTAATTTAAATAATAAATTTTTTAAATTCACACCCAAAAAAAAAAGGGTTTTAAAAAGGGTTTTTTGCAATACTGTAAAATTGTATAAATAATCCCCATATTTGGGAATGCTTTTTAGACCCCCCCAAAGCTGGGGTGTATTAGACGTTGGGTCTTTTATTTACTTTAAATTTAACGGAAAAAAATTAACCCATTTCTGTTTATTTTTGAGCTCAGTTTAAAAGCCTTTCCAGTGTAAAAAAATTTCCAAATCATTCTTTTTGGGTAATATGTTTTTCCTTTTCAAACCCAAAATGGGGCCCAAGAAATCGAAATAAAAACTAAAAAAACAACAAAAAAAACACTGCAAAGTCGCTTTTTTAATGAAAAATCTTGTTTTCCTTTTTTTTTCTCTCTTTTAACACGGGTGTGCGCGGGACTGTTTTATTGGGTGCCCCACATCCCTCATAGATGTTTTCTCCATTCTGGGCCCCAAAATACCACTCACATTTAAATCAGAGGGGCGGCTCATGACGTAGATCTACGGTTTGGCCCCCGAAGAAAAGGGGCCGAATTACGGGAGGGGCCCCAAAAAGGGTTAAATCCCCATTTGGGGCCCGTTTTGAGAGTCAGGGGACCTCTTCACAAAATATCTGTCCATAGACCTGTCCCTCCCGCCCCTTTATGACTTCCAAAAGGGGTTTCACAACTTTGTCATTGCAAAATTTAAAACATTTTGTTCGGGTTTTCCATTTCTTCACTTTTCCTTTGAAACTCCTTAAATTACTGAAATTTTTTCAGGCTTTTTGGCCCAAAACGGCAGCCTGCCATCCCTTTTATCCACATGAAACCCACAAAACGGTTTTTAAAATCTCTAAAACCCTAACCTTTGCGGCCCTTAAAATTTCCCCCACTCACACCCCCTTGGGTTGCAGGAAAATTTTTTTTTTTTAAATCCCTTCAATTTCCAAACCCTTTTCACATATGATCGCTTGAGAGTTTGCTATCCCCCGCAAATTTTGTTTTTCTTTTAAATCCACCCCCAATTACAGTCTTCATCTTTCAACCCACGTGCGATCTCATTTTTCGAAAAATATTTTGCCCCTTTTTGCAAGAACGTTCCCTTCGATTCCTTTTTTTGGGTGGCCCACAATAGTAGCAATGGTTTTTTGGGGGTTGTTGTCAACCTGGCCGGGGTCGGGGGCAACACTCCACTTTCATACTTAGAAAAGATCTTTTTCCTTCTTTTCCCATAGTAATTCCCCCCTTTTTGCTTTTAGGGTTGGCATAGAAGTTTTCCCTTGGGGGCCCCATGGGATTTATTTTTGAAAGGTGAAAAATCACAAAAAAATGCTGTGATAATAGGGAAATGTTCCGATTTTTTAGGGTTTGGTTTGGGCCCGCGGGGTGGCCTGGTTTTGGAACCCACTGGCCACAAGGGGGAACACGCCCTCAGACGGAATGAATCGGGGTTTGGCCCCGGAGTTTTTTATTGCTAGTCGGGGGAAAAATTTTTGGGGGTTAAAAGTATCGCTATTTCGGTTTTAAAACGTTAGACGTTTGCCATCTTTGGGTCAAGGGTCCACTGAACTGAAAGAGGCGGCAAAAGGTGGAAGTGAACCCCCTTATTTTTGCTATCTTTTTTTTTTTTTGTTTTACTTAAAATCATTTTTTCCATCATACACTGCCCAAGTTTCATGAGATACCCCAAACAAACAAACCAAAAAAAAAATTTTTTAAACAAAAAAATCTGTTGGCAACCCCAAAAGCCAGGTACGGGAAAAATAAGTCATTTTTTTCTAAATTTTTTGGGTTACCCCGGGTTCCCCTATACTTTTGGCGCATGAAAGAAAATCTTTTGAAAACTGTATTTTGAATACCTGAAAAATTTATTTATTCTATTTGAAAACCCAATGAAACAAGAAAAGCCCATTAAACTTTTTAAACTCCCCGGGAAAAGTGGTCAGAAATTGGAAATTTTGGCCAATTTCACACAAAAAAACCAAGGGATCCAAATTTAAAAATAGGGTCCAAAAAAAAACAATGCAGAAAATTCCGGGGCACTAAAATAACTTTTCCCTCTGTCCTTTTTAGTCTTTGGTTTCCCGGGCCCCCCCCTTATATTACTCTTGTTTTACTTTTGGGAAATTTTTAAATTCAAAAAAAAAATAGAAGATTTTGTTAGCAGCCTACGGGCCTTATTTAATAATTGTAAAAAATAATGTCAACCCATTCTTGATTCCTTTCCCTTGAAAATTTTGGAAAAACTGGCAGGGGGGGACAGGTATGGACGGGTTGAACGTCTTTTGTTTACAACTTGGGTTTTCGTAAAGAATAGAACTTTTTCGCTACTGGGGAGCGAAATTTTTCCAAGGTATTTTTCGTATGAAAGCAATCCAAATCAATCTTTTCTTAATATACCTTTCCTTCATCAAAAAAGGGAACCGAAAAAATTAACCAAAAAAAGAAATAGCCAAAAAAAACCAAAAAAAAAAATTTTCCGTAAGGGGCCGGGCAAAATGGCAAAAGGAAGTAAAAACTCCACTTTTTTCCCGGTTGATTTCTTTTTTTTTTTGGTTTCGTTAAGAAGAATCTTTCCCATCATCCCATTCCCCAAATTTTGGGAATAAAAAACCCCAACAAAAACTGAGAAAATAATAAGTGGGTTTGGTAGACAGAAACCACCCGGGGAAAAAGTACTCCCGGTCCTCCCAGATGCCCTTTTGAAAAAAAAACCCCGTAATTTTTTTGCATGATGGTGGGGATTGCTGGTTTTTTTTTCTTTTACATAAAACACGCTAAGAAAACGGGGATATTTTGGGCTTTTTCCCTAACACTTTGGTCCCATTAAAGACACGCACATCATTTTTAAAATTATACATACATCAGGTTTTCTCCTTTTTCAAAAATAGTTTTTTTCTTTTTTATTTTTTCCCTTTTGGCCAGGGGAAAGGGGAAAAAGAATTTTTTCCCTCCGTAACCAGCGTGTGTATGGGGCGAAAAAAAATGCCGGACCCAATGGGCTAGAAAAAAAAAAAACCCCCTTCTCCTGTATAAAAAAACTAAAAAAGAGAAGAAAAAAAAAACTTTATAAATGGGTTGCAAAATGTGGGGGAGTAGGGCGGATGAAAAGAAACAGATGATTGCTGTGTTATGAAAAAAAAGAATTTGGGTGTCCGGGCCCCCAAAGGCGAAAAAAAGTGAAGGGGGTAGGGGTTTCAGGGGGGGGAAAAAAATGGGTTTTAAATTTGGAGTATCGGGAGAGAGTTAGGAAAAGGGAAGGGGGTAGCGAAAAATTTAAAAATGATCAGTTAGGAAAGGGGAAAAAGGGAATTGAATTTTGTAAATTCAAGAATTAGGGGGAAATTTTAAAGAAAAGGTTGGGGATGCGAGAAGTGGGTCATAATAAGCGTTTTGCCCGGGAGAAAGGGGAAATGCAGAGGGAGAGGGGAGATTTTGGGGATTTTAAGGGGTGAAATAGGAGGCTTTAAAACCAATTTAAGATAATTGTGGTAGGGGACCTAATGCAAAGTGGGGAAAAAATTTTGAGGGGTGTGGTGGGTAATTTGGGGTGCCAGGGGGAAAATTAAGGGGAGCCCTTTGATTAAATTTTGTATAAAAAGGGGGTTTAGTTATAGGAAATAATATTTTAAGAAAAAGAGGATAAATAAGATACCCAAAAAATTGATTTAGGGCCCGCCCCGGCCCAGTAGTTTGTTGGTTTTATGTTTTTGGGTTTAGTAAAAGCCCTGTTAGTAAAAATTCAGGATGTAAAATTTTTATGGGGGGCCACAGTATATCAAATCACTTTCTATTTTAAAGCTACACGAGAGAAAAAGGGTAGAGGGGATACAAGGAAAATTTGAAGCATGGGGAAAAAGAGGGTAAAGGGTTTAAATAAACTAAAAGAGGAGGCAGTTGGGGGTAAAAAATTTAAACACTTTTGGAGGTTTGGGTTTGGGCAAATGAGAGCATGGGCAAGGGGTCGAAGAGGTAGGGGGGAAAGGTTTTAAAATTTTAGTTTTTAGAGTTTTAAGCAAAAGTTTGTGGTTACAGGAAAGGGGGTGCGGGAAAGGGGAGGAGGATTGGGGGAATGATGAGTAAAAGAGAGAAAGAAAGGGGAAAGAAAAAGTTAGCATATGAGAATTTTTTTAAAAAAGGGAAGTGATGCAAGGAGGGAAGGGGTAAAATGGAGAAAAAGAGAGGGGTTAAGCGAGTGGTAAAGCAAATTGTAAAAAGAGAGCAAATGAAGAGTGGGTGAGATTTTATAAAAAAATTTTTTTGAAAATAAAAAAAATTTTTTTGGGGGGAGTTTAAAAAATTTAAAGAAACCCTAGAGAAAAAATGGTTTTTTTAGGGTTTCCCAAAATTGGAGGGGAGAGTTTTTTAAAATGGAGGGGTTGGGGTATTGGGAAATGGAAGGAATTTTGAGGAATTGTTAAATGTTATAAAGATGGGGAAAGTTTGTGTTTTCGTGTATGGGGCCAAGGAGGAAAAACCTCTTGTAGGAGTGAGGAAGAGCCATTTGGGAGTGGGGGGAAAAGTTCGTGAGGCAGGGGGTAAAAAAAAAGGGGGGTTTAAGGCACCCGGGGTTGGGATAAATAGAAAGGTTAAACCCCAAAGGTGGGGATATATTTTGGATTTTTGGTGAAATTGTTTAATAAATTAGGGAAAAGGGGTTTAAGGGTACCTGGGGTTTGGCAGAGAGCATCCCATAGCCCTTTTTGTAAAAAGGAAAAAGGGGAAAAAAAGAGAGTGAAAAAAATTAAAGGGGGGAAAAACCCTGTTGATGTACCGGGTAAAGGTTATGGTTGAGTTCTAATTGAAAATTAAGAGTAAAAACGGAGAATGGGATAGCAGTGAAAAAGGGAGGCTTTGGAAAAGGTAGGGGGGGGTGTGGACCAGGTTTTTACAGTAAAAAAATATAATTTTAAAAACAGTATTTAGAAAAGGGCAAAAGATGTCTTTGTGGCATTTATGGTTTTGGGAAAAAAGGCTTGGGACAGGGTGGATGGGGGGCAATGTGGCGGGTGTTGCAAGGAAATGGTGGGGAAAAGGGGTAGGTTACGGAAAGCGTAAAGAGTTTTCCGGGGAAGTGGGCTAAAAGTTAGAGAAAGTAGGAAAGAGGGAAATTTTTTTCCCAGTAAAATAGGCCTTAGACAAGGAGTGTGATGTCACCGGGGTTTGGGTTTAATATTTTTTAAGATGGGGGTTGTAAGAAAAAAGGTAAATGCGAGGGTTTGGCAAAAAGGCGGGGGTTTTAAAGATAAAGAACCACACAAAATTTGGAGTTGTCACAGCTTCCCCTTAGCTGATGACCCTGTCCCTTTTGGGGAGATTTGAAGAGAATTTTGGCGAATTGGTGGATAAATTTTTGGTGGGGTGCAAAAAAAGAAAATTAAAGGTAAAATCCCGGAAAGGTAAGGTTATGGGGGATAACAAAAAGTTTAGGTGATAAAAAGTTGAATATCAGATTGGGGGAAGAGTAGGGAGGGGGTGAAGTATTCAGTTTTTGGGGGATTGGACGTGTCAGCGGAGGGGTCAAATGAAAGATGGGTGAATCATAGAATTGATGGGGGAAAAAAAGAGTGATGGTGAAACTTAGGAGTTTTGTGGAACAAAGAACTTTGCCTTGGAGGAAAAGGGGGAATGTTTTAAGGGGTTATATTTCCCAAACGCCTTAAATGGGTTTTAAAGCGTGGGTGAGAATTTTGCAGCGGGGGAAAGGCTGGAGGGGGGAGATGTATGTCTGGGGAAATGTGTGGTGTAAATTAAAAATGCGGGAAAAATTCGTATTTTGGGAAAGGGTTGGAGGAGGGGGGGGGTTCCCAAAAACCCCTTTTTGCCCCAGAGGGCTGGGGAAGGGGTTTGGGTTTGGGGAGGTGGTTCGGAAAATGTAGGAGAATGGACGAAACAAAAATGATTTCCCAAGAGTGTTCATCTTTTTGGGGAAAGGGAAAGGGGGGGGTAGGGGTCGGCCAAGGAAGGGTTGGAGGGGGGGGGGGGGGAAAAAGGAGTTTTTGTGCGAGGGGTTTGGGATTTTCCACGGGCATGCTTGGGTGTTTGATAGGAGTGAATGGAGACAAAGGGTTTTTTTAAAACTTGCCGGGGCCTTTTGGAGTGGGGAGAAAAAAAAAAACTTTTATGAGGATTCAGGGAAAAACCCGGGAGGCCGGACTTGAGGCCTGGAAAATGGGAAATTTCATGCCTCAATCTGAAGGGGGTGTTAAGTTTCAGTTTTTAAAAAATGGGGTGTAAAGCCCCCTTTTGGAAAACAGTGATGGGGTGAATGGGTGGTGAAAATTTTTCTTTTTTGGGCCAACCCCGCCTTGGTGGGAATCGGCCCGGTTTTGAAAAAAAAAAAAAAAAAAAAAAATCTTTATTTACTGCACAATACTTGTACCCAGGTATATGACAGGCTAGCTGACATCCCGGACATCCCATTTTATAAAAGGGCCCCTTGTTAGCAGAGTATTTCAAGAAAAAAATTTGGTCAGGGGTTTCCCCGGATAAAAACCCCGCACTAGTTGGCTAAACCCAGGTAATCATTTTCTGATGGGGAAACTAGACGACGGGGGTTTAAAAAAACACCTTAATTTTTTTCTACCCTGGGTTTGGGGAAACGATATTTCCCAAAAATCATATACTTTGGGCCCCCCCCATAAAAGATGGCATCACTAGCGATTTTTTTTGCCTAACGATTTTTTAGCAAACTTTTTGCCCTGCATACCGATTAAAAACCCGTTACCCCAAATTTTTGTCCGAGACCGTCCCCAAAGTTCCCTCACCACCTCACCATTGGGGCCCCCCCGTCCCAAATTTTTTTACCCGCCAGCCTCCCGCGGTAACATCCAACATACACTCGGAAAAATATTTCGTATTATTACAGTATTTTCGGTGCTTTTTTTCTGGGGAAAAAAAGTGACCATGGGCCCAAGGGAAAAATTAAATGCCAACCCTACACCTCAAAGGGAAGAATTACTATAGAGATAAAAAAAGAGGGTTTAAATTATTTTGTATGAAAAATGGAGTGGGGGGTATAGGACCTAGTTTAAGCTGTACAAAAACCCCAAACAACCCCGCTACTATTGTGGGCACCCAAAAAAACAATCAAGGAAGTGTTCTTGCCAAAGGTTTAACTTTTGTTTTGAAAACAAAGATCGCCCAAATGTGGAAGATGTTGAAGGGCCCCTTTTGGTGTGGATAAAAGAAAAACAGATAGCAGGGGATAAAAATCTTAAGCGATCATATGTGAAAAAGGGGAGGGAATTGCAGGGGGATTTAATTAAAAAAATGCCTTTCAAATAGTTTATGATGTGAGTGAATTTAAAAGGCCCCCCCAAAGGGGTTTGGGTTTTAGAGATTTTTAAAAAAGCGTAGTGGCTTTCCCTAGTGTGAAAAAGGCCTGGTAGGGGCCCGGTTTGGACCACAAAGCGGTTTAAAAATATTGCAGGAATTTTAAGGAGTACATTTGGAAAAATGAAGGACTGAAACCCGAACAAGGGTTTTTTAAATTTTGAGAAACAGGCCTTTTTCTGGAAAAAATGCCAAGCAGGGGCGTTTCAATACTCAGGGGGGGAAAAAAAGGGACTCCCAGGCCCTTTAAACCTATAAAGACAGGTTTTCTTTGTTGATGTGGGGGCCCAAAGCTACTGGTTTATTGCAAAGGGGAAGCCCTTTTTTAGTGTAAAACCCCAAACTCCCAGAGGTTTTAGGGAAAAAGAATGTCCTCAAGGTTAAAATTTTGTGTGCTGTGGAGGGCAAACGTAAGGCAAAGGGGCCCAGGGGAAATTTTTCTATAACTGGTTAAACCATGCATTTGCCCCCAATTTTGAAAAATTTACCCAATGAAAAGGAAATTTTGAAAATTAAATGCCTCCCGGTGGGTTTTGCAATGCCCCTGGGCATCCTTTCGACGTGGGAGGCGACTTTTTGGGGACATGAGCTTCATTTTGGAGGGAAATTTTTGCCCCCTAATACCCTCCTTCCTGCAAACCCATGGCCCGCAGGTTATTTCCCCAAATTCAAGAAAATGTACACAAAAGCTCTGGTTTTAAAGGGTGCCGTTTTAATGACCGAAAATTTAATGGGCCCCAAAAAGAGTTTTGGGAGACACTTTTAAATCCTCAATTTTTGGGAAACCTTTAGGGGAAGGCCTTTGGGAAAGGAAAAGTGGGCCCAAGAGGCCCTTTAACCCCTTTCTTGGGGGAAAAAACTGTGGCCCGAAGGGGTAAAAACAAAAGGGGTTTTTAAGGGTTTGAGGCTAACCCCGAGAAACCTGTGCCAGTTGGGAAAACCAAATTTTGGGGATTGGGGGAAAATCCCTTTGGGGGGGGAGGTTATTTGGGGGGAAGTGGGAAGAGTTGGTGGGGGAGGGACAATGAAGGGAAATAAAACCCCTGATAGCTGATAGTCAACTTCAAAAAGCAAGGGCCAGACCCGAGGAAACTGGTTTTAGAGGGGGGGAAGGGAGAGAAAATTGGGAAAAAATTTTTCCTACAAAAAAATTTAAAAGGGAAAACTGTGCTAATTGGGTTGAAGTTTCAAAAACCCTTTATGGATGAAAATCCCCTCACAAATATTGCAAGCCCTGCGGGGGATTATTAAAATGACAATGTTGTGAAACACTTTAGGCAAGTCATAAAGGAACGAGAGGTACAGGCCACTATGGACAGATATCTTGTGCGAAAGAAGTCCAGTGACTCTGAAGCTGGCCCTAGTGGCATTAAAAGAAGAAGGGAAGTAACCCCAGAAAAGGACTTACTACCTCAAGTCCTAATGGAAGGGGATTCCCCTTCTAAACACTAACACACACTCTCCCCTCCTCCCATCCCATCAATCATCACCAGATCTTCAATAAAAGTAAGTGTCATTTAATTGTGCATGCCTTTTTCAGTTTGTGTGTATTAAAATTAACATTTCATGTGGTAAAAAAAAAATTTTTTCATACTTTTGGGCGTC
This sequence comes from Cherax quadricarinatus, assembly GCF_026875155.1. Classification (NCBI taxonomy): domain Eukaryota; kingdom Metazoa; phylum Arthropoda; class Malacostraca; order Decapoda; family Parastacidae; genus Cherax; species Cherax quadricarinatus. Next base: position 4,186,704 of record NC_069454.1, on the reverse strand, counting down.
TTGCACGGATTAATTTTATTTCCATTATTTCTTATGGGGAAAATTCATTCGCATAACGATTATTTCGCATAACGATGAGCCCTCTTGCACGGATTAAAATCGTTAACCGGGGGTCCACTGTATGGCTAACCCAAGCCAGGTACTAGAAATAGCCACGTTGTCTGACTTTTTTTTGGGTTATCCTAGGTTCTCTACACATATGCTGCTGTGTGTGATAATCTATATAGAGAAAATAACTTTTGTTTCAGGTTTATGGTGCAGTACGAGTGTACATCACAGTTAGCCCTGTGCTACACTCCGTTTTCTCTAATATAAGCCACCAAGACAGGGATAGGAGAATGGTATTTGTATACCATATCCTCTTCATACCTCCATCGAACTGCTCGGTGTTATGCCAAATATTATTTATTCTGGAGTATTTAACATGCTTTATGTTATTTATATTGTTTATTGTGTCATATTAGATCGATTGTGATAGGCAAATAAGCTGTAGTGTTGATATTAGCGTAATAATAAAACATATTCTCCTGCTTCACGAGACTGAGCTCAAGGCAGCCGACAGTGGCTTCAAAGCCACCTTATCTTTAATGGATAATGTACTGTGTCAGTGCTTTACATAATGAGAAACATTTCTTTTATTCATTGGAACCATGGCTAGGGCTAAAAGTAAGCAGGTTATAACAATAAATGGAGAAAAAAATTGGAATGACTTATGCAGCAAGTAGCGCCACCAAACAGTACCAACAGGTTGGTGTGGCGACCCTGGAAATTTGAAATTATGCTAGCCAAAATTAGTGCCGAATAACTGATTGCTGGATTTGTGATGGCGGACTTGTATTCTCGTTTTTTTGGTCTCATTTGATAGAATGGAAGATATATTACAGAAACGGATATGATTTTGATTGCTTTCATGACGAGAAGTACTTTGAAATTGAGCTCAAAGTCGCTGAAAAGTTCGATTCTTTGGCGGTGTTCAAGAGTAAACACTGTCTAATACGTGTCCACCCATCAGTCCAAATTCCAATACGCAGTCACAAATGGATTGACATTATTTATATAATTATTACAATAATTCAGTAGTCTGCATAACAGTAAATCTTCTATTCTTTTGTGTGAATAAAAATTCCAAATGGTAAGCAAGAGTAATATAAGAGGGGCCTGGAGCCCTGACTGATGAACAGAGAAAATGTTATTTTAGTGCCAGGAATATCTGCATTGTTTATTCTTGATCCTATTTTGAAATTGGCATCTTTTGAAATCTGTGTGAAATTGGACAAATTTCCAATTTCTGATCACTTTATTGGGTAGTTAAAATAGGTGAATGGGCAGATCCTTGTACAGTGGACCCCCGGTTAACGATATTTTTTCACTCCAGAAGTATGTTCAGGTGCCAGTAATGACCGAATTTGTTCCCATAAGAAATATTGTGAAGTAGATTAGTCCATTTCAGACCCCCCAAACATACACGTACAAATGCACTTACATAAATACACTTACATAATTGGTCGCATTCGGAGGTAATCGTTATGCGGGGGTCCACTGTACTTGGTGAAGAGAATAGAAACAAGTATGGTATGTTTATTCAGGTATGCACAAATACAGTTACATAGATTATCATACATAACAACATATGTATAGAGAACTGAGGATAACCCAAAAAAGTCAAAGTGACTTATTTCCAGTACTTGGCTTGGGCTTGCCATATATGATTTTTGGTAGATATTTTTTTCTCAGTTGTTTGTTTGGCTCTCTTATTGAAAATTGGGCAATGTATGGTGGAAAGATGCTTCTTAACGTACACTAAAAATGAAAAAAATCGGACCGTAAATAACAGAGTTCACTTCTCAGCCATTAGCTGCCTTTTAGTGGTATATTTTTGTATGGTTTTTATGGTTATATTCTCGTTTTTTTGGTTTCATTTGATAGAATGGAAGATATATTACAGAAATAGTTATGATTTTGATTGGTTTCACGACAAAAAGTACCTTGAAATTGAGCTCATAGTAGCGGAAATGTTCGATTTTTGCCAATGTTCATTGAACTTTCTTGTGTAAGTCAAGTTGGTTAACTTTATTAAGTGTATTCTAACCTAACCGCTCTGTAATCTGGCACACTACAGGTCCCAATGATGCTGGATTTGTGATGGCGTACATGTACTACTTTTTGTGTTGTGTGTTAGGAACCCAAAAACCCATCTTCCTACCTTCCCTCTGATGCCTGTAGCCCTCTGTGTGCAATCACCCAGTGATCACATTTGTTAAATGTCAATGCAAAATCTGTGTTACACATCTTCATTTTGGTTGCCTTCCAACACCTTCGTAATTGTCATAGTGGTTCAGCAGCTGTGACAAGCATGATTGTCCTGCTCTAAGACCATGCTGGTTTGGGTTATGCCAATTGTGCTGTTCCATGAAATTTGTAATCTACCATCTCGTCACTCTAAGATTTTTATGTGGGATGTTAGGGCTACTTGTCTGTAATTTTATAGCTAGTGCTCTACTACTTCTCTTATACAAAGGAACTATGTCTGCACTCTTTAAGGTCTCTGGTATTTCCTAGATCTAGGCTCTTTCTTTAAAGAATATTAAGGGCTCTTGCTAGTGGTACTTTGTACTTTTTTTTATAAACAGGGCATTCCATGAATCTGGTCCAGGTGCTGAGTGGGTGGGCATGATTTCAATTTCTCTTTTGAAATCTACGGGGGTTGGTCCTAATGTCAGTTAATTGGCCTGTGCAGCCTTCCGCTGCAGTGAAAAATGTTTCTACATTCTCTACCATGCTGTCATTTAGTGGACTGCTGAACACTGACTCTTACTGTGCCTTTAGAATTTTGCTCATTTCCTGTTCATTGTCAGTATGTATACCAGTCTCCTTTCATTAATGGTCCCATTCTACAGGTAGTTCTTAGCTTGGATTTTGCATATACCAAACAAAACCAGCTCATTCAATTCTATCCCTGTTCTTTGAGTCTTCCTCAAATTCCCCTATAAAATTAATTGCTCATCTTATTCCATTATAATCTTTGGAACCCTAATACACTTCCTGTTTCCTCAACATCTCGTATAATAATTGTTCCATAGCCTGAAGACATGGAACCAGATTGAAACTTAAGATCATTGAATCACTTTAAAGTATTTATGCTACATCTCTCTTTTGTAGTAATGCATGACTCACGAAATCGTAATGACACAATTGCAAACAAACCATACCACGGTCGGGGATAGAGCCCGCGATCTGAGTCTCAAAACTCCAGACCGTCGCATTAGCCACTGGACCAGCTAGCCACAATAAGATTCACCCAATTAGGTATATTTCTCCACCATAGGAAGGTTAGCATAGGCACCACTGTGACCACAAATGCAAGTTTTTACAGACGAACCTCCAGCTAGCGTGGCCGTGACGAACTCTAGCTCAAGTCCCCTCAAAGCATTACATGTACTACCAAACCATACCACGGCCGGGGATAGAACCCGTGATCTGAGAGTTTCACAACTCCAGACCGTCGCGTTAACCACTATGGTGTAGAAATATACCTAGTTGGGCGAATCTTATTGTGGCTAACTGGTCCAGTGGCTAACGCGATGGTCTGGAGTTTTGAGACTCTCAGATCGCGGGTTCTATCCCCGACCGTGGTATGGTTTGGTAGTAATGCATACTTAAAATTGTACTATTGTTCACTTATCTGCCTCACTTTTACATTTTAAAAAAAAAAAAAAGCTCATATTCAATAACCTGTGTCTAATTCTTAAAAGTAGTAGTCTGTAAGCATAAAAATTAGTCTGCTTAAAATGCACCACATCCTAGTGGCTTTCATTTTGTGCTTAACAATTTTTTATTACATGTAAACTGCATTTTTGTATAATTCAGAAAGAAATAGTTTGCTTGCTGTCTGTTTGGGTGTAAGTAGTCAACTGTTGTAGGTAGCAGCCTTGTGAAGAGGATCAAAGAACTCCAGTGGAAATATGTCACACTGGATGGGTTTCTTTAGTTATCCTGGGTTACACTTGATGGGTTTCTTTAGGTATCCTGGGTTATGCTTGATGGGTTTCTTTAGGTATCCCTGGTTACACTTGATGGGTTTCTTTAGGTATCCTTGGTTACACTTGATGGGTTTCTTTAGGTATCCTTGGTTACACTTGATGGGTTTCTTTAGGTATCCTTGGTTACACTTGAGGGGTTTCTTTAAAGCTCCAGACTAATATTCCAAATAAACTCGCCTCTAGTGGTAGTGGTCCATATAGGTATAAAATGGGGATAAATTTGGATGATGTAATCCATGGTAACCCAGCAAAGATAGAACCTTGGTTGCAGGCCAAATAAGCCACCATCATGCAATGATCTTACTTCAGATCAACTTCTAATTTTTGAGAGAGAGACTTTTGGTGTGCAAGGAAAATGCTTTTGACAGTAGCACAGGGTAAATGATCAGGAGTTGTGAGCAAGTATTCACAAACATACCTCGTTCATACACGCTCATCTTAGAGTCCTTTCTTGATACGGCACTTTTTAATTACAGTAGACCGTTATTTAGCACTAGTTTATTTGGCACGATTTGGGTATTGCACGATTGAAGAATTGCGGCACAATTTTATGTAACACGTCGTATGATGAATTTAACACTGTTCAGTTTGCGGGTGCCTTGTTGTGGTTCAGCTGGGGAGACCTCCCGCCGTCCCCAGCCAGCCCCCGACACCACCCCACCATCACTTGACTGACTTACTGAATGACTTGACTGACTTACTGAATGACTTGACTGACTTATTGAATGACTTGACTGACTTAATGAATCACTTGACTGACTTAATGAATCACTTGACTGACTTACTGAATCACTTGACTGACTTACTGAACGACTTGACTGACTTACTGAATAAGAACATAAGAAAGAAGGAACACTGTAACAGGCCTACTGACCCATGTGGAGCAGGTCCATGTCTCCCCCCCTGGATTAGCCCAATGACCCACTCAGTCTGGTCACCTCCACTCAAGCATGGAGCACGGCACCAGACCCAGCAGCACAAGCTAATCAGGTCCAACCCACACCCACTCATGTATTTATCTAACCTATTTTTAAAACTACACAATGTTGTAGCCTGAATAACTGTACTCGGGAGTTTGTTCCACTCATCCACGACTCTATTAGCAAACCAGTGCTTTCCTATATCCTTCCTGAATCTGAATTTTTCCAACTTGAAACCGTTGCTGTGAGTCCTGTCTTGGCTGGAAATTTTCAGCATGCTATTTACATCCCCTTTATTTATTCTTGTTTTCCATTTATACACCTCGATCATATCCCCCTAATTCTACGCCTTTTGAGAGAGTGCAGATTCAGGGCCCTCAGTCTATCCTCATAGGGAAGATTTCTGATACATGGGATCATCTTTGTCATCCTCATCTGTACGTTTTCCAGAGCATTTATATCCATTTTGTAATACGGTGACCAGAACTGAGCAGCATAGTCTAAATGAGGCCTAACCAAGGATATATAGAGTTGAACAACCTGAGGATTTGTATTATTTATACTTCTAGATATGAAGTCAAACCATACCACGGGCGGGGATAGAACCCGTGATCAGAGAGTCTCAAAACTCCAGACCGTTGCGTTAGCCACTGGACCAGCTAGCCGCAATAAGATTCATCCAACTAGGTATATTTCTACACCATAGTCATGTTAACGGCTTTGAGGGGACTTGAGCTAGAGTTCGTCACGGCCGCGCTAGCTGGAGATTCGTCTGTAAAAACTTGCATTTGTGGTCACAGTGGTGCCTGTGCTAACCTTCCTATGGTGTAGAAATATACCTAGTTGGACGAATCTTATTGTGGCTAGCTGGTTCAGTGGCTAACGCAACGGTCTGGAGTTTTGAGACTCTGATCGCGGGTTCTATCCCCGCCCGTGGTATGGTTTGTTTGCAATCATGTCATTACGATTTCGTGAGTTATGAAGCCAAGAATTCTGTTAGCTTTATTGCGAACACTAATGCATTGTTGTCTTGGTTTTAGATTACTGCTAACCAGAACTCCTAAATCCTTTTTGCAATCAGTATTAAGATCTACATTATTTAGTTTATATGTGGCTTGGTTATTTAACTGTCCAACATTTAGAACTTTGCATTTGTCAATATTAAACTGCATCTGCCACTTCTCTGACCATTGCATCAGTTTATTCAAATCATCATGGAGTGCTCTAGTGTCCTCATTAGAATGAATTGGATGGCCTATTTTGGTGTCATCAGCAAATTTGCTTATGTCACTATTTATTCCCTCATCTATGTCGTTTATGTAAATTGTGAACAACAACAGGCCCAAAACTGACCCCTGAGGAACACTGTTTGTGATGTGCCCCCATTCTGATTTCTCCCTATTTATGCAAACTCTGCTGTCTATTTGTCAGCCATGCCTCTACCCAGGAAAAAAAAAATTCTCCTCCTATTCCGTGTGCCTTAAGTTTCCTCAATAGCCTCTGGTGTGGAACTCTATCAAAAGCCTTACTGAAGTCCATATACACAATATTATATTCATTACCATGATCTACCTCCTCAAACCCCTTTGGGAAAAAAAATTAGAAAAATTTCGAAAGACAGGAATGCCCTTTGAAAAACCCCTGTTGAAAATTAAATTAATCAATCTGTCTTTTAAAGGAAGGGCCCAGGGAATTGCTTCGGAAAATTTTTGGATTCAAAAAAATTTTTTCCCAAATATGGAGGAAAAGACTTTTTTTGGGTCTATAGTTCGAAGCCAAGGCCCCTGCCCTTTCCCGGGTAAATAGGTTTTCCCATTTGCCATTTTAACTTACAGGCACTTTTGCCATTTTTGTGATATTTTTAAAAAGATTACCCAAAAGGGTTTTGCTAAGTATGCTGATGCCCTTTTTGCCCTTCTTTTAAATATGCAAAAATTACAGGTATGCTTGCACTTCTATTTAATTTGGGCACTCTACACTCTTGTACACTTTTTATTTATACCACTCCCTGAGTTTTTTTTGGGATTTTTATCTTAATATTTTTGGGTCTTATTATTTTTCCCTTTTATACCCATGGGGAAGGGGGAATAAAAAATTTTTCCCTCCTTTAAGCCTGCGTGTTGTAAAAGTAAAACAAAATGGGGGAAAAAAGGGGCAAAACCCCTTTTCCTGAAAAAGGATTATTTAAAAAGAAAAAGGGAAGAAGAAAAGGGGGTCAAAGTGGGAAGTCTAAATTTTGCGGGGGATGTTGTGCAGATGATAAAGAGATGATTGTGGATTTTTATAATGGAAGAAGTTTGGATGCCCTGGTTTAAAGTGAAAAAAAGCTGAAGGGGTGGGAAAGTTTCAGTGGAGAGGAATAAATGGGATTTTGGTCAGGGGTTTTAAATTTGATTAGAGCCCAAAGGGAAGGGGTAGCAAAATGTTCCAAAGGGTAAGCTATGGGGGAAAAGAGGGACAAAAATTTATTAATTCAAGGATTATGTGGGGTAAAATAAATATTGGATGTGAAAAGTGGGTTATAATAAGCGTGTATGCACCTGGAGAAGAGAGAAGCGTAGAGGAGAGAGAGAGTTTTGGGAATGTTGAGTGAATGCGTGGGGAGTTTTGAATCAAGTGTAAAGGTAATGGTGGTTGGGGATTTAAATGCTAAAGTGGGTAAAAATGTTATGGAGGGAGTAGTAGGTAAATTTGGGGTGCCAGGGGTAAATGTAAATGGGGAGCCTTTAATTGAGCTATGTGCAGAAAGAGATTTGGAAATAAGTATCATATTTTATGAAAAGAGGATAAATAAATATAAAGGTATGATGTAGCACGTAAGAAAGTAGTTTATTAGATTATGTATTGGTGGATAAAAGGTTGATGGGTAGGTCCAGGATGTACATGTTTATAGAGGGGCAACTGATTATATTGGTCATTATTTAGTTGTAGCTACAGTTAGAGTAAGAGGTAGAGGGGAAAAGAGGAAGGTGGCAACAAAAAAGTAAGAGGGAGGTGAAAGTGTATAAACAAAGGGGAGGAGGAAGTTCAGGTGAGATATAAGCGACTATTGGCAGAAAGGTGGGCTAGTCCCAAAGATGAGTAGTGGGGGGGGTGAAGAGGGTTTGGGAATAGTTTTAAAAATGCAGTATTAGAATGTGGGGCAGAAGTTTGTGGTTATAGGAGGGTGGGGACAGAAGGAAAGAGGAGTGATTGGTGGAATGATGAAGTAAAGGGTGTGTTTAAAAGAGAAAAGGTAGCTTATGAGAGGTTTTTAAAAGCAGAAGTGTTATAAGAAGAGCAGAGTATATGGAGAGAAAAAGAAAGGTAAAGAGAGTGGTGAGAGAGTGCAAAAGGAGAGCAGATGATAGAGTGGGAGAGGCACTGTCAAGAAAATTTTTAAAGAAAATAAGAAAAAAGTTTTGGAGTGAGTTAAACAAGTTAAGAAAGCCTAGGGAAAAGTATGGATTTGTCAGTTAAAAACAGAGTAGGGGAGTTAGTAAATGGGGAGAAGGAGGTATTAGGTAGATGGGGAGAATATTTGAGGAACTTTAAATGTTAAAGGGAAAAACAGAGGCAGTAATTTCATGCACTGGTCAGGGAGGTATACCATCTTTTAGGAGTGAAGAAGAGCAGAATATAAGTGTGGGGGAGGTACGTGAGGGTTTACGTAAAATGAAAGGGGGTTAAAGCAGCTGGAAAAGGGTGGGATCTGACAGAAATGTTAAAAGCAGGGGGGGATATAGTGTTGGAGTGGTTGGTACTTTTGTTTAATAAATGTATGAAAGAGGGGAAGGTACCTAGGGATTGGCGGAGAGCATGTATAGTCCCTTTATATAAAGGGAAAGGGGACAAAAGAGACTGTAAAAAATTAAGGGAATAAGTTTACTGAGTATACCCAGGAAAAGTGTATGATAGGGTTATAATTGAAAGAATTAGAGGTAGACAGAATGTAGGTTGCGGATGAGCAAGGAGGTTTCAGAGTGGGTAGGGGATGTGTAGATCAAGTGTTTTTCATTAAAGCAATATGTGAACAGTATTTAGATAAAGGTAGGGAAGTTTTTATTGCATTTAGGATTTAGAAAAGGCATATGATAGGTGGATAGAGGAGCAATGTGGCAGATGTTGCAAGTATATGGAATAGGTGGTAAGTTATTAAATGCTGTAAAGAGTTTTTATGGGATAGTGAGGCTCAGGTTAGGGTGGTAGAAGAGAGGGAGACTACTTCCCCGGTAAAAGTAGGTCTTAGACGGGATGTGTAATGTCACCTGGTTGTTTAATATTTTTTAGATGGGTTTGTAAAGGAAGTAAATGCTAGGGTGTTCGGGAGAGGGGTGGGATTAAATTTTGGGGAATCAATTCAAAAATGGGAATTGAACACAGTTACTTTTTGCTGATGATACTGTGCTTATGGGAGATTCTAAAGAATAATTGCAAAGGTTAGTGGATGAGTTTGGGAATGTGTGTAAAGGTAGAAAGTTGAAAGTGAACATAGAAAAGAGTAAGGTGATGAGGGTGTCAAATGATTTGATAAAGAAAAATTGGATATCAAATTGGGGAGGAGGAGTATGGAAGAAGTGAATGTTTTCAGATACTTGGGAGTTGACGTGTCGGCGGATGGATTTATGAAGGATGAGGTTAATCATAGAATTGATGAGGGAAAAAAAAGGGGAGTGGTGCGTTGAGGTATATGTGGAGTCAAAAAACGTTATTATGGAGGCAAAGAAGGGAATGTATGAAAGTATAGTAGTACAACACTCTTATTTTGGGTGTGAAGCTTGGGTGGTAAATGCAGCAGCGAGGAGACGGTTGGAGGCAGTGGAGATGTTCCTGTTTAAGGCAATGTGTGGTGTAAATATTATGCAGAAAATTTCGGAGTGTGGAAATTAGGAAAAGGTGTGGAGTTAATAAAAGTATTAGTCAGAGGGCAGAAGAGGGGTTGTTGAGGTGGTTTGGTCATTTAGAGAGAATGGATCAAAGTAGAATGACATGGAAAGCATATAAATCTTTTGGGGAAGGAAGGGGGGTAGGGGTTGTCCTCAAAAGGTTGGAGAGAGGGGGAAAGGGGGGTTTGGGGGAAAGGGGGGTTTGGACTTCCAGAAAGCAGCGTGAGCGTGTTAGTAGGAGTAAAATGGAGCAAATGGTTTGGGGGGACAGACGATCTTTTGGGAGTTGAGCAGGGAAAATATTTAGTGAAGGGATTCGGGGAAAACCGTTATTTTTATTTCGGATTGAGTCCCGGAAATGGGAAATACAATGCCTTCACTTTTAAAGGGGGGGTTTGGGGATTGGGAGTTTGGGGGGATTGTTTGTATCTTATATTTTTTGCTTTTTAAAAAAAAAAAAAAAAAAAAAAATTAAAAAAAAAAAAAAAAAAAAAATTTAAAAAAAAAAAAAACTTTTTGGGGGATTTTTCTTTCTTTTTTGGGCCCCTTTTTCCCTGCCTCGGGGGGAGACGGCCCGTTGTTGAAAAAAAAAAAAAAAAAAAGTAAGTTCCCTTTGCTTCCTTTAAACCCTTGCAAAACATTTCATCGGGGCCTGGGGATTTGTTGGGTTTTAGTTTTCTCTTTTTGTCTGGGGGGACCAGTAATTTACCGCAATCGTACATGTTTTTTTATCCTGTTTTCATAATCTTTTATTTAGAATATCGCTAGTATTTTCCTGGGTGAAAACTGGGGAAGTAGGTATTGAAAATTTCAAAATTCCTTATCACTGTCAGTGACCTGACCAAGTTACTTTTAAGGGGCCAATCTTCCCCCAAATCTTACTTCTGTATACCTGAAAAACCCCTTTGGGTTTGTCTCAAATCCCTTTTTGATTTTCTTATTCCTTTTTTTATTTTCTTTTTTTAATTAAATTTTTGATTTTTTAATGCCCATCCCTTTTTTTGATATCCCTAAAATTGCCCTCTTTTGACCAAAAAGTTTTTTAATCATTGTTCATCCTTTTGGGATCATTTTGTTAGATTATTTCCTACCGAACAAAAGTTTTTGGGCGCTAGAATATGTCTAAAAAAACGTCTATTGGCAACCAAAATCACCTACCGGGCCCATGTCGGGGACATTCAATTTAGCCACCCGGGTAATTTTTCAGTCCCAGAAGTCAGCCAAGTGAAAATCTGGGGCAAATTTATTGCAGTTATTGGGAATGCCGGGTGATATTTTTGAAACATGATTTGTGCACTTTCCCCCCAAACTCATCATTTTAACCCCCAAGATTATTAATTAGGAATCTTTTTTGGCAAGAACCAAATCAAGCAGATTGTTTCCCCTAGTTGGTTCTGTCACAACCTGTTTTAAAAAGCAATCTTGAACTGTATCAAGAAAGTTACTAGACTCAAGATTTCCTGTCATATTGTTCCAATCAATTTGTCTAAAGTTAAAATCTCCCATTATCACAACATTTTCATATCTAGATGCCTTATGAATTTCATCCCATAACAGCTTACTGCACTCCCTATCAAGGTTTGGGGGCCTATAAATCACACCCAAAATTAATTTGTCACGTCCCTTGAGAAACTGTAGTCAAACAGATTCTGTGTTTGATGTTTCTAATCTTATATCATGTCTAAGACAACAATTTAAATTTTCTCTGACTTACATCGCCACTCCACCACCCTTCCTGTTGACCCTATCATTGTGGAATAGTTTATAACCCTGTATGTTGCATTCAGAAGGCATTTCTCTATCTTTCAGGTTGAACTAGGTCTCTGTTTATACCAATAATATCTATATTACCTACACTTGCAAGTAATCTTAGCTCATCTATCTAATTTCTCAGAGTCCTACTATTTGTATAGTAAACCTTAACCCTTTCGGGTTTTCGGCCATACTAGTACGGCTTACGCACCAGGGTTTTTGACGTACTAGTATGCTTAAATTCTAGCGCCCTCAAATCTAGTGAGAGAAAGCTGGTAGGCCTACATATGAAAGAATGGGTCTATTGGTCAATGTGCGCAGTATAAAAAAATCCTGCAGCACACAGTGCGTAATGAGAACAAAAAACTTACCGTGTTTTTGGATTAAAACAGTGACTTTGCACTGTATTTTCATATGGTATTTATTGTTGTATTCTAGTTTTCCTGGTCTCATTCTATAGAATGGAAGAAATATTACAGAAATAGAGATGATTTTGACTGATTTTACAATGAAAAGCACCTTGAAATTGAGCTCAAATTAGCAAAAATGTTCGATTTTCACCAAAGTTCAAAAGTAAACAAATTATACTAAGCATCCAATACACGTCAACTGGTGAGTCTAATATTCTTTCACAAGTGCGCCAATATTATTTATACCTTTTTTTACACTAATGCAGTAGTCTGCATAACAATAAATCTTCTATTTTTTGTGAGAATAAAAATTCAAAGTGGAAAGCAAAAGAATGTAAGAGGGGGCGTGGGGACGTGACTAATGAACAGAGGAAATGTCATTTTAGTGCCAGGAATGTCTTTCTTGTTTATTCTGGACCCTATTTGGAAATTGGCATCTTTTGAAATTTGTGTGAAATTGGCAAAATTGCTAAATAATGACCGCTGTACTGGATAGTTGAAATCGGTAAATGGGTGGTTTCTTGCACTCATTCGATAGAAAAAATGGAGTTCTAGCGAAATATTTATGAGTTTTGTCGACTAGTACAGTGGACCCTCGACCAACGATGGCATCGATTAACGATAAATCTGACTAGCGATACATTTTAACGCAAAAATTTTGCCTCGACTAGCACTTAAAAACCCGACCAGCGCTATTCGTTCCGTACCATACGCATCCACTTTGGCCTGAGCGTGCCTCACTTGTCCCTTTTTGGTGCCAATGTTTACAAGCCAGCCAGCCACCGTGGTCGCTTCCAAACATACATCTGGAACATTTCATATTATCACAGCCTTTTTAGTGATTGCACCTGCAAAATAAGTCACCATGGGCCCCAAGGAAGCTTCTAGTGCCAACCCTACAGCAAAAAGGGTGAGAATTACTATGGAGATGAAGAAAGAGATCATTGATGAATATGAAAGTGGAGTGCGTATCTCTGAGCTGGTCAGGTTGTATAATAAACCCCAATCAACCATCGCTACTATTGTGGGCAAGAAAATGGCAATCAAGGAAGCTGTTCTTGCTAAAGGTGCAACTATGTTTTCGAAACTGAGATCGCAAGTGATAGAAGATGTTGAGAGACTGTTATTGGTGTGGATAAACGAGAAACAGATAGGAGACAGCATCTCTCAAGCGATCATATGTGAAAAGGCTAGGAAGTTGCATGACGATTTAATTACAAAAATGCCAGCAACTAGTGATGTGAGTGAATTTAAGGCCAGCAAAGGTTGGTTTGAGAGATTTAAGAAGCGTAGTGGCATTCATAGTGTGATAAGGCATGGTGAGGCTGCCAGTTCGGACCACAAATCAGCTGAAAAATATGTGCAGGACTTCAAGGAGTACATAGACAGTGAAGGACTGAAACCTGAACAAGTGTTTAATTGTGATGAAACAGGCCTGTTTTGGAAGAAAATGCCAAGCAGGACGTACATTACTCAGGAGGAAAAGGCACTCCCAGGACATAAGCCTATGAAAGACAGGCTTACTCTGTTGATGTGTGCCAATGCTAGTGGTGATTGCAAAGTGAAGCCTTTATTGGTATATCACTCTGAAACTCCCAGAGTGTTCAGGAAAAAACAATGTCCTCAAGGCTAATTTGTGTGTGCTGTGGAGGGCAAACAGTAAGGCATGGGTCACTAGGAACTTTTTCTATGACTGGTTACATCATGCATTTGCCCCTAATGTGAAAAATTACCTAATTGAAAAGAAATTAGACCTTGAGTGCCTCCTGGTATTAGACAATGCTCCTGGTCATCCTTCAGACTTGACAGAGCGACTTTCTAGGGACATGAGCTTCACTAGGGACATGAGCTTCATTAAGGTGAAGTTTTTGCCTCCTAATACCACTCCTCTCCTGCAGCCCATGGACCAGCTGGTTATTTCCAACTTCAAGATACTGTACACAAAAGCTATGTTTGAAAGGTGCTTTGTAGTGACCTCAGAAACTTGACTGACTCTAAGAGAGTTTTGGAAAGATCATTTTACCATCCTCAATTGTGTAAACATTATAGGTAAGGCTTGGGAGGAAGTGACTAAGAGGACATTGAACTCTGCTTGGAAAAAACTGTGGCCAGAATGTGTAGACAAAAGGGATTTTGAAGGGTTTGAGGCTAACCCTGAGAATCCTATGCCAGTTGAGGAATCCATTGTGGCATTGGGGAAGTCCTTGGGGTTGGAGGTTAGTGGGGAGGATGTGGAAGAGTTGGTGGTGGAGGACAGTGAAGAAACTAACCACTGATGAGCTGCTTGATCATCTTCAACAGCAAGAGGGCACACCTGAGGAAACTGCTTCGGAGGAGGGGGAGAGAGAAATTGGAGAAGTTGCCTACTTCTAAGATAAAGAAAATGTGTGCAAAGTGGCTTGAAGTGCAAACCTTTTTTGATGAAAATCACCCTGACTCAGCTACTGCAAGCCGTGCTGGTGACTATTACACTGACACTGTTGTGAACCACTTTAGGAAAGTCATAAAGGAACGAGAGGTACAGGCCTCTATGGACAGATATGTTGTACGACAGAAGTCCAGTGACTCTCAAGCTGGTCCTAGTGGCATTAAAAGAACAAGGGAAGTAACCCCAGAAAAAGACTTGCTGCCGCAAGTTCTAATGGAAGGGGATTCCCCTTCTAAACACTAACACCTCTCCCCTCCTCCCATCCCATCAATCATCACCAGATCTTCAATAAAGGTAAGTGTCATGTAACTGTGCATGTAATCTTCAGTTTGTGTGTATTAAAATTAATATTTCATGTGGTAAAAAAAATTTTTTTTCAATACTTTTGGGTGTTCTGCACGGATTAATTTGATTTCCATTATTTCTTATGGGGAAAATTAACTTGACTAACGATAATTCTGACTAACGATGAGCTCTCAGGAACGGATTAATATCGCTGGTCGAGGGTCCACTGTACATTGGAATTGGCCGAAAATAGGGCTCAAAGTGGGCAAAATCGCCGATACATAAACATCATCAAGACCGCTAACTTCGCGAGAGCATAATTCTGTAAGTTTTCCATCAAATTTCATACTTTTGGTGTCATTATGATCGGGAAAAGATTCTCTATCTTTTCATAAGAAAAAATGATTTTTTTTTTTGTTTTTGAAATTTGGGCGACCCTGAGAACAAGTCTCTGAGAGGGCCTGTCGACCCTGAAAGAGTTAAGGGAGCTAGTCACTTGTTGCCCTCTACTATCTCTCTCTGTTTGTTGATCAATTGATTTGCCATTACTAGCAACTTTATTTCGAATATTGTCTTTTAAACATGTCCCTGAGGTATCCCAGTAATAACTGCTGTTTTTAACCCTAATGCTGCAGCCTGATTGTTTCCCATAAACACCCATACCTCTATAATCTATCAGTTTAAATTCCTAGACAAGTCATCAATTACCCTCTCAATTGCATTGGCTAATGCAACCACTCCATCCCCAGAGAGATGAACCCCATCCCTTGCATACATATCACGTTTGCCAAGGTCCCAGTTATCAATGAATGGGATTGCAAGTTCCTTGCAGTACCTGTCTTGCCAACAGTTTATACCAATTGCCCTAGACATCCATTCATTGCCCACTCCCTTTCTAGGCAAGATGCTACATATGACTGGGATCCCTCCCTTAGACTTAACTACTTCTATGACTGACCTGTACTTACTGAATCACTTGACTGAATCACGAAATCGTAATGACATGATTGCAAACAAACCATACCACGGGTGGGGTTTGAACCCACTGTCAGAGAGTCTCAAAACTCCAGACCATCGCGTTAACCACTGAGACTCTCTGAACGCGGGTTCAAACCCCACCCGTGGTATGGTTTGTTTGCAATCGTGGCATAACGATTTTGTGATTCATTGACGGCTTTGAGGGGACTTGAGCTAGAGTTCATCATGGTCATGCTAGCGGGAGATTCATCTGTAAAAACTTGCATTTGTGGACACAGTGGTGCCTATGCTAACCTTCCTATGATGTAGAAATATACCTAGTTGGACGAATCTTATTGAAGTTAGCTGGCCCAGTGGTTAACGCGACGGTCTGGAGTTTTGAGACTCTGACCGCAGGTTCAAACCCCTCCTGTGGTATGGTTTGACTTGACTGACTTGCTGAATCGCTTGGCTGACTTACTGAATCACTTGACTGACTTACTGAATGACTTGATTGAATGACTTAAAGTTAGACACTCCAGTACAACCATCACTTCAATACCAGAACCTATACCCATCCACCTCAGCCCGGTAGGGCCACAGCACAACAATCATCCACAAACACCAGCACTCACAATTTAAGGTAAGAAATACTATTATTTCTGTCACATTTGTAGTCTTAAGCCGTAAAAACAACATAATGCATCACAACAATGAACTACAACTACATTTTCACTTTCATTTTTGTAAGATGTGGAGGCCTAAAAAAAAGTTGTTTTATTATTTTCCGTGCTTCCCCTGCATTTATAATTGTTTTCAACAATTTGCAAAAATATTTTATTTATTATTTTGATTTTTTCACATTTTTTTTGGCCTAATGCTATTTGCACTTAATGATTGTGTAAACATGTTTTTAGCCTTTTAGGCAAGTGGGAAAAAAAAAAGGCTGTGATATACTTTAACCCTTTCAGGGTCCCCAGGCCCTGCCCCAGACTTGTTCTCAGGGTCCCCAAAATTTAAAAAAAAAATTATTTTTTCTTGTGAAAAGATAGAGAATCTTTTCCCGGTCATAATGACACCAAAAGTATGAAATTTGATGGAAAACTTATGGAATTATGCTCTTGCGAAGTTAGCGGTCTTGACGATGTGGACACATTGGCGATTTTGCCCATTTTGAGCCCTATTTTCGGCCAATTCCAGTGTACTAGTCGACAAAAATCATAAATATTTTGCTAGAACTCCATTTTTTCTATCGAATGAGTGCAAGAAACCATCGATTTACCGATTTCAACTATCCAGTACAGCGGTCATTATTTAGCAATTTTGCCAATTTCACATAAATTTCAAAAGATGCCAATTTCCAAATAGGGTCCAGAATAAACAAGAAATACATTCCTGGCACTAAAATAACATTTCCTCTGTTCATTAGTCACATCCCCACGCCCCCTCTTACATTCTTTTGCTTTCCACTTTGAATTTTTATTCTCGCAAAAAAATAGAAGATTTACTGTTATGCAGACTATTGCATTAGTGTAGAAATGATATAAATAATGTCGGCGCACTTGTGAAAGAATATTAGACTCACCAGTTGACGTGTATTTGACGCTTAGCATGATTTGTTTACTTTTGAACTTTGGTAAAAATCAAACATTTCTGCTACTTTCAGCTTCATTTCAAGATACTTTTCATTGTAAAACCAGTCAAAATCATCTCAATTTCTGTAATATGTCTTCCATTCTATAAAATGAGACCAGGAAAACTAGAATACAACAAGAAATGCCATACGAAAATACAGTGCAAAGTCGCTGTTTTAATCCAAAGACACGGTCCAAGTTTTTTTTTCTCATTACACACTGTGTGCTGCAGGATTTTTTTATACTGCGCACACTGACCACATAGACCCATTCTTTCATATGTAGGCCTACCAGCTTTCTCTCACTAGATTTGAGGGCGCTAGAATTTAAGCGTTAGTATGTCAAAAACCTTGGTGCGTAAGCCGTACTAGTACGTCTGAAACCCTGAAAGGGTTAAGGTGATGATCACTCTACAGCAGTGGTCTGGAACCTGACTCACCACATTAGTGAGTATGCCTGTAGTACAAGTTGACTATCACTAATCCGGCATCATCAGGACCTGTAGGATGCTGGATTATTGATTTTGCCCGATTACAGAGTGGTTAGGTTAGAATACACTTAACCCAACGGTGATATTTACTCATCGGCAATTTCACCTACTTTATGCCCTATTTCTGGCCCATTCCATTGTTCCAGTCTACCAAACTCATAGCTATTTTGCTAGTATTCCTTCTATTCTGTTGATTGAGTACAAGAGACTGCCCATTTACCTATTTCAACTACCTAATAAACTGGTCGGAAACCGGTAATTTGGCCAATTTCACACAAATTTCAAGAAATGCAAATTTCAAAATAGGGTCCAGAATAACCAGTGCAGGCATTCCTAGCACTAAAATAACATTTTCTCTGTTCATTAGTAATGTCTCTAGGCCCCTCTTAAATTAAGTTTGCTTTCTATTTTGAATTTTTATTCACACAAAAAATAGAAGATTTACTGCTATGCAGACTACTGCATTATTGTAGTAATTGTATTATAATAATGTCAACCCATTCATGACTGCGTGTTAGACTGGCCAGTTGGACGCGTATTGGACAGTGAGGTTATTTGTTTACTTTAGAACATTGGCAAAAATCGAACATTTCTACTACTTTGAGCTTAATTTTAACCCTTTGAGGGTCAACAGGCCCTCTCCCAGACTTGTTCTCAGGGTCAAAAAATAATTAAAAAAAAAATTATTTTTTCTTATGAAATGGTAGTTTTTTTTCTAAATGTTATAGGCTAAAAAATTTTTTTTTGCCATTAACCCTTTGACTGTTGCAGGCTCCTTTCTGAAACTGTCATTCTGTGTCAATGAATTTTTTGAAAAAAAAAAAAAATATTTTTTCTTATGAAATGATAGAGAATCTTTTCCCGATGGTAATGACACCAAAAGTATGAAATTTGGTTGAAAACTCACGGAGTTAGGCTCCCGCGAAGTTAGCAGTCTCGGCGACATATATGCATCGGCAATTTCGCCAAATTTGAGCCCTGTTTTTGGCCAATTCCATTGTTCCAGTTGACCAAACTCATAGCTATTTCTTTAGAACTCCATTTTTTCTATCTGTTGAGTACAAGAAACCGCCCATTTACCAATTTGAACTATCCAATAAAGTGGTCAGAAATTGGCAATTTGGCCAATTTCACGCAAATTAAAAAAGATGCCAATTTCAAAATAGGGTCCAGAATAAACAATGTAGACATTCTTGGCACTAAAATAACATATCCTCTGTTCATTAGTCACGTCTCTAGGCCCCTCTTATATTACTATTGCTTTCTATTTTGATTTTTTATTCATACAAAAAAATACAAAATTTACTGTTATGCAGACTACTGCATTATTGTAAATTATTATCATCATCACACTGGCCAATTCCCACCAAGGCAGGGTGGCCCAAAAAAGAAAAACTTTCACCATCATTCACTCCATCACTGTTTTGCCAGAAGGGTGCTTTACACTACAGTTTTTAAACTGCAACATTAACACCCCTCCTTCAGAGTGCAGGCACTGTACTTCCCATCTCCAGGACTCAAGTCCAGCCTGCCGGTTTCCCTGAACCCCTTCATAAATGTTACTTTGCTCACACTCCAACAGCACGTCAAGTATTAAAAACCATTTGTCTCCATTCACTCCTATCAGGAGACAAATGGTTTTTAATACTTGTAAAATTGGTATAAATAATATCAGTGCACTAGTGAAAGAATATTAGACTTCCCAGTTGAAATGTATTGGATGTGTGGTGTGATTTGCTTACTCCTGAACATTGGTAAAAATCAAACATTTCCGCTACTTTGAGCTCAATTTCAAGGCCGTTTTCAATGTGAAAGTAATCAAAATCATCTCTATTTCTGTAATATGTTTTCCATTTTATCACCTGAGACTATGAAAACGAGAATACAATGATAAATACTATACGAAAATACACCTCAAAGTCGGCATTTTAATCCAAAAAAACGGTCAGTTTTTTTCTCATTACGCACTGCATGCTGCAGGATTTTTTTATGTGGTGCACACTAACAACACAGACCCATTCTCTCACATGTGGGCCTACCAGCTTTCTCCCACTTGATTTGAAGCCGCTAGAAGTTACGCGTATAAATACGTCAGAAACAGTGGTGCGTAAGACATATATATACGACCAAAACAGTCAAAGGGTTAATACTTACTGAGATATGGAGGTGTGAAGTTGACAGTAATTGAACCGCTTACGGCAACATCACCGACTGCCGGTCACCAAGTAATCATTTATTTTGTTTTTTTCTTCTATTATTTTTTAATATTTTTTTCTTTTCAAGTAACTTTTATGGCCTGTGAGACCAATATGAGGACTATTTTGTATATATATTCACTCTTTCTATACTACACAATAACTGCACAAACACTGTTGTCATTATATTGTTTACAAAACATGTTTACACAAATGAACAATATAAAATGTTGTTTAATGCTATTTTTCTGTATTATATACACATATAGTCACTGGACATGTTCCTAGGAGTTCTGCAGCCTGTGGAACTCTTTGAAACACAGCGTCATGCACAATGGTGTTTTACACTCCTCACAAAAAATGAGTGTCTGCATTTTTGTGGGCATTTTTCTTTTTTTGTATGTGCACAGACAAAACACCTCTTCTGAGCCTTTTCTTCAAAGCTGTAGCAAGCAGTTGTATTAGGAAGTGATCACCAAGCTTCAGACGAGAGAAACCATACCACGGGCGGGGATAGAACCCGCGATCAGAGAGTCTCAAAACTCAACGGTCTGAAGTTTTGACACACTCTGATCGCGGGTTCTATCCCCACCCGTGGTATGGTTTGTTTGCAATCGTGTCATTACAATTTCGTGAGTTTAGTTCAGAGGAGAGGGTAGTTGATGATCAGTTTGCAGGCATTGTTCTATTGCAGGTGTTGTTACTTGGTACTTGAATAATATTTGTCTGATGACAAACAAACAAAATTAACCCTTTCAGGGTCCAAGGCCCAAATCTGGAGTCACGCACCAGTGTCCAAGAATTTTCAAAAAAAAAATTGTTATTTTTTCTTATGAAATCGTAGAGAATCTTTTTGTGAAGGTAATAAAACAAAAAGTACGAAATTTGGTGGAAAATTGACGAAATTATGCTCTCGCGAATTTTGATGTGTCAGCGATATTTACGAATTGGCGATTTTGCCGACTTTGACTCCCATTTTAGGCCAATTACATTATTCCAATCAACCAAATTCTTAGCTATTTCACTAGTATTACTTCTATTCTATCGATTGAGCACAAGAAATCGCCAAGTCAACTGTTTCAACTACAAAATTAAAGTGATCGGAAATTGTTAATTTGGCCAATTTAACACAAAGTTCAAAAAAATTCCAATTTCAAAATAGGGTCCAGAATGAACAATGTAGGCATTCCTGGCACTAAACTAACATTTCCTCTGTTCATTAGTTATGTTTTTGAGGCTTTACAAATAAATTCCATTTTGATTTTTTATTCACATAATGAATTTTTATTCACACCAAAAAATAGAAATTACTGTTATGCAATACTGTAATAATTGTATAAATATCATCACCATATTTGTGAATGTATATTAGACCCCCCAGCTGACGTGTATTAGACGTGTGAGGTCGTTTGTTTACTCTTGAATATCGGCAAAAATTTAACATTTCTGCTACTTTGAGCTCAGTTTCAAGCCATTTCCAGTGCTAAAACCAATCAAAATCATCTCTATTTCTGTAATATGTCTTCCATTCTATCAAATGAGACCAAGAAATCGCAAATTACAACTATAAAAAACATACGAAAAGACACTGCAAAGTTGCTGTTTTAATCGAAAAATCATGATTTCATTTTTTTTCTCTCATACACAGTGTGCTGCAGGATCTGTTTTATGTGGTGCACACATACCACATAGATGTATTCTCTCATATCTAGGCCCAAATCTACCACTCACAGTTTATCAGAGTGAGCTGAGCTCATGGCGTAGATCTACGGTTTGGACCCTGAACGTAAAGCCGTAGATCTACGGGATGGACCCTGAAAGGGTTAACCATATGCTCGTTCGTTTTATGAAAATGTCCACAAGATGAAAAAAGAGTTTTATGTACCACTTATAACTCTTGCAAACACAATCAGCAAACCCAATTTGCATATCACATTTGTCCACTGAGCACAGGTTGAGGGTGTAGTCCATCACAGCTGCAGGTTTTAGAATGGGTTCATTGGTCTCTCTGCTGCCTGCCAGTGTCTGTCATTTTGTTTCGGTGAACTGATGACAACAGTGTGACATCTCATTTGTCATGCCACCAAAATGTCATGATGTCATTGGCATCAAACGCCTGCACCTCACCTTAGCAAGTGCCTGCGTTGAACCTGGGCATATGTTTACGATTTCCATGCACTGTGCCTCAAACATCTGTCATGTTCGCTAGCAAAAAATCACCGAGTGAGGGGCTTGTGTACCAGTTATGGAACCAAGATACGGTTCCATCATTGTTCTAACCACATCACCAGAGATACCCAATAACTTCCTGGTATCTCTCAGTGTATTACTTCCAGTGTACACAGTAATATCCAATACAAGACCACTGTAGCAATCACAAAGTACAAAAAACTTTATTCCAAAGCGTTTCATTTTGCTTGGTATATATTGCTTGAACGACAGTCTCCCTTTGAACAAAATCAAAGACTCATCAGTAACAAGCTTCCTGAAGGGATAAAAATACATAATGAATTTCTGTTTCAGATACATAAACACATTTATAATCTTATATAACCTGTCTTTTCTGTCAGGCCTGGTTTTGTCTGAGAAATACAAATTGATTCACTGGTATTATATCACTGAAAGCTGAAGTTGCAATGAGGCAGTCTGTTGACCAGTATGATTTGACACTGTGCTTATGCACATGTGGCATAAGCATTATTGTGGCAAACAAAAGATACATCTCAGCCACAGTTATCTCCTTCCACTGGTGTAGCCGTGATCTTGGTGAAAGAATTGTGTTTGCCATGGTGTACTTGTAGTATCTGTTGCTTTCCCTGACAATCATTTGCATCAGGGGTTCATCAAAGATTAACTCAAAACATTCCAGTTCAGTGGCATTGTTCCCAAGTGTAGAAGATCGCTGTAGTCCACTGACTTTCATCAAAGTGATGGGGATTGGGAACAAAATTGGCAGCTTCCTGCCAATCCCAGATGCGGTCTGCTGGTGGATACTGGATATTGACAGGTAGTTGTGGAGGCTGGTGAGGTGGATGCAGGTGGTCCTTATTGTAGCTGAGCTGAATCAGTGGCGTGGGTACCAGCATGGGCCGCTGCTGGTGCCTCATGGCTGGCACCACCACCATCTTCTGACACATGCACATTTTTGATCCCCATTGTAACAATATCATCTTCATTTTCACTATCTGTTCCTGTTGTATGGCCACGAGATGTACTCCGAGATCTATTCTTTACCCTTGGAACAGCATATGGCACACTACCAGAGCGCACGTATATACTAACTCTTCACTGGAGAATATTCCACTTCACTCTCGCTACTGGAACTGTTTTCAAGAGCCTGAAGATCATATTCACTATCACTGTCATCTCCACTGCTCACATCTGTGTCTTGAGCAAGGGAAAATACGAGTTTCCTCTTTCGTTCTGGTACAACTGAACGTGAACAAGACAGCCCAGCACCAGATGTGGAAGGTCGAAGGCCGTCTGGATTTTCATCACCATTACCACTATTATGTTCGTTATTCTCAGTCACAAACTCCTCAAAACCCTGTAATTCATCTTCACTGACACTTCCATCCATATTTGAACTCACTTGGGAACAAAAGAGTCCCAATTCGCCGAGGAGTAAGGACCTTATTTCTGCGAGGCATGGTAGACAAGGTGAACTAAAATGTTGTTCCCACAATACACCACTGGGTGCCTGGTTTTTTTTCCTTCTGTGCACACTGACCATGCATACAAGTACATGACTGACCCTGGCTGCAATGACGTACTAGTATGTGACTGACCCTCAAAGGGTTAAGGTACACAGAACACAAAAAGCAGTAGTGAACAGAGCAAGATCCAGCATCAGCAAGGTCAAAAGCTCAGTTCCCCAAGGCACTGTCCTGGCACCTCTGCTGTTTCTCATCCTCATAGCAGACATAGACAAAAACACCTGGCACACTTTATCATTATTTGCAGATGACACTAAAATAAGCATGAAAAGGAGACTGAAAAATACAGGAAGACATAAACAGGGTTTTCCAATGGGCAGTGGAGAACAACACGACGTTTAATGGTGATAAGTTCCAGTTGCTTAGGTATGGAAAGAATGAAGAACTCAAAAGGAACACTGTGTACAAAACTCAAGAGGGTCACCAAATAGAACGTAAGGAACACATAAAAGACCTAGGAATAATTATGTCAGCAGACCTTTCTTTTAAAGACCATAACTAGACAAAGATCAGGACAGCCAGGAAGATGACGGGGTGGGTATTGAGAACTTTCAAAACAAGGGAAATAATGCTGATGGTGATGCTCTTCAAATCGCTAGTACTCCCTCACTTAAAATATTGCTCAGTGCTGACAGCCCCGTTCAAAGCAGGAGAAATATTGGAGCTGGAACAAATCCAGAGAATGTGTACGGCTCACATTGAGCCAGTAAAGCCCCTAAACTACTGGGAATGCCTGCAAGCCTTGAACATGTATTCATTGGAGTGGAGGAGAGAGATACATGATAATACAGTAAACGTATACCTGGAAAATACTCGAGGGCTGGTCCCAAATCTGCACACTGCCATAACAACATACTGGAGTGAGAGATATGGGAGGAAGTGTAAAATAAACTCAGTTTCGAGAGCTTCTCTACTCTGAGCCTGGCCATGGGCCAGGCTCATCTTGTACTTGCCTGGTCAGTCAGGCTGTTGCTGCTGGAGGCTTGCTGCTCTACATATCCATCACAGCCTGGTTGATCTGGCACCTGGTGAAGATACTTGTCCAGTTTCCTCTTGAAGGCTTCTATACTTGTTCCAGCCATGTTTCTGATATCTTCTGGTAAGATGTTGGATAGTCTGGGACCCTGGATGTTGATACAGCGTTCCCTTATTGTCCCCACCGCACCCCTGCTCCTCACTGGGTTTATTTTACACTTCCTCCTATATCTTTCACTCCAGTAAGTTATGGCAGTGTGCAGATTTGGGACCAGGCACTCAAGTACTTTCCAGGTATATATTATTATGTATCTCTCTCTCCTCTGCTCCAGTGAGGACATGTTCAAGACTTGAAGGCATTCCCAGTAATTCAGGTGTTTTACTGGCTCAATGTGAGCCGTAAACGATCTCTATAGTGGTACCCCAGGTTTCGAACTTAATCCGTTCCAGGAGCTAGTTTTAAAGTCAAAACGTTCAAAACTCACAGCACTGGCTAATGCCAAAATCGGATAGCATCCCTTTTTGCGTCAAAATATTGTCTCTGCTAATGCCCAAGAATTCGGTTAAGGGCATTCGTACCAAACGTTTCCACTTGTCTGTCCAGTCTGAGCACCTCAGCTGCCCTGCCTTCAGCTCGTGTGCCATTGTTTACAAGCCAGTCCTGACGATTCCACACGTACCTGCAATACATTTTGTATTCTAGTGTTTTTAGTGCTTGTAACTTCTAGTGCCAACCCTGTGGTAAAAAGGGTGAGAACGTATGAAAGTGGAGTGTGTGTCTCCGAGTTGGCCAGGTTATACAACAAACCCCATTCAACCATCACTACTATCCTGGCCAACAAAAAGGGTTGGAGGTTAGTGGCAAGGATATGGAAGAGTTGGTGGAGGACGACGATGAAGAACTAACCACTACAGAGCTACAAGAGCTTCAGGTGCAACAGCAACAGATCACAGCTCAGGAATGTGCTTCAGAGGAGGAGGAAGAGAGGGTGAGGAAGTTGCCTTCGTCAAAGATTAAGGACATTTGTGCAAAGTGAGTTGAAGTGCAAACCTTTATGAATGGAAATTATCCTGACACAGCTGTTGCAAGCCATATTGGCAACATGTACAATGACGCTCTTGTGTTCCATTTTAGGGAAATCTTAGAGACGCTAGAAACAGAGCTCTCTGGACAGATATTTTGTGCGACAGGGGTTCAGTGACTCTCAAACTGGTCCTAGTGGCATTAAAATACCAAGAAGGGAGGTAGCCCCAGAAAAGGACTTGTTACCTGACATCTTTATGGAAGGGGATTCCACTTCCAAACAGTAGTACACCTACATCCTCTCCACTCCTCCCGTCTCGTAACTCATCAATAAGTCCACAATAAAGGCAAGTGTAATTTCAGTATTGTTTATTGTGCATGTATCATTGTTTTCTGTATAGGGAAATGTATATTTCATGTAAAAAAAAATTATTTTGTTTAATACTTTCGAGTGTCTGGAACAGTTTAATTGGATTTCTATTATTTCTTATGGAGAAAATTAATTCAGCTAACGTCCAAATCGGTTAAAGGCGAGCTCTCTGGAATGGATTAATGCCGTTACCCGAGGGTCCACTATAATGTAAATCCAATTAGAGTGGACCCCCCAGTTAGAGTGGACCACTCGACTTACAACCGTGCATCTGGCAGCTGGGCTGGGCCGGCTGATGCATACCACTGTACAATATTTGACGATACTTGCGGCGGCAACGCGCCATGCAGGCAACATCAGTTTGAGTTACCCTGCCCTATCAGCAGCATCATACTGTATTAACTGTACTAACTGAACATTAAATTTCACCATGACCCCTAAGAGGAAGTCTGAATCTTGCACTGGAGATGTGGCAAGAAAGGCTCTTTCTTTCACTGTTACACGTAAACCTGTCTGTATCTGTCTGCTTATCTGTCTTTATATCTTCCTGTGTGTGTGTCTGTCTTTCTGTCTGCTTGTCTCTCTGCCTCAGAGAGCCGCTTGTAAACCAACAGGTATTACATACGAAGCATAGTTGTCACATCTTCAATATGACGCTAATATCTATGCTTTATCTATCACAATTCATCTAATATGACATAATAAGCAATATAATTAGAATAAAAACCTGATATACGCTCTAGAATGAATAAAATATGAATTTAACTGCTTTAACCCTTTCAGGGTCCAGAGGCCAAATTTCAAAGTCACACCAGTGTCCAAGAATTTTCAAAAAATAATTTTGTTATTTTACTTATGAAATGGTAGAGAATCTTTTTCTGAAGGTAATAAAACAAAAAGTACGAAATTTGATGGAAAATTGACGAAATTATTCTCTTGCGAATTTTGATGTGTCGGCGATATTTACGCATCGGCGATTTTGCCGACTTTGACTCCCATTGTAGGGCAATTACAGTATTCCAGTCAACCAAATTCTTAGCTATTTCACTAGTATTACTTCTATTCTATCAATTGAGCACAAGAAATCGCCAAGTCAAGTGTTTCAACAACAAAATAAAGTGACCGGAAATTGGTAATTTGGCCAATTTAATGCAAAGTTCAAAATACTCCAATTTCAAAATAGGGTCCAGGATAAACAATGCAGACATTCCTGGCACTAAACTAACATTTCCTCTGTTCATTAGTTACGTTTTCAGGCTTTACAAATGAATTCCATTTTGATTTTTTATTCACATAATGAATTTTTATTCAAACCAAAAAATAGATTTACTGTTATGCAATACTGTAATAATTGTATAAATAATATTACCACATTTGTGAATGTATATTAGACTCACCAGATGTCATGTATTAGACTTGCGAGGTAATTTGTTTACTCTTAACCCTTTGAGGGTCGACAGGCCCTCTCCGAAACTCGTTCTCAGGGTCGGCCAAATTTTAAAAAAAAAAATTATTTTCTCTTATGAAAAGATAGAGAATCTTTTCCCGATCATAAAGACACCAAAAGTTTGAAATTTGATAGAAAACTTACGGGATTATGCTCTCGCAAAGTTAGCGGTCTCGGCGATGTTTACGCATCGGCGATTTTGCCCACTTTGAGCCTCATTTTCGGCCAATTTCACTGTACTAGTCGACAAAAAACATGAATATTTCGCTAGAACTCCATTTTTTCTATCGAATGGATGCAAGAAACCACTCATTTATGAAATTCAACTATCCAGTACAGTGGTCAGAATTTAGCAATTTTGCCAATTTCACACAAATTTCAAAAGATGCCAATTTCGGAATAGGGTCCAGAATAAACAAGAAAGACATTCCTGACACTAAAATGACATTTCCTCTAGTCATTAGTCATGTCTCAAGTCCCCTCTTATATTCTTTTGCTTTCCACTTTGAATTTTTATTTTCACAAAAAAATATAAGATTTACTGTTATGCAAACTACTGCATTAGTGTAAAAAATGGTATAAATATTATTGGTGCACTTGTGAAAGAATATTAGACTCACCAGTTGACGTGTATTGCACGCTTGGCACGATTTGTTTACTTTTGAAGTTTGGTAAAAATCGAACATTTCTGCTACTTTGAGCTCAATTTCAAGGCACCTTTCATTGTAAAACCAGTCAAAATCATCTCAATTTCAGTAATATGTCTTCCATTCTATAAAATGAGACCAAGAAAACTAGAATACAACAATAAATACCATACGAAAATACACTGCAAAGTCGCTGATTTATTAAAAAAAAATGGTCAAAGTTTTTTTTTTTTCTCATTATGCACTGTGTGCTGCAGGATTTTTTTTAGACTGTGCACACTGACCACATAGACCCATTCTTTCATATGAAGGCCTACCAGCTTTCTCCCACTAGATTTGAGGCCGCTAGAATTTATGAGTACTAGTACGTCAAAAACCCCTACGCGTAAAACGTATTAGTACGACGAAAACCCTCAAAGGGTTAAACATCGGCAAAAATTCAACATTTCTGCTAATTTGAGCTCAGTTTCAAGCCATTTCCAGTGCTAAAACCAATCAAAATCATCTCTATTTCTGTAGTATATCTTCCATTCTATCAAATGAGACCAAGAAATTGCAAATACAACTGTAAAAAACATAAAAAACGCTGCAAAGTCGCTGTTTTAATCGAAAATTACAGTCTCAGTTTTTTTCTCTCATTATGCACTGTGTGCTGCAGGAGTTGTTTTATGTGGTGCACACATACCACATAGATGTATTCTCTCGTATCTAGGCCCAAATTTACTGCTCACAGCTTATCAGAGTGAGCTGAGTTCATGACATAGATGTACGGTTTGGACCCTGAACGTAAAGCCATAGATCTACGGCACGGACCCTGAAAGGGATAAACTCCACATCTTGCACCTGTACTGGCGTGCAGGTACACATTAAAATCACTAAGAATGTGTTATTGGTCTTCAAGATGCCATATTAATAATGATGATGATAACACAATAATAATCACTCTGAGGCGCATTAAATGTACATAAAACGTTAATACGTATAGACATCTTGCTTAATCCATCTATGATTTTTTTTAAATTATATAATAAACATGCTATGTAACATATAAACATATAAATTAACATAAATATGAGATGTTTTTCCAGTCAGCTTGACAGAGTGAACAAAAACTATTTGTGTCTGGACTGGTAACAACAACAACAACAACTTGTTTGATTACAAAACTCGCAAACCTTCTACACTCTCATTGTCTCTCTCATTTATTCATTTAATCTTGTTTACTCACCTCTCACTCTACATTAAGACTACAGATATTTTAGGGTAAGTAATGAGTGAACACTATTATAATATATTTTAATAATAATAATAATAGTATTAGTAGTACATATGTATTATTGTAATAATAATAATTATTATTATTAATATGTATTATTATTAATTTAGGGAACTGGAGCACAAATCCACTGTATAGCACTTTGTTTGTATTTTTTGGGTTATCCTAGGTAATTTACACTATATATGATTACTTTGTGTAACTGTGAGAGAGAGAAAGATAGACAGAGACAGATACAGATGGAGAGAGAGCCAAATTCAGTCAACCAGGCAGTCAACCAACCACCCAATGTGTGCGAGAAAGGTATAAAATACTGACAGTATGAAAGTTAAGACACATGTGCAACATCTGGATATCTTTTTTGTAGACGTTTTGCCATCCAATGGCTTTATCAATACAGATTCTAGGACATAATTAGAAGACAGTAGAACTGTATACAAAAGATGAGGTAATCAGTCCCTCAGCCTTGGAGTTGGTGTTCACTGCATCGTGGTGGTGGAGAATATGGAGCAAAGGTAATAAGACTGGTGGTTATATAGGCGTCAGTGGAAGGGACATGTAGCAGACGAGGGCATAGTCACTGGTAGGCGGGATTCCCCAGTGGAAGTAGGTCCTACCCAAAGGGATGGGTTAGTTGTAGTAGCCGTGAAGGTCTTGTAGATGTCCTCTGAACCAAGATTCCTCTCTCGCACAACTTGTCTGACACTGCAACATCATGGAATCTTGGTTCAGAGGACACCTACAAGACCTTCTTCATGGCTACTACAACTAACCCATCCCTTTGGGTATGACCTACTCCCACTGGGGAATCCTGCCTACCAGTGACTATGCCTTCGCCTGCTACATGCCCCTTCCACTGACGCCTACATAACCGCCAGGCTCCTTTCCTTTCCTCCAGATTCTCCACCACCACGATGCTGTGAACACTAGCTCCAAGGCTGAGGAACTGATTACCTCATCTTTTGTATATAGTTCTACTGTCTTCTAATTATGTCCTAGAATCTTTATTGATAAAGCCACTAGATGGCGAAACGTCTACAATAAAGATATCCAGATGTTGCACCTGTGTCTTAACTTTAACCACCCAATGGCTGGCCAGCCTGCTAGCCAGCCATCCAGCTGAGTACGTATTTCACATGTTCCAGAGTCGTTTCTCTTTACTTAGGGCATAGGTTATAGGACATTCTGGCAGGATGACACTACCAGTGGTATTCTCCCATTCCACTGTGTCGATAATACTGTACTTGAAGATAACAGTAACATACGATATTGTATGAGATAACAAAAAAGGCACAATACCGTGACTGGAACGATACACAAATAACCCACACATAAAAGAGAGAAGCTTACGACGACGTTTCGGTCCGACTTGGACCATTGACAATGTCAATGGTCCAAGTCGGACCGAAACGTTGTCATAAGGTTCTCTTTTATGTACGCGTTATTTGTGTATCTGTATGAGATGAAAAATTTACAATACAGTCCACACCATGTATACATAATACAGTACATAAATGATTAAAATATATCAATAGTACACAAATAACCCGCACATAAAAGAGAGAAGCTTACAACGACGTTTCGGTCCGACTTGGACCATTGACAAAGTCACACTAACAGAGGTGGAGCAGGACAGCTATATATAGGCAGGAAGAGGTGGAGGTAGTAGTAGTAGTAGTACAAGAATTGTATATAATACCGACAGGATGAAATGACACATGCACAACACCCGGGCATCCCCACCGTAGACGTTTCGCCATCCAGCCAGCCACTGGATGGCGAAACGTCCACAACAAAGACAACCAGACGCCGCACATGTGTCTTAATTTCATCAGTAGTTGTAGTAGAAGAAGAGGAGGTAGTGGTAGTGGTAGAAGTGGGAAATAAGGAAGACGAGCCAGTCAAATACAAAGGAAGGGGAGCACTGCAAGAGAGCTAGAAACCCACAGAGGGAGAGCAAGCGCACCGGAGGTGCGTGAAAGGGGAAGTGGTGAAATAAAATAAATGAAGAAGGAACAGAAACACGAGACAGGAGAGAGAAAGACAACCCAGAGGAGAAAAGGAGAGAGGAAAGGGGAAGAGGAAGAAGAAAAAGAAGAAGAATAAGAAGAAGAAGAAGAAATGAGGATTCAGGTTAAGTCACGGGTGTTCTGAAGTTTGGAGCATTTTACAATGTAGTGGGAGAGGAAGGCATCTACAGAGACGAAGCCAGGGCTAAGGTTCATACAAGGGAAGTTGTGTATTAGAGAGGATTCAACTGAACGGCGACTGTTCGAGTTGGAAGTAGGGAAGACAGTTTTAGCAGAAGACCAGTCAATAGGATGGCTATGATCTCTGACGTGACAGAAAAGAGCATTGTTAGTGTCGGCAAGCCTAACACTATTTTTGTGCTCCCTAAGTCTGTCAGAAAGAGATCGACCAGTTTCTCCGAAGTATTGAAGAGGACAGGAGGAGCAAGAAATAGAGTAGACACCAGGAACATCTGTAGAGGGAGGAGAGGTATGAACGAGATTAGTGCGAAGTGTTAGTCTGGCGGAAGGTAAGCTTGATGTCTAAGGGACGGAGAGAATTGTTGAGATTAGAAAGACCGGAAATGTAGGGAAGGCAGAGGATAGAAGATTTTCCCATGAGTAGAGAGTTTGGGAGAGAAGAAATTGCGTTTAGCACGTGAGAGGGCAGAGTCTATGAAATGGGAAGGGTAGCCAAGACGGGAAAACGAATTATGAAGAGTGGAAATTTCTGCTGGAAGGAACTGAGGATCACAGATGTGGAGGGCACGGAGAAAGAGGGAGATAAGAACACTTTTCTTGACAGGGGAAGCATGATAGGAAAAGTAGTGAATGTACATGCCACTGTGCATAGGTTTACGGTAAACGGAAAAGGAAAAACCTGTATCTGAGCGGTGGACGTGGACATCAAGGAAAGGAAGTAAGGAATTAGATTCCCATTCAGCTTTAAACTTAATGGAAGGGGCAAGATTGTTAAGAGCTTCAAGAAAAGGTTGGAAGAGACTGGAGTCATGAGGCCACAGAGCAAAGATGTCATCCACATAGCGGAGCCAGAGTGAAGGTTGCACATCGAGGGTAGGAAGAAGAACAGTCTCGAAGTATTCCATGTAAAGATTAGCAAGGACAGGAGAGAGAAGAGAGCCCATAGCGACACCGAAGGTTTGAGAATAATATTTCCCTTGGAAGGAAAAGGAGTTAGAGTCCACATAGAGGCGGATCAGATCAAGAAAGACATCAGTGGGGATAGGGAGATGAAGAAACCCTTCATGGGCCTTCTCTCTAAGGAAATCAAGGACATCATCAAGGGGACATTGGTGAAGAGGGATCACAACGTCAAGACTAAGCATCTTACAGGTTGGGAGAGAGCGAACCCGTTCAATGAAGTCTTGAGAGTGACGGAGGTGGGCAGGAGAAAAAGTACCAAGAAAGGGAGTGAGGGTTTTGGCCAGCCAAGAAGCAAGAGAATAAGAGACAGAACCTCTAGAGGATATGATAGGACGAAGAGGAATATCAGGTTTATGAGTTTTGGGAAGGCCATAGAAATAGGGAAGAGAGGGACAGATGACATGAAACCGTTGAACAAGGTCAAAGTCAGGAGGACAGAGGTCGGAGAGAGTCCTTAGTTTTTTGTTGAAAGTTCTCTTGATGCGATCAAGAGGGTTGGAAACGAGAGGAGTGTAGGTGCGTGAGTCAGAGAGCAAGACATCAGCTTTACGGAGGTAATCCTCGCGATCAAGGATAACTACCGAATTACCTTTGTCAGAAGATAGTATGACAATGTTAGTGTTAGATTTAAGAGAAGAAAGGGCAAGTTGGTAACGGCGTGGAAGGTGGTGATTCTTGGAAAACAGACTAACAAGAGCAGGAAGGAGAGCACCACGAAAAGTGGACAAGTCAGGAAGATTACGGAAGCGAGATTGACGAAAGGAATCAAAAGAGCTAATCAGGGAAATACCAGCGCGAGGAGTAGGCGAAGTGGCAAAGGAAAGACCAAAACCAAGAAGTTCAAGCTCATATTGAGAGAGTGAGACAGAAGACAGATTAGTAACACAGTCAGTGAGGGAGAATTTAGACCAAGGGCTGGCTGAGATGAGACTTTGAAGTTTATTTTGTAGTTTGGAAGAATGAATTTGTGCATTCAGGCGAGCAGTGTCAAATGCAATGGTAGAGAGAAGGTTACAGAGATCCTGTGGTAGAGCCGCAAAGAGAGCACGTTGACGTTGACGGAGAGTAAAGAAGGCATCTTCAACCAGTGATTTAGTAGAAAGAATGAGCTGTTGAAGAAGGAGACGGGCATGATCAGGAAAGGGAGTGCCCAGTGGGTTGGTTTTCAGGAAGTGGGAGAAGGAAGGCGGCAGAACTTGTTCAGCAAGACAGTCATGTAGGAAGCGAAGCTGATTCTTACGACGCCGGGTAGCAATAAGAGCAGCCTCATAAGATCGAAAGAGGGGTTTAAAAGAGGGAAGAACATTAAAAAAGTTGGAGAGAATATGACGCTTAACTGCAGGGTCCATAAATAACAAAAAGGCACAATACCATGACTGGAACGATACACAAATAACCCGCACATAAAAGAGAGAAGCTTACGACGACGTTTCGGTCCGACTTGGACCATTGACAAAGTCACACTAACAGAGGTGGAGCAGGACGGCTATATATAGGCAGGAAGAGGTGGAGGTAGTAGTAGTAGTAGTAGTACAAGAATTGTATATTTTCCAAGAATCACCACCTTCCACGCCGTTACCAACTTGCCCTTTCTTCTCTTAAATCTAACACTAACATTGTCATACTATCTTCTGACAAAGGTAATTCGGTAGTTATCCTTGATCGCGAGGATTACCTCCGTAAAGCTGATGTCTTGCTCTCTGACTCACGCACCTACACTCCTCTCGTTTCCAACCCTCTTGATCGCATCAAGAGAACTTTCAACAAAAAACTAAGGACTCTCTCCGACCTCTGTCCTCCTGACTTTGACCTTGTTCAACGGTTTCGTGTCATCTGTCCCCTCTCTTCCCTATTTCTATGGCCTTTCCAAAACTCATAAACCTGATATTCCTCTTCGTCCTATCATATCCTCTAGAGGTTCTGTCTCTTATTCTCTTGCTTCTTGGCTGGCCAAAACCCTCACTCCCTTTCTTGGTACTTTTTCTCCTGCCCACCTCCGTCACTCTCAAGACTTCATTGAACGGGTTCGCTCTCTCCCAACCTGTAAGATGCTTAGTCTTGACGTTGAGTCCCTCTTCACCAATGTCCCTCTTGATGATGTCCTTGATTTCCTTAGAGAGAAGGGCCATGAAGGGTTTCTTCATCTCCCTATCCCCACTGATGTCTTTCTTGATCTGATCCGCCTGTGTGTGGACTCTAACTCCTTTTCCTTCCAAGGGAAATATTATTCTCAAACCTTCGGTGTCGCTATGGGCTCTCCTCTCTCTCCTGTCCTTGCTAATCTTTACATGGAATACTTCGAGACTGTTTTTTCTTCCTACCCTCGATGTGCAACCTTCACTCTGGCTCCGCTATGTGGATGACATCTTTGCTCTGTGGCCTCATGACTCCAGTCTCTTCCAAAATTTCCTTGAAGCTCTTAACAATCTTGCCCCTTCCATTAAGTTTAAAGCTGAATGGGAATCTAATTCCTTACTTCCTTTCCTTGATGTCCATGTCCACCACTCAGATACAGGTTTTTCCTTTTCCGTTTACCGTAAACCTATGCACAGTGGCATGTACATTCACTACTTTTCCTATCATGCTTCCCCTGTCAAGAAAAGTGTTCTTATCTCCCTCTTTCTCCGTGCCCTCCACATCTGTGATCCTCAGTTCCTTCCAGCAGAAATTTCCACTCTTCATAATTCGTTCTCCCGTCTTGGCTACCCTTCCCATTTCATAGACTCTGCCCTCTCACGTGCTAAACGCAATTTCTTCTCTCCCAAACTCTCTACTCATGGGAACTCTTCTATCCTCTGCCTTCCCTACATTTCCGGTCTTTCTAATCTCAACAATTCTCTCCGTCCCTTAGACATCAAGCTTACCTTCCGCCAGACTAACACTCTTCGCACTAATCTCGTTCATACCTCTCCTCCCTCTACAG
This sequence comes from Cherax quadricarinatus, assembly GCF_026875155.1. Taxonomy (NCBI): domain Eukaryota; kingdom Metazoa; phylum Arthropoda; class Malacostraca; order Decapoda; family Parastacidae; genus Cherax; species Cherax quadricarinatus. Next base: position 4,151,177 of record NC_069454.1, on the reverse strand, counting down.
ATGTTCCTGGTGTCTACTCTATTTCTTGCTCCTCCTGTCCTCTTCAATACTTCGGAGAAACTGGTCGATCTTTCTGACAGACTTAGGGAGCACAAAAATAGTGTTAGGCTTGCCGACACTAACAATGCTCTTTTCTGTCACGTCAGAGATCATAGCCATCCTATTGACTGGTCTTCTGCTAAAACTGTCTTCCCTACTTCCAACTCGAACAGTCGCCGTTCAGTTGAATCCTCTCTAATACACAACTTTCCTTGTATGAACCTTAGCCCTGGCTTTGTCTCTGTAGATGCCTTCCTCTCCCACTACATTGTAAAATGCTCCAAACTTCAGAACACCCGTGACTTAACCTGAATCCTCATTTCTTCTTCTTCTTCTTCTTCTTCTTCTTCTTCTTCTTTTCTTCTTCTTCTTCTTCTTCTCTTCTTTCTTCTTCTTTTCTTCTTCTTCTTCTTCTTCTTCTTCTCTTCTTCTTCTTCTTCTTCTTCTCTCTTCTTCTTCTTCTTCTTTTCTTCTTCTTCTTTCTTCTTCTTCTTCTTCTTCTTCTCTCTTCTTCTTTTCTTTTTCTTCTCTTCTTCTTCTTCTCTTCTTCTTCTTCTTCTTTCTTCTTCTTCTTCTTCCTCTTCTTCTTCTTCTTCTTCTTCTTCTTCTTCTTTCCTCTCTCCTTTTCTCCTCTGGGTTGTCTTTCTCTCTCCTGTCTCGTTTTCTGTTCCTTCTTCATTTATTTTATTTCACCACTTCCCCTTTCACGCACCTCGGTGCGCTGCTCTCCCTCTGTGGGTTTCTAGCTCTCTTGCAGTGCTCCCATTCCTTGTATTTGACTGGCTCGTCTTCCTTTTTTCCCACTTCTACCACTACTACTACCTCTTCTTCTTCTACTACAACTACTGATGAAATTAAGACACATGTGCGGCGTCTGGTTGTCTTTGTTGTGGACGTTTTGCCATCCAGTGGCTGGCTGGATGGCGAAACGTCTACAGTGGGGATGCCCGGGTGTTGTGCATGTGCCATTTCATCCTGTCGGTATTATATACAATTCTTGTAGTACTACTACTACTACCTCCACCTCTTCCTGCCTATATATAGCCGTCCTGCTCCACCTCTGTTAGTGTGACTTTGTCAATGGTCCAAGTCGGTCCGAAACGTCGTCGTAAGCTTCTCTCTTTTATGTGCGGGTTATTTGTGTATCGTTCCAGTCACGGTATTGTGCCTTTTTGTTATTTATTTATTTATATCAATAGTACATTATAGTAAAAAGAATGAAATAATGATTGTACATTACATTACAGTATTATGTAGGTAGGTTATATAGCAAAGGTTTGACATTATGCCCTACCTAGTATGTCGGCAATTTTCAAAGGTTCGACTTAGGTCTATTTTGACTTATGACCAGTTGGTCAGAACCAAGCTAGGTTGTAAGTTGGATGGTACTTGTATTTGGAATAAGCAATTTTTTTCGTCAAAATATTGGCTTGGTGAACGTCACTGAAATCGGTATAAGTCATTCGTGTCGTGGCCTGAGCGGCCCTGACACTCCATGTACATCCAGTATGCCATTGTTTACCAGCCAGTGAGGATGATCCCACTCATTCCTATGATACATTTTGTATTATTCCATTGTTTTTTGTGCTTGTAACTGCTAAATAAGCCACCATGGGCCCAAAGAAAGCTTCTGGTGCCAGCCAGCCCTTCGGTAAAGGGCTGAGAGAGAGCAGAGAATGTGCCTTTTTCAGTGATTCTGCAATATGTACGATACTAAAGCAGCAAGAGTCTATAAAGGCTATAGCGCCAGCCAGCGATGAAGTGTAGCATTAACAGCGTAGAAAATAAGTTAAGCGATTAATCAATAGAAAAAGGACAGCACAAAACTGACTCCTCCATTGTTGTTGTAGGTATATAGGGCTACTGACTAACACTGTCACCTCTGCTGCTGCCTTCACCACCACTATGTAAGGCTTATCTTTCAGTGGCCCTTATACATCCAACAACAAATAACACACCACCACTCATGACATTCTTAATGGCATATTTTATTCATTCTAGAGTATATCATGTTTCTATGTTATTAATACTGTTTGTCATATTAGATGATTTGTGCTAGATAAATAAGCCATAGAGCTGATATTAGTGTCATATTGAAGGACTATCTTGTCCTGTCTCCCAACACAATTCCTAAGATACGGGTCCTCCGGGAACTTTTTGAAGAAACCCGTGGCAGACGTGTCGGGTCCTCCGGGAACATTTTGAAGAAACCCGTGGCAGACGTGTCGGTCCTCCGGGAACTTTTGAAGAAACCCGTGGCAGACGTGTCGGGTCCTCCGGGAACTTTTTGAAGAAACCCGTGGCAGACGTGTCGGGTCCTCCGGGAACTTTTTGAAGAAACCCGTGGCAGACGTGTCGGGTCCTCCGGGAACTTTTTGAAGAAACCCGTGGCAGACGTGTCGGGTCCTCCGGGAACTTTTTGAAGAAACCCGTGGCAGACGTGTCGGGTCCTCCGGGAACTTTTTGAAGAAACCCGTGGCAGACGTGTCGGGTCCTCCGGGAACTTTTTGAAGAAACCCGTGGCAGACGTGTCGGGTCCTCCGGGAACTTTTTGAAGAAACCCGTGGCAGACGTGTCGGGTCCTCCGGGAACTTTTTGAAGAAACCCGTGGCAGACGTGTCGGGTCCTCCGGGAACTTTTACGAAACTCTTTTGACATTAATGATTTTTTTTTTATCGATGTTGGTTATTTTAACTTGGTGTGATAGAATTTATTTGATAGTTGCTTTTGTTTATGCTTTATTTTTTTGTTTTGCTTTTGTGTGTTGTGTTTTTAATTTTGTTGACTAGGAGCACAAAGTAACCTATATGGTCAAAGTGACCTACAATGGCCAATGTGACCTGTGCTGCCAGAGTGACCTATGCTGCCAGTGACCTGCACTGCTAGAGTGACCTACACAGTCAATGACCTACGTGGCCAGAGTGACCTACACTGGCAGTGTGACCTACCCTGCCAGAGGAGTGACCTGTGCTGCCAGTGTGACCGCAGTCAGCGACCTACGTGGGTCAGTGACCTACACGATCAGTGACCTATGCGGTCAATGTGACCTATGCGGTCAGTGTGACCTACGCGGTCAGTGTCACCTACGCGGTCAATGTGACCTTCGCCGTCAGGGTAACCTACGTGCTCATTGCTTCGTAAAATATTTTCAAAGAAATTTGAATATTTTAACGATAACCAACAAGAAGGTTGTGTTGTGAGTGCTTTACACTGTAGGTTGTATCCCTGATCTGCAGCCAGTATGTACTGATGGGTAGATGGCAGGGTAACACCTGCCCTCCTGTGTAACAGAGGCGTGTTACTGTAGTGTCTTGGTGGGTAGCACCTGCCCTCCTGTGTAACAGTGGCGTATTACTGTAGTGTCTTGGTGGGTAGATGGCAGGGTAACACCTGTTCTCCTGTGTAACAGTGGCGTGTTACTGTAGTGTCTTGGTGGGTAGATGGCAGGGTAACACCTGTTCTCCCGTGTAACAGTGACGTGTTACTGCAGTGTCTTGGTGGGTAGATGGCAGGGTAACACCTACCCTCCTGTGTAACAGTGGCGTGTTACTGTAGTGTCTTAGTGGGTAGATGGCAGGGTAACACCTACCCTCCTGTGTAACAGTGGCGTGTTACTGTAGTGTCTTGGTGGGTAGATGGCAGGGTAACACCTGCTCTCCTGTGTAACAGTGGCATGTTACTGTAGTGTCTTGGTGGGTAGATGGCAGGGTAACACCTGTTCTCCTGTGTAACAGTGACGTGTTACTGTAGTGTCTTAGTGGGTAGATGGCAGGGTAACACCTACCCTCCTGTGTAACAGTGGCGTGTTACTGTAGTGTCTTGGTGGGTAGATGGCAGGGTAACACCTGTTCTCCTGTGTAACAGTGACGTGTTACTGTAGTGTCTTGGTGGGTAGATGGCAGGGTAACACCTGTTCTCCTGTGTAACAGTGACGTGTTACTGTAGTGTCTTAGTGGGTAGATGGCAGGGTAACACCTACCCTCCTGTGTAACAGTGGCGTGTTACTGTAGTGTCTTGGTGGGTAGATGGCAGGGTAACACCTGTTCTCCTGTGTAACAGTGACGTGTTACTGTAGTGTCTTGGTGGGTAGATGGCAGGGTAACACCTGTTCTCCTGTGTAACAGTGACGTGTTACTGTAGTGTCTTGGTGGGTAGATGGCAGGGTAACTCCTGTTCTGTGTAACAGTGGCGTGTTACTGTAGTGTCTTGGTGGGTAGATGGCAGGGTAACACCTGTTCTCCTGTGTAACAGTGACTTGTTACTGTAGTGTCTTGGTGGGTAGATGGCAGGGTAACTCCTGTTCTGTGTAACAGTGGCGTGTTACTGTAGTGTCTTGGTGGGTAGATGGCAGGGTAACACCTGTTCTCCTGTGTAACAGTGACGTGTTACTGTAATGTCTTGGTGGGTAGATGGCAGGGTAACACCTGCCCTCCTGTGTAACAGTGGCGTGTTACTGTAGTGTCTTAGTGGGTAGATGGCAGGGTAACACCTGCCCTCCTGTGTAACAGTGGCGCATTACTGTAGTGTCTTGGTGGGTAGATGGCAGGGTAACACGTACCATCCTGTGTAACAGTGGCGTGTTACTGTAGTGGCTTGGTGAGTAAATAGCAGGATAACACCTGTTCTCCTGTGTAACAGTGGCGTGTTACTGTAGTGTCTTAGTGGGTAGATGGCAGGGTAACACCTGTTCTGTGTAACACTGGCGTGTTACTGTAGTGTCTTAGTGGGTAGATGGCAGGGTAACACCTGCCCTCCTGTGTAACAGTGGCGCATTATTTTAGTGTCTTGGTGGGTAGATGGCAGGGTAACGCCTGCCCTCCTGTGTAACAGTGGCGTGTTACTGTAGTGTCTTGGTGTGTAGATGGCAGGGTAACACCTGCCCTCCTGTGTAACAGTGACGTGTTACTGTAGTGTCTTAGTGGGTAGATGGCAGGGTAACACCTGTGTAACACTGGCGTGTTACTGTAGTGTCTTGGTGGGTAGATGGCAGGGTAACACCTGCCCTCTTGTGTAACTGACGTGTTACTGTAGTGTCTTGGTGGGTAAATGGCAGGGTAACACCTGCCCTCCTGTGTAACAGTGACGTGTTACTGTAGTGTCTTGGTGGGTAGATGGCAGGGTAACACCTACCATCCTGTGTAACAGTGGCGTGTTACTGTATAGTGTCTTGGTAGATGGCAGGGTAACACCTGCCCTCCTGTGTTACTGTAGTGTCTTGATGGGTAAATGGCAGGGTAACACCTGCCCTCCTGTGTAACAGTGGCGTGTTACTGTAGTGTCTTGGTGGGTAGATGGCAGGGTAACACCTGTTCTCCTGTGTAACATTGACGTGTTACTGTAGTGTCTTGGTGGGTAGATGGCAGGGTAACTCCTGTTCTCCTGTGTAACAGTGACGTGTTACTGTAGTGTCTTGGTGGGTAAATTGCAGGGTAGCACCTGCCCTCCTGTGTTATTGTAGTTTCTTGGTGGGTAGATGGCAGGGTAACACCTGCCCTCCTGTGTAACAGTGGCGTGTTACTGTAGTGTCTTGGTGGGTAAATTGCAGGGTAGCACCTGCCCTCCTGTGTTACTGTAGTGTCTTGGTGGGTAGATGGCAGGGTAACACCTGCCCTCCCGTTTAACAGTGGCATGTTACTGTAGTGTCTTGGTGGGTAGATGGCAGGGTAACACCTGCCCTCCTGTGTAACAGTGGCGTGTTACTGTAGTGTCTTGGTGGGTAGATGACAGGGTAACACCTGCCCTCCTGTGTAACAGTGGCGTGTTACTGTAGTGTCTTGGTGGGTAGATGGCAGGGTAACACCTGCGCTCCTGTGTAACAGTGGCGTGTTACTGTATTGTCTTGGTGGGTAGATGGCAGGGTAACACCTGTTCTCCTGTGTAACAGTGACGTGTTACTGTATTGTCTTGGTGGGTAGATGGCAGGGTAACACCTGCGCTCCTGTGTAACAGTGGCGTGTTACTGTAGTGTCTTGGTGGGTAGATGGCAGGGTAACACCTGTTCTCCTGTGTAACAGTGACGTGTTACTGTATTGTCTTGGTGGGTAGATGGCAGGGTAACACCTGCGCTCCTGTGTAACAGTGGCGTGTTACTGTAGTGTCTTGGTGGGTAGATGGCAGGGTAACACCTGTTCTCCTGTGTAACAGTGACGTGTTACTGTAGTGTCTTGGTGGGTAGATGGCAGGGTAACACCTGTTCTCCTGTGTAACAGTGACGTGTTACTGTAGTGTCTTGGTGGGTAGATGGCAGGGTAACACCTGTTCTCCTGTGTAACAGTGACGTGTTACTGTAGTGTCTTGGTGGGTAGATGGCAGGGTAACACCTGTTCTGTGTAACAGTGACGTGTTACTGTAGTGTCTTGGTGAGTAGATGTTACTCCCACCTCGTGGTGTTACTCCCACTTCGTGGTGTTGCTCCCACCTCGTGTTGTTACTCCCACCTCGTGTTGTTACTCCCACCTCGTGGTGTTGCTCCCACCTCGTGGTGTTACTCCCACCTCGTGGTGTTACTCCCACCTCGTGGTGTTACTCCCATCTCGTGGTGTTACTCCCACCTCGTGGTGTTACTCCCACCTCGTGGTGTTACTCCCACCTCGTGGTTTTTACTCCCACCTCGTGGTGTTACTCCCACCTCGTGGTGTTACTCCCACCTCGTGGTGTTAATCCCATGTCGTGGTGTTACTCCCACCTCGTGGTGTTACTCCCACCTCGTGGTGTTACTTCCACCTCGTGGTGTTACTCCCACCTCGTGGTGTTACTCCCACCTCGTGGTGTTACTCCCACCTCGTGGTGTTACTCCCACCTCGTGGTGTTACTCCCACCTCGTGGTGTTACTTCCACCTCGTGGTGTTACTCCCACCTCGTGGTGTTACTTCCACCTCGTGGTGTTACTCCCACCTCGTGGTGTTACTCCCCCTCGTGGTGTTACTTCCACCTCGTGGTGTTACTCCCACCTCGTGGTGTTACTTCCACCTCGTGGTGTTACTCCCACCTCGTGGTGTTACTCCCACCTCGTGGTGTTACTCCCTTGGTTCCCGAGTTTTCTGCTATTTAATTTACTGTTTGTCTTGCGGGTGGAGCGTCTCTTAATAAAAAAAATTTTTATTGTTTAATTGTGTCCATTTGAAGGCTGTGGATTTTGTTGTACCAGTACCGTACTTGTGGTGGTGGGACAACAACAACTATAACTACAACAACTATAACTACAACAACTACAACAACTACAACAACTACAACTACAACTACAACAACAACTACTATTACTACTACTAGGAGCATTGATATGTGCAGGAGAACAAGTTGGAGTAAATGAAACACTTCAATGGGGTGGCCTGGTGGGTAAAGCTCTCGCTTCACACAGCCAGGGTCCTGGTTCGATTCTCGGCGAGAGTAGAAACATTGGGCATGTTACCTTACACTGGTTGTCTGCGTTCACCCATCAGTAAAATGGGTACCTGGGTGTTAGTGGACTGGTGTGGGTCGCATCCTGGGACAAAACTGACCTAATTTGCGGGAAATGCTGAGCATAACAAGGGACTTTCTATATATAGTAGTATGTCAGTGATGTCAGTTAGACCTGTATACCTTGTACATGTACTTGTAGTATATAAAGATATTATTTGCAAACTTTATAACACATACATTAAAAAATCTTGTAAGTTTGAGCGAAACGTTGTAATACTGTATGTAAATGTGTTTGATTTTACTCCAAGATGAGTTACAGATGGTGTGAGGAACCTACCTGAAGTGTGTTATAGTGGTCCCAGACCAGGCCTTCCAGTGGATGGCCTGATAAACTAGATTGTTGATGCTAGCCGCACGAAGTTCAGCATCACAACCCGGCTTTTCAGTTATTTCTTGAAAACTTCTGCATTTCTTTCAGATGTTTTCTGGTAAGATGTTGAAGAACATGAGGCCCCGGATGTTGATACATTGTTCCTTTATTGTGTCCACCGCACCCCTGCTTTTCAGTTAGTTTAATAGTTTAATATGTTTATTATGCACCCCATACCCATCCTGTGGGCGGTAGTCAAAAGATTACAGAGGTACATAATTGGTCCAGGGACTGGACTCCAAAGTTTTGATAGCTGAGCAAGTTACAGAGGTAATGAACTCACAATTTACAAAGGTAATGAACTCACAATTTACAAAGGTAATGAACTCACAATTTACAAAGGTAATGAACTCGCAATTTACAAAGGTAATGAACTCCAGGTAGGTCTGGTCACAATCATGACAAGTTACAAAGGTATTTACAGATTACAGAGGTACGTAATGGGTCCAGGGACTGGGCCCCCAAAGTTTTGATAGCTGAACTAGGTACCAAGGTAATGAGCTCACAAGTTACAAAGGTAATGAATTCTGTAGAATGGTTACTTACGTTTATACATGGCTACAATCATGAACAAATTTTAGAGTAATGAGCAATTCACACTTCCACACCCGGTCACAACTGTAATGAGTTATTGGTGCAAATATTGATTGTTGAGCCCTGCTTTTCACTGAGCTTATTTTGCACTTCCTCCCATATCTCCCACTCCAGTATGTTATGACAGTGTGCAGATTTGGGACAAGGCCCTCGAGTACTTTCCAGGTATATATTATCATGTATCACTCTCCTCCACCCCAGTGAATACATATATAAGACTTTAAGGTGTTCCCAGTAATTTACTGTCACAATTGTTGTGTACGCATTTCGTCCCTGCTTTTCATTGGAGTATTTTGCACCTTCTGCCAAGCCTCTTTCATGGGAAGTTATTTGTTTACCTGGAGAGAGTTTCGGGGGTCAACGCCCCCGCGGCCCGGTCTGTGACCAGGCCTCCTGGTGGATCAGCGCCTGATCAACCAGGCTGTTGCTGCTGGCTGCACGCAAACCAACGTACGAGCCACAGCCCGGCTGATCAGGAACTGACTTTAGGTGCTTGTCCAGTGCCAGCTTGAAGACTGCCAGGGGTCTGTTGGTAATCCCCCTTTGTGTTTGCAGATTTGGGACCAATCCTAGAATTTTCCAGGTGTAGATTATATTTTTCGCCTACGTTCCACGGACTACAGATCACGAAACTTCAAACGTTCCCAGTAATTTAGGTGCTTGACCTAATGTATGCAGACATTAACTGTTCTCTGCACTCTCTCCAGGTCTGCAGTTTCGTCAACCTTGAACGAAACTGTTAGAGTGCGGCAGTATTTCAGTTTAGAAAGAACAAGCAACTTTAGAGTATCATTGTCTTGGCATCCCTCGTTTTGAAGATTCTAATTATCCGGCATATCATTTTTCTTGTGATAGTGACACTGTTGTGTCCCTCGAAGGTGTAATCTTCTGACATGATCACTTCAAGGTCTCTCACATAAGTTTTAAGCTCTATTGAGTGATTTAAGATCGTTTTATACTCTGTTTCAGTCTTTATTTCATCAATCGTTCGATAACGGAGCAACTAAAACTTGTCCTCATTGAACATATTGTTGTAATAAAGTTGGTAGAATTACCGACAGTATGTAAAGTAAAAGGACACAAGTGCAACTAATGTGGCATTTTATTGTGGCAACGTTTCGCTCTCCAGGAGCTTTGTCAAGCCGTTACAAACAGTACATGGACACAGAGGGTATATATAGGCTCAGAGTGAGGTGCAATACTAGTGGTGGTAGTAGTAGCGATATAAGTTGTAATAGTAACACAGTATGTTAGAACAATTAACTCGCACATGAGTACATAAGAACATAAGAACGAAAGAACACTGCAGCAGACCTACTGGCCCATGCGAGGCAGGTCCAAGTCTCCTACCGGCTTAAGCCAATGCATCCAACCTAGTCAGGTCAGGTCAGGTCACCTTGACTTAAGGGAGGAACATGGCAACCGTCCTGGTAGCACAAGCTAATCAGGTCCAACTCACACCCACCCACACCCACTCATGTATTTATCCAACCTATTTTTAAAGCTACACAACGTTCTGGCCTCTATAACTGTACTTAGGAGTTTGTTCCACTCATCCACAACTCTATTACCAAACCAGTACTTTCCTATATCCTTCCTGAATCTGAATTTTTCTAACTTAAAACCATTGCTGCGAGTCCTGTCTAGGCTAGATATTTTCAGCACACTATTTACATCCCCTTTATTTATTCCTGTCTTCCATTTATACACCTCAATCATATCCCCCCTAATTCTACGTCTTTCTAGAGAGTGCAGTTTCAGGGCCCTTAGTCTATCCTCATAGGGAAGGTTTCTGATACATGGGATCAACTTTGTCATCCTCCTTTGTACATTTTCCAGAGCATTTATATCCATTCTGTAATACGGTGACCAAAACTGTGCAGCATAATCTAAATGAGGCCTAACCAAGGATGTATAGAGTTGAAGAACAACCTGAGGACTCCTATTATTTATGCTTCTTGAAATAAAGCCAAGGATTCTATTAGCTTTATTGCGAACACTTATATATAAAAGCTATTACTTGGGAAACAAAAATTGGTTAGACAAATATTTCTATTGGAGGCTGGATAGAGAAGGTCTGTTTCAATGTTCATTTTCTGTAATGTGCTTGTGTAGTATTAACAGAAGAGACAATGTGATGGCAAGGTTTACTGTTTTCAGGAGGATTCTTGCTAAGACTTCAGATATGGTGAAGCTGCCTTTGTTTTGTTTAATTAATCGCTGTTTCTAATACAATTAAACAAAACAAAGGCAGCTTCACCATCTCTGAAGTCTTAGCAAGAATCCTCCTGAAAACAGTAAACCTTGCCATCACATTGTCTCTTCTGTTAATACTACACAAGCACATTACAGAAAATGAACATTGAAACAGACCTTCTCTATCCAGCCTCCAATAGAAATATTTGTCTAACCAATTTTTATGTTTCCCAAGTAATAGCTTTTATATCCTTTACTCATGTGCAAGTTAATTGTTGTGCAAGACAGGTATACAATACCGACAAGATGAAAGTTAAGACACTTGTGCAACATCTGGTTATCTTTATTGTAAACGTTTCGCCATCCAGTGGCTTTATCAATACAAATTCTTGGACATAATTAGAAACAGAAGAACTATATACAAAAGATGAGGTAATCAGTCCCTCAGCCTTGAGGTGGTGTTTACAACATCTCTACAACCACGGTGTTGTAAACACCACCTCCAAGGCTGAGGGACTGATTACCTCATCTTTTGTATATAGTTCTTCTGTTTTCTAATTATGTCCAAGAATTTGTATTGATAAAGCCACTGGATGGCGAAACGTTTACAATAAAGATAACCAGATGTTGCACAAGTGTCTTAACTTTCATCAAGTTAATTGTTCTAACATATTGTGTTACTACTACTACTACAACTTATATCACTACTAATTTTTCACAGTTAGTAACGCCATACAGCCAGTGTTGCCTCTCCTCGCCGTTCAGGGCATACAGTGCTCCATCAAGCTACAGCTCACCTCCTCAGTGTCCTGCGCCTCCAGCGACGGACTCCACAAGAAAACTTTGAAGTTATAACCAGGCAAGTACGTGTGTCTACTTCACACGTACTTGCCTAGCCAATTATTCTCACAGATTTGGCCGCCATATCTAATTTAAGATGCCTTCAATGCCTTTCACTTCCTTCCCCCTTACCATTCCTCCTCTACCGCCAACACCTGCCTCTACTCTGTCTACTCCTGCCTCTAAGGCCTACCCTGCCTCTACCTCTTCCAAACCCAATTCTTTCTCGCTTAACCTCAAATACTCTTAAATCTGATCATGCCACTATCTGTCCTGGAAATTTATTGTACCAGATCACTGGCGCACTCAGCTGAAAGTCTTTAAACCAACTCAGGCTTCAACTCCTTGACAACATTCCTATGAAACGTACACCTCAACCGAGACCAAACAAAAACTTCTCAATGCAGCTTCACTATTATTTGACTCCTAGCACTGCGCCAAATGCACAGTGATCCGCAAACACGTAGACTATCTCTCCTGACTGCCTATGACACAGACAAAGAAGACTTATCAAAGACATTAGTACTAAGAACAAAGTCTCTGTTGACGATATTTACAGACTGAGAACTCTACCACCTCAAAATCCGCTTTCAAATCCTTCTGACGCCTCTACACTCTTTAATCAAGGAATCTTTGCCAAGACCATCCGCATTCCTCCAAACGCTCTTCACTCCAAACTTTCACCCCATCACACAATGTATGAAATGCTACAGATTCGGCCACGACAAAATCCCATGCACTTACACACAAATCTGCTCCAGATGTTCAGCAACTGGCCACTTCTGGAACACTTGCAACCTCCCCCTTAAATGTTCTAACTGCGGCGGGTCACACACTGCAGTTGCAAATTCCTGCCCTTCTAGAAAAGACATCCTCTCCACCCTCAGAGCCAGCCAACCTCCCTCCCTCCCCAACCCCTTCCCTGCACCTCCCTCCCCTACCATACCTTCCTCTCCTATCCCAATGCCTGGGCTACTCCCGCACTTGTCTACTCTCCTACTCTGCACACCTCAAGCACCAACACAGACTACAAGCACTTCTCCTTCTACACCTACACCCACACTAGACTACAAAACTAACTGCCAACTCGCCACTGCTGCCCACTCTGCGATGGTAATCTCTCAAGCTTACCAGACTTCTCACATGTCCTTAACCTAATCTTGTCTACAAACAATCTTCCCTCTTTAATTATCTCTCCTTCCTGCTTCTCTTCTAAGCCCCCTACAACCTCTACCTCCTCCCTCTCTCCCACCCCCCCCACTTCCTACACCTGAAGATTGAGACACTTATGCAGCATATGGGAATCTTTATTCAGGAAACGTTTCGCCAGACAGTGGCTTCATCAGTCCAAAACAAAGAGGAAGGCGTAAAGAGAGGAGGAGAATGAGGTAATCAGTCCCTCAACCTGGAGTCGATGTGTTCAGTCCATCAATCTTGTAGAATGTACAGCATAGGGCTCTCCTCCTCCCCTACCCCTCTGCACTGCTTCTATCCCTCCCACCAACACCCCTATTGCTGCTGCTACGACCACCCCTCCCCCCACCTCCTTACCCACTTCTTCATCCCCAACCAAAGCTTCCACTTCCTCATCCCTTACCATAGCTTCCACTTCCTCATCCCTTACCATAGCTTCCACTTCCTCATCCCCTACCAAAGCTTCCACTTCCTCTGCATCTACCTTCACCCACTCCTCCACCACAACCAAAACTTCATCCAGGTCCAACTCCACCTCCTCCAGACAAAATCCACTCAAACCTAAACCTGCCCCAACTTCTGACAGACAGACCAAAGAACATAAAAACAGATCCATCTCTTCCTCCCCTCCAGGAAATGGGTCCGTAACACCTACAAACACACATCCACCGATGGCACCACTATCATGGGCTTTAATCCAAACTCCTCCCCCAACATTAACTTTGCTTTGACGAAACCATTAAATCATGTTTAAAGTGATTCAGTTCAACGTACGTTCTTACTTTACAATTAGACACCTACTGGCCGAGCTCCTTGAAGCAGAGAGGCCAGATATTGTTTTGCTAAACAGTACCTGCCTCAGAGCCCCTCAACGTATCTGCCATTATGGTTATACTGCACTACAGTCCCCCCATGATCCCCACGATGGGGTTGCCATCCTTGTCAGATCCAACATAAAACACGAATTTCTCCCAATCCCTTTTATTCATCAACACTGTCTTGCAGTCAGAATACACACCCACCTTGGCCCCTTTATCTTTTTCACCACCTATGCTCGCCCAAACACTATTCTCAACATACACGACCTCTCCTTAGTCTTCAACTACACCAACACACCAATGTACCTACTAGCTGACATGAATGCCAAACACACCGCCTTTCATCACACCAGTAACAACCAACTTGGTCACAAACCATAAACCAACTTCACAAACCATAAACACCTAATTCATCTCGGCCCAGACTTCAACACCTTCTACAACCACACGGGCCAAGGCAAACCAGACATCATTCTGGCAAACCGAGCCAGCTCTCTATTTCAACACTACATCTCACCTGGCCCTATTACAGGCTCTGATCACATCCCAGTCATCTTACACATCTCCTCCAACCCTATCCTCATTCCAACCACACCTTCCTTCTTCTACAAGAATGCTGACTGGGATGCTTTCGAACAACACACAAACAATATTAACCTCACCTATGACTACAACAACAAACCTATCTCTGACATCGATACTCAACTTGATCTCATCCAGGACACCATTACACAAGCAGCCAACACCGCAATACCAAAGAAAACTCACACCACTCGTTATTCCTTCAAACTGTCACTCAGAACAAGAAGACTAATTATCTGCTACCACAACTGCTTCCTCTACAACACACACAGATTTAATCAAGTCCGATTAGATCTCACTACCTTAGAAACATTTTACACAGCCTAGACCAAGACCACAACAATCACTGGTCACAACTCATACAACAAGCAGACAAACAGCATATTAAAAATACTAAAGCCTTCTGGAACTTTATTAAAAATATCAGAGGCACAACTCCCAACAAATTTAAACACATCACCCACAACAACACACACATCTCAGACCCACAGGCTGCTACCAACATCTTCAAACACATCTGGGAGAACATCTTCCACCCTCACCCACCTCACCCTAATGTTATTCAACACAATCTGAACATAGAACACTGGAACACTGCACATACACAAGAAGCAACACCAGCCAGCCACATCAATCTGGACTCTCTCACCTCCTCCCAAGAACTCGACACTCCTTTCACCAACACAGACATTAAAACTCTCCTCAGACACCTTCCTCCCAAGGCTCCTGGTGCCTCTGGCCTAAACCATATTATCCTAAAACACCTTCCTGACTCTATCATTATTGCCTACACAAACCTTCTCAATGCCTCCCTTGCCTCTGGATACTTCCCTTCCCTCTTCAAAGCTGCTACTGCTATCCTCCTTCCTAAACCCAATAAAGACCACTCTGACCCTAGAAACTATCGCCCTATCAGCCTCCTCGAAACTTTAGGAAAACTCTTTGAAAAACTCATCAACCATCGCCTTTGCAGATACCTGGAACACAACACTCTACTTTCTGATGGCCAGTTTGGCTTCAGAACACACAGATCCACACAGAATGCCATTAACATCATTCTCAAATACATCCACATAAACACAATCAAAGAAACAGGACAGCCCTGGTTGCAAAAGACGTTGAAAAAGCTTTTGACACTGTCTGACACGAAGGGCTCAAGTACAAACTCTGCACTAACGTTAACCTGCCTTTCACTACTCGTAAACTCCTCTGCAACTTCCTAGACGGCCGTACCATGAGAATAAAATTCCAAGGCTGTTACTCTGACTACTTCACACTAAATGCCGGAGTACCCCAGGGGTCTGTCTTCTCCCCTACCCTCTACATTTTATACACTAACGACATTCCAACACCTGTATACCAAAACTCCATCACACTAGCCTATGCAGACGACATTACACAACTTATCACTCATGCCAATATAGATATACTCACACACAAAACACAAAATGAGGTTGACAGGATAGCCATCTGGGAACAAAAATGGAGGATCAAAACCAATGCAGCTAAATCCCCATCACACAATCTGTCACTGTCCTTGGCGTTAATCTTGACTACCTTCTACGCTTACATGGACACATTCACTCAAGACATGCAATAGCTAGTAAGGCCCTTGCAGGCCTCTACAAGCTGAAACATGCCTCCCAACGCACCAAACTACACCTCTACAAATCCCTAATTACGTCCTCTGATAACTTACTCTCCTCTAGCCCTCTCTCTTGCAGCTAAAACGAACTTACTTAAACTGCAGCGTGTCCAGAACAAGGCACTGTGCTGGGTGCTTGATGTCAGATGGGAAGACTTCGCCACAAGCGAGTCTCTCCATGCCCAATTAGACATCCCTGCG
The DNA here is from genome assembly GCF_026875155.1 of Cherax quadricarinatus. Lineage (NCBI taxonomy): Eukaryota > Metazoa > Arthropoda > Malacostraca > Decapoda > Parastacidae > Cherax > Cherax quadricarinatus. The sequence goes on along the minus strand of NC_069454.1, from coordinate 4,135,237 downwards.
CTGAATCTGTACTGGAAGACGCTCAGCGACAGACAGACAGACAAACTTGAGACAGGACACGACTACTGGACTTCTCTCCTTGACGAAGACGTTCGCAGACCCACAAACCAACACAACTTTTTCTACTCCTTGTATGATCCTGCTCCTAACCCTATTTACAAATAACCTTGGATTTTCTGACAGGTACCATTCTCTGACCCGCTTTCGCCTTAGCTTTAGGGTTAAGACATGGCTCAATTCTACACTCCTCTCTAGCGCTAATCTTTGCCTGTCCCGTCCTTCCCGCTCACCCCACCGGAGTCCCAATAGACGAACCTGAATTTCGCTTCTCAATATCTGTCCCACGATCGCCTTCGCCGCTGGGTTAAGCCCTGGCTCTATTTCTACGATTAAGAACGCTCCTCTCCACCACTATTCATCTGTCCCGTCTTCCCCACTCATCCCATTTGGGATCTTACCTGTACTATCGTTCGTTCGTTCATTCAGTTAGTAGCTCCAGATGCAGGATTTCATTCAGTGTGTGCACCCCTCTGGTTGCTCGGCAAACATCGATGTGATAGTCCATATAAAACAAAAAGAAGGCACAATACCGTGACTGGAACGATACACAAATAACCCGCACATAGAAGAGAGGAGCTTATGACGACGTTTCGGTCCGACTTGGACCATCTTGCCCATTCCATTAAGTTTAAAGCTGAATGGGAATCTAATTCCTTACTTCCTTTCCTTGATGTCCATGTCCACCGCTCAGATACAGGTTTTTCCTTTTCCGTTTACCGAAAACCTATGCACAGTGGCATGTACATTCACTCCATGAATATGATATTGTGTATATGGACTTCAGTAAGGCTTTTGACAGGGTCCCACATCAGAGACTATTGAGGAAAATTAAAGCACATGGAATAGGAGGAGAAATTTTTTCCTGGATAGAGGCATGGTTGACAAATAGGCAGCAGAGAGTTTGCATAAATGGGGAGAAATCAGAGTGGGGAAGCGTCACGAGCGGTGTTCCACAGGGGTCAGTGTTGGGCCCCCTGCTGTTCACAATCTACATAAACGACATAGATGAGGGCATAAAGAGCGACATCGGCAAGTTTGCCGATGACACCAAAATAGGCCGTCGAATTCATTCTGACGAGGACATTCGAGCACTCCAGGAAGATTTGAATAGACTGATGCAGTGGTCGAGAAGTGGCAGATGCAGTTTAATATAGACAAATGCAAAGTTCTAAATGTTGGACAGGACAATAACCATGCCACATATAAACTAAATAATGTAGATCTTAATATTACGGATTGCGAAAAAGATTTAGGAGTTCTGGTTAGCAGTAATCTGAAACCAAGACAACAGTGCATAAGTGTTCGCAATAAAGCTAATAGAATCCTTGGCTTCATATCAAGAAGCATAAATAATAGGAGTCCACAGGTTGTTCTTCAACTCTATACATCCTTGGTTAGGCCTCATTTAGATTATGCTGCACAGTTTTGGTCACCGTATTACAGAATGGATATAAATTCTCTGGAAAATGTACAAAGGAGGATGAAAAAGATGATCCCATGTATCAGAAACCTTCCCTATGAGGATAGACAAGGGCCCTGAAACTGCACTCTCTAGAAAGACGTAGAATTAGGGGGATATGATTGAGGTGTATAAATGGAAGACAGGAATAAATAAAGGGGATGTAAATAGTGTGCTGAAAATATCTAGCCTAGACAGGACTCGCAGCAAATGGTTTTAAGTTGGAAAAATTCAGATTCAGGAAGGATATAGGAAAGTACTGGTTTGGTAATAGAGTTGTGGATGAGTGGAACAAACTCCCAAGTACCGTTATAGAGGCCAGAACGTTGTGTAGCTTTAAAAATAGGTTGGATAAATACATGAGTAGATGTGGGTGGGTGTGAGTTAGACCTGATAGCTTGTGCTAACAGGTCGGTTGCCGTGTTCCTCCCTTAAGTCAATGTGACCTGACCTGACTAGGTTGGGTGCATTGGCTTAAGCCGGTAGGAGACTTGGACCTGCCTCGCATGGGCCAGTAGGCCTTCTGCAGTGTTCCTTCGTTCTTATGTTCTTATGTTCTTACTTTTCCTATCATGCTTCCCCTGTCAAGAAAAGTGTTATCTCCCTCTTTCTCCATGCCTTCCGCATCTGTGATCCTCAGTTCCTTCCAGCAGAAATTTCCACTCTTCATTATTCGTTTTCCCGTCTTGGCTACCCTTCCCATTTCATAGACTGCCTTCTCACGAGCTAAACGTAATTTCTTCTCTCCCAAACTCTCTACTCCTGGGAACTCTTCTGTCCTCTGCCTTCCCTACATTTCTGGTCTTTCTAATCTCAACAATTCTCTCCGTCCCTTAGACATCAAGCTTACCTTCCGCCAGACTAACACTCTTTGCACTAATCTCGTTCATACCTCTCCTCACTCTAGAGATGTTCCTGGTGTCTACTCTATTTCTTGCTCCTCCTGTCCTCTTCAATACTTTTTGGAAAAAACTGGCCGTTTCCTTTTTGACAGACTTAGGGGCACAAAAATAGTGTTAGGTTGCCCACACTAACAATGCCTTTTCTGTACGCAGAGATCACAGCTTCCCCTTTGACTGGGGCTTCTGCAAAACTTCTTTTCCACTTCCCAAATTTAACAGTCCCATCTTGTTGAACCTCTCTAATACAAACTTTCCTGTAGATCTTAGTCCTGGCTTCGTCCGTAGAGCCCTTTCCCCTCCCCCTACATTTTAAAATGCTCCAAACGTCAGAACACCCTGACTTAAAACCCGATTTCCCCTTTTTTTTTTCTTCTCCCCTTCCCCTTTCCTCTTTCCTTTTTTTGTCTTTCGCTACGAGTCCTGTCTAGGCTAGATATTTTCAGCACATTTTTTAATCCCCCTTTATTTATTCCTGTCTTCCATTTAACACCCAACATATCCCCCCTAATTCTACGCCCTTCAAAAGAGTGCAATTCGGGGTCTCATCTATCCTCATGGGGAAAATTTTTGATACATGGGGTCAACTTTGCATCTCCTTTGATGTTTTCCAGAGTATTTTTAAAACCCTTCTGTAATACGGTGACCAAAACTGCAGCATAAACTAAAAAACCAACCAAGGATATATAGAGTTGAAGAACAACCAGGGCTCATATTATTTTTGCTTTTTGATTGAAACCAAGGATTTGTTAGCTTTATTGTTAAACTTATGCAGCTTTTTCTTTGGTTTTTGATTGCTGCAACCCAAAATCCTAAATCTTTTTCACAATCCTTAATATTAAATCTACATTATTTTGTTTATATTTGGGATGGTTATTGTCCTGTCCAAATTTTAAAATTTGCATTTTTTCGTATTAAATTCATCTGACTTCTCCACCCTGTATCAGTCTATTCAAATCTCCTGTAGTGCCTTTTTATCCTCGTCCCGAATGAATCGACGGCCTTTTTGGTGTATCGCAGACTTGCTTTTGTCGCTCTTTATGCCCCCATCAATGTCGTTTATGTAGATTGTGAACAACAGGGGACCAACACTGACCCCTATGGAACACCGTCTCGTGACGCTTCCCCACTCTGATTTCTCTCCATTTATGCATACTCTCTGCTGCCTATTTGTCAACCATGCATCTATCCAGGAAAAAAATTCTCTTCCTATTCCATGTGCCTTAATTTTCCTCAATAGTCTCTGATGTGGGACCTTGTCAAAAGCCTTACCTGGAGTTATGCGAACTGCTTCAGTGTTCGAAATTTTCAGTTCCTCCAGGTTGCAGGTAGTGGTGGTATGCAAAACTGTGCTCTTCACGTACCCCCCAAAAAGAAGTCACAAACAGTTAGCCTGGTGACCTCTGCAAGTGGCCTGCGAGGTCACCGGACCTGTTTGTGACTTCTTTCTTTGTAAGGTACGTGAAGAGCACAGTTTACGTACCACCACTACCTACAACACTGGAGGAACTGAAAATTTCGAACACTGAAGCAGTTCGCATATCTCCAGATATGCTGCATAGCGTCTGGACTGAACTGGACTATCGCATCGATGTTTGCCGAGCAACCAGGGGTGCGCACACGCGCTGAATGAAATCCTGCATCTGAAGCTACTAACTGTGAAAGATTATTACAATAAAGTTGCATGTTACACCTATTTGAAATCAGGGAGTGTTTTTGTAGCCACCCTGTATAATAAATATAACCGAGAAGCGGTTTTTCTCTTAAAGAAATGTGTGCAGAAAAAAATTTGGTTAGTAAGCAGAGGTGGAGGAGGCAAAACATTTACACTGCTTCAAGAGTTCCTGGTTGTTTACCTGGAGAGGGTTTCGGGGCCCACGCCCTCGCGGCCCGGTCTGTGACCAGGATCAGGGCCTGATCACCCAGGCTGTTACTGCTGGCCACACGCAACCCTACATATGAACCACAGCCCGACTGGTCAGGTATTGACTTTAGGTGCCTTCTTGACAGCCAGGGGTCTGTTGGTAATCCCCCTTATGTATGATGGGAAGCAGTTGAACAGTCTTGGGCTTCTGACACTTATTGTGTTGTCTCGTATTGTGCTAGTGGTACCCCGGCTTTTCAATGCAGGGATGTTGCATCGTCTGCCGAGTCTTTTGCTTTCATAGGGAGTGATTTTGGGTGCAAGTTTGGTACTAATCCCTCTAGGATTTTCCAAGTGTATATCATCATGCATCTCTCCCGCCTGCATTCTAGGGAGTACACGTTGAGGAACTTCAAGCGTTCCCAGTAATTGAGGTGTTTTATCGACGTTGTGTGTGCTGTGAAGGTTCTCTGTACACTTTCTAGGTCAACAATTTCACCTGCCTTGAAAGGTGCTGTTAGTGTGCAGCAATATTCCAGCCTAGATAGAACAAATGACCTGAAGTGTGTCATCATGAGCTTGGCATCCCTTTTCCTATTCTTGAAGGTTCTTGTTATCCATCCGTCATTTTTCTGCTTAGATGCGATTGAAACAATATTATAGTCTTTGAAGTGATTATTTCCATCTGACATATGTACTCCCAGGTCTTTTATCGTTAGTTTTTCTCTCAATTGTGTGGTTGGACTTTGTTTTATACTCCAATGTAGTTTTAATATCCTCCGTTTTCATATCGAGTAATAGAAATTTCTCATCATTGGAACTTCATATTGTTTTGTGCCATTTAAAGATTTGGTTGATGTCCACCTTTAGTGTTGCGGTGTCTTCAATGAAAGACACTTGTCATGTATATTCAGGTGTCATCTGCAAAGGAGGACACGGTGCTGTGGCTTACATCAATGTCTATGTCAGATATGAGGATGAGGAACAAGATGGGAGCGAGTAATGTGCCTTGTGGAACAGAGCTTTTCACTGTAGCCACGTAAAACTACCACGAGGTGGGAGCAACACCACGAGGTGGGGGTAACACCACGAGGTGGGGGTAACACCACGAGGTGGGGGTAACACCACGAGGTGGGAGTAACACCACGAGGTGGGAGTAACACCACGAGGTGGGAGTAACACCACGAGGTGGGAGCAACACCACGAGGTGGGAGTAACACCACGAGTGGGGGGTAACCCCACGAGGTTGGGGTAACACCACGAGGTGGGGGTAAACACCACGAGGTGGGAGTAACACCACGAGGTGGGGGTAACACCACGAGGTGAGGTAACACCACGTGGGGGAGCAAACAACACGTGGTGGGAGCAACACCACGAGGTGGGGTAACACCACGAGGTGGGGTAACACCACGAGGTGGGGGTAACACAACGAGGTGGGAGTAACACCACGTGGTGGGAGTAACACCACGAGGTGGGGGTAACACCACGAGGTGGGGGTAACACCACGAGGTGGGAGTAACACCACGTGGTGGGAGCCAACATAGAATCTAAGTTACTACACAGACACACAATAAAACAATTACGAACTTTGAAGCCTCCACTGCAGAAGGCTTCAACTCTACACTTATTAACCACTTGATACAATGTGACACTTCAACAATATTCAAAATACCATTTGAATATAGAGACCGGGAACTAGTTTCTCATTTCCTCCACATCTCTTACACTGCACTGTTTAAATAGATATATTAAAAACATTAATGGTTCATGAAGTTCCATTGTGCACTCTTGAAGAACCATTGAAAAAAGTTCATCGGGGCCTGGGGACTTATTTTGCATTAATCGGTCAACCTGAAGACACGTGAAGATTAACTGTATAGCTTTGCTCTACATATAGCGAAACGTGGCTTCACTAGGTGACTACTATTAGTGTATGGATGAGACTAGTTGACATCATGTTCTGAGGTGAATACTTGTATTGAGGAGCCCACACCACCACCCAGCCTGGCTTGCGTGTTGCTTCATGCTTGTATTAACACCTGGGGCTAACACGTTCTGGAACCTGCTCACAGACGCACACGGATGAGGTCACCAGCTCTGATGAAGGTCAAGGTACAACTGAACTTGTCTGCTTCCCTTGCAGCACAATTATATTATTGTGTATTCTGTGATATTCTATTTGTCACCTACTCGTGTACATAAGTGTCTGTTTCCCCTATACACTATCACGAGTATCTTGATGTGGTGGTGGGAGCCAGATTACACGAAGCAAGAGTCTAGCAACAGTGACAGTAATAAAGCTATTAGTGAGACGGGGGGTTGAGAAGAACCTCCCATGATAATCTATACATGGAAAGCACTCGAGGGCCTCTTTCAAACTCGGTACACTGCCATAACATATTGGATTGAGCGATGTAGGAGAAACTGAAAAATAAACACATCGTAAAGGTAGGAAACCATGGGCACATTAAGAGATGATATCAGCATCTATGATCCCAGACTAACACTCTGCCAGAAGGTATCAGAAACACTTCCGAATCAAGTGTATAAGTCTTCAAGAGGAAACTAGACGCACCTCTGCCAAATGCCGGATCAACCAGGCTGTTATGGATATGTGAGCCAGCATACTACCAGCAGCAACATCTTAAATGATTTGGAAAACCGACAGATTGATAAAACACTTGTGCAACAATTGTAAATCTTTATTTTCTAAACGTTTTGCCAGTCATTGGCTTCTTGAGTCCAGTGCAAAAAAAAAAAAAAATGGAAGAGAAGTTGATGTGATCAGTCCCTCAGTCTTGGTAGAAGTGCAGCATATGCATGGAGGTGGAGTTTATGTACTGCAGACAGATGAGGTGGAGCAGTGGTAGACGGAGTCACCAGTGGAAAAACCCATAGGCCCGACCTACTTCCACTAGTGACTCTGCCTACCACTGCTCCACCTCATCTGTCTGCAGTATATAAACCCCATCTCCGTGAATATGTTGTACTTTTACCAAGACTGAGGGAGGGACTGATCACATTAACTCTAGGCTGAGGAACTGATTACCCGCACTCATCTTCCACCGTTTCTCTGCACTGGACTGAAGCTACTTGCTGGCGAAACGTTGGTGATAAGACAAGTGTCCTATCAGAAACAGCTTGGTTGACCAGGCAAACATCAGACAAGCCTGGCTCAGGGCCGAGCTGCGGGAGTAGGAAAACTTACGAAATTTCAAATAAGATGAACTGGAACTGGACTCACTCCAAGCTATCTGCAGCCTGCTGCCACGCATACAGAGTTCTAGTCTCGTTGTCTCGTAGTTTAGACTATATTTAGGGCCCTTTTGGCTGAGCTGATTACTCATGTTTTTATACGTTCTACGTTTACAGTTGTCCTTGAATTTGTATTGATAAATCCACTGGATGGCGAAACGTCTGCAGTAGATGAGATAATCAGTCCCTTGGCCTAACAAAGAAACAGTTTTCATTCACAGTGGGCAATTGGTATAAATCATTCTCACATGTTTATGGATTTATAATACAATTTCTTGATATAGGAACCATGATAATAAAAAGATGGAACAGCCTCGGGCCCGTGGAGTTAGGAAGCATGGAAAGGATCGAATAGTGGTCCGGATGAGCAGTCAAACATTGGTAACCAATAAGACTGACCAAAATGGCTTAGAAGAAACGGGAGCAAACTAGGACATATTAGGAAAACGTTTCCCAGTGAAGTAGGTCTTCCAAAGGGGGTTAGTTGCCCCGTGCTTTCACTTGTGCTAACTGATCCATTTTAGGATACTTTTCACTGAAATCCCGCATAATGTAGTGATTTTTGATTTTGTATGTGTTTCCTCGTCTACTGCGTCCTACCACTACCTAATAACGTCAGCTCTGCTGCCAGATCTCCTCGCCGATGCTGTAAATACTTCAGGCCGAAGACTATTCCCATTATGTATTAGTTCTACTTCTTCCTACAATTCCATATTTGTATTGTATAACCTGGATCTGAAAGTCCATCTGAAATAGTCCAGATTGCACTGTGTAAAGTATATTCCGTTTTTATACCTTTTAAATTTTATTCAGTGCATTGGTGTTTGGTAACATCTATGTTTTTAATTTAATTTTTATTGTACCCTATGATTAAGTAGTGCCTTAATTATAATCAAAATACTGGACTCGAATAGTGTCCACGGTAGAGTAACATTGGATAACCTGATATTACCCACAAATTTTTGAAACATGAGCAAACAGGAAATTAAAAACTTCGGTCCAGTATATTGCTGTAATCCTTTATTACTTGTGTCGCACCGTGATTGTTTTTTTTGATAAAATCTGGTGGGGGAATGAGTATAAAGGATCACTAAACTATTGAAATTTCCCGAATCTGATTTACCATTTATTCTACTAAAAAGAGCACGGTAGGGCTAGGCCGTTGTTATGTAAGGTTTAGAAAACCTCCATGTTAGAGTTCATTTCACGCCCCTATTTTATGACTAACCTTTTTTAACCACTCTTAATTTGTTCCATCCTCTACAATGTTTCTCTATCCTTCTAAATTTAAATGTTCTAACTTATGAGGCAGTGAGTACATTCTTAGGGTTGAGCCTTTTAACACGTTAATGTATTCCTTAATTTATCCTTCATTTATACATTATTATATTCACTTATTCACGCCTTTCAAGCTGCATAACTCTGGGCCATCAGTACTTTAACCATTTTTACATGATCTTGGAAATATAAAACATTATAGATAATGTGATCTTTATGATACTTGCCCACACGTGTTTTTCATCAAATCAAACTACCTGGGGGAAGGAGTTTTATGTCAGAACTACAGAAGAATACCCGTAGTTCTTTGTGATTGAAAAAGCCCATGTGGCGAAAAATACATAAGATCTATGCTATGTGTTATATTCCTTGTCGGTATTTTATACGTTTATTTACATGACTTGGACAGCCACTGTTTGGTCCCGCACATTATGTCCATTCCTATAGAGCAGAATGCACATAATCAAAGTAGGATTACCAAGACTATATCAGTTAAGTTTTAACTTAAGAACTTTTATTTCAACTTGATATCTTATTAAGCTTGCATAATCTGGGCTTCTATTACAGGAAGAACATAAACGCTGGAAAACTTACTAAGAAGGATGACGAAGTTTATTTATATATTTATAAATCTTTCTTGATTTTATTAACCACACGTTGTGACTGATTGTATCAGTGGGACAAACTGTCCGTCAAAATGACTGTGCTGATTGCCTCCAGTGTTATTTTCGCCTTTATTCGACTGAAACAGCCAGTGGTGTAGGCGAAACCTTCGGCAATTAAAATACCAACGTGTTGTACACGTGTTTTATTCATCAACTTGTCGGTATTGTATACCATAATATTATAGTCCAGTGTAGGCAACACAATCTGAGTTGTGTTTATCAAGTTTCCTGATGATCAGCCTGGCTGTGGTGCCTACAGTGGCATGCGGGCGTGCATGCGGCTAGCTTACGAATGTGGTTTTACCTGGAGTTTACCTAGAGTCACTTCCGGGGGCCACCGCCTCCGCAACCCGGTGCCAAACCAAGCCTCCTGATTGATGGCCTGATCGATGAAGCTGTTTGTGCCCGTCGCTTACAGTCCAACATATGCACTACAACCCGGTTGATCAGGAACTGTTTTGAGGAATCTGTCGAGTTCCCTTCTGAAGACAGTTAAGGTGATTGCCCTTAAGATTTATTGAGTTTTCTTTGTATACTCATCGCTCCCCTGCTTTTCATTGGAGGTATCCAACACTGTCTACTAAACCTCTTGTGCTCATAAATAACAATTTCGGTGTGCAACTTTGAGACCAATCTCTCCATTATCTTCCTTCTGTAGATTGATGTATCTTTCTCGCCTACGTTCTGAGGAGTGGAGTTCTGGAGACTTCAAACGCTCTCAGAGCAATTCAGGTGTTTGGCTGAGTTTGTACGAGCTGTGAAGGTTTTCTGTACAATTTCCAGTTCAGCGGTTTTGCCTGTCTTGAAGAGGATTAGAACACAGCAGTGCTCCAGCCTAGAAAGAACGAGTGACCTGAAGAGAGTCAATGGCTTGGCATCCCTTGTCTTGAAGGTCCTAGTTTTCCAAGCTATCATTTTTCTTGCAGTTGTCATAATGTTTCCTGAACGTTAGATCTGGCATTATCACTCCAAGGTCTATTGAGTGATTGGAGTTTGTCTTGTACTTTGATCTTTTTATTTCTTCCATTTTCCTCGGTACAGAGGACATCTTAACCTTCTTGCTTACTGCTGGCCCATCCCTCGGGTATAACCTACTTCCACAATGAAATCTCGCCAACCAGTGACAATGCCTTCGTCTGCTGCACATCTTTCACCTGACGCCGGTATATAAGCGCCAAGCTCCATGACTGCTTCAGTTCCTTCACGACTACGGTGTTCTTCAACTCCAAGGCTGAGGGACTGATTACCTCATCTTTTGTATATAATTCTTCACATTGTCATTGTATTGTACTGATAAGGCCACTGGTTGGCAAAACGATGTCAGTAATTTTTAATGACTGTGGGACGACTTCGGTGTCCAAATTTCTTCTCCATAGAATATTTAAGGCACATGATAAGGATTTCTTGGAATTCTTGATAAATATCGAGTTCCACGATGTGGGCCTAGTGCGCAGTGCATGGGGATGCAATCACTGGCTTCTTGGAAGTTAAGTGAGGTTAAAGTTATATCAGAGATTAGGGAAGATTTTGTATTCATAAAGAAATTATTTGGGTCGTCAATCATATGGCCGATTAGTGGCTCACTGAACACTGTGCCGTACTGGGACTTGAAGTATTTCTCTTATCTATCTATCTCTCTCTCTCTCTCTCTCTCTCTCTCCAACCTGCGCCTTCTCTTCCTCCTCCGTAATAGTATGTGTTCCTCTCGATATACTGGTTTAGGTCATCGTTTATCATATTCGCTTCCCAGCGAATTTCTGTAAGCTCACGATTTATTAATGTCCAGTTGATGGCCTTGTTAGTTAAATTCGTTGAAGATACTCTTGATTAAATGTTTTGCTGATTATGACCAATGGTTATGTATGCCTGAACTATTAAGTTGTGGTCTGAGTTTACTGTCTTCAACACTATAATGTTTCGAACCTGGTCTTCATTATTAGTGAATATAAGGTATTTTCTAGCCTAGTCGGTACTGATATTTACTGGTATAAGGCAAATTTGTCGGAGAGTTTTGGTGGTGGCTGTGTGAAAGTGTTCTAAACTAGCTTCTGGGAATCTTTCTGATATTAAATAACAAAAAAGTCACATTTCCGTGACTGGGACAGTACATAAATAACCCGCACATAGAAGAGAGGAACTTACGATGACGTTTCGGTCCGACTTGGACCATTTACAAAGACACTACTCAAGAAATCGTAATGACACGATTGCAAACAAACCATACCCCCGGCCGGGATTGAACCCGCGGTCAGAGAGTCTCAAAACTCCAGCCCGTCGCGTTAGCCACTAGACCAGCTAGCCACAATAAGATTCATCCAACTAGGTATATTTCTACAGTGGTGACTGTGCTAACCTTCCTATGGTGTAGAAATATACCTAGTTGGATGAATCTTATTGTGGCTAGCTGGTCTAGTGGCTAACGCGACGGGCTGGAGTTTTGAGACTCTCTGACCGCGGGTTCAATCCCGGCCGGGGTATGGTTTACAAAGACAGTAAATGGTCCAAGCCGGACCGAAACGTCGTCGTAAGCTCTTTTTTCTGCTATTAATCTGTAACATATTTTAGTCTCTGTTTGATAAGTCTTCAAGACAGTACTCAGTTTTCAGTAGTAGTTCTTCGAACTGCTGGGAAATTGCTTCTGGTGGTTTATATTCAGGGAAAATAATTGGATTTAGATTTTCAGTTTTAGCCACCAGAGCCTCGACCACATCATTAGTGGTATTAAGTAACTCGGTGTATATGAACCATTCTTTAACATACAAACCAACACTTTTATGTTGTACAGGTTGCATCTGAGTAGGTTGTATCTCACAGTTCACATTATCATAGTCACAGTAGCCTTGTATGTGGGGTTCGTAAAGGCAAAACACGTTGCATTCGACTCATTGAGACCGCTGATAAACTATATTGATGCTAGGTTTAAGATCCTCAGTGTTTGTAAAAACAAATGTTATGCTGTTTGTCGCTGGTGTTTTTTTTTTTTTTTTTTTTTTTTATGTTCACTTAAATTTTAAAACTTTGTTTTTCTGCAGGTAAGTTGAGCGAGAGAGGACTGTGTCGGTGAGGATGGTGAGTGACAGTGTTGGCTGTTATAACACCAGGTAAGTTGTGAGAGCACTGTTCTACCTTGTCATAGTTTATGGTCACCAGTACAAGCCTGATAAAAAAGACAATAATACTTACCACGACTGTAGTTTAGATCAAGTTTCACATACGAGTGAACTTTATCAAACCTTGCACTTGATACAACTAAAAAACATAAGGTTCCCTCTGCGTGACGGTTATTTTAACGTGGTGTGATACTAGTAATGGGATTTTTCTTCTCGTTTTTATTTATTTTATCCTTATTTTTGTCGTGTTGTATATAATTTTAATGTGAATAAGAGCCGAGTGACCTGCACGCTCAAAGTGCTCTGTAAATGTCACTATTACTGCTAATCAATCGCTCTGCTTTACGTGTTTGTCTATCAAGTTGTTCCTCGAGTCACTGAGCTGTTACTCAATCCTCTATCGTCACTAAGATCAGCTAGAATAACATTAAACTAACGTAATATAATTTTGTTTAATCCTACCCAATTTATCCTAGTATCACTTACCAACAATTATATTCAAGTTGTTAAAAAATGAATATACACTTTGTTGGGCAAAATAATCATTATAAGTTAATATCTCAGGTTCTGCCTAAAGAACAAGACAAACAGTTATATGTACGTAAATATACGATAATCTGTATATTTACGTACAAAGAACTGTTTGTCTTGTTCATTAGGCAGAACTTGAGATATTAACTTATAAAGTAGAGATTGTTTCGCCCAACAAAGTGTATAATCATTTCTTAATAACTTCATGGAAATTTGTTTGAACCTCGCAAATTAATATGATTATTGGTAAGTTATACTAGTACCAATTAAATTTAGGCTGACCTGAGGTAAGTTGGGTAGGAACAAACAAAATTATATTGCTTTAGTTTTAGGAAGCTCGAGTTGCGTTGTTAACTTATTTTTAATTTTGAAAACTGTCTGTCGATGCATAAGATTTTACCGAAAAATCTGTTTTGAAGCAGTTGCAGTGGTGGTCACCTTCCAGGTTCACTCTCAGACTTGGTCTCGTAAAACTTAAAGAAAACATTACAGGAATAAGAACTGTTATGAAATAGGAAGTTAAATCCCAGTATATGATAAATACACGTATATTTATAATATTTACATGCCATCTTAAGTAGTAATGAGAGAGAAATGAGCAACGATCCTGTTAGTGCAAAAACGGTTAACAACCTTCCGTTTTGCTCATGTATAGAAGGTAGTTTATCCCAGGGTAGTTGGTGTCTATGAACCCACTCGATAAATTAGACATTGTGCAACACTTCGGTATCTTTATTGTGGTAACGTTTCACCACACAGCAGCTTCATCAGTATAATACAAAGAAGAATGGTGAAGATCAGGAGTTTGAAGTAATCAGTCTCGCAGCCTGGAGTCGTTGTAAAGAATACAGTATATCCTGTATTCAAGATTGATGGGCTTATTACATCGACTGCAGGCTGAGGGACTGATTACTACAAACTCCTTCTCTCAGTAGTACCAGTTACCAGTAACCAGTTACCAGTAGATGACTCACTACCAACCGTCTGTGTGAATCACTGACTGTTATTCATGTTGCTGCTGACCATAGCATGTTTTTGAATGCCGTTCACACGCTAGGCACTGGTGGGTCAGTCTTAAGATAGAGAGCAGAGAGAGGCAGGGCGGCTGATGGTGCTTCCCTTACTTTCCGTTATAATTATACGTACTAACCAGCCTACGTGAGTGTTTTTACCCCATCCACGTTATCGAACCCACATGACAATTCTGTTCTTTACTATTCTTTGTATTGCACTGATGAAACCACCATGTGGTGAAACGTTGCCACAATATAGATATCCAAGTGTTTCACACATAACCTTGTTACAAAGTTCTGGGTTACCGTAAACTGTCATAATTTATATTTAAATTTGATGTCTGGGGTGAAAGACCAGAGACAGGACAGGTGAAAATAAGGAAAGAAAGGGTAAAAAGGAATTAAAAAAACAGGACAGGTAAAATACGGAAAGAAGAGGGTTAGAAGACAGGACAGGTGAAAATAAGGAAAGAAGAGGTTAGAAGACAGGACAGGTGAAAATAAGGAAAGAAGAGGGTTAGAAGACAGGACAGGTGAAAATAAGGAAAGAAGAGGGTTAGAAGATAGGACAGGTGAAAATAAGGAAAGAAAGGGGTTTGAAATAGGACAGGTGAAAATAAGAAAGAAGAGGGTTAGAAGACAGGACAGGTAAAATAAGGAAGAAAGGGGTTTGAAGATAGGACAAGTGAAAATAAGGAAAGAAGATGGTTTGAAGATAGGACAAGTGAAATAAGGGAAAAAAGATGGTTAGAAGATAGGAACAAGTGAAAATAAGGAAAGAAGATGGTTAGAAACAGACAGGGGAAAATAAGGAAAGAAGAGGGTTAAAGATAGGACAGGTGAAAATAAGGAAAGAAATGGTTAGAAGACAGGGCAGGTGAAAATAAGGAAAGAAGAGGGTTAGAAGATAGGAAAAGGTGAAAATAAGGAAAGAACATGGTTAGAAGATAGGACAAGTGAAAATAAGGAAAGAAGAGGGTTAGAAGATGGGAAAAGGGTGAAAATAAGGAAAGAAGATGGTTAGAAGATAGGACAGGTGAAAATAAGGGAAAGAAATGGTTAGAAGATAGGACAGGTGAAAATAAGGAAAGAAGATGGTTAGAAGACAGGACAGGTGAAAATAAGGAAAGAAGAGGGTTAGAAGATAGGACAAGTGAAAATAAGGAAAGAAGATGGTTAGAAGACAGGACAGGTGAAAATAAGGAAAGAAGAGGATTAAAAGACAGGACAAGTGAAAATAAGGAAAGAAGAGGTTTAGAAGACAGGACAGGTGAAAATAAGGAAAGAAGAGGGTTAGAAGACAGGACAGGTGAAAATAAGGAAAGAAGAGGGTTAGAAGACAGGACAGGTGAAAATAAGGAAAGAAGAGGGTTAGAAGATAGGACAAGTGAAAAATAAAGGAAGAAGAAAAAAAGATAGGTCAGGGGAAGAAGAAAGTTACTGTACAGATCAGGGGAAAAGTGGGAAGATCTTGAAGACGTAGAAATGAAGTGATGATTCCATCAACCTTGGTGAGTGTTCAGTGTCATAGCTTAACACTGATTGTAACTGTGGAGCTGAGCACACACCAAGGCTGAGGGACTGACCCCCTTTTCCCCTTATCTACATCTCCACTACTTCTGTTGTCTCTATTTCGACTGAAGAAGCCTGCTGAGCAAGCGAAATGTCTGGCAAGTAAAGATAGCACGTGTCATGTTCGGCTCACAGGCACAGTATCAACCATAGCTGAGGGAGGAAGATAACACTAAAGTTTGGCCCCAAAAAATTTTGGAAGGTCATTCGGTGAAGCATTTAGCTTTTAAGAGAAATTAAGAAAATAGTGGTCACACCTCTGGTGTAAGAGGTCACCGCTCTGGTGTAAGAGGTCACCGCTCTGGTGTAAGAGGTCACTGCTCTGGTGTAAGAGGTCACTGCTCTAGTGTAGGTCACAGCTCTGGTGTAAGAGGTCACAGCACTGGTATAAGAAGTCACAGTTGCAGGCAGTACTGTGTTGGGGGGGGAGGGTCTTAGGTAAGGTATGTCAGGAAACAGGACAAGTGCTTCCTGACTCAGGTCGTCATACGATGACCGCCACTGGAGCTTTTGGTCATTTGACCGAGGCCTTCCACTGGCATACTAGTCTACCCCTTTGAAAATTATGGTTACCTCTGATATACCTTTAATGAGTTTCGAGAGTGTTTCTACTCCCGGAGCCCGGCCATGGGTCAGGCTCGTCTGGTGCTAGCCCGATCAACCAGGTTTAGAATTGTTGATTCAGGGAATCTGAGCTACTATCCTCTTCCTGGGATCTACGCTGATTACCTCCTATTCCTTATGGCACTTTCTCATGATAAGCTCTTGTCAGTTCGGGTCTTCCCTCGTCATTTTTTTTTTTAATAATTACCGAGTTACTGGTAGGGACCTCGGGGAACTTTTATAGTAGTAATTTAGCATTAATAATTAAATATTTTTAAATGATGTTAAATATTTTAACTTTATATGATAGTGGTGATGAATGGTTTGAAAAACCGGCAAGTTATGATAGTGCTTGTGTTGAGTGTTCGTTGCTCTTACTGTTAATTTTACCATGGTTTTTGTGTACATTTTTATGGCTGATCGCTGAGTGACGTACATGGTCAGAATGCTCAGTATATGTTACAACAACTACTACTGTCACTTGTCACTGGTATTTGTGCACCTGCAAAGATGTATGATTCCTTGTGTGAGCAAGGTAATATCTGTGAAAGGGTTCAGGAAGGCCAGCTTCCTGAACTTTAAATATAGGCAGTGATTGGCTTCAGATATCACGATAATATTGACAGTACATTACTATCTGTGTAGTCAACGGTAGGAGAAGAAACCTTTTAAGTAAACTGCAGGTATGGTGAAGACAGTGTATTTTACAGTGTGGTGGGTGAACCTTGCACTGCAGTGAAGACAGTGTAGTGCGTATGTTGCAGTGTGGTGGGTGAACCTTGCACTGCAGTGAAGACAGTGTAGTGCGTATGTTGCAGTGTGGTGGGTGAACCTTGCACTGCAGTGAAGACAGTGTAGTGCGTATGTTGCAGTGTGGTGGGTGAACCTTGCACTGCAGTGAAGACAGTGTAGTGCGTATGTTGCAGTGTGGTGGGTGAACCTTGCACTGCAGTGTCAGACATTATTGATAGGCAGTTACTGGTTAAGTGATAGTGAATGAGTGTTGTATTAAATCTCACTCTCGGGATCCAGTCATTTTTTGAGTCATCTTGCTGTGGTTGGAAGCGGCTAGAACTTTAACAGTCACGGTATTGTGCCTTTTTTTGTTATTTAGAACTTTAACATGTGTGCAAGGGAACCCAAACAATACTGTGTGTGTGTGTGTGTGTGTGTGTGTGTGTGTGTGTGTGTGTTGTGTGTGTGTGTGTGTTGTGTACGTACTCACCTAGTTGTACTCAGTTGAGGTTGCGGGGGTCGAGTCCGAGCTCCTGGCCCCGCCTCTTCACTGATCGCTACTAGGTCACTCTCCCTGAGCCGTGAGCTTTATCATACCTCTGCTTAAAGCTATGTATGGATCCTGCCTCCACTACATCGCTTCCCAAACTATTCCACTTACTGACTACTCTGTGGCTGAGAAATACTTCCTAACATCCCTGTGATTCATTTGTGTCTTCAGCTTCCAACTGTGTCCCCTTGTTACTGTGTCCAATCTCTGGAACATCCTGTCTTTGTCCACCTTGTCAATTCCTCTCAGTATTTTGTATGTCGTTATCATGTCCCCCTATCTCTCCTGTCCTCCAGTGTCGTCAGGTTGATTTCCCTTAACCTCTCCTCGTAGGACATACCTCTTAGCTCTGGGACTAGTCTTGTTGCAAACCTTTGCACTTTCTCTAGTTTCTTCACGTGCTTGGCTAGGTGTGGGTTCCAAACTGGTGCCGCATACTCCAATATGGGCCTAACGTACACGGTGTACAGGGTCCTGAATGATTCCTTATTAAGATGTCGGAATGCTGTTCTGAGGTTTGCTAGGCGCCCATATGCTGCAGCAGTTATTTGGTTGATGTGCGCTTCAGGAGATGTGCCTGGTGTTATACTCACCCCAAGATCTTTTTCCTTGAGTGAGGTTTGTAGTCTCTGACCCCTAGACTGTACTCCGTCTGCGGCCTTCTTTGCCCTTCCCCAATCTTCATGACTTTGCACTTGGTGGGATTGAACTCCAGGAGCCAATTGCTGGACCAGGTCTGCAGCCTGTCCAGATCCCTTTGTAGTTCTGCCTGGTCTTCGATCGAGTGAATTCTTCTCATCAACTTCACGTCATCTGCAAACAGGGACACCTCAGAGTCTATTCCTTCCGTCATGTCGTTCACAAATACCAGAAACAGCACTGGTCCTAGGACTGACCCCTGCGGGACCCCGCTGGTCACAGGTGCCCACTCTGACACCTCGCCACGTACAATGACTCGCTGCTGTCTTCCTGACAAGTATTCCTGATCCATTGTAGTGCCTTCCCTGTTATCCCTGCTTGGTCCTCCAGTTTTTGCACCAATCTCTTGTGTGGAACTGTGTCAAACGCCTTCTTGCAGTCCAAGAAAATGCAATCCACCCACCCCTCTCTCTCTTGTCTTACTGCTGTCACCATGTCATAGAACTCCAGTAGGTTTGTGACACAGGATTTCCCGTCCCTGAAACCATGTTGGCTGCTGTTGATGAGATCGTTCCTTTCTAGGTGTTCCACCACTCTTCTCCTGATAATCTTCTCCATGATTTTGCATACTATACATGTCAGTGACACTGGTCTGTAGTTTAATGCTTCATGTCTGTCTCCTTTTTTAAAGATTGGGACTACATTTGCTGTCTTCCATGCCTCAGGCAATCTCCCTGTTTCGATAGATGTATTGAATATTGTTGTTAGGGGTACACATAGCGCCTCTGCTCCCTCTCTCAATACCCATGGGGAGATGTTATCTGGCCCCATTGCCTTTGAGGTATCTAGCTCACTCAGAAGCCTCTTCACTTCTTCCTCGGTTGTGTGCACTGTGTCCAGCACTTGGTGGTGTGCCCCACCTCTCCGTCTTTCTGGAGTCCCTTCTGTCTCCTCTGTGAACACTTCTTTGAATCTCTTGTTGAGTTCTTCACATACTTCACGGTCATTTCTTGTTGTCTCTCCTCCTTCCTTCCTTAGCCTGATTACCTGGTCCTTGACTGTTGTTTTCCTCCTGATGTGGCTGTACAACAGTTTCGGGTCAGATTTGGCTTTCGCTGCTATGTCATTTTCATATTGTCTTTGGGCCTCCCTTCTTATCTGTGCATATTCGTTTCTGGCTCTACGACTGTTCTCTACGACTGTGTGTGTGTGTGTGTGTGTGTGTGTAAGGAAACCCAAACAATACTGTGTGTGTGTGTGTGTAAGGAAACCCAGACAATACTGTGTGTGTGTGTGTAAGGAAACCCAGACAATACTGTGTGTGTGTGTAAGGAAACCCAAACAATACTGTGTGTGTGTGTAAGGAAACCCAAACAATACTGTGTGTGTGTGTAAGGAAACCCAAACAATACTGTGTGTGTGTGTAAGGAAACCCAAACAATACTGTGTGTGTGTGTAAGGAAACCCAGACAATACTGTGTGTGTGTGTAAGGAAACCCAGACAATACTGTGTGTGTGTGTAAGGAAACCCAAACAATACTGTGTGTGTGTGTAAGGAAACCCAGACAATACTGTGTGTGTGTGTAAGGAAACCCAGACAATACTGTGTGTGTGTGTAAGGAAACCCAGACAATACTGTGTGTGTGTGTAAGGAAACCCAGACAATACTGTGTGTGTGTGTAAGGAAACCCAGACAATACTGTGTGTGTGTGTAAGGAAACCCAGACAATACTGTGTGTGTGTGTAAGGAAACCCAGACAATACTGTGTGTGTGTGTAAGGAAACCCAGACAATACTGTGTGTGTGTGTAAGGAAACCCAAACAATACTGTGTGTGTGTGTGTGTGTGTGTGTAAGGAAACCCAGACAATACTGTGTGTGTGTGTAAGGAAACCCAGACAATACTGTGTGTGTGTGTAAGGAAACCAGACAATACTGTGTGTGTGTGTGTGTGTAAGGAAACCCAGACAATACTGTGTGTGTGTGTGTAAGGAAACCCAGACAATACTGTGTGTGTGTGTGTGTAAGGAAACCCAGACAATACTGTGTGTGTGTGTGTAAGGAAACCCAGACAATACTGTGTGTGTGTGTGTGTGTAAGGAAACCCAGACAATACTGTGTGTGTGTGTAAGGAAACCCAGACAATACTGTGTGTGTGTGTGTGTGTAAGGAAACCCAGACAATACTGTGTGTGTGTGTGTGTGTGTAAGGAAACCCAGACAATACTGTGTGTGTGTGTAAGGAAACCCAGACAATACTGTGTGTGTGTGTGTGTGTAAGGAAACCCAGACAATACTGTGTGTGTGTGTGTGTGTGTAAGGAAACCCAGACAATACTGTGTGTGTGTGTGTGTAAGGAAACCCAGACAATACTGTGTGTGTGTGTGTAAGGAAACCCAGACAATACTGTGTGTGTGTGTGTGTGTGTAAGGAAACCCAGACAATACTGTGTGTGTGTGTGTAAGGAAACCCAGACAATACTGTGTGTGTGTGTGTGTGTAAGGAAACCCAGACAATACTGTGTGTGTGTGTGTGTAAGGAAACCCAGACAATACTGTGTGTGTGTGTGTGTGTGTGTAAGGAAACCCAGACAATACTGTGTGTGTGTGTGTGTGTGTAAGGAAACCCAGACAATACTGTGTGTGTGTGTGTAAGGAAACCCAGACAATACTGTGTGTGTGTGTGTAAGGAAACCCAGACAATACTGTGTGTGTGTGTAAGGAAACCCAGACAATACTGTGTGTGTGTGTAAGGAAACCCAGACAATACTGTGTGTGTGTGTGTGTAAGGAAACCCAGACAATACTGTGTGTGTGTGTAAGGAAACCCAGACAATACTGTGTGTGTGTGTAAGGAAACCCAGACAATACTGTGTGTGTGTGTAAGGAAACCCAGACAATACTGTGTGTGTGTGTAAGGAAACCCAGACAATACTGTGTGTGTGTGTAAGGAAACCCAGACAATACTGTGTGTGTGTGTAAGGAAACCCAGACAATACTGTGTGTGTGTGTAAGGAAACCCAGACAATACTGTGTGTGTGTGTAAGGAAACCCAGACAATACTGTGTGTGTGTGTAAGGAAACCCAGACAATACTGTGTGTGTGTGTAAGGAAACCCAAACAATACTGTGTGTGTGTGTGTGTGTAAGGAAACCCAGACAATACTGTGTGTGTGTGTAAGGAAACCCAGACAATTACTGTGTGTGTGTGTAAGGAAACCCAGACAATACTGTGTGTGTGTGTAAGGAAACCCAGACAATACTGTGTGTGTGTGTAAGGAAACCCAGACAATACTGTGTGTGTGTGTAAGGAAACCCAGACAATACTGTGTGTGTGTGTGTAAGGAAACCCAGACAATACTGTGTGTGTGTGTGTGTGTAAGGAAACCCAGACAATACTGTGTGTGTGTGTAAGGAAACCCAGACAATACTGTGTGTGTGTGTGTAAGGAAACCCAGACAATACTGTGTGTGTGTGTAAGGAAACCCAGACAATACTGTGTGTGTGTGTAAGGAAACCCAGACAATACTGTGTGTGTGTGTAAGGAAACCCAGACAATACTGTGTGTGTGTGTGTGTGTAAGGAAACCCAGACAATACTGTGTGTGTGTGTAAGGAAACCCAGACAATACTGTGTGTGTGTGTGTAAGGAAACCCAGACAATACTGTGTGTGTGTGTAAGGAAACCCACACTTGACAGTTTATGAAGTGTTGAAAGATTTAACTTGACACATGTGTGTGTTGGATTTTATGTCACGTAACTTTTAAGTTAGGTAGAACACAAGTGGCAACGTTTCGCTCTCCAGGAGCTTGACAAAGCTCCTGGAGAGCGAAACGTTGCTACAGTAAAATGTCGCATTAGTTGTACTTGTGTCCTTTTACCTAAGATATTGTCGTTAATGCTACCAACATTGTTACAACTTTTAAGTTCTTGACACGCAAAACTGGTTTGGAAAACAACACAGGAAAATATATTTAGAGGAAGCGAAGACTCCGTATAGAGATCACCGTGCAAGCAAGCATGTCCTCTCAAATATTCATACTCGACAATTATTTTTTTTGTTTTAAGGTGTGGTGACAGACGCAGTTCGTCGCGCCACCTCTCAAGCTACTTCCACCAGTATTTACTACCTGTTTATTACCTCTTTGATCCTGGTGTATCTACTCTTCAAACTCTGTATTGACTTTGCATTTACTACATCCTCATTTGGTTTGTCTCACTTTGATTTTTTTTTTACAATATTTCTGGCTTGCTGTTGTAAATACAAAATTACAAAAGGCGTTTGGCCTATTTGGTCAAAAGGCTTTTGTAATGTTGAAGACAGGTTGCACATGGTAAAGCACACCCTAGTGTCACTTATGGCGGACCACTGAGGTTATTCCATGTAATCATCATTGAGCTAATAACATGGCGCTGTTCTTCATCTTAATTTTACTTCCCACGACATTCTTCTCTGGCACACGAGATCATTTTTGAAGTGCTCTTAAACCTAACACTAGGGTTAGTACTCTTATCTTTTCATTAGTATAATCAACACTCGTAGCCTTTGTATCTTCGCTACCACCAGTATTTTCCATGCATTGGTCATTCTTATAGACTCTTTAGTGACTATGTTTACTTGGATACATATAAGTAATTTATTTAATCTTTACTGTGAAAGCGTATATAAAATATTACTTTAGCCTTGGTCTTGTTATTTTTTTCAAAATAATTTTTAACTTTAAATGCTTTTGTTCAATAGCGATGAAACTGAAAATTTAAACATTAAATCATACCACCATCAGGCTGTACCATATATTTTTTTTTTACAAATAAGGTACATTCTTGCAGCCCTCAAACATTGTTTCATCAAAATGTGCTTGTTGGTCTGCGCTTCAGGGCTGTGAGACTACCCATTAATCCTTATTTTAGCTATGATAGGTTTTGAGAGTCCTACCCTGGCATAAAGCTTGAAGCCAGGCTTATCTGTTGATAATTGCGGGAGTTCATGGCCTCCGTAGCCCGGTACCGGTACTGGTTCCTTGGAGGTATCTACCATTCAGAATTGGTGCGTGGCCACGTTGCGTTAGTTTCACAAGCAGGTTAATGGTTCCAGTCTCTGGGCCTCTTGATGGCGTTGATCTGCAGCTCCTGGTCCTTGTACTGTTGTACCTAAATGTGTTGGAGTAGACTGAGCACCAGCTACTGTGACATCTGGGCTTCAAATTTTAGCTGAGAATGTTGACTTTCAACTGCTAGAGGTCTCGAGGTGGGTGTTGAACTAGCGTCTTGGCCCCTTAAGGTGTTGAGAGCCAGCTTCTGATCCTTGTGCAGTTTTATGTTTACTGTCCACCACTTAGTACAGAATTACAACTCCCATTCACACCTCTACACTTGTACATCTCTCACTTGTAAAACTCACACCACTACAGCACATTGCCAATCATTACGACTCGTACACCCCTACCTACTTGTTGATTCTGGGGGTCATCCCTTTCCCGTTATACATTTAATGATTTCCGAGAGTTTTTCTACTCTTTGGCCATGGGCCAGGCTCGTCTTGTGTTTACCTGGCCAACCAAGCTGTTGCTGCTGGTGGCCCACTGTCCCACATATCTATCACAGCCTGGTTGATCTGGCACGTGGTGAGGATACTTTTCCAGTTTCCTCTTGAAGATCTCTACACTTGTTTCACCAGTGTTTCTGATAGCTTCTGATAAGATGTTTAATAGTCTGGGGCCACCTACGTTAGTACAGTGTTCCCTTGTTGTGCTCACTACACTCCTGCTTTTTCACTGGGTTTATTTTGCACTTCGTCCCATAACTCTCATTTCAATATGTTGCCCCAAATCTGCACACTGCCATAACAAGGCCCTCAAGTACTTTCCAGTGAATACATATTTAAGACTAAGGCATTCCCAGTAATTTAATTGTTTATTGGCTCTTTTCGGGCCGTAAACTATCTCTGTATTTATTCCATCTCTGATATTTCTCCTGCCCAGTCTCAGACCATGAATCCTGATTGATGGTCAGATCAGCCCGACCTTAGGTACAAGTAGCACACGCGCACGGAAGTCCAACGTCGGCACCACAGTTAGACTGATTTGGAATGTACGTGAGGAACTTACCAAGTTACCTCTTGCAGACAACTAGGGGACTTTTGGTAATTCCCGTTATGTCTAAAGGAAGCAGTCCCCTAGCCTTGAATAAAGGCTAAGGGACTGTTCCCCTCTATTCAAGGCTCGGGGACTGAGCACCTTCCATCAGGGCTGAGGGACTGAACACCTCAAGATTACCTCTCCCACTGAGTTCAACATTAAATCACCTCTGTATTCGACTGAAGAAACCTTCCCCAGAAGCGAAAATATTTGCACACACAACGATTGTCAAATGTTGCACATGTTTTATTCATTAATTTGTCAGTATCACTAATGATGCTAGAATTACTAACAGTTATGGAAGGGACACATGTACAACTAATGTGAGAGCGCAGCAACTTTTCCTCTCCAGGAGCGTGGTTATTGGCTTGACAAAGCTCCTGGTTAGCGAAAAGTTGCCACAATAAAGTGTCACATTGGTTGGACATGTGTCCTTTTACCTAACATTTATCGTTGGTTTATATCTTGAATAATGTGATAAACTCGGTTATGCAGCTCTCTGTAAATACCTGTAGCTATAGTCCTTGGATATATACACCTTGGTGTTTGCTGTCGATGTAGGCTTAGGATATATACACTTCGACGCATATACATTGTGGTTATAGGCTTAGCCTGTGCAAATCTCGATGTATATAGGCTGTCGTTATAGGCTCAGGTTATACATTCCTCTCGATCCAAATCAACCATGGAATTGGTGGTAAAATTATGTGGATGATTTGCATCTGTATTCTCTATTGCGATTTTAATATATATATCTGAGATATGCAGCCTGGTTTTAGTGCTTAGGCTTGTGTAACACTCTCGACGAATACATCCTTTTATAACGTGCAAATTATGTTATATAAAGCTTCCGTTATAGGCAGCTAACTTCCTAGGCTAATATTCACCATAGCGTACAGACTGTGGTATATGTTACTACGTCTCTTGCTTATAGATACTGGTTATAGTCTACGGTGCACTGATGTATAGCCTTGAGCAGGACCTCACCCTTGCCGTTTGATACACCAACAATTGTATAAAATTATTTACATAATGCACCAGGTGAAACACTCAGTGTTTACTGCCATAAGTATATCCACTTGCTTTTTTTTTCTTCAGGTTTGACAAGGTTAAGGATCCTAGCTTTTGACAAATAATTACAGGTAAGGACTTCCTTAACTTTATTAAGCAAGCTAAGATCTTTACCATACACTAGCTCATTTGAAAGACCATTTTTATTGTTATGAGACAGCAGGTATGAACAGGATTGAAGTTGGAGCTTTATCTGTGAGCCAGAATTTTCATTAGATCACTGACTTTATCTCGTTGCTCAGTATGTGTTACGCTAATGCGTTCCATGCTGAGTCATCCTGGTATTATATGATCTCAGATAGGAAGTGAGTTCGGAGAAGGGTAAGCCAGATTGTGAAGTTGATGCTGCTTTCTCTTCTCTCTTCTCATCTCTCCTCTCTTCTCCTCTCATTCTCTCTGGTGTTCTCGTCCCTGATCTCTCTCTCTCTCTCTCTCTCTTCTCTATCTCTCTATCTCTCTATCTCTCTATCTCTCTTCTCTCTATCTCTCTATCTCTCTATCTCTCTATCTCTCTATCTCTCTATCTCTCTCTCTCTCTCTCTCTCTCTCTCTCTCTCTCTCTCTCTCTCTCTCTCCTATCTCTCTATCTCTCCTTCTCTCTATCTCTCTCTCTCTCTATCTTCTCTCTCTCTCTCTCTCTCTCTCTCTCTCTCTATCTATCTCTCTATCTCTCAGGGAACATTATCCCGTTAGCTGCATGTAGGGTAAGGTGCAGGTAATTGTGTGTGTGTGTACGTGTACTCACCGAGCTGTACTCTGTGGCCTCCCGGGGATGGGGTCCAGACTCGGCTCCTAGACCACTTTGATCAGCATCATTGATTTCTGGCATCTTGGTCCTTGTCATACTTACTCTTGAAGCTGCGTATAAAGTTTGCTCCCTTTAAGGCGCGTGAAATTGCAAACGTAGAGAATGTACAAAGAAACTTTTACTGCACGTATAACTTCAATAAAGTACCTAAATTAATGGAAATATTTAAAAGTTTCTTGGTCTATACTTCCTGAAACATAGGCGAGACAGATAATTTGTCATGTACAGCTGGAAAGTCCTACAGGAATTGGTCCCAAATTTGCACAGAAATTATTCATTACGAAAGCGGGAAGTTCGGCAGAAAATGCCTCATCCTATTCATTCCACTTTTCAACCACCCTGAGACTTTAAAAAAAAAAATACTGGCCGGGAGTTTTGACTCACTCGCCACAGGTTCAAACCCTATCTGTACCATGGTTTACTTCCTTACATCCCTGTGGCTCATGTTTGTTTCCACCTTACCCCTGTGCCTCCTTAATCTTGGTCTTCCTAATTTAAAGAGTCTGATCCCATCTATCCCTCAGGATTTTGTGTCATAATCATGTCTCCTTTATGCTTCTCTCAGCCACGGTCGCCAGGTTTACTTGAACCTCTCATAATGTATTTCTCAGGGTTCAGGTATGGGCTCCGTGTTGGAGCCGCATACTCGGTGATTCTGAAAGATTTTCTGTTCAAGTTCATGAATACTATTCTGAGGTTTGCTAAGCTTGGATATGCCTCTGCAGTTTGTATATTTTTGGTTATAATCTAGGTGTTAAATTTACCCCCAGGTTCTTTTTACTCTGACATGTGCAACTTTTCGCTGACTATGTCTGGTCTTCCCTCAGTTATAATTTGCATGACCTTGCATTTAAGATTGAACTCGAAAAGTAACTTGTTTGACCATATCTGTAGTCTTTTCAGTCCTTCTGAGGTTTATTACTGTTCAAGGACTCCCCATCCCCTCCCTCTGTTAGGTTCACATATTAAACGGCCACTTAATTAGGTACACCCTGCTAGTACTGGATAGGCTCTCCCTTTGCCTCTAGACCAACCTGAATTCTTCGTGGCATGGATTCAATAAGGTACTGGAAACATTTCCTAGAGATTCTGGTCCATATTACCAAGATGGCAATATGGACTGAAGATTTGCCGGCTGCACTTTCATGCTGTGAATCTCCCCTTGCTCCACATCCCGAAGGTGCTCTTATTGGATTGAGATCTATTGACTGTGCAGGTCATTGTAATACACTAAACACATTTTAATGTTCGTGGAAATAGCTTAAGATGTGTTTTGTGACATGGTGTGACATGGAACATGTGAAGGATCTGAAAGTAATTATATCAGCGGACTTCTTTTTTTTTTTTTCAAAGAACACAAGACCACTGTCACGACAGCAGGAAGATGACAGTGTGGATATGAGAACTTTTAAACCAGGGGAAATAGTGCCAGTAGTGACACTTCAAATCGCTTGTGCTATCTCATTTAGAATATTGCTCATTGTTGACGGCCCCACTCAGAGCAGAGAAATATCGGAACTGAAACAGAATGATCATTTACAGCGCGCACGGAGCGCCTTAAAATCGTAAAATGTACTCACTGGAGTGGAGGAAATACATAATAGTATATACGGAAAATTCTTGAGGGCTTCGTCCCAAATCTGCACACTAGAGTGAGAGAGATGGGAGGAAGTGCAGAATAAACTCTGTGCTCACGTAGCCTCAGTTTCCTGTTCGTATCTGACAATAGGAGTGCTTCTGTAGCCCATCCACTTCAAGGTTCAGTCTGCTGCACTTTCGGAGAATCTTTTCAGCATACCGCTGCTGTAATATGTGGTTATTTGTGTTACTGTCTCCTTCCTGTCAGCTAGAGCCAATCTGGCCATTCTCTAACTTCTCATTAACAAGACGTTTTTACCCAAAGAACTGCCACTCGCTGGATATTTTTTTTCACACCATTCTCTATAAACTGTAAGAGACTGTTATGTGTGAACCTCACAGAAGATCAGCAGTTTCTGAGATACTCAAACCACCCTGTGTGGTACCAATGATCATTCCACAGTCAAAGTCACTTACATCACATATATTCCCTATCCATATGTTTTGCCTAAACGTAACATAAAAAAGAGCACTGCAGCAGGTCAACTGGCTCATGCGAGGCAGGTCCAAGTCACCTACCGTCCTAAGCCACTGACCCAAGCTAGTCAAGTCACATCCACTTAAAAAGGAAGGAACACTACATCAGACCTATTAGTACAAGCTAGTCAGGTTCAACTCACACCCATCCACACCCATTTGTGTATTTATCTAACCTATTTTTAAAATTACACAACGTTTTAGCCTCTGTAACTGTACTTGGGAATTTGTGCCACTCATCCACAACTCTATTACCAAACCAGTGCTTTTGTATATCCTTCCTGAATCTAAATTTTTCCAACTTGAAACCATTGCTGCGAGTCCTGTCTTGGCTAGATATTTTTAGCACATTATTTACATTCCCTTTATTTATTAATGTTTTCCATTTATACACCTCGGTCATATCCCCCCTTTCTTGAGAGTGCAGATTCAGAGCCCTAAGTCTATCCTCGTAGGAAAGATTTCTGATACCTGGGATCAACTTTGTCATCCTCCTTTGTACATTTTCCAGTACATTTATATCTTTTCTGTAATACGGCGACGAGAACTGTGCAGCATAATCTAAATGAGACATAACGAACGGTATATAGAGTTAAAGAACAATCTGAGGACTCCTGTTATTTATCCTTCTTGATATGAAGCCAAGAATTCTATTCGCTTTATTGCGAACCCTTACACACTGTTGTCTCGGCTTTAGATTATTGCTATCCAGAACTCTCAGATCTTTTCCACAATCAGAGATATTAAGATCTACATTATGTAGTCTATAAGTGTCATGGTTATTTACCTTTCCAACGCTTAGAACTTTGCATTTGTCTGTGTTCGTTTGCATCTGCCACTTCTGCGACCACTACACCAATCTATTCA
>NC_069454.1:4081011-4101011 GCF_026875155.1 Cherax quadricarinatus | reverse complement strand
TTGCTAGTACTTCAAAGATGATGAAGCTGCCTTTATTCTGTTTAATTGCCTTAGAAATAGCTATTAATGATGATTCAAGGCATTTACGTCTACAGGAATTGGGTTCTTTAATCACTAGGAAGACGTCGTTAAATTTCATCAGGTGATTGGCGGAATTCCGGTGTTGTACCCAGGTGTTATTTGGGTTATCGTTCCTACATGCATTAATGTAGGTAGTAGGCTGGTAAACAGCAACCTCCCAGGGAGGTACTACCGTCCTGCCAAGTGAGTGTGAAACGGAAACCAGTAATTTATTTTACATAATGGTAGGTTTGCTAGTGGCCTTTTTCTATCTCATAAACACGCGAGATAACAGGTATATCTTGCTACTACTGCCTGCACTTAGGTCACATTACACAGGCATGCACATCTATATATACATACTGTTTTTTTTATTCTTTATCCTTGATAGTTCTTGTTCACCTTTATTTCCTCTTATCTCCATGGGGAAGTGGAAAAGAATTTTTCCTCGGTAAGCTATGCTTGTCGTAGGAGGCGACTAAAATGCTGGGTGCAGTGGATTAGTAATCCCTTCTCCTGTACAAACTACTAAAAAAGAAAAGAAAAACTTTATAAAACTGGGATGTTTGTGTGTGGATGTAGTGCAGATAAGAAAGAGACGATTGCCAATGCCAATTAAAAGAAGTTGGATGTCCTAGCTCTAAGCGAAACAATGCTGAAGAGGGTAGGGGAGTTTTAGTTGGGAGAAATAAATGGGATTAAGTTGGGAGTATCAGAAAGTTAGAGCCAAGGAAGGGGTAACAGTAATGTTGAAGGATCAGTTATGGAATGAGGAGATGGAATATAAATGTATAAATTCAAGGATTATGTGCATTAAAATAAGGGTCGGATTCAAAA
Source organism: Cherax quadricarinatus (assembly GCF_026875155.1). NCBI lineage: Eukaryota > Metazoa > Arthropoda > Malacostraca > Decapoda > Parastacidae > Cherax > Cherax quadricarinatus. The sequence goes on along the minus strand of NC_069454.1, from coordinate 4,100,114 downwards.
AGTGGGTCATAATAAGTGTGTGCACCAGAAGAAGACAGGAATGTAAAGGAGAGAGAGATTTTGGGAGATATTAAGCAAATGTGTTGAACTTTGTATAGACAGGGGATTGGTTATAGGTAATACATATTTTAAGGAAAAAAAAAATGAGTTTACAAGATATAATATAGGGTGTAATGACAGTAGTGTGTTGGACTTTGTATTGGTAGATAAAAGACTGTTAGGTAGACTTCAAGATGTACATGTTTGTAGAGGGGCCACAGATAACAGATAACTTTTTTTAGTGGTAGCTACAGTGAGAGTAAAAGGTAGATGGGATACAAGGAGAATGGAAACAGCAAGTAAGAGAGAAGTGAAGGTTTATAAACTAGAGGAGGAAATTAGGGTAAGATGTAAACAACTACTGGAGGATAGAAGGGCTAGTGAGAGTATAGGCAATGAAGTTGAAGATGTATGGGGTAAGTTTAAGAATATAGTGTTAGTGTGTTCAGCAGAAGTTTGTGGTTACAGGAAAGTGGGTGCGGGAGGGAAGATGAGCGATTGGTGGAATGATGAGCTAAAGAGAATAGTAAGAGAGAAAAAAAATAGCATATGAGAAGTTTTTACAAAATAGAAGTGATACAAAGAAGGAGGACTATATGGAGAAAAAAAGATAGTTTAAGAGAGTGGTGAAGGAATGTAAAAAGAGGAAATGAGAGAGTGGGTGAGATGTATTAACAGATTTTGTTGAAAATAAGAAAAAGTTTGGGAGTGAGATTAATAAGTTGAGAAAACCCGGGGAACAAATGGATTTGACAGTTAAAAATATGAGAGCTGTTAAATGGAGAGATAGAGATATTGGGAAGATGGAGGGAATATTTTGAGGAATTGTTAAATGTTGATGAGGATAGGGAAACTGTGATTTAGTGTATTGGCAAGGAGGAAGAGCCAGTTGTGAGTGTAGGGGAAGAGCATGAGGCAGTGGGTAGAATGAAAGGGGATAAAGGAGCTGGGATTGATGGGATAAAGACAGATGTTAAAAGGAGGGGGAGATGTGGTTTTGTAATGGTTATTCTTTTATTTAAATGTATGGAAGAGGGTAAGTTCCTAGGGACTGGCCGAGAGCATGCATATTTCTTTTGTATAAAGGCAAAGGGGACAAAAGAGAGTATAAAAATTATTGGGGAATAAACCTGTTGAAAATAACTGGTAGAGTATGGTAGAGTTATTATTGAAAAAATTAAGATTAAGATGGAGAGCAGGATAGCAGATGAATAAGGAAGCTGTAGGAAAGGTAGGGATCAGGGGTAGACCAAGTGTTGACAGTGAAACATAGTTGAGCAGTGTTTAGATAAGGATAAAAAGGTTTTTATGGATTTGGAAAAGGCGTATTATAGGGTGGCTAGGGCGGGCAGTGTGGCAGATGTTGCAAATGTATGGAAAAGAAGGTAGGTTACTGAAAGCAGTGAAGAATTTTTACGAGGATAGTGAGGCTCAGGTTAGAGTATGTAGGAGAAAGGGAGATTATTTCCCAGTAAAAATAGGCCTTAGGAATGTGTGATGTCACCATGGTTGTTCAGTATATTTATAGATAGGGTTGTAAGAGAAGTGAATCCTCGGTGTTGGGAAGAGGAGTGGGGTTAAAAGATAAAGGATCTAACACAAAGTGGGAGTTGTCACAGTTGCTCTTTGCTGGTGATGCTGTGCTTTTGAGAGATTCTGAAGAGAAGTTGCAGAGGTTGGTGGACGAGTTTGCTAGGGTGTGTAAAAGAAAGAAATTAAAAGTGAATATAGGAAAGAGTAAGGTGATGAGGATAAACAAATTAGGTAACGAAGGAGGTGAATGTATTCAGATAATTGGGAGTGGTTGTGTTAAATGGGTCTGTGAAAGATGAGGTGAATCATAGAATTGATGAGGGGAAAAAAGGTGAGTGGTGCACTGGGGAGTCTGTGGAGACAAAGAACATTGTCCATGGAAGCAAAGTGGGGAATGTATGAGAGCATAGTTATACCAACACTCTTATATGGGTGTGAAACATGGAGGCAGTGTGTGGTGTGAATATAATGCAGAGAATCTGTAGTTTGGAAAATTAGGAGGAGGTGTGGGGTTACTGAAAGTATTATTCAAAGGGATGTGTGTTGGAGGAATCTGTTTGTTATTTAAGTAATGGAGTGATATGGTTTAAAAGAAATGGTATGTTTGAATTAGTGGTAGTAAGTGGAATTTGTCACAACCACCTTGATACATACTACTTAGTATGGGTTAATAGTCCTATGGTGCTCCATGTGTCTAAGAACATGAGAATAAAGGATCAGTGTAGTAGGACTACTGGCCCATGCTAGGCAGGTCTAAGTCACACCCACTGAAGTACTTTAACACAAAAACAGTATAATGTGATCTTTAATTGACTACGTTTCGCCCACACAGTGGGCTGTATCAAGTCACAAACAGATCTACCTGGGTAAATAGTACATAAGTATTTATAGGGTTTAGAGTTAGGTGGAGAATGCTGTGTAAGTTGGACTTGAGATGGACCTGTAAGGGACCGCCGAGAACGTTTAGTAGGTTGGATCTGAGACCGACTTTAACGGGCCGGAAGGGTGTGTATGTAGTTATCTAAGATAACGATAAAGAAGTTATTGGCAAGGAGTTCAGCTATGTTATAGAAGCCGTTGTTCTGGTTGAAACTGTTCGATATACAGATAAGTGATGATTCCAGGATTCTGCTGTATTGAGTGTTATTGCGTTTCTGCAGTTGATTAAATGGTTGTGTAAGTTTGGCGTTCAACACTTCCCACCATCACACAACCCAGGGAGGTTTGCAAATTGGCAACACTGGGACAGTAGGTACCTGCTACCTGTACTCCTACCGAAGGCTTCCCTTTCAGAATTCTGTAATAAATTAATATTGCGCTTTACTGATGAATTTACAAGACGTCTGGTTAACTTCTTAACCTGCCAGACACTTTTACAATGTCTCTTGTATAAAATTGTACTTGAGATACCTGATGAAAAAACCACAATAAATACGAACGAGCTTAGGGATGACTGACTTTCACACATGTGCTGACCTTGAAGATTAAAAAACATGTGCAGCAGTTGGGTATCTTTATAGATGAAACCTTTCGCTTACACAGTAGGCTTCTTCAGTCAAATACAGAATCAGCAGGAGTAGTGAAATAAAGATGATATAATCAGTCCATCAACCTTGGAGAAAAAGTATTTGAGGTGTTATTTTTCTCCCGGGTTGATGGACTCATTGATCATCTTTCAGTACTATTGTTCCCTTTGTATTTGACTAGAGAAGACCAGTGTGTAGGTGAAACATTTCATAAGTAGATACCCAACTGGGAGGAGGGAGGGAAGGAAGGAAGGAAGGGAAGGAAGGAGGGAGGGAGGGAAGGAGGGAAGGAAGGAGGGAGGGAAGGAAGGAAGGAGGGAAGGAAGGAAGGAGGGAAGGAAGGAAGGAGGGAGGGAGGGAAGGAAGGAAGGAAGGGGGGGAAGGAAGGGAGGGGAGGGAGGAGGAGGGAGGGAGAGAAGGAACGTAAATAATAGGTGAAGAATCAGACACATCCACCCCAGGCTGAGGGACTAATTACCGCAAACTCCTCATCTTCCACCTTTCTCTGCATTGGACTGAAGAAGCCACTGTGTGGCGAAACATTTCCAAATGTTACAAAAGTGTCTCATTTATCAACTTGTCGGTTTTGTAAACCATTTATTCACATTCTCAGCACATTATTTATATTTGTATGAATGGTTTAGAAAAACGACAAGTTGATGAGAAACTTGTGCAACATTTGGGTATCATCATTCTGGAGACTTTTCTAGATTCAAGACACCCAAATATTGCACAACATAATGTGCACTGTAACCTTAGTCTTCCTGTACATGGTGTGTGAGTTAGTGACCAGTTACTAGGTTTTATGTGACCTTGTTACAGTGTGCAGCATAAGCTTAGTGTCTTCGTGTCCCTGTGTGTAGAGTAGTGACCAAGTACTAGGTTTATGTGACCTTGTTACAGTGTGCAGCATAAGCTTACAGTGTCTTCCTGTGCATGGTGGTTGGCTGAGCCAGCCTGTGTTGCGGGGAGAGTGGCGTAGCTTACCTTGTAGCGTGGTGGAATTCTTGCTCTCAAGCAATTATTCTTTATGGAGTTCCCTGTAATTCCATGCAAACCGTGACTGTGGTGTGGTTTATAAGTGCCATGGTTATTTTCTTTTCCCAGGATTAGAACCTGACATTGGTCCACAGTGAACTGCATCTACCACATCACCGACCACTGCAGCAACCTATCTAGATCTTCGTGTAGTGTTCTTAGGGCTCTTAGAATTTGTTTGACGGCTCCATGGAGCTGAACTCTTCTCCAGGCTGAGGGACTGACCACCTCAAATACTTTTTCTCCAAGATTGATGGACTGATTACAACATCTTTGTCATTGCTACTACTCCCTCTGTATTTGAAGAAGCTTACTGTGTGGGCGAAACGTTCCATTAGTAAAGATACCTAACTGTTGCACATGTGTTATTCTTCATCTTCCTGGTAGTAGTTCCATCTGAAGCTCCTGGATATTCTGGAGCAGATAGACAGGTGCTGCCCTGAAGTGAAGAGTTCAGCTAACCGCTGTCTTTAAATATTATTGCCGTCAGTTTTATCTGAACTCATTTCAACTTCTGTTTCACCTACAGATGTCACTCTGGTGTCTAAATGTATGGTTTTGGGGTTAAGGTATTCAAATATAAAGTTTTTCCAGTCCATTTGAATATCCAAGTTTAAGCTTTTTATTTACGATCTGAAAAAAATGTGAAATTGCTCAAGATTATTAAGCTTAACATTTTATTAATACAATAAAGTACTTAAAAAAAGGAATATAGTAAGCAAGAGGAATTTTTAAAAGGCTAAACAGTGATTATAACTTTGATATTATATATTACAATATTTTACATTTCTCCCCACATAAATTTACAGTTCTCTATACAAAACAATTTAAATGACATCGGCATTCAAGAGTAATACAAGTTATGCATGTGCACTGTACTGGTAGTTCAGAAAACTTTGTGTAAACACAGTTCACGCTTCAGAATAATGCCGCTTGATGTTTTGTGTCACACAATCTATTTAAGGTGGAATTTCTGATACACTTTAGTGATTGTGCAGTGAATATCGAAGCTCATCATTTGGTTGATGGACATAAACTTTAACATTGTATTCTTTTCCTTTATCTAGTGTTTCTTGAGACAATGTTTTTCCTACAGAATTAAGTAAAATCTTTTTAGTGAAGGTTTTAAGCCAGACTGTTCCTACCTTGCTTGTGGGATCACAACCTGTAATGTCATGGACTTTAAATAGAATACTAGAAACTATAGCTCCAAGATGCTTGTGAAGCGGTACGTAACGTGCACTATCTCCCACTCCTACCTTAATTAATCCACATTTCTTCCAAACCTTTGGTGAAAGTTCAGAGATACATCGGCATCATTTGGTAATGCTATGAGGCATTTAATTCTGGACCGAACAACATAGAGCATACTGCTGATCATTGTAGCATCTACTTCATCGGTAGAGATATAGAGCTCAAGGCAGGTTTTAATCTCATGATTACTAATAGTGTGTGTATATCCCTGTTGTCATTTTTCCTGTTATGGTTCGACGTACGGCCGTTGTCACGAACCTCATTTTTGCCTTGTTGATGAAACAATTACTGGCAGACAATTGGAGCATATCTTTGTGTAGGAGGACCAGAACTTGTCCATCTGGATGGCAATAGGAATATCACACAAGGTGTCGTCTTTCTTCCATGATGAAGAGAATTGTATAGTATTTGGTGGAAATATAAACACAAATGCAGTATTCTCCACCTGACCTCAACATTCTGAACTATAAATACTCCGTACCTTCAACCATAGTCCGTGTTGACTTGAAAAGCCACTGTGTGGTGAATCTTGTCAATAAGGTCCTATACTGCATGTTTTATTTCCATTGGTGGTATTTTATACATTTATTTCATAGTATTTGTAATACATTGGCAGAAATGTCATATTCTTGCAAAGGTAAGATTACTTGCTCTTATACAGTCCTATCACTTCCTTATGTTAATCTTTGCTTGCGTCTTCATCTTCGGAGCTGCATGTAATCGTCAGAGTCCTTAATATTCAGAAATGTTAATAAAAGCGTTACATTTATATAATCGGGAGTCATCTGAAGTCTTATTCTTCTGAATCACAGAATTAAATTATTTAGTGAAAATCAGCTTTTTAAAAGTATCTCATGAGTTTTTTGCTGCTATGTAATTCAATTTACGCATGACTTTTTTCACTTCCAACTTTTGCGATGATGTTTTTTTAACCTTGATGAAAACAAATGTATCTTAGCATTATGTTTTGTGACATAAGTTTAACTTCAGTGTTGCTTATTATGTCTCCTCCAGCCAATTTGTTTACGAGATCATGAATTTCTGACAGAGGGAGTCCATATCAGTAAATTCATTGCCTCTTTGAAATGCAACATTTTGTAATGACGTTTCTTTTTTGGTCTTTAGGAGTTCTCTTAGTATTGTTAAGTAACCTTGCAGACATGTTTTGAGGTAAGTGTGTCAGCATCAAATACCTGAGTACCTCCACAACACCTGCACCAATATATATGTCATCTTAAGATAAATTATTTGTTCTGTCTAATTCAGTGATTGGGAACTTCTCCAGCACACCATTATGACTTATTTGTTAACACATTACACATCTACATACTTTGATGGAATAACTCAAGATAGAGGTGATCTTGCTGCAACTCTTCACCTTGTTTTGTGCGAGCATTTGTTGATGTCTTTGCTGACTAAAGTTTTATTCTTATTAACTTCTTTATCTCTTTTTTTCAGTTACTTTACCATAGTATATGATTTAAAGCTGTGATTAGTACCATGGTAGACAAATATCATTTTTTCTGATTCGTTATTTAGTCTTGTTGCCGCCACATCTCGAATCAGTTGCTTCCTTGTCTCTCTTCCTCTCATTTTCATTTGTGTTCACTGTTAGTGTTTCATCTGTAGTCTGGTGCATTATACACTTTCACATCAACGGATATTTCAGTCTTCATTATTTTTAAATTGAAACAATTTTGGTACCTCCACAATTCATTTTTCTTCATTCCATTACATGATCTCTACCTGAACACAAACTTGAAAGTAATTTTTATTTTTAATGTGGATATTCTTTATTTAAGGAAACCTTCTTCATAACAATACTTTCTATTTCAGTACTACCTGAATCACAACAATTTATAACATTAAATACTGGGAAATTATAATTTCATGTATCACCGTTTACGACCATTTCTCTTTTGGTTAATTGTATGAGGTCAGTGTGACGTGAAATTTGACATTTGAAAGTTGAATCCCTTGACCTCAAAATTATACATTTAAACACCAGAATGACATCTGTAGGTGAAATAGGATCTTAAATAAGTGCAGTTAAAATTTAATGGCAGCTATTTTTAAAGACGGTGTTTACAAAAAACTTGAAGACTATAGTGATGTCTACGTAAGTTTGTCTGCTTCTATTATATGTTTACTGAGTGATTCTCTTGGCTGCACACCTCAAGAATGTGCGATGTACACATCAGATATCTTTTTCGCTTTGGAGAGTACATTCCAAGTACCAATACTGTAAGGTGTTAGCAGTATAAATGCGATATTTGGTTCGTTGCGAACAGTAAACGACTTCTGTAATATCTGTAGCTCTGACATCTCCTGCCTTGACGGGAGCCAAAGAATATTCTACCTTAGAGAGGTAGTGGTGTTTCTCTCATCCCTATTGCAGACATTGACGAAAAACTAGCCACAGCATCGTGTCATACTTTGCGGACGATACAGAAAATAAGCATAAAAGTTGCCTCTGTAGAAGACCAAGAAAAATTGGCAAGCAAAATAACAAGATATTCAGTGGTGAGAGAAATTCCAACTGTTCAGCTATGCAAAGAATAAAGATATCAAATGGGGCATCGAATAAAAAAAAATAAGGACTATCTCACAGAGCGAGAGAAACATGTAAACTACTTGTCATGTGACCTATCATTTACAGGACATAATAAGAAATACTGTGAATGCCGGAAAATGACAGGGTGGATAATGAGATTTTTAAAGCAAGAAAGATACTACCATTGTTGACTCCGTTCTAAGGCAGGAGAAAGATCAGAGCTGGAAAAGGTACAGAGATCGTCTAAATGCATTTAAACTGCTGGTAACGCTATTTTACACTTATTTGGCTCCAATATTCCAGTACGTAATGCGGTTAAATTCCTTGGACGTCTTATTTGTCGAGTATCGTGGAAACCTTTCATCACCTCCCTGAAGGCTACTTTTATTAGTCGGCTGGATCTGGGCAAACCTTTAGCCCATTTTTCTTGAGGAGTTGCTACACCAACTCTTCGTCTTCATGCAGCTCTCGTCTAGTCTAAACTAGACTATGGAGATCAAGTATATTCCGCAGATTCCTCGACTACCTTTAATAAATTTGAAGCCATTCATCATCAGGGATTACGCTTATGTCTGGGAGCCTTTCCATCCTTCCTGGCTGTGAGGCTCTATACAGAGGAAGGCATTTCTTCCTTACTGGATTTTCATGGTGAATATCGCCTTCGTTATTCTGTTAGCTTCCACCACCTTCACGATCCGCGTACGTACAGAATTATCACAGATATTAGTAAATTTAATTGATCTAACTGTGGGCCCCATTTACTATAAGCCTTCAACCTTCGCGTCAGAACTGGAAACTGACCACATAATCTTTACCTCTCCACAGCTGCTTCTATCTCTGTATTTGTCACTTATGTATTCAACTGATGAAGCCTGCTCTGTAGGCGAAATGTTTCATAATAGTAAAGATATTTAACTGTTGCACATGTATAAATTTACCCTTATGTGAATAACACTTGTCTCCACACGGAGACAGAAATTCAGAAGATTAATTGATCTGTATATTTCGATCCTCTTCAGCAGAGGATCCCAGAAGAGGATCGAAATATACTAATCAAACAGTCTCCTGAGATTCTTGACCTTATATAGGAAAGCACTGGTTTGGTAATAGAGTTGTGGATGAGTGGAACAAGCTCCCGAGTACAGTTATTGAGGCTAAAACGTTGTGTAGTTTTAAAAATAGGTTAGATAAATACATGAATGGGTGTGGGTGGGTGTGAGTTGGACCTGACTAGTTTGTGCTGCTGGGTCTGGTACAGTGCTCCATCCTTGAGTGGGGATGACCAGACTGGGTGGGTCATTGGTCTAATCCGGGGGGTGGGTCATTGGTCTAATCCGGTGGGGGGGACATGGACCTGCTCCGCATGGGTCAGTAGGCCTGTTGCAGTGTTCCTTCTTTCTTATGTTCTTATGTTCTTATCCACTCAGTATTGTAGTTTTTCCTGCCTTCTTGGGAAATCCCGATGATTCAACTTTGTTCTTTATAAACAGAGAGTTCCATGAATCAGGGCCAGGTCCTGCATGTGTGGACCTGTTTTGTTTCCTTATTTATTTCTGAGGGATGTGTGCTTATGTTATACATGAGTCGAGGGAGTACGAAAACTCCCAAACAGGTTACAGGTAAATGTTTTGTAAGGTGGGCAGAGATGCTGAAAAAAAAATATCTCGGAATTCTCATCTCTCATGTCTTGTAGTTGACTGCTGGAAGTTGCTTGATATTGTTGATGGAAAAAGACCGTAATAGCAGTCAAGTCCTTGATCAGAAATTGATCGCACTTCCTACCGGATGTTCACCGACTGACCTAACCTGCAGGCTACCTGCACTTCGTTGAAGAATTAGACATTTGGAAATCTTTATTGAGGAAACGTTTCGCCAGATAGTGGCTTCGTCAGTGTAATACAGAGATGTGTTCAGTCCATCAAGATTGATGGACGTTTCCTCAATAAAGATTTGCGAATGTTACCTGCGAACAACTTACCTAGTTGTTCGCAGTTATCCAGTCATAGCTCCTGGCACCACCTCTTTACTCAGCAACTAGATTTATTGACTCCTGGTCTCCAGGGCTTGTTCATATCTACACTTAAAACTGTGTATGGTGTTTGCTTCTACATTTTTGTATAGTTGATGTGGTATGACGGATAGTTACCTCTTCTCTCACTCATTCCTGTATGTCATGTAGAAGGTATCGTAGCTACAGGACCCATAGTGGAAAAAAGTCCCATTGACTTAATTGAGTTATTGTAGGATAAATCTACATTTTCTGTACCCATAACGTGTGTGCCTTTTGTATATTATGTGCTCATGGCCTAAATAAATCCTTGCTTAAGACACATGTGCAACAGTTGGGCATCTTTATTGTTGAAACGTTTCGCCTACACAGTAGGCTACTTCAATTCAATAAAGATTTCCAGCTGTTGCATGCGTGTGTCTTATCAACTTGTCGGTATTTTATATAATTTCCAACCTAAATAAATCCTTGTTGACTTAATATCCTCATCCTGATGTATGAAAATCATCCTGTGTGATGGAGCAGGATGGGGAAAACAGCTGGCCTTTGTTCCCACTATTCTAAGTGTCATATAATGTAACCGCATACAGCTGACGTATTTTCTTTTGTTATCAGAGAAAAAAGTAACGCGAGGGTGAAGTAGGTGAAGAGAAGCCATGTTGTACCCAGCAGTCTTCCACCCCAACACACTCTCTGACTCACTCCCTCCTCCTAGGTGCTGGGCACTAGTGTGTGCTCCAGGTAGGCAACCCTCTTCCTCTTTAATCTCTTACACCTAAAATAGGGAAGGGTTACCTTGGTTATTCTCTCTCGTCTCTCTCTCCGTCTCTCTCTCCGTCTCTCTCTCCGTCTCTCTCTCCGTCTCTCTCTCCGTCTCTCTCCGTCTCTCTCTCCGTCTCTCTCTCCGTCTCTCTCTCCGTCTCTCTCTCCGTCTCTCCGTCTCTCTCCGTCTCTCCGTCTCTCTCTCCGTCTCTCTCTCCGTCTCTCTCTCCGTCTCTCCGTCCTCTCTCCGTCTCTCTCTCTCTCGTCTCTCTCTCGTCTCTCTCTCGTCTCTCTCTCGTTCTCTCTCGTCTCTCTCTCATCTCTCTCTCGTCCTCTCTCTCTCTCTCTCTCTCTCGTCTCTCGTCTCGTCTCTCGTCTCTCTCGTCCTCGTCTCTCTCGTCTCTCGTCTCTCTCGTCTCTCTCGTCTCTCGTCTCTTCTCTCTTCGTCTCTCTCGTCTTTCTCTCTCTCTCGTCTCTCTCCTCTCGTCTCTCTCTCTCGTCTCTCTCTCTCGTCTCTCTCTCTCGTCTCTCTCTCTCGTCTCTCTCTCTCGTCTCTCTCTCTCGTCTCTCGTCTCTTCTTCTTTCTCGTCTCTCTCTCGTCTCTTTCTCGTCTCTCTCTCGTCTCTCTCTCGTCTCTCTTCGTCTCTCTCGTCTCGTCCTCGTCTCTCTCTCGTCTCTCTCTCGTCTCTCTCGTCTCTCTCTCGTCTCTCTCGTCTCTCCTCGTCTCTTCTCTCTCTCGTCTCTCGTCTCTTGTCTCTCTCGTCTCTCGTCTCTCTCGTCTCTCTCGTCTCTCTCGTCTCTCTCGTCTCTCTCGTCTCTCTCGTCTCTCGTCTCTCGTCTCTCTCTCGTCTCTCTCTCGTCTCTCTCTCTCGTCTCTCTCTCTCGTCTCTCTCTCTGTCTCTCTCTCGCTCTCTCTCTCGTCTCTCTCTCTCGTCTCTCTCCTCTCGTTTCTCTCTCGTCTCTCTCTCTCGTCTCTCTCTCTCGTCTCTCTCGTCTCTCTCTCTCTCTCGTCTCTCTCTCTCGTCTTCTCTCTCTCGTCTCTCTCTCTCGTCTCTCTCGTCCTCTCTCTCTCGTCTCTCTCTTCGTTCTTCTCTCTCGTCTCTCTCTCGTCTCTCTCTCTCGTCTCTCTCTCTCGTCTCTCTCTCTCGTCTCTCTCTCTCGTCTCTCTCTCTCGTCTCTCTCTCTCGTCTCTCTCTCGTCTCTCTCGTCTCTCTCGTCTCTCGTCTCTCTCGTCTCTCGTCTCTTTCTTCGTCTCTCTCGTCTCTCTCTCTCGTCTCTCTCTCTCTCTCTCGTCTCTCTCTTCGTCTCTCTCTTCGTCTCTCTCGTCTCTCTCTCTCTCCGTCTCTCTCTCCTCTCTCTCTCGCTCTCTCTCTCTCTCTCGTTCTCTCTCTCTCTCGTCTCTCTCTCCTCTCGTCTCTCTCTCTCGTCTCTCTCTCTCTCGTCTCTCTCTCGTCTCTTCTCTCTCTCGTCTCTCTCTCTCGTCTCTCTCTCTCTCGTCTCTCTCTCTCCTCTCCTCTTGTCTCTCCTCTCTCGTCTCTCTCTTCTCTCGTCTCTCTCTCTCGTCTCTCTCTCCTCGTCTCTCTCTCGTCTCTCTCTCTCTCGTCTCTCTCTCCTCGTCTCTCTCTCGTCTCTCTCTCGTCTCTCTCTCTCTCGTCTCTCTCTCGTCTCTCTCTCTTGTCTCTCTCTCGTCTCTCTCTCTCTCTCTCTCGTCTCTCTCTCGTCTCTCTCTCGTCTCTTCTCTCGTCTCTCTCTCTCTCTCTCGTCTCTCTCTCGTCTCTCTCTCGTCTCTCTCTCTCGTCTCTCTCTCGTCTCTCTCTCGTCTCCTCTCGTCTCCTCTCGTCTCTTCTCGTCTCTCTCTCGTCTCTCTCTCGTCTCTCTTCGTCTCTCTCTCGTCTCTCTCTCGTCTCTCTCTCGTCTCTCTCTCTCGTCTCTCTCTCTCGTCTCTCTCTCTCGTCTCTCTCTCTCGTCTCTCTCTCTCGTCTCTCTCTCTCGTCTCTCTCTCTCGTCTCTCTCTCTCGTCTCTCTCTCTCGTCTCTCTCTCTCGTCTCTTCTCTTCGTCTCTCTCTCTCGTCTCTCTCGCTCGTCTCTCTCTCTCGTCTCTCTCTCTCGTCTCTCTCTCTCGTCTCTCTCTCTCGTCTCTCTCTCTCGTCTCTCTCTCTCTCGTCTCTCTCTCTCTCTCGTCTCTCTCTCTCGTCTCTCTCTCTCGTCTCTCTCTCTCGTCTCTCTCTTCGTCTCTCTCTCTCGTCTTTTCTCTTCGTCTCTCTCTCTCGTCTCTCTCTCTCTCTCCGTCTCTCTCTGTCTCTCTCTCTCTCTCCTCTCTCTCTCTCTCTCTCTCTCTCTCTCTCTTTTCTCCTCTCTCTCTCTCTCTCTCCTCTCTCTCTCTCCCCTTCTCCCTCTTCCTCCTTCCCCCACCAATAATGGAAAATGTACAAAGGAGGATGACAAAGTTGATCCCATGTATCAGAAACCTTCCCTATGAGGATAGACTAGGGGCCCGAAACTGCACTCTCTAGAAAGACGTAGAATTAGGGGGGATATGATTGAGGTGTATAAATGGAAGACAGGAATAATAAAGGGGATGTAAATAGTGTGCTGAAAATATCTAGCCTAGACAGGACTCGCAGCAATGGTTTTAAAGTTGGAAAAATTCAGATTCAGGAAGGATATAGGAAAGTACGGTTTGGTAATTGAGTTGTGGATGAGGGAACAACTCCCAAGTACAGTATAGAGGCCAGAACGTGGTGTGTTTTAAAAAAAATAGGTGATAAATACATGAGTAGATGTGGGTGGGTGTGAGTTAGACCTGATAGCTTGTGCTACCAGGTCGGTTGCCGTGTTCCTCCCTTAAGTCAATGTGACCTGACCTGACTAGGTTGGGTGCATTGGCTTAAGCCGGTAGGAGACTTGGACCTGCCTCGCATGGGCCAGTAGGCCTTCTGCAGTGTTCCATCGTTCTTATGTTCTTATGTTCTTATAATGGTATTACAATAGTAGACATGGTTGACAGGTTGGCAACAGAGTTTGCGTAAATGAGGAGAAATCGAAGTGAGGAGGCATTATATACGGTGTTCCACAAGGGGCCTTTGTTGTTCACAATATACATAAATGACACAGATGAGCAAGTTTGCCCATGACACTAAAATAGGCCGTCAGATAAATTCTGATAAGGACACTAGATCGCTACAGGAAGATCTGGTCGGAGATGTGGCAGATGCAGTTTCATGTAGACAACTGTATGGTTCTAAGCCTGGGAAAACAATAACCATGGCACTTATAAACTGAATGATGTAGGTCTTAATCACTGTAAACATGCAAGAGATGTAGAAGGTCTGGTTAGCAGTAATTTAAGGCCAGCAGTGTCCAAGTGTTCATAATATATGAGGACGGATAAATAATACGAGTCCTGGGGTTATCTTTGGTATGGCAGATCACCAACAGATTGACCAGGAAGACCATGGTTGGCGGACGGAGAATCGAGCCTGAGCTGATGGGGCTTTGTATAAAGTTTCCTTCGTACCAAGTGATAACAGAATCCACTCAAATGATATTACACTAGGTTTGATCTTCACTAACAACGAAGAATTAATAAGAATAACATTGCTGCCAGTGCATGGAATGTTGAATTTCTTTCCCTGGAACGCAGGCGAGAAACACACATGATAATATACACTTGGAAAATCCTAGAGGGATTAGCACCAAACTTGCCCACGAAAATCACCCCCTACGAAAGCAAAAGACTCGGCAGGAGATGCAACATTTCCCCAATGAAAAGCAAGGGCGCCACGAGTACACTAAGAGACAACACAATAAGTGTCCGGGGCCCAAGACTGATCAATTGCCTCCCAGCATATATAAGGGGGATTACCAATAGACCCCTGGCTGTCTTCAACAAGGCGCTGGATAGGTACCTAAGGTCAGTACCTGATCAGCCAGGCTGTGGTTCTTACGTTTGTTTATGTGCGTCCAGCAGTAACAGCCTGGTTGATCAGGCTCTGTTCCACCACGACGCCTGGTCTCAGACCGGGCCGCGGAGGAGTTGGCCCCCGAAACCCTCTCCAGGTATATATACAAAGATCGAATAACATGTATCTCTGAGAAAACGTGAAAGATTATATTAATGACCTCAGAAGGCCACACAGCTAATGTAACTTGATATAAGTACTCATCCCTAGAATTCGAAAAAAAAAAATATACCCACTCATGTATCCGGATCTGATTGGAAGTGTTCCATATTTATAAAGAATTACAAAATACCACTAGGAAAAGCCCAGTATTATTTTGAAAAAGAGTTTAAATCTAGGGGAAAATGCCAGAGGATTTTTAGAAGTGCAGACATGGTTTGTTTACATAAAGAAGGGATCCCACATCATGCAAGTCTCTGAAAGTGATGAGACGTCAGCTTGTAAACATTATGGAACACCTTGCATGGAAATAAGTCACTCTGTCTGACTTTTTTGGGTTATCCTAGGTTCTCTACACATATGCTGCTATGTATGATAATTCTATGTAACTGAATAAACTTACTTACTTGCAAACATTATGGTACAGCATAACCTGGAGTTAGCAATAAGGGAGGAAGTACACACTAATCCCAGTGAAAATCAGGGTCGCTGTGAGCGCAGTAAGAGAACATTATATCAGCATCTGTGATCCCAGACTATTTAGTATCTTACCAGAAACACTGCTGGAATAAGTGGAGAAGTCTTGAAGAAGAAACAAGACAAGTACTTCCACCAAGTGTCGGATCAACCAGGTTATGATGGATATGTGGGCCAGCAGCGGCAGCCTGGTTGACCAGGCTGTTGCTGCTGGCCCGGGGCCAGGCTGTGGGATTAGAAAAACTCAGGAAACTTATCAAAGGTAAAGGTACGGGAGGCCAGACCTCCACCTCTGCTGGTACTGACACACAGGGAGGCTAGACCTCCACCTCTGCTGGTACTGACACAGAGGGAGGCCAGACCTCCACCTCTGCTGGTACTGACACACAGGGAGGCTAGACCTCCACCTCTGCTGGTACTGACACACAGGGAGACCAGACCTCCACCTCTGCTGGTACTGACACACAGGGAGGCCAGACCTCCACCTCTACTGGTACTGACACACAGGGAGGCTAGACCTCCACCTCTGCTGGTACTGACACACAGGGAGGCTAGACCTCCACCTCTGCTGGTACTGACACACAGGGAGGCTAGACCTCCACCTCTGCTGGTACTGACACACAGGGAGGCTAGACCTCCACCTCTGCTGGTACTGACACACAGGGAAGCTAGACCTCCACCTCTGCTGGTACTGACACACAGGGAGGCCAGACCTCCACCTCTGCTGGTACTGACACACAGGGAGGCCAGACCTCCACCTCTGCTGGTACACACAGGGAGGCCAGACCTCCACCTCTGCTGGTACACACACGGAGGCCAGACCTCCACCTCTGCTGGTACTGACACACAGGGAGGCCAGACCTCCACCTCTGCTGGTACTGACACACAGGGAGGCTAGACCTCCACCTCTGCTGGTACTGACACACAGGGAGGCCAGACCTCCACCTCTGCTGGTACTGACACACAGGGAGGCCAGACCTCCACCTCTGCTGGTACTGACACACAGGGAGGCCAGACCTCCACCTCTGCTGGTACTGACACACAGGGGGGTCAGACCTCCACCTCTACTGGTACTGACACACAGGGAGGCCAGACCTCCACCTCTGCTGGTACTGACACACAGGGAGGCCAGACCTCCACCTCTGCTGGTACTGACACACAGGGAGGCCAGACCTCCACCTCTGCTGGTACTTACACACAGGGAGGCCAGACCTCCACCTCTGCTGGTACTGACACACAGGGGGGCCAGACCTCCACCTCTGCTGGTACTGACACACAGGGGGGCCAGACCTCCACCTCTGCTGGTACTGACACACAGGGAGGCCAGATCTCCACCTCTGCTGGTACTGACACACAGGGGGGCCAGACCTCCACCTCTGCTGGTACTGACACACAGGGAGGCCAGACCTCCACCTCTGCTGGTACTGACACACAGGTATTACCAGCATTGATCTTCGTAGCTGCCAAGAACGCTTCGTGAAAGTCATTGTAATAAAAGTGCATAATAAACTGTGAAAGTAATAATGTTTGGAGGTAAAGACCTCAAAACCAATCACAGATGTCACAGATGTGGCCCCTTTCTCAGCGGGTAGCTCTGAGAGCACCCGTAAACTGCAATAATTTGACAGTTAATGTTGTAGGGTTGGGCTTATGGCATGAACGTCACCTAAGGTCCATCAAGGGAGCTTCCTTGATACTGCTGAGAGGATATTGATTGAAGGACTTGGGTTTGTCTTCCTCTTACAAGGATTAAACATGATTGCTGTCCATTTCCCAGGCTCTGTAAGAACCCTCCGGGTTTAGTGCCTCCCCGTTATAATAATAATAATAATAATAATAATAATAATAATTATAATAATAATAATAATTTGCAACCTCACAATTTGTAGTCCTCAGAATTCTTTGGCCCCCACTCTTATACTTCACCATTTCAACTTTCAAATTTTGAGGCTTCATCAACCAGCCGGTTCTCTTAATAACTGTTGCCAAGACAGTCAGTTGGGTGACTGTTAAATGAATGTTAAATTCATTACTGAATCTTAGGTCCACCTTCCAGGTATCACCAACATACCCACAGCAGTTCTCAAGAGGGACCTCAACAGATTCCTCAAAACAGTTCCTGGTCATGCGGGTTGTGGTTCACACGTTGGACTGTGGGCGGTGGGCACTAACAGCTTGACCGATAAGGTCAGCAACCAGGAGGCCTGGTCTGGGACCGGGCCGCTGGGGCGCTGATCTCCGGAAGCGACTCTAGGTAGGATGGGTTGCATAAACCACAATAAACATATCTTGACTACCGAAGTGGTAATAACAGTAAACCTAGAACTTGGAAACGTCGAAGTCTGGCTCGGTGAGGAAACTCATGCTCATTAAAATATACTTGTGTGCGAGAAGTGATGGTCTATAAATGGTTATCAGTGGTATGGTGATACCGACAATCTGTGGAAAAGGACTCTTGTGTACAGTTCAGGACATTTATTAAGGAAACGTTTCGCCACGAATGGCTTCTTCAGTCCTTAGAACTGAAGTTACTCGTGGCGAAACGTTTTCTTTAATAAATATTCTGAACTGTACAGCAGTGTCCTGTTCCATAGCGGAATATAAAGTTTCTGTATTCCACTAAGTGTGTGAGTTTATTCTAGTTTACTGGTGATCCCTTGTCAGTGATAGTTGTGAAAGTATAAACGTTTGGCCCTCACACGGCCTACATTTGTCACTGGTAAATATAGTGTGGAAAGTTGTGAACCCGACCGTTATGTGTATCTCTGGTGATGTCGTTATGCTGCTGGTAATGCCACTCTGAAGCATCAGAAAGTGAAGGAGTGACTAAGTTCCTAGACTGAGAGGAGTCTGGAACATGTTAGTACGAGATAACAACAACGATGAAATCAAATCGGCTGACCAAACGAAGTATCTTGGTACAGACCTGAAATCAACTTGGACAACTTCTACTAGTGAGAAAATGGCTGGATTTGAGAGGGACGTGACCTCCCAACGACTACATTCTTACCTCTACTGGCGGCCTAAATTTTACCTCCTGGCGGTATATAAGGCTCCAACCTGTCACTTCAACTCCATATTGTTTCAGACTATGGAACAATACTCTTCTCCAGACTGAGGGACTGACCACCTCAAAACTTCAAGGGTGATGGACTGATTACATCGTCTTCAAGCCTCTTCTGCTTCTATCAACTTTTCTGTACTCGACTGAAGAAGCCTACTGTGTAGGCGAAACGTTTCGAAATAAAGATACCTAACTGTTGTATGTGTCTTACCTAACAACTCTGGCTCACAGCTGGCGGAAGCTTCATCCTCTACTTAGTTCTATATTACATAGCAATAAAAATTTAATTAAGGTAATACTAGGGAAGGCATTAAGATAAGCTGAGGGAACTCTTAACCTAACCCTGTAAACATCAAAGTGTAGAGGTAATGGCAGATATCAGGAGACCTCCACGGTCCATATCAAGGTTGATGAGTAAGACACAGGTACAGTGGAGAGGTAAAGATGGTATGATCAGTCCATCAGCCTTGAAGTAGTTTTGAGGGGGTCAGTCACTCAGCCTGACTACCTCAAAACTGCTAGACTGAACACGTCAACTTTACCTCTCCACTGTTTCTGCTATGATTTCTGTATTTGACTGATGAAACCTACTGTGTAGGCGAAACGTTTGGACGATGAATATACCCAACTGTTGCACCTCAAGGTAGGTAGACCCACCTACTTGCTGGTGTTGTCTACTATTTTCACAGTTATACATAGCGAGGTTATCTGCAGAGGATTAGCTACA
>NC_069454.1:3963511-4078511 GCF_026875155.1 Cherax quadricarinatus | reverse complement strand
ATGGTAGTGTAGGATAGGTATTCTCCAGTATGGTAGTGTAGGATAGCAGGTATTGTCCAATATGGTAGTGTAGGATGGCAGGTATTGTCCAGTATGGCAGTGTAGAATACCAGGTATAGTCTATCAGTATCATAGTGTAGGATAGGTATTGTCCAATATGGTAGTGTAGGATGGCAGGTATTGTCCATCAGTATGGTAGTGTAGGATGGCTGGTATTGTCCAGTATGGTAGTGTAGGATGACTGGTATTGTCCAGCATGGTAGTGTAGGATAGCTGGTATTGTTTAGTATGGTAGTGTAGGATGGCAGGTATTTTCCATCAGTATGGTAGTGTAGGATGGCAGGTATTGTCCAGTATGGTAGTGTAGGATGGCAGGTATTGTCCAGTATGGTAGTGTAGAATAGCAGGTATTGTCCAGTATGGTAGGGTAGGATGGCAGGTATTGTCCAGTATGATAGTGTATGATGGCAGGTATTGTCCATCAGCATGGTAGTGTAGGATGGCTGGTATTGTCCAGTATGGCTGTGTAGGATAGCAGGTATTGTCCAGTATGGTAGTGTAGGATGGCAGGTATTGTCCAGTATGGTAGTATAGGATGGCAGGTATTGTGCATCAGTATGGTTGTGTAGGATAGGTATTGTCCAGTATGGTAGTGTAGGATGGCAGGTATTGTCCAGTATGGTAGTGTATGATGGCAGGTATTGTCCATCAGTATGGTAGTGTAGGATGGCTGGTATTGTCCAGTATGGTTGTGTAGGATAGCAGGTATTGTCCAGTATGGTAGTGTAGGATGGCAGGTATTGTCCATCAGTATGGTAGTGTAGGATGGCAGGTATTTTCCATCAGTATGGTAGTGTAGGATGGCAGGTATTGTCCAGTATGGTAGTGTAGGATGGCAGGTATTGTCCATCAGTATGGTAGTGTAGGATAGCAGGTATTGTCCAGTATGCTAGTGTAGGATGGCAGGTATTGTCCATCAGTATGGTAGTGTAGGATGGCTGGTATTGTCCAGTATGGTTGTGTATGATAGCAGGTATTGTCCAGTATGGTAGTGTAGGATGGCAGGTATTGTCCATCAGTATGGTAGTGTAGGATGGCTGGTATTGTCCAGTGTGGTAGTTTAGGATAGCAGGTATGGTCCAGTATGGTAGTGTAGGATGGCTGGTATTGTCTAGTATGGTAGTGTAGGATGGCAGGTATTATCCAGTATGGAAGTATAGGATGGCAGGTAATGTCCAGTATGGTAGTGTAGGATGGCTGGTATTGTCCATCAGTATGGTAGTGTAGGATGGCACGTATTGCCCAGTATGGTAGTGTAGGATGGCACGTATTGAAAAAGATTTAGGAGTTCTGGTTAGCAGTAATCTGAAACCAAGACAACAGTGCATAAGTGTTCGCAATAAAGCTAACAGAATCCTTGGCTTCATATCAAGAAGCATAAATAATAGGAGTCCTCAGGTTGTTCTTCAACTCTATACATCCTTGGTTAGGTCTCATTTAGTTTATGCTGCACAGTTTTGGTCACCGTATTACAGAATGGATATAAATGCTCTGGAAATCATACAAAGGAGGATGACAAAGTTGATCCCATGTATCAGAAATCTTCCCTATGAGGATAGACTGAGGACCCTGAATCTGCACTCTCTTGAAAGGCGTAGAATTAGGGGGGATATGATTGAGGTGTATAAATGGAAGACAGGAGTAAATAAATGGGATGTAAATAACGTGCTGAAAATATCTAGCCTAGACAGGACTCGCAGCGATGGTTTCAAGTTGGAAAAATTTAGATTTAGAAAGGATAGGGGAAAGCACTGAGTATAAGAACATATGAAAGGAGGAACACTGCAGCAGGCCTGTTGGCCCATACTAGGCAGGTCCTTTACAATCCTTCCTGCTAAAAAAATATTTGCCCAACCCAGTTTTCAGTGCTATCCAAGAAATAAGTTTTGATAATTCTATTTACTCATGCAAGTCCCACTCAAATCCGGCTTAAGCCGGTAGGAGACTTGGACCTGCCTCGTATGGGCCAGTAGGTCTGCTGCAGTGTTCCTTCTTTCTTATGTTCTTATGTATTTATCCAACCTAAGTTTGGCAGTAGAGTTGTGGATGAATGGAACAAACTCCCAAGTAACGTTATTGACACTTAAAATGTTGTGTTGTTTTAAAAATAGGTTAGACAAATATATGAGTGGGTGTGAGTTGGACCTGACTGGATTGGGCCAGTAGGTAACTTGGATCCTGTTGAAGAATTGGGACACTTATGCAACACATGGGAATGTTTATTGAAGAAACATTTCGCCACACAGTGGCTTCATCAGTCCAATACAAAGTTGAAATCGGTAAGGAGAGGAGAAGTTTGAGGTAATCAGTCCCTCAACCTGCAATCGATATGTTCAGTCCATCACTCTTGTAGGAAGTGCAGCATAGGGCCAGAGAGGTGGCTTATATACTGCAGAACGGTGAGGTGAAGCAGGAGGAGGCGGAATCACAGTGGGACCTTCCACTAGTGTAAGTAGGTCGTCGTCCAAAGGTTGGACAAGCGTTGAAGTCTTTGTACCAAGATACCGTTCTGCAGTATATAAGCCACCTCTCTGGCCCTATGCTGTATTTCCACTCGTGTGAGTGTGAGTTTTCATCAGAGCTGCCTCCTGGTGTTATTATTGCAACAATATTATTTGCTATATTCCTCCATTTTAGGTGCCTTAAGTTGAAATCCCCCAGGAGCAAGATGTTGGGTGCAGGAGCTGGAAGATTTTCCAGACAGTGGTCAATTTTTAACAGCTGTTCCTGGAATTGCTGGGATGTTGCATCCGGAGGCTTGTAGACTACCACAATGACTAGGTTTTGGTTCTTGACCTTTACTGCTAAAACTTCCACTACATCATTTGAGGCATTTAGCAGTTCTGTGCAAACAAGTGACTCTGCAATGTACAGGCCAACCTCCCCCCCCTTTTGCCTGTTCACTCTGTCACATCTGTATAGGTTGTAACCTGGGATCCATATTTCGTTGTTCAAGTGATCCTTTACGTGGGTCTCAGTGAAAGCCGCGAACATTGCCTTTGCCTCTGCAAGCAGTCCACGGATGAAAGGTATTTTGTTGTTTGTTGCTGCCTTTAGACCCTGTATATTTGCAAAGAAGAATGTCATCGGACTGGTGGTATTGTTGGTACTGGGGGGGGATTTTTTTCCGGCATTAGTATCTGTATCTGTTGGTTTGGAGTGGAGGCCATCGACTGTGGTTCCACTCCAGGAATGACTGGATTTGGTGTACGATTTCTGCCATTTCCTGCCAGTTTTTTTTCCTTCCTGGCACTAAAAAACCTCTCCCTCTTGAGTGGCTGTGGCTACCCAGGTTTTCCCATGGCCTGGATGTTTTGTATCTTTTCGTCCCCTTTAGATGGTGTGCCTGGCAATTTAAGTTATAGCACAGTCTTTCCTGTACTGAAGAGGTACATATTTCAGGGTGAAAAAGCTTACAGGAAGGGAGTTTGCATTTTCCTATTGTCATATGGGCATGGCATTTTCTAGGGTGGTCATAGTTGCACGTCCCGTCTGTTTTTCCAGATTTCCCATGCCAGCAGATACCAAGTGCATAGTATGTGCACAGGCTTGGTTTCCGCTTGCCTTGGGTTTCTTTGACTGTATTCCCCGTTGGTGCATGTTTCCCTGTCTTATTCCTATCCTCCCTAGCACCAACAATGGAGCTCCCACCAGTTGTTTTTGGTAATATATCCTCACTATTGCTAGTGGAGTCCTCTTGTTTGCTATTTCCTGTGGTATATCTAGTTTGCAATATTGGTTTTATTTTATCTTTGACTACACTTGTTTCCCCACTAGTAGATACGCGATAGAGAATGGAAGATGTCCTCTGTACCAAGAGTCAGATACAAAGGCAGCAGGTGTAGGAGTGAAATGAAGATTATGTAATTAGGCCATCACCCTTAGAAAAATAGCATTTGAGGTGGTCAGTCCCTCAGCCTGACTGAGGGACTGACCACCTCAAATGACAAAACAGAATATTCACTTAAAATAGTCCTTAATATATCACTCATAGAAGACTACCCAGACTACTAACACCAGTCCCCAAGACCTGACACGGGGACTCATCTGTCTTCCGACCAGTGCCTCTCACCACGTACTCACTTCTTAAATCTCAAGGGGATGAGGAGGGAGTGGGGATAGTGGAAGGGAAGTGGGGGGGGGGAGGAAGGTCTGGAGTGGGGAGGGAAAGTACCGGGGTTATAAATCCAGCAGCTTGGCATCTTTTTGACACATCAGTGAAGTATTTTCTCTGTTGACATTTGTAGTTCATGACGTCGTGAGGCATGGAAAGTAGTGGTTCGGTGAGCCAGGGGTGCCAGAAGTGCCACACGCAAGGTTCGTTACCTGCTTGATATGTGCATTGGTGAGGTGGGTAGGTGTGGGTAATTGGAGGGTTTAAAAAACACAGTTTTTTAAAGCACAATAAGGAAACACTGTCAGCAACTTACCAGAAACACTGCTAGGGAAAGTGTAAAAGTCTTCTGTAGGAAACTGGACAAGTATCTTCACCAAGTGCCAGATCAGCCAGGCTGTGATAGATATGTGGGGCAGCGGGCCACCAGCAACAACAGCCTGGTTGACAAAGCAAACACCAGACAAGCCTGGCCCATGGCCAGGCTTCAGGGGTAGAAAAACTGTGGTAACTCATCAAAAGCATAAAGGTAAAGGTCCAGTCTCTCTCAGGTACTTTCCTTGATTTTATAAAGGTCTCCACAACCCTGATAACTTGTGGCTAGAGGTCAGCTCCCCGGGGAAAATTCACCCTGTGGTTTCTATGGTAATGTCAAGGGACTCTATCCCCTGACATTACTAGGGTGTGAAGGTATCAGGGGATTAGCACTAGATACTAGGGTCACAGGCAGGTAGATACAAGGGACCCTCTCTAAAGGTCGCACCACATCTCTCAATTCTAACAAACAAGATATTGGAGAGAGAAAGTCTCAGTATATATAAACTGGGGCCCAAGACTTTTCAACTGCCTCCCATAGGCATATCGGGAATTTACCAATAAACCCCTGACTGCCTTCAAGAGGGAGCTGGACAGATACCTGAAGTCAGTACCCAGTCAGCTGGGCTGTGGTTCGATCGTTGGACTACGTGCGTCCAGCAGTAACAGCCTGATTGATCAGTTTCTGATCCACCGGAAGGCCTGATCAAGGATTGGGCCGCGGGGGCGTTGACCCCTAGAAGACCTTCCAGGTAGAGCACAAACTTTGATGTGTGCATGTGCACGTTGCGAGAGTGCACACTACGAACCTTGATGTGTGGGTGTGCACGTCCTCCTGGGAGTGCACACTGCAAACCTTCATGTGTGCATGTGCACGTCCTGGGATTGCACACTGCATGCGCTGGTTTCATTACTCCCTCGCTCCGACTCTGCGGTATCAACTTTGTATTCATGGGGAAGCTGTAAACCCTTAGGGGGTCATACATCCCATGCTACCTTCACTATGGTGTATTGATATATACCTAGTTGGACGAATCTTATTAGTCAGGTGGCCCAATGGTAACGCACTACTCTGGGGTTTTAGGACTTGGCACGGATTCAAACCCTGCCCGTTCCATGATTAGTCCTCTAAGGACTTGGCACCGGGGGCGTTGACCCCCGGAACACCCTCCAGAATTAGAGTTTTTAGATTGCAGTTAGAATCCTGAGTAGATTTATAACCCACTATGATAACATGAACGTAGATATGTACGTTTATGGTAAGTTTTATTTAGAGAGTGACTGGTGATGTAGTGGCCAGGCTTAGGTTACGTTGTAAGTACTTCAGGTAGATACCAGCGACTCGTTAATTTACAATATAAGCGCAGAATTGTGCCACAAACTATTGGCTTGACCAACTGCGTATATAGTTGTGATATAACCTTGGGTCTTGTGTTGTTTATAATTAATGAAACGTACTGTTGCCTTGGTTTCAAATTCCTGCTTGTCACTACTCCCAAGTCCTTGCCACATCAGCTGTGATTAATGTTCTTCATTATTTAGTATACAGATGACGAGGTTAGTGCCTTTTCACAGGATTAAGATGTTGAGATTGTTTACATTATGCTGTGCCTGCCAGTTACTCAGCCACAATGTTATTCAAAGCTTCCTGGTGGGTTTATACTTTCTCAGCCTGTATTTGTGTTATTGAGCCATGTCGTTATCTGCTAACAAAGTCATGGTCTTTAATGTTCGCTGGCGTGATTGTGTGTGTAGGGTAGGTGTGTATGTACTCACCTATATGTGGTTGCAGGGGTCGAGTCATGGCTCCAGGCCTCGCCTCTTCACTGGTCGAAACTATCACTCTCTCCCTGCTCCATGAGCTTTATCATACCTCTTATTAAAGTTATGTACAGATCCTGCCTCTACTACATCACTCCAAACTATTCCACTTCCTGACAACTCTGAATGAAGAAATACTTTCTAATACCCCTGTGGCTCAACTGAGTCTTCAACTTCCAGTTGTGACCCCTTGTTGATGTGTCCCATCTCTGGATCATCCTGTCTTTGTCCACCTTGTCAGTTTCTCTCAGTATTTTATGTTGTCATTTTATCATGTCTTCCCCCTGGTGGCCCGGTGGCCTGGTGGCTAAAGCTCCCGCTTCACACACGGAGTGTCCGGGTTCGATTCCCGGCGGGTGGAAACATTTCGACACGTTTCCTTACACCTGTTGTCCTGTTCACCTAGCAGCAAATAGGTACCTGGGTGTTAGTCGACTGGTGTGGGTCGCATCCTGGGGGACAAGATTGAGGACCCCAGTGGAAATAAGTTAGACAGTCCTCGATGACGCACCGACTTTCATGGGTTATCCTGGGTGGCTAACCCTCCGGGGTTAAAAATCCGAACGAAATCTTATCTCTTATCTTATCTCCTGTCCTCCAGTATCGTCAGGTCAATTTCCCTTATTCTCTCCTCGTAGGACATGCCCCTTAGCTTTGGGACTAATTGGCTGCAAACCTTTCCACTTTCTCTAATTTCTTGACGTGCTTGACCAGGTGTGGGTTCCAACCCGGTGCTGCATACCCCAGTATGGGCCTGATGTACACTGGACAGAGTCCTCATTGATTCCTTACTGAGGTGTCAGAACACTATTCTTAAGTTTGCTAGTCGTCCATATGCTGCAGCAGATATTTGGTTGATGTGCGCCTCAGATGTGCTCGGTGTTATGCTCACCCCAAGATCCTCTTCCTTGAGTGAGGTTTACTTTGCACTTGGTGGGGTTAAATTCTAGGAGCTAGTTGCTGAACCAGGCTTGCAGCCTGTCCAGATCCCTTTGTAATCCTGTCTGATCCTCGTCAGATTGAATTCTCATTAGCTTCACATCGTCTGCAAACAGAGACACTTCTGAGTCTATCCCTTCTGTTATATCATTCAAATAAACCAGAAACAGCACCAGTCCTCGGACCGACCCCTGTGGAACCACATATTCTTTAATCCATTGCAGTGCCTTCCCTGTTATACCTGCCTGGCCCTCAAATTTTTGCACTCATCTCTTGTGTGGAACTGTGTCAAAAGCCTTCTTACAGTTCAAGAAAATGCAATCTATCCACCTCTCTCTCGACTTACTCCCATCACCTTGTCATAGAACTCCAGTAGGTTTGTAACACAGGATTTCCCTTCCCTTTCATGAAACCACACTGGTTGCCAATAAGCTCATTCTTTTCTAGGTGTTCTGGCACTCCTCTGCTAATTTTCCCCATGACTTTGTATACTATACATATCATTGAGACTGGTCTGTAGTTTAGTGCTACATGTCTGTCTCCTTTCTTAAAAATTGGGACTACATTTGCTGTCCTCCACACCTCAGGTAGTCACCCTGTTTTGATAAATGTGTTGAGGATTGTTGTTAGTGGTACACAGAGTGCCTCTGCTCCCTCTCTTGGGACCCATGGAGAGATATCCACCCTCATCTCCTCCTCTGTTGTATGCATTATGTCCAGCACTTAATGGTGTACCCCACCACTCCGGCTTTCTGGGATCCTTTCTATCTCCACTGAAAATGCTTCTTTAAATCTCTTGTTGAGCTCTTCACATACTTCTTGGTCATTTCTTGTGATCTCTCCTCCTTCCTTCTTCAACCTGATTACTGGGTTTTTGACTGTTGTACAGTCTCATCAGGAAGAAAACAACAGCTTTAGGTCAGACTTGACTTTCGCTGCTATGTCATTTTCTTATTGTCGCTGGGTCTCCCTCCTTAACTGTGCATATTCATTTCTGGCTCTTCGACTGATCTTATTTTCCCGAGTCCTATGTCTTCTATACTTCTTCCGTTCTCGAGTGCACTTAGTTTTCGCCTCTCTCCACCGTTAGGTGAACCAAGGGCTCATCCTGGCCTTCTCATTTTTTCTGTTGTCCTTGGGTACGAACCTCTCCTCTGCTTCCTTGCATATTGTTGTTGAGAAATGGTACAACTAAGGTTAAAGATTAAATATAGGGGGAACTTAGCTTGATAGACAGCTTTTGCCTACACAACCGCCCCTGCAGGCGAGGTCTTGAGAAGCTGTCATAGCCACTTCTCAATGGGCTGTAAAGGAAATATATTAGAAATAAATTGCCCCTAGGGGATATTATGTCAGCATATTTCATTAACTGATTGCTGACTGGAAAACTTACTTGTGTGGACTCAAAGGTCTGCTCCTCACCGGGGTTTATGATAAGTTACTAGATTATAACTTTGTTCTCAACTGCGCAGTCACTAGAGCTCATTACATCTTATTACACTTACTTGGGTATATGATCTGTCCTGTAGTTACACCCGAATATTCGATGCCTTGATTGAAGAATAGTGTTCTTTGAAGAATGTCGCACTACATTCTGTTGGTTCGCAACACTCGTTACATTGCTCATCAAGATTTGTTCATTTATTCACAATCTGTTTACTAAAGAAGCTGATCACACTTCTCTGTAAGTGTTTATTGTGTTTTGCGAGACACTTTGTTCACAGTAACGCACAGATCAGTGTTCTTTGTTGGTTATTCTGGTGTCAGCGTGAGTCCCAGTAGGATCAAAAGTAATCTGACCTCACAGCGTCTCCCCGCCCTCGCTTGTCCCCAGCATAAAGGTAAAGCTGACCTAGTACATTTCACTTCCTTGCCAAACTTCCACTAGGAAGCAAAGTAGAATGCTTGATTCTTGCTGTCTTAAGCATAGACAACAATGTACACTATCTTTACCATGGTAATAAAATGGGAGCAGGATTTTCCTTAATTGTCCTGCTAAGGTAAGAGATGGACTGTCTCTTAAACTAAACTATTTGCAACATCAGACTCTTTCAAGGAGCTGCGGCACCACGTCACATGCTCATACTGCATCTGGGATCAATTACTTGATATAGCAGTAAACAAGATGCTTGCCCCTTCTGAGAAGGCTGGGCCCCTCAGGGCTGAGAAGGGCTGAAGGGGGGCCGATACCTCCCTCCTGGAGGAAATTTCTCCACAGTTGTCACATATTCCATCATATAATTTACTGATTTTCCTGCCAATTCTCTTTCCCACTGAACCTCATGCAGGAAGTTCCTCATGCCTGTGTAGTCACCTCTTCTGTAATTTGGCTTCATTCGTCTTGCCCTTCCTGCTTCCCTCTCCACTTGTAACTAATACATATTCAAAGCTCAGGACCACATGATCACTAGGTCCGAGGAGCATTTCATATGTAACGTCCTCAATATCTGAACTACTCCAGGTTAATACAAGGTCAAACGTTTCTGAGCCCTCATGTGGCTCCAGGTTTTCTCAATCAATTTCCTTGTGATTGAAGCCACCCACAAACAGTAGCTTTGCCCTGCCCTCGCAGGCCCTTCTTGCCACTTCATCCAGTGTATCAACCATGTTTCTGTTACTCTCGTCATATTCTTGTCTTAGCCTTCTGCTATTCTGTGGTGGGTTATACATCACTGCAATCACCACCTTGGGACCTCCAGTCTGAAGTGTTCCTATTATGTAGTCCCTTGCTTCTCTGTCTCCCCTTGCCATCTCAAAATTCCATTGGTTTTTGACGTGCATTTCAACTCTTCGACCCCCTTTCTTCCCTCTGTCTTTCCTCAGGATCTGATATCCAGTTGGAAAGATGGCGTCTGTTATCATTCCTGAGAACTTAGTTTCCGTGAGAGCTATGATTTGTGTGTGTGTGTGGGGGGGGGGGTAGGTGAGAGTGGAAGCATTGGTGTGCAGCTTCCTTTCTGCGTTGTGAGCCTTCTGTGTTTGTGTGCCTCGGCTCGCCTTCCTGTCTCTCTGCCTCTCTAGTCTACCTCCCTGATTTCCTACATGTCTGCTTGCCTGCCTCCCTACCTTCCTACATGCCTGTCTCCCTACCTTCCTACATGCCTGTCTCCCTACCTTCCTACATGCCTGTCTCCCTACCTTCCTACATGCCTGTCTCCCTACTTTCCTACATGCCTGCCTCCCTACATGCCTGCCTCCCTACCTTCCCACATGTCTGCCTACATGTCTGCCTCCCTACATTCCCACATGCCTGCCTCCCTACCTTCCTACATATCTGCCTCCCTACCTTCCTACATGTCTGCTTCCCTACCTTCCCACATGTCTGCCTCCCTACCTTCCTACATGTCTGCCTCCCTACCTGCCTACATGTCTGCTTTCCTACCTTCCCACATGTCTGCCTCCCTACCTTCCCACATGTCTGCCTCCCTACCTTCCTATATGCCTGCCTCCCTACCTTCCTACATGTCTGCCTCCCTACCTTCCCATATGTCTGCCTCCCTACCTTCCAATATGTTTGCCTCCCTACCTTCCTACATGTCTGCCTCCCTACCTTCCCACATGTCTGCCTCCCTACCTTCCCACATGTCTGCCTCCCTACCTCCCTACATGTCTGCTTTCCTGCCTTCCCACATGTCTGCCTCCCTACCTTCCCACATGTCTGCCTCCCTACCTTCCCACATGTCTGCCTCCCTACCTTCCCACATGTCTGCCTCCCTACCTTCCCACATGTCTGCCTCCCTACCTTCCAATATGTTTACCTTCCTACATGTCTGCCTCCCTACCTTCCCACATGTCTGCCTCCCTACCTTCCCACATGTCTGCCTCCCTACCTTTCCCCACATGTCTGCCTTCCTACCTTTCCCACATGTCTGCCTCCCTACCTTCCCACATGTCTGCCTCCCTACCTTCCCACATGTCTGCCTCCCTACCTTCCCACATGTCTGCCTCCCTACCTTCCCACATGTCTGCCTCCCTACCCTCCTACATGTCTGCCTCCCTACCTTCCCACATGTCTGCCTCCCTACTTTCCTACATAGCTGTCTCCCTACCTTCCTACATGCCTGCCTTCCTGTCTACATGCCTGCCTCCCTACCTGCCTACATGCCTGCCTTCCTGTCTACATGCCTGCCTCCCTACATGCCTGCCTCCCTACCTGCCTGCCTCCCTACCTTCCCACGTGTCTGCTTCCCTACCTGCCTACATGTCTGCCTCCCTACCTTCCCACATGCCTGCCTCCCTACCTTCCTACATGTCTGCCTCCCTACCTTCCCACATGTCTGCCTCCCTACCTTCCTACCTGTCTGCCTCCCTACCTTCCCACATGTCTGCCTCCCTACCTTCCTACCTGTCTGCCTCCCTACCTTCCCACATGTCTGCCTCCCTACCTGCCTACATGTCTGCCTCCCTACCTTCCCACATGTCTGCCTCCCTACCTTCCTACATGTCTGCCTCCCTACCTTCCCACATGTCTGCCTCCCTACCTTCCCACATGTCTGCCTCCCTACCTTCCCACATGTCTGCCTCCCTACTTTCCCACATGTCTGCCTCCCTACCTTCCCACATGTCTGCCTCCCTACCTTCCCACATGTCTGCCTCCCTACCTTCCCACATGTCTGCCTCCCTACCTTCCCACATGTCTGCCTCCCTACCCTCCTACATGTCTGCCTCCCTACCTTCCCACATGTCTGCCTCCCTACCTTCCCACATGTCTGCCTCCCTACCTTCCTACATGCCTGCCTTCCTGTCTACATGCCTGCCTCCCTACCTGCCTACATGCCTGCCTCCCTACCTGCCTGCCTCCCTACTTGCCTACATACCTGCCTACATATCTGCCTACATGCCTGCCTCCCTACCTGCCCTACATGCCCTGCCCTCCCTACCTGCCCTACATGCCTGCCTCCCTACCTGCCTACATGCCTGCCTCCCTACCTGCCTACATGCCTGCCTCCATACCTTCCTACATGCCTGTCTCCCTACCTTCCTACATGCCTGTCTCCCTACCTTCCTACATGCCTGTCACCCTACCTTCCTACATGCCTGTCACCTCCCCTAACCTGCCCTACATGCCTGCCGCCTCCTACCTGCCTACATGCCTGCCTCCCTACCTGCCTACATGCCTGCCTCCCTACCTGCCTACGTGTCTGCCTCCCTACCTTCCCACGTGTCTGCTTCCCTACCTGCCTACATGTCTGCCTCCCTACCTTCCCACATGCCTGCCTCCCTACCTTCCTACATACCTGCCTCCCTACCTTTCTACATGTCTGCCTCCCTACCTTCCCACATGTCTGCCTCCCTACCTTCCTACCTGTCTGCCTCCCTACCTTCCCACATGTCTGCCTCCCTACCTGCCTACATGTCTGCCTCCCTACCTTCCCACATGTCTGCCTCCCTACCTTCCTACATGTCTGCCTCCCTACCTTCCCACATGTCTGCCTCCCTAACCTTCCTACATGTCTGCCTCCTCCCTACTTCCCACATGTCTGCCTCCCTACCTTCTCACATGTCTGCCTCCCTACCTTCCCACATGTCTGCCTCCCTACCTTCCTACATAGTTGTCTCCCTACCTTCCTACATGCCTGCCTTCCTACCTGTCTACATGCCTGCCTCCCTACCTGCCTGCCTCCCTACCTGCCTCCCTACCTGCCTACGTGCCTGCCTCTCTACCTGCCTACATGCCTGCCTCCCTATTTGCCTACATACCTGCCTACATGCCTGCCTCCCTACCTGCCTACATGCCTGCCTCCCTACCTGCCTATATGCCTGCCTCCCTACCTGCCTACACGCCTGCCTCCCTACCTGCCTACATGCCTGCCTCCCTACCTGCCTGCCTCCCTACCTGCCTACATGCCTGCCTCCCTACCTGCCTACATGCCTACCTGCCTACATGCCTGCCTGCCTACCTGCCTACATGCCTGCCTGCCTACCTGCCTACATGCCTGCCTCCCTACCTGCCTACATGCCTGCCTGCCTACCTGCCTGCCTCCCTACCTGCGTACAGGCCTGCCTCCCTACCTGCGTACAGGCCTGCCTCCCTACCTGCGTACAGGCCTGCCTCCCTACCTGCCTACAGGCCTGCCTCCCTACCTGCCTACAGGCCTGCCTCCCTACCTGCCTGCCTCCCTACATGCCTGCCTCCATACTTGCCTCCCTACCTGCCTACATGCCTGTCTCCCTACATGCCTGCCTCCCTACCTGCCTGTCTCCCTACCTGCCTACATGCCTGCCTCCCTACTTGCCTACATACCTGCCTACATGCCTGCCTCCCTACTTGCCTACATACCTGCCTACATGCCTGCCTCCCTACTTGCCTACATACCTGCCTACATGCCTGCCTCCCTACATGCCTGCCTCTCTACCTGCCTGCCTCCCTACATGCCCGCCTCCCTACCTGCCTACATGCCTGCCTCCCTACATGCCCGCCTCCCTACCTGCCCGCCTCCCTACCTGCCTAAATGCCCACCTCCCTACATGCCCGTCTCCTTACCTGCCTACATGCCCGCCTCCCTACCTGCCTATATGCCCGCTTCCCTACCTGCCTACATGCCCGCCTCCCTACCTGCCTACATGCCCGCCTCCCTACCTGCCTACATGCCTGCCTGCCTACCTGCCTACATGCCTGCCTCCCTACCTGCCTGCCTCTCTACCTGCCTGCCTCTCTACCTGCCTACTTGCCCGCCTCCCTACCTGCCTACATGCCTACCTGCCTACATGCCTGCCTCCCTACCTGCCTGCCTAGACACGTTTGGTGGCAGACGCAGAACATGTCCAGACAGTGCTGTGTCATCACACTCTTGTTTACAGCCTCATGAAAGGTGTTAAAGGCTCAAGACACCGCCAGTAGGCTTCCTCTCTCCTACCTCCTTGTGTGATGTGTTCACCACTTTTTTAACCAAATTTGTTTCATCACCATTGTACTGCTTGTCTGTTCTATACGAGTTGCATGGCGGGACCATCCGCAGTGTGCGGCTTCACTATTCTGTATCTTTAAATGATCCTTTACCTTTGATTTTTCTATGAGTTTCGATTTATTTTCTGCTCTCCGGAGCCCGGCCCTAGGCCAGGCTTGTCTGGTGCTCTCCTGCTCAACCAGACTGTTGTTTCGGGCGACCCGCTAGTCCACATATCCATCACAGGTTGGTTGATCTGGCAGTTGGAGATTTTTATCCATTTTCCTCATGAAGACTTCTACACATTTTCCAGCAGTGTTTCTGATATCTTCTGGTAAGATGTTGAATGGTCTGGGACTACGGATGATGATAGCCTTCTAGGCCTTTCTCTCTCTCTCTCCGGCGATTACATATTTGGAATTTGGAGGCGTTCCCAGTAATTTAAATACTTTTATGGCTCCGTCAGTTATGTCTGCATTTGTTCAAACTCTGAAATTTCCTTCGCCTTGACCGACGCCGTCATCTCTAGACAATATTCCAAATGAGAGAGGATATGCTGTTTAAATATTGTCACCATTGGCACAGTTTATCTTGTTTTGAAAGGTCTCATTATCCACCCCAGTCATTTTCCTGGCTGTCCTGACATTTGCCTTGTGTTTTTTGAATGAAAGATCAGCCAACATAATTACTCCCAGGCCTTTCACGCGTTTCTCTCGTTCTGTTTGGCGATCCTCTTGGGTTTTGTATACAGTGTTCCTTCAGAGTTCTTCATTCTTTCCATATCTAAACAGTTTATCACCATTGAATGTCTCATTCTTGACTGCCCGTTGGAAAATCCCCGGATTTTTTCTTCGTCTCTTCTACCGATGTGATTTTCTTGCTTATTTGATATCTGCAAATGAAGATAAAAACTCTGGCTAATGTTTTATCTATGTCTGCTATGATGATAAAGAGTAGAGGCGCCAGGACTGTAGCTTCGGGTACTGGAGTCTGCTCCAGGCTGAGGGACTGATTACCTGAAACTCCTTCTGATCTTCATCCATTCTTCTCCGTATTGGACTTAGGAAGCTACTGTATGTCGAAGTGTTGACACAGTTAAGATACCCAAGTGTTGCACATGTGTCTAATTTATCAACTATTTTTACCTAAAATATGGATTAAGATAAACCCTGAACATATATACACCGAGTGACCTACGCCCCTCTGTATGTAACACAGTGTGATACACAGTATGTGGTTTACCCATTTATTATGAAGACGTTTCCTCCACCAGGGACTTGATCAATGAATAAAGTCCCTGGTGGATGGAACGTTTTAAATGCCTTGTCAGGTAAAAGGACATATGCCCTTTTAATTAAACTGAGATGTTTATGTGGAGTAAAGATTTAGCTACCTGAAGAGTATTAAGGAGGTCAGCCATTCCCTTCCCCCCGCCTTTGCTGCCCAGTCCTCAGCCAGGCCTACCTGTGGATCAGCCATACTGTTGGTGCTAGATGCACAAGGTCCAGCGTATCCACCACAGCCCGACTAAACAGGCACTAACTTGAGAAACTTGTCTTCTTGTTCTCTTGAAGACAGCCAGGGGAATGTTGGTAATCTCTCTTATGTATGAAGGGAGGGTAGTGAACAGTCTTGGTCCCTTCACACTTATTAGTTTTCTTTTAGTGTACCAGTGCACTCTTCCTTTCAGGGGAATGATTTGTGTATGCAGATTTGGGACCAATCCCTCAAGAATTTTCCAGATATAGATTATAATGTAGCTTTATGCCTACGATCCAAGGAGTACAGATTGCTGGACTTCTAACGTTCCCAGTAATTAAATTACTTGAGTGAGTTGATGCGAGCAGTGAGGTTTTCTGTGTATTCGCCTGAACTGAATACAGCTGTTAAAGAGGACAAGAACCTTACAGTATCATCATTGTCTTGGTATATCTTGTTTTGAACTCTTACTGTTGCCTTCACATTAGGGTGCTGGTGTGAATTTTGCCTGCACCCCAGGATGATGTAACTGTTGCCTGCACCCCAGGATGATGTAACTTGCCTGCACCCCAGAATGTAACTGTTGCCTGCACCCCAGGATGATGTAACTTGCCTGCACCCCAGGATGATGTAACTGTTACCTGCACGCCAGTATGATGTAACTGTTGCCTGCACCCCAGGATGATGTAACTGTTGCCTGCACGCCAGTATGATGTAACTGTTGCCTGCACCCCAGGATGATGTAACTGTTGCCTGCACCCCAGGATGATGTAACTGTTGCCTGCACCCCAGGATGATGTAACTGTTGCCTGCACCCCAGGATGATGTAACTGTTGCCTGCACACCAGGATGATGTAACTGTTGCCTGCACACCAGTATGATGTAACTGTTGCCTGCACCCCAGGATGATGTAACTGTTGCCAGCACCCCAGGATGATGTAACTGTTGCCTGCACGCCAGTATGATGTAACTGTTGCCTGCACGCCAGTATGATGTAACTGTTGCCTGCACCCCAGGATGATGTAACTGTTGCCTGCACGCCAGTATGATGTAATTGTTGCCTGCACCCCAGGATGATGTAACTGTTGCCTGCACGCCAGGATGATGTAGCTGTTGCCTGCACGCCAGTATGATGTAATTGTTGCCTGCACCCCAGGATGATGTAACTGTTGCCTGCACGCCAGTATGATGTAACTGTTGCCTGCACCCCAGGATGATGTAACTTGCCTGCGCCCCAGGATGATGTAACTGCTGCCTGCACCCCAGTATGATGTAACTGTTGCCTGCACGCCAGTATGAT
This sequence comes from Cherax quadricarinatus, assembly GCF_026875155.1. Lineage (NCBI taxonomy): Eukaryota > Metazoa > Arthropoda > Malacostraca > Decapoda > Parastacidae > Cherax > Cherax quadricarinatus. The sequence continues at coordinate 4,061,596 of NC_069454.1, read as the reverse complement.
GTAACTGTTGCCTGCACCCCAGGATGATGTAACTGTTGCCTGCACCCCAGGATGATGTAACTGTTGCCTGCACCCCAGGATGATGTAACTGTTGCCTGCACGCCAGTATGATGTAACTTGCCTGCACCCCAGGATGATGTAACTGTTGCCTGCACCCCAGGATGATGTAACTGTTGCCTACACCCCAGGATGATGTAACTGTTGCCTGCACCCCAGTATGATGTAACTGTTGCCTGCACGCCAGTATGATGTAACTGTTGTCTGCACCCCTGGATGATGTAACTGTTGCCTGCACGCCAGTATGATGTAACTGTTGCCTGCACGCCAGTATGATGTAACTGTTGCCTGCACGCCAGTATGATGTAACTGTTGCCTGCACCCCAGTATGATGTAACTGTTGCCTACACCCAAGTATATTGTAACTGTTGCCTGCAGCCCAGGATGATGTAACTGTTGCCTGCATTCAAGTATATTGTAACTGTTGCCTGCACCCCAATATGATGTAACTGTTGCCTGCACCCCAGGATGTAACTGTTGCCTGCACGCCAGTATGATGTAACTGTTGCCTGCACGCCAGTATGATGTAACTGTTGCCTGCACCCCAGGATGATGTAACTGTTGTCTGCACGCCAGGATGATGTAACTGTTACCTGCACCCAAGTATATTGTAATGTTGCCTGCACCCCAGGATGATGTAATTGTTGCCTGCACGCCAGTATGATGTAACTGTTGCCTGCACCCCAGTATGATGTAACTGTTGCCTGCACGCCAGTATGATGTAACTGTTGCCTGCACCCCAGGATGATGTAACTGTTGCCTGCACCCCAGGATGATGTAACTGTTGCCTGCACCCAAGTATATTGTAACTGTTGCCTGCACCCCAGGATGATGTAACTGTTGCCTGCACGCCAGTATGATGTAACTGTTGCCTGCACCCCAGGATGATGTAACTGTTGCCTGCACCCCAGTATGATGTAACTGTTGCCTGCACCCCAGGATGATGTAACTGTTGCCTGCACCCCAGGGTGATGCAACTGTTGTCTGCACGCCAGGATGATGTAACTGTTGCCTGCACGTTAGGATGATGTAACTGTTGCCTGCACCCCAGGATGATGTAACTGTTGCCTGCACCCCAGGATGATGTAACTGTTGCCTGCACCCCAGGATGATGTAACTGTTGCCTTCACCCTAGGATGATGCAACTGTTGCCTGCATCCAAGTATGTTCTAACTGTTGCCTGCACATCAGGGTGTTGTGTAACTGTTGCCTGCACATTAGGCTGTTGGTGTAACTGTTGCCTGCACATCACGGTGCTGGTGTAACTCTTGCCTGCACATCAGGGTGCTGGTGTAACCGTTGCCTCCACATCAGGCTGCTGGTGTCACTGTTGCCTGCACATCAGGGTGCTGATGTAACTGTTGCCTGCACATCTGGGTGCTGGTGTCACTGTTGCCTGTACATCAGGGTGCTGGTGTAACTGTTGCCTGCACATCAGGCTGCTGGTGTAACTGTTGCCTGCACATCAGGCTGCTGGTGTAACTGTTGCCTGCACATCAGGGTGCTGATGTAACTGTTGCCTGCACATCAGGCTGCTGGTGTCACTGTTGCCTGCACATCAGGGTGCTGATGTAGCTGTTGCCTGCACATCAGGGTGCTGGTGTAACTGTTGCCTGCACATCAGGGTGCTGGTGTAACTGTTGCCTGCACATCAGGGTGCTGGTGTAACTGTTGCCTGCACATCAGGGTGTTGGTGTAACTGTTGCCTGCACATCAGGGCGCTGGTGTAACTTGCCTGCTCCCCAGTGTTTGCTATGTTGCAGGTATCTTACAACAGGACACAGGTTGCAATACCAGCTGTTATTGAGGGAACATGTTCTGTGTACATCTGTTGTCACTGAAAATTCTTTTGTAACCTGTCTTGTATTCGCTGTTGTCAGCAGCAGTACGTTGGCAGGATCATGGCCCCAGCTGCAGTACGTTGCTGGGATCATGGCCCCAGCTGCAGTATGTTGCCAGGATAGTGGCCCCACCCAGCTGCAGTACGTTGCCAGGATCATGGCCCCAGCTGCAGTACGTTGTCAGGATCATGGCCCCCAACTGCAGTACGTTGCCAGGATCATGGCCCCCAACTGCAGTACTTTGCCAGGATCATTGCCCACAGCTGCAGTACGTTGCCAGGATCATGGTCCCAACTGCAGTACGTTGCCAGGATCATGGCCCCCCAGTTGCAGTACGTTGCCAGGATCATGGCCCCCAACTGCAGTACGTTGCCAGGATCATGGCTCCCCCCCAGCTGCAGTACGTTGCCAGGATCATGGCTCCCCCCCAGCTGCAGTACGTTGCCAGGATCATGGCTCCCCCCAGCTGCAGTACGTTGCCAGGATCATGGATCCCCCCCAGCTGCAGTACGTTGCCAGGATCATGGCCCCCAACTGCAGTACGTTGCCAGGATCATGGCCCCCAGCTGCAGTACGCTGGAAGGATCTTGGCCCCCGGCTACTTGGTTACCTGGAGGTTATTCCGGGGATCAACGCCCCCGCGGCCCGGTCCATGACCAGGCCTCCCGATGGATCAGGGCCTGATCAACTAGGCTGTTACTGCTGGCCACACGCAGTCCAACGTACGAGCCACAGCCCGGCTGATCCGGCACTGACTTTAGGTATCTGTCCAGCTCTCTCTTGAAGGCAGCCAGGGGTTTATTGGCTATTCCCCTAATGCTTGATGGGAGGCTGTTGAACAGTTTTGGGCCCCGGACACTTATGGTGTTTTCTCTTAGTGTACCAATGGCGCCCCTACTTTTTATTGGGGGCATTTTGCATCACCTGCCCAGTCTTTTACTTTCGTAGGGAGTGATTTCTGTGTGCAGATTTGGGACCATTCCTTCCAAGATTTTCCAAGTGTAGATTATGATATCTCTCTCCCTCCTGCGTTCCAACGAGTACAAGTCAAGTGCTTCCAAGCGTTCCCAGTAGTTAAGGTGCTTGACAGAACTTATACGTGCAGTAAAGGATCTCTGTACACTCTCTAGATCTGCGATTTCACCTGCTTTGAATGGAGATGTTAATGTACAGCAGTATTCCAGCCTAGAGAGAACAAGTGATTTGAAAAGGATCATCATGGGCTTGGCATCTCTCGTTTTGAAAGTTCTCATTATCCATCCTATCATTTTCTTTGCACGTGCGATCGTGGCACTGTTGTGATCCTTGAAAGTGAGATCCTCAGACATTACTACTCCCAGGTCCCTTACATTATTTTTCCGCTCTATTGTATGGCCGGAGTCAGTAGTATACTCTGTTCTAGTTATTATCTCCTCCAGTTTTCCATAACGGAGTAGTTGGAATTTGTCCTCATTGAACATCATATTGTTTACCGTTGCCCACTGGAAAACTTTGTTTATATCTTCTTGGAGGTTAACCGCGTCCTCAGCAGATGACAGCCTCATGTAGATCCTAGTATCATCCGCAAAGGATGATACGGTGCTGTGGTGTATATCTCTGTTTATGTCTGATATGAGGATAAGGAATAAGATGGGGGCGAGTACTGTGCCTTGTGGAACAGAGCTCTTCACTATGGCAGCCTCCGATTTAACTCTGTTGACCACTACTCTTTGTGTTCGATTTGTTAGGAAGTTGAAGATCCATCTCCCCACTTTCCCAGTTATTCCTTTAGCACGTATTTTATGGGCTATTACGCCATGATCGCATTTGTCAAATGCTTTTGCAATGTCTGTGTATATTACATCTGCATTCTGATTTTCTTCCAGTGCATCCAAGGCCATGTCATAGTGATCCAGTAGTTGTGAGAGGCAGGAGCGACCTGCCCTGAACCCATGTTGCCCTGGATTGTGCAGATTTTGGGAATCCAGGTGATTTGCAATCCTGCTTCTTAGCACTCTTTCAAAGATTTTTATGATGTGGGACGTCAGAGCTATTGGTCTATAGTTCTTAGCTAATGCTTTGCTGCCACCTTTATGGAGTGGGGCTATATCCGTTGTTTTAAGTGACTGTGGAATTTCACCCATGTCCAAACTCCTCCTCAATAGTGTACTTAGGGCACGCGAGAGGGGTTTCTTGCAGTTCTTAATGAAAACAGAGTTCCACGAGTCTGGGCCCGGGGCTGAGTGCATAGGCATGTTGTCAATGGCTTTTTCGAAATCTATCGGAGTTAGGGTAATGTCGGAAATCTGGCATACATTTATGGAGTTTTGAGGCTCATTCATGAAGAAATCATTTGGGTCGTCGATCCTCAGACCGATTAGTGGTTCACTAAACACAGAGTCGTACTGGGATTTCAATATTTCACTCAATTCCTTGTTGTCATCTGTGTAAGTCCCGTCCTGTCTGAGTAAGGGCCCGATACTAGATGTGGTATTTACCTTGTTTTTGGCATATGAAAAGAAATATTTTGAATTTCTTTCAATTTCACTAATAGCTTTAAGCTCCTCCTGCCTCTCCTGGTTCCTGTAAGAGTCATTTAGCTTAAGTTCGATAGTTTCCACTTCCCTGGTCAGCGCCTCCTTTCGTGTATCAGATATTCTAGCACTCCTGAGGAGCTAAGTGACTCTTTGTCGTCTTCTGTAGAGGGAGCGTCTTTTTCTCTCCAGTTTACTCCTGCTCTTCTTCTTTCTTAGGGGAATATGCCTAGAACATGCTTCGGCTACCAGGAAGTTGATCCTTTCAAGGCACTGGTTTGGATCCATGTCATTTAAGACATCTTCCCAACATGTTTCGTTTAAGACATGGTTTACCTGGTCCCAGTTGATGTTCTTGTTGTTGAAATTGTATTTTGTGAAGACACCTTCACAGGTACATGCATTCTGCTGTTCAGGACCCCTATGCATGTACGTCTGGACTTCGATTAGATTGTGATCGGAATTAGTTGTTTTTGATATTCTTATGTCTCTTATCAGGTCCTCATTATTTGTGAAGATAAGGTCAAGTGTGTTTTCTAGTCTTGTTGGCTCCACTATCTGCTGGCTTAAGGTGTGTTTTTCGCAGAGACTTAGTAGCTCATGTGTGTGTGACCTTTCATCTGCGCTACCTCCGGGGATTGTTTCAGCTATAACATTATTTGCTACATTCTTCCATTTTGTATGCCTTAGTGTTAGGTAAGACACATATGCAACAGTTAGGTATCTTTATTTCGAAACGTTTCGCCTACACAGTAGGCTTCTTCAGTCGAGTACAGAAAGGTTGATAGAAGCAGAAGATACTTGAAGACGATGTAATCAGTCCATCACCCTTAAAGTTCTGAGGTGGTCAGTCCCTCAGTCTGGAGAAGAGCATTGTTCCGTTGTCTGAAACAATATGAAGTTGAAGTGACAGAATGGGGCCTTTATATAGTGCCAGGAGGTGAGACGTAGGTTGCTTTGGGAGGGCAGGTCCTTCTCAAACCCAGCCGTTCTCACTAGTAGAGGTTGTCGAAGTGGTCTGTACCAAGATACCCTTGTGTTGCAGTGTCTGACAGAATGAACATTAAAATGGTATGAAATACCGACAGATTGTTAGGTAAGACACATATGCAACAGTTAGGTATCTTTATTTCGAAACGTTTCGCCTACACAGTAGGCTTCTTCAGTCGAGTACAGAAAGGTTGATAGAAGCAGAAGATACTTGAAGACGATGTAATCAGTCCATCACCCTTAAAGTTCTGAGGTGGTCAGTCCCTCAGTCTGGAGAAGAGCATTGTTCCGTTGTCTGAAACAATATGAAGTTGAAGTGACAGAATGGGGCCTTATATAGTGCCAGGAGGTGAGACGTAGGTTGCTTTGGGAGGGCAGGTCCTTCTCAAACCCAGCCGTTCTCACTAGTAGAGGTTGTCGAAGTGGTCTGTACCAAGATACCCTTGTGTTGCAGTGTCTGACAGAATGAACATTAAAATGGTATGAAATACCGACAGATTGTTAGGTAAGACACATATGCAACAGTTAGGTATCTTTATTTCGAAACGTTTCGCCTACACAGTAGGCTTCTTCAGTCGAGTACAGAAAGGTTGATAGAAGCAGAAGATACTTGAAGACGATGTAATCAGTCCATCACCCTGAGGGACTGACCACCTCAAAACTTTAAGGGTGATGGACTGATTACATCGTCTTCAAGTATCTTCTGCTTCTATCAACCTTTCTGTACTCGACTGAAGAAGCCTACTGTGTAGGCGAAACGTTTCGAAATAAAGATACCTAACTGTTGCATATGTGTCTTACCTAACAATCTGTCGGTATTTCATACCATTTTAATGTTCATTGTATGCCTTAGGTTGAAATCACCAAGCAGTAAGATGTTTGGGGATGGAGCTGGAAGGTTTTCCCAACAGTAATCGATTTTCAGTAGCTGTTCCTTGAACTGTTGTGAGGTTGCATCTGGTGGCTTGTATACAACCACAATGACTAGGTTTTGGTTCTCGATCTTTATTGATAGAACTTCAACTACCTCATTTGTGGTGTTCAGCAACTCCGTGCAGATAAGGGACTCTTTGACATACAGGCCAATCCCCCCTTGTTGCCTGTTTTTTCTGTCGCATCTAAAAAGGTTGTAACCACTTATCCATATTTCACTGTCAAAGTGATCTTTTGTGTGAGTCTCTGTGAAGGCTGCAAACATTGCATTAGACTCCACTAGAAGTCCACTGATAAAAGGTATTTTGTTGTTGGTGGATGGCTTAAGGCCCTGTATATTAGCAAATATGAACGAGGTTGTATTCTGTGTTTGTTGGGGGGATTTTGCTACAGTACATTGCTGTGATCATGGCCCTCATCCCCAGTACTTTGCTGGGATCGTGAGCCCAGCTGCAGTACGTTGCCGGGATTATGGACCTAGCTGCAATACATTGTTGGGATCATGGCCCCAGCTGCAGTACGCTGCTGGGATCATGGCCCCAGCTGCAGTACGTTGCTGGGATCATGGCCCCAGCTGCAGTACGTTGCTGGGATAATGGCCCCAGCTGCAGTACGTTGCTTGGATCATGGCCCCCAGCTGCAGCATGTTGCTTGGATCATGGCCGTTGAACAGTCTTGGGCCCCGGACACTTACGGTGTTTTCTCTTCGTGTACCAATGGCGCCCCTACTTTTCATTGGGGGTATTTTGCACAGCCTGCCCAGTCTTTTATTTTCGTAGGGAGTGATTTTCTGTGTACAGATTCGGGACTATTCCTTCTAGGATTTTCCAAGTGATTATGATCTCTCTCTCGCCTGCGTTCCAGTGAGTACAGGTCATGTGCTTCCAAGCGTTCCCAGTAGCTGAGGTGTTTGATAGAACTTATATGTGCAGTAAAGGTTCTCTGTACACTCTCTAGATCTGCAATTTCACCTGCTTTTAACGGAGATGTTAATGTACAGCAATATTCCAGCCTAGAGAGAAGTGATATAAAAAGGATCATCATTGGCTTGGCTTCTCTTGTTTTGAACGTTCTCATTTTCCATCCTATCATTTGCTTTGCAGTTGTGATCGTGGCACTGTTGTGATCCTTGAAATTGAGATCCTCAGACATTGCCACTCCCAGGTCCCTCGCATTATTTTTTCGTTCTATTGTATGATCAGTTTGTAGTATACTCGTTCTGGTTATTATCTCCTCCAGTTTTCCATAACGGAGTAGTTGGAATTTCTCTTCATTGAACATCATATTTTCCGTTGCCCACTGGAAAACTTGGTGTATCCTCTTGGAGGTTAACCGTGTCCTCAATAGATAAAAAGTCTCATGCAGATCCTAGTATCGTTTGTAAAGGATGACACGGTGCTGTGAATTATATATCTGTCTATGTCTGAGATGAGGATGAGGAACAGGATGGGGGCAAGTACTGTTCTTTGTGGAACAGACATTTTCACTATGGCAGCTTCCGATTGAAGTTTGTTGACTACTACTCTTTGTGTTCCATTGGTATAGTTCATGTCATTCACTGTCTCTTGATTCATCATGACTGAGGGAGTGATCACCTCACACTAGTTCATGTCTTCTACTGTCTCTTGATTTATCACGTCTGAGGGAATGATCACCTCAGATTCAGGAAGGATATAGGAAAGCACTGGTTTGGTAATAGAGTTGTGGATGAGTGGAACAATCTCCCGAGTACAGTTATTGAGGCTAAAACGTTGTGTAGTTTTAAAAATAGGTTAGATAAATACATGAGTGGGTGTGAGTTGGACTTGACCCGCTTGTGCTGCTGGGTCTGGTGTAGTGCTCTATCCTTGAGTGGAGGTGACCAGACTGGGTGGGTCATTAGGCTAATTCGGGGGTGGGGGGTTATTGATCTAATCCTGGGGGGGACATGGATCTGCTCCGCATGGGTCAGTAGGCCTGTTCAGTGTTCCTTCCTTCTTATGTTCATGTCTTCTTCTGTCTCTTGATTTATCATGACTGAGGGAGTGATCACCTCACGCTAGTTCATGTCTTTTACTGTCTCTTGACCCATCATGACTGAGGGAGTGATCACCTCACGCTAGTTCATGTCTTCTACTGTCTCTTGATCCATCATGACAGTGATCACCTCACACTAGTTCATGTCTTCTACTGTCTCTTGATCCATCATGACTGAGGGAGTGATCACCTCACACTAGTTCATGTCTTCTACTGTCTCTTGACCCATCATGACTGAGGGAGTGATCACCTCACGCTAGTTCATGTCTTCTACTGTCTCTTGATCCATGATGACTGACGGAGTGATCACCTCACGCTAGTTCATGTCTTTTACTGTCTCTTGATCCATCATGACTGAGGGAGTGATCACCTCACACTAGTTCATGTCTTCTACTGTCTCTTGATCCATCATGACAGTGATCACCTCACACTAGTTCATGTCTTCTACTGCCTCTTGATCCATCATGACTGAGGGAGTGATCACCTCACACTAGTTCATGTCTTCTACTGTCTCTTGATCCATCATGACTGAGAGAGTGATCACCTCACACTAGTTCATGTCTTCTACTGTCTCTTGATCCATCATGACAGTGATCACCTCACACTAGTTTTATGTCTTCTACTGTCTCTTGATCCATCATGACAGTGATCACCTCAACACTAGTTTCATGTCTTCTGCTGTCTCTTGATCCATCATGACAGTGATCACCTCACACTAGTTCATGTCTTCTACTGTCTCTTGATCCATCATGACAGTGATCACCTCACACTAGTTCGTCTTCTACTGTCTCTTGATCCATCATGACTGAGAGAGTGATCACCTCACACTAGTTCATGTCTTCTACTGTCTCTTGATCCATCATGACAGTGATCACCTCACACTAGTTCATGTCTTCTACTGTCTCTTGATCCATCATGACTGAGGGAGTGATCACCTCACACTAGTTCATGTCTTCTACTGTCTCTTGACCCATCATGACTGAGGGAGTGATCACCTCACGCTAGTTCATGTCTTCTACTGTCTCTTGATCCATCATGACTGAGGGAGTGATCACCTCACACTAGTTCATGTCTTCTACTGTCTCTTGATCCATCATGACAGTGATCACCTCACACTAGTTCATGTCTTCTACTGTCTCTTGATCCATCATGACAGTGATCACCTCACACTAGTTCATGTCTTCTACTGTCTTTGATCCATCATGACAGTGATCACCTCACACTAGTTCATGTCTTCTACTGTCTCTTGATCCATCATGACAGTGATCACCTCACACTAGTTCATGTCTTCTACTGTCTCTTGATCCATCATGACAGTGATCACCTCACACTAGTTCATGTCTTCTACTGTCTCTTGATCCATCATGACTGAGGGAGTGATCACCTCACACTAGTTCATGTCTTCTACTGTCTCTTGACCCATCATGACTGAGGGAGTGATCACCTCACGCTAGTTCATGTCTTCTACTGTCTCTTGATCCATCATGACTGAGGGAGTGATCACCTCACACTAGTTCATGTCTTCTACTGTCTCTTGATCCATCATGACAGTGATCACCTCACACTAGTTCATGTCTTCTACTGTCTCTTGATCCATCATGACAGTGATCACCTCACGCTAGTTCATGTCTTCTGCTGTCTCTTGATCCATCATGACTGAGGGAGTGATCACCTCACACTAGTTCATGTCTTCTACTGTCTCTTGATCCATCATGACAGTGATCACCTCACACTAGTTCATGTCTTCTACTGCCTCTTGATCCATCATGACTGAGGGAGTGATCACCTCACACTAGTTCATGTCTTCTACTGCCTCTTGATCCATCATGACTGAGGGAGTGATCACCTCACACTAGTTCATGTCTTCTACTGTCTCTTGATCCATCATGACTGAGGGAGTGATCACCTCACACTAGTTCATGTCTTCTACTGCCTCTTGATCCATCATGACTGAGGGAGTGATCACCTCACACTAGTTCATGTCTTCTACTGCCTCTTGATCCATCATGACTGAGGGAGTGATCACCTCACACTAGTTCATGTCTTCTACTGTCTCTTGATCCATCATGACTGAGGGAGTGATCACCTCACACTAGTTCATGTCTTCTACTGTCTCTTGATCCATCATGACTGAGAGAGTGATCACCTCACACTAGTTCATGTCTTCTACTGTCTCTTGATCCATCATGACAGTGATCACCTCACGCTAGTTCATGTCTTCTACTGTCTCTTGATCCATCATGACGGTGATCACCTCACACTAGTTCATGTCTCCTACTGTCTCTTGATCCATCATGACTGAGGGAGTGATCACCTCACACTAGTTCATGTCTTCTACTGTCTCTTGATCCATCATGACTGAGGGAGTGATCACCTCACACTAGTTCATGTCTTCTACTGTCTCTTGATCCATCATGACTGAGGGAGTGATCACCTCACGCTAGTTCATGTCTTCTACTGTCTCTTGATCCATCATGACAGTGATCACCTCACACTAGTTCATGTCTTCTACTGTCTCTTGATCCATCATGACAGTGATCACCTCACACTAGTTCATGTCTTCTACTGTCTCTTGATCCATCATGACAGAGAGTGATCACCTCACGCTAGTTCATGTCTTCTACTGTCTCTTGATCCATCATGACAGTGATCACCTCACACTAGTTCATGTCTTCTACTGTCTCGTGATCCATCATGACTGAGGGAGTGATCACCTCACACTAGTTCATGTCTTCTACTGTCTCTTGATCCATCATGACTGAGAGAGTGATCACCTCACACTAGTTCATGTCTTCTACTGTCTCGTGATCCATCATGACTGAGGGAGTGATCACCTCACACTAGTTCATGTCTTCTACTGTCTCTTGATCCATCATGACTGAGGGAGTGATCACCTCACACTAGTTCAGTCTTCTACTGTCTCTTGATCCATCATGACTGAAGAGTGATCACCTCACACTAGTTCATGTCTTCTACTGTCTCTTGATCCATCATGACTGAGGGAGTGATCACCTCACACTAGTTCATGTCTTCTACTGTCTCTTGATCCATCATGACTGAGAGAGTGATCACCTCACACTAGTTCATGTCTTCTACTGTCTCTTGATCCATCATGACAGTGATCACCTCACACTAGTTCATGTCTCTTCTACTGTCTCTTGATCCATCATGACTGAGAGAGTGATCACCTCACACTAGTTCATGTCTTCTACTGTCTCTTGATCCATCATGACAGGATCACCTCACACTAGTTCATGTCTTCTACTGTCTCTTTATCCATCATGACTGAGGGAGTGATCACCTCACACTAGTTCATGTCTTCTACTGTCTCTTGATTTCCCTCATGACTGAGGGAGTGATCACCTCACACTAGTTCTTGTCTTCTACTGTCTCTTGATCCATCATGACTGAGGGAGTGATCACCTCACACTAGTTCATGTCTTCTACTGTCTCTTGATCCATCATGACAGTGATCACCTCACACTAGTTCATGTCTTCTACTGTCTCTTGATCCATCATGACTGAGAGGGTGATCACCTCACACTAGTTCATGTCTTCTACTGTCTCTTGATCCATCATGACAGTGATCACCTCACACTAGTTCATGTCTTCTACTGTCTCTTGATCCATCATGACTGAGAGAGTGATCACCTCACACTAGTTCATGTCTTCTACTGTCTCTTGATCCATCATGACTGAGTGATCACCTCACACTAGTTCATGTCTTCTACTGTCTCTTGATCCATCATGACAGTGATCACCTCACACTAGTTCATGTCTTCTACTGTCTCTTGATCCATCATGACAGTGATCACCTCACACTAGTTCATGTCTTCTACTGTCTCTTGATCCATCATGACAGTGATCACCTCACACTAGTTCATGTCTTCTACTGTCTCTTGATCCATCATGACAGTGATCACCTCACACTAGTTCATGTCTTCTACTGTCTCTTGATCCATCATGACAGTGATCACCTCACACAGTTCATGTCTTCTACTGTCTCTTGATCCATCATGACAGTGATCACCTCACACTATTTCATGTCTTCTACTGTCTCTTGATCCATCATGACAGTGATCACCTCACACTAGTTCATGTCTTCTACTGTCTCTTGATCCATCATGACTGAGAGAGTGATCACCTCACACTAGTTCATGTCTTCTACTGTCTCTTGATCCATCATGACTGAGAGAGTGATCACCTCACACTAGTTCATGTCTTCTACTGTCTCTTGATCCATCATGACTGAGAGTGATCACCTCACACTAGTTCATGTCTTCTACTGTCTCTTGATCCATCATGACAGTGATCACCTCACACTAGTTCATGTCTTCTACTGTCTCTTGATCCATCATGACTGAGAGAGTGATCACCTCACACTAGTTCATGTCTTCTACTGTCTCTTGATCCATCATGACTGAGAGAGTGATCACCTCACACTAGTTCATGTCTTCTACTGTCTCTTGATCCATCATGACTGAGGGAGTGATCAAACCCCACACTAGTTCATGTCTTCTACTGTCTCTTGATCCATCATGACTGAGGGAGTGATCACCTCACACTAGTTCTTGTCTTCTACTGTCTCTTGATCCATCATGACTGAGGGAGTGATCACCTCACACTAGTTCATGTCTTTTTACTGTCTCTTGATCCATCATGACAGTGATCACCTCACACTAGTTCATGTCTTCTACTGTCTCTTGATCCATCATGACTGAGGGAGTGATCACCTCACACTAGTTCATGTCTTCTACTGTCTCTTGATCCATCATGACTGAGGGAGTGATCACCTCACACTAGTTCATGTCTTTTACTGTCTCTTGATCCATCATGACTGAGGGAGTGATCACCTCACACTAGTTCATGTCTTCTACTGTCTCTTGATCCATCATGACTGAGGGAGTGATCACCTCCCACTAGTTCATGTCTTCTACTGTCTCTTGATCCATCATGACAGTGATCACCTCACACTAGTTCATGTCTTCTACTGTCCCCTTGATCCATCATGACTGAGAGGGTGATCACCTCACACTAGTTCATGTCTTCTACTGTCTCTTGATCCATCATGACAGTGATCACCTCACACTAGTTCATGTCTTCTACTGTCTCTTGATCCATCATGACTGAGAGAGTGATCACCTCACACTAGTTCATGTCTTCTACTGTCTCTTGATCCATCATGACAGTGATCACCTCACACTAGTTCATGTCTTCTACTGTCTCTTGATCCATCATGACAGTGATCACCTCACGCTAGTTCATGTCTTCTACTGTCTCTTGATCCATCATGACTGAGGGAGTGATCACCTCACGCTAGTTCATGTCTTCTACTGTCTCTTGATCCATCATGACTGAGGGAGTGATCACCTCACACTAGTTCATGTCTTCTACTGTCTCTTGATCCATCATGACTGAGGGAGTGATCACCTCACGCTAGTTCATGTCTTCTACTGTCTCTTGATCCATCATGACTGAGGGAGTGATCACCTCACGCTAGTTCATGTCTTCTTCTGTCTCTTGATCCATCATGACTGAGGGAGTGATCACCTCACACTAGTTCATGTCTTCTACTGTCTCTTGATCCATCATGACAGTGATCACCTCACACTAGTTCATGTCTTCTACTGCCTCTTGATCCATCATGACTGAGGGAGTGATCACCTCACACTAGTTCATGTCTTCTACTGTCTCTTGATCCATCATGACAGTGATCACCTCACGCTAGTTCATGTCTTCTACTGTCTCTTGATCCATCATGACGGTGATCACCTCACACTAGTTCATGTCTCCTACTGTCTCTTGATCCATCATGACTGAGGGAGTGATCACCTCACACTAGTTCATGTCTTCTACTGTTTCTTGATCCATCATGACTGAGGGAGTGATCACCTCACACTAGTTCATGTCTTCTACTGTCTCTTGATCCATCATGACTGAGAGTGTGATCACCTCACACTAGTTCATGTCTTCTACTGTCTCTTGATCCATCATGACTGAGGGAGTGATCACCTCACACTAGTTCATGTCTTCTACTGTCTCTTGATCCATCATGACTGAGGGAGTGATCACCTCACACTAGTTCATGTCTTCTACTGTCTCTTGATCCATCATGACTGAGGGAGTGATCACCTCACGCTAGTTCATGTCTTCTGCTGTCTCTTGATCCATCATGACAGTGATCACCTCACACTAGTTCATGTCTTCTACTGTCTCTTGATCCATCATGACTGAGAGAGTGATCACCTCACACTAGTTCATGTCCCTTTTACTGTCTCTTGATCCATCATGACAGTGATCACCTCACACTAGTTCATGTCTTCTACTGTCTCTTGATCCATCATGACTGAGGGAGTGATCACCTCACGCTAGTTCATGTCTTCTGCTGTCTCTTGATCCATCATGACAGTGATCACCTCACACTAGTTCATGTCTTCTACTGTCTCTTGATCCATCATGACTGAGAGAGTGATCACCTCACACTAGTTCATGTCTTGTACTGTCTCTTGATCCATCATGACAGTGATCACCTCACACTAGTTCATGTCTTCTACTGTCTCTTGATCCATCATGACTGAGGGAGTTGATCACCTCACACTAGTTCATGTCTTGTACTGTCCTCTTGATCCATCATGACTGAGGGAGTGATCACCTCACACTAGTTCAATGTCTTCTACTCGTCTCTTGATCCATCATGACTGAGAGTGTGATCACCTCACACTAGTTCATGTCTTCTACTGTCTCTTGATCCATCATGACTGAGAGAGTGATCACCTCACATTAGTTCATGTCTTCTACTGTCTCTTGATCCATCATGACTGAGAGAGTGATCACCTCACATTAGTTCATGTCTTCTACTGTCTCTTGATCCATCATGACAGTGATCACCTCACACTAGTTCATGTCTTCTACTGTCTCTTGATCCATCATGACTGAGGGAGTGATCACCTCACACTAGTTCATGTCTTCTACTGTCTCTTGATCCATCATGACAGTGATCACCTCACACTAGTTCATGTCTTCTACTGTCTCTTGATCCATCATGACTGAGGGAGTGATCACCTCACACTAGTTCATGTCTTCTACTGTCTCTTTGATCCATCATGACTGAGGGAGTGATCACCTCACACTAGTTCATGTCTTCTACTGTCTCTTGATCCATCATGACTGAGGGAGTGATCACCTCACACTAGTTCATGTCTTCTACTGTCTCTTGATCCATCATGACTGAGTGTGTGATCACCTCACACTAGTTCATGTCTTCTACTGTCTCTTGATCCATCATGACTGAGGGAGTGATCACCTCACACTAGTTCATGTCTTCTACTGTCTCTTGATCCATCATGACTGAGGGAGTGATCACCTTACACTAGTTTCATGTCTTCTACTGTCCCCTGATCCATCATGACTGAGGGAGTGATCACCTCACGCTAGTTCATGTCTTCTACTGTCTCTTGATCCATCATGACAGTGATCACCTCACACTAGTTCATGTCTTCTACTGTCTCTTGATCCATCATGACTGAGAGAGTGATCACCTCACACTAGATCATGTCTTGTACTGTCTCTTGATCCATCATGACAGTGATCACCTCACACTAGTTCATGTCTTCTACTGTCTCTTGATCCATCATGACTGAGGGAGTGATCACCTCACGCTAGTTCATGTCTTCTACTGTCTCTTGATCCATCATGACAGTGATCACCTCACACTAGTTTTATGTCTTCTACTGTCTCTTGATCCATCATGACTGAGGGAGTGATCACCTCACGCTAGTTCATGTCTTCTGCTGTCTCTTGATCCATCATGACAGTGATCACCTCACACTAGTTCATGTCTTCTACTGTCTCTTGATCCATCATGACTGAGAGAGTGATCACCTCACACTAGTTCATGTCTTGTACTGTCTCTTGATCCATCATGACAGTGATCACCTCACACTAGTTCATGTCCCTTCTACTGTCTCTTGATCCATCATGACTGAGGGAGTGATCACCTCACGCTAGTTCATGTCTTCTGCTGTCTCTTGATCCATCATGACAGTGATCACCTCACACTAGTTCATGTCTTCTACTGTCTCTTGATCCATCATGACTTGGAGAGAGTGATCACCTCACACTAGTTTCATGTCTGTACTGTCTCTTGATCCATCATGACAGTGATCACCTCACACTAGTTCATGTCTTCTACTGTCTCTTGATCCATCATGACTGAGGGAGTGATCACCTCACACTAGTTCATGTCTTGTACTGTCTCTTGATCCATCATGACTGAGGGAGTGATCACCTCACACTAGTTCATGTCTTCTACTGTCTCTTGATCCATCATGACTGAGAGTGTGATCACCTCACACTAGTTCATGTCTTCTACTGTCTCTTGATCCATCATGACTGAGAGAGTGATCACCTCACATTAGTTCATGTCTTCTACTGTCTCTTGATCCATCATGACTGAGAGAGTGATCACCTCACATTAGTTCATGTCTTCTACTGTCTCATTGATCCATCATGACAGTGATTCACCTCACACTAGTTCATGTCTTCCTACTCTCTTGATCCATCATGACTGAGGGAGTGATCACCTCACACTAGTTCATGTCTTCTACTGTCTCTTGATCCATCATGACAGTGATCACCTCACACTAGTTCATGTCTTCTACTGTCTCTTGATCCATCATGACTGAGGGAGTGATCACCTCACACTAGTTCATGTCTTCTACTGTCTCTTGATCCATCATGACAGTGATCACCTCACACTAGTTCATGTCTTCTACTGTCTCTTGATCCATCATGACTGAGGGAGTGATCACCTCACACTAGTTCATGTCTTCTACTGTCTCTTGATCCATCATGACTGAGTGTGTGATCACCTCACACTAGTTTTATGTCTTCTACTGTCTCTTGATCCATCATGACTGAGGGAGTGATCACCTCACACTAGTTCATGTCTTCTACTGTCTCTTGATCCATCATGACTGAGGGAGTGATCACCTTACACTAGTTCATGTCTTCTACTGTCTCTTGATCCATCATGACTGAGGGAGTGATCACCTCACGCTAGTTCATGTCTTCTACTGTCTCTTGATCCATCATGACAGTGATCCCTCACACTAGTTCATGTCTTCTACTGTCTCTTGATCCATCATGACTGAGAGAGTGATCACCTCACACTAGATCATGTCTTGTACTGTCTCTTGATCCATCATGACAGTGATCACCTCACACTAGTTCATGTCTTCTACTGTCTCTTGATCCATCATGACTGAGGGAGTGATCACCTCACGCTAGTTCATGTCTTCTACTGTCTCTTGATCCATCATGACAGTGATCACCTCACACTAGTTCATGTCTTCTACTGTCTCTTGATCCATCATGACTGAGAGAGTGATCACCTCACACTAGTTCATGTCTTGTACTGTCTCTTGATCCATCATGACATTGATCACCTCACACTAGTTCATGTCTTCTACTGTCTCTTGATCCATCATGACTGAGGGAGTGATCACCTCACACTAGTTCATGTCTTGTACTGTCTCTTGATCCATCATGACTGAGGGAGTGATCACCTCACACTAGTTCATGTCTTCTACTGTCTCTTGATCCATCATGACTGAGTGTGATCACCTCACACTAGTTCATGTCTTCTACTGTCTCTTGATCCATCATGACTGAGAGAGTGATCACCTCACATTAGTTCATGTCTTCTACTGTCTCTTGATCCATCATGACAGTGATCACCTCACACTAGTTCATGTCTTCTATTGTCTCTTGATCCATCATGACAGTGATCACCTCACACTAGTTCATGTCTTCTACTGTCTCTTGATCCATCATGACAGTGATCACCTCACACTAGTTCATGTCTTCTACTGTCTCTTGATCCATCATGACAGTGATCACCTCACACTAGTTCATGTCTTCTACTGTCTCTTGATCCATCATTACTGAGGGAGTGATCACCTCACGCTAGTTCATGTCTTCTACTGTCTCTTGATCCATCATGACTGAGAGAGTGATCACCTCACACTAGTTCATGTCTTCTACTGTCTCTTGATCCATCATGACTGAGGGAGTGATCACCTCACGCTAGTTCATGTCTTCTACTGTCTCTTGATCCATCATGACTGAGGGAGTGATCACCTCACACTAGTTCATGTCTTCTACTGTCTTTTGATCCATCATGACTGAGAGGGTGATCACCTCACACTAGTTCATGTCTTCTACTGTCTCTTGATCCATCATGACTGAGGGAGTGATCACCTCCCACTAGTTCCCTGTCTTTTTACTGTCTCTTGATCCATCATGACAGTGATCACCTCACACTAGTTCATGTCTTCTACTGTCTCTTGATCCATCATGACAGTGATCACCTCACACTAGTTCATGTCTTCTACTGCCTCTTGATCCATCATGACTGAGGGAGTGATCACCTCACACTAGTTCATGTCTTCTACTGTCTCTTGATCCATCATGACAGTGATCACCTCACGCTAGTTCATGTCTTCTACTGTCTCTTGATCCATCATGACTGAGAGGGTGATCACCTCACACTAGTTCATGTCTTCTACTGTCTCTTGATCCATCATGACTGAGGGAGTGATCACCTCCCACTAGTTCATGTCTTCTACTGTCTCTTGATCCATCATGACAGTGATCACCTCACACTAGTTCATGTCTTCTACTGTCTCTTGATCCATCATGACTGAGAGGGTGATCACCTCACACTAGTTCATGTCTTCTACTGTCTCTTGATCCATCATGACAGTGATCACCTCACACTAGTTCATGTCTTCTACTGTCTCTTGATCCATCATGACAGTGATCACCTCACACTAGTTCATGTCTTCTACTGTCTCTTGATCCATCATGACAGTGATCACCTCACGCTAGTTCATGTCTTCTACTGTCTCTTGATCCATCATGACTGAGGGAGTGATCACCTCACACTAGTTCATGTCTTCTACTGTCTCTTTTATCCATCATGACTGAGGGAGTGATCACCTCACGCTAGTTCATGTCTTCTACTGTCTCTTGATCCATCATGACTGAGGGAGTGATCACCTCACGCTAGTTCATGTCTTCTACTGTCTCTTGATCCATCATGAAATGAGGGAGTGATCACCTCACGCTAGTTCATGTCTTCTACTGTCTCTTGATCCATCATGACTGAGGGAGTGATCACCTCACACTAGTTCATGTCTTCTACTGTCTCTTGATCCATCATGACTGAGGGAGTGATCACCTCACACTAGTTCATGTCTTCCCACTGTCTCTTGATCCATCATGACAGTGATCACCTCACGCTAGTTCATGTCTTCTACTGTCTCTTGATCCATCATGACAGTGATCACCTCACGCTAGTTCATGTCTTCTACTGTCTCTTGATCCATCATGACTGAGGGAGTGATCACCTCACACTAGTTCATGTCTTCCACCGTCTCCAGTGTGATAGTGTTATAAAGCCACTGGTTAGCGAAACCTCGCCACCATAAAACTACCCAGGTGTTGCAAATGTCAAATGTGTTATTGATTCCTCTTATATTTGAGGAGTGTGTATGTATGTGTGGGTGGGTGGGCGGGTAGTAGGCCCTCTCTATGACGGGTCACTAAGCCTACTGCTGTTCTTATTAAGCCCTTGTTTTCGTATTTATTAAGATGCAGCTGGTACCGTTTGTTATCAGTGAATATATTAGTAATTTCTCAAGTGTACCTTTTTTTCATTGTAAACTATCAACGTCACCATTCTCTCATTTCCCTTTGTGACCTTTTAAATGTTACTACCATGTAAGACCTCTTAAATGTTGCTACTACCATGTAAGACCTCTTAAATGTTGCTACTACCATGTAAGACCTCTTAAATGTTGCTACTACCATGTAAGACCTCTTAAATGTTGTTACTACCATGTAAGACCTCTTAAATGTTGTTAATACCATGTAAGACCCCTTAAATGTTGCTACTACCATGTAAGACCTCTTAAATGTTGTTACTACCATGTAAGACCTCTTAAATGTTGCTACTACCATGTAAGACCTCTTAAATGTTGCTACTACCATGTAAGACCTCTTAAATGTTGCTACTACCATGTAAGACCTCTTAAATGTTGCTACTACCATGTAAGACCTCTTAAATGTTGTTAATACCATGTAAGACCCCTTAAATGTTGCTACTACCATGTAAGACCTCTTAAATGTTGTTACTACCATGTAAGACCTCTTAAATGTTGCTACTACCATGTAAGACCTCTTAAATGTTGCTACTACCATGTAAGACCTCTTAAATGTTGCTACTACCATGTAAGACCTCTTAAATGTTGCTACTACCATGTAAGACCTCTTAAATGTTGTTACTACCATGTAAGACCCCTTAAATGTTGCTACTACCATGTAAGACCTCTTAAATGTTGCTACTACCATGTAAGACCTCTTAAATGTTGCTACTACCATGTAAGACCCCTTAAATGTTGCTACTACCATGTAAGACCTCTTAAATGTTGCTACTACCATGTAAGACCTCTTAAATGCTGTTAATACCATGTATGACAATTTGAATGTTGTTACTACCATGTATGACCTTTTAAATGCTGCCGTTACCATGTATGACCTTCCTCTTAAAGACCACAAAACCAGTCTTCACATTATTTATCAGACAAGTAGGTAGTCCACGTTATAAAACGTTTGGCTGGAGATGACGCTTTTACAAGTTTGGTTTCTGAGGGAAACGTTGTCTACAAGTGCCTCCGAACAATGTTTGTGTGTTTGTTAAACACTTGGAATTTTTGTTTGTACCTGTTATATCTAAATGCTGAAGTGTCATGCAGTGTGGCTAGTCACACTGTGATAGTACAGGGTGACTGGTCACACTGATAGTATAGTGTGGCTGTTCACACTGATAGTATAGTGTGGCTGGTCACACTGATAGTATAGTGTGGCTGGTCACACTGTGATTGTACATTGTGACTGGTGGTCGCACTGTGATAGTACAGCGTGACTGGTGGTCACACACAGTATAGTGTGACTGGTCACACACAGTATAGTGTGACTGGTGGTCACACACAGTATAGTGTGACTGGTGGTCACACACAGTATAGTGTGACTGGTGGTCACTCTGATAGTACAGCGTGATTGGTCACACGGATAATACAGCGTGACTGGTGGTCACACTGATAGTACAGCGTGACTGGTGGTCGCAGTGATAGTACAGCGTGACTGGTGGTCACACTGTGATAGTACAGTGTGACTGGTGGTCACTGCCACTAGTGAGAACAAGTAATGTTAAGAGCAAGGTTTCAAACCTTAACCAAGGACATGGTAGAGAAATCCTCAAGTTTTCGCTGCTAGTTGTGGTAACTCCGCTTTGATGACTCAACAGCTTTCTAACAATCTGTACAAAACAATATTTGCCAAGTACCTTAGCTCATCGCTTTTCCTGTGACATACATATATATATATATATATATATATATATATATATATATATATATATATATATATATATATATATATATATATATATATATATCATCAGTCAACAAGTGATAAATGCAGTGAGATCAAAACTACCAGGAGCAGCAGTCATTGCCCCCACAAATAGTGTCTTGCTAGGAGCACCTCTGGGAAGCAATGCCATTGACACAATTCTCAGGAAGAAATTGGAAGAGTTAAGGAGAATGGAACAACGAATAGGCAATCTGGACACCCACGATGCCTTGTACCTTCTCACAAAGTGCTTGAGTCTGCCCAGGTTGACATATTTCCTAAGATGTGCACCTTCATATGATAACCCTATACTGCACGAATATGACAGTATTCTGAGGCAGATTTTTACGAAAGTACTTAACCTTACTCTAGAAGACGGGCAGTGGAACCAAGCTACACTTCCAGTCAGACTAGGAGGCATTGGTGTCCGCAAGTCATCACAGATTGCGTTACCTGCTTTTCTGTCCTCGTGTATTGCATCCAGAGAGCTTGTAGCAGCGATTCTCCCTGAACATCTTAGGGACAAGATTGGAGCCCAGGACCAAAAATTCATTGACGGAGCAATGATCTGGGATAATCTAACGGGCTCAGAAACCAGACCTGCTCCCCCCAACAACTACAAACAATCGCACTGGGATGGTCCAATAGTGGAAAATATAGCCTCAACGATGCTTCAGAGTGTGGCAGGGAAGGATAGAGCCCGCCTCCTGGCAGTGAGAGCCCCTCATGCTGGGGACTTTCTGTTGGCTGTTCCCAACTCCAGCCTTGGCACACGCCTCGACCCACAGACCATCCGCATCGGTGTTGCCCTTCGACTTGCCGCCCCTATTCTCGCCGAACACAGGTGTATTTGTGGCAGTGAAGCAGCAGACCGATTCGGGTACCATGGTCTTGTGTGCCGTAAATCCGAGGGAAAGATTGCAAGACATGAGGAGGTTAATAACATTATCAAGAGGAGCCTCACAACAGCTGGATGCCCAGCAGTAAGGGAGCCACCCCAACTATGCAGATCTGATGGCAGCCAGAAGCGTCCAGATGGTATCACCCTTCAAGCCTGGACAGATGGGAAGCAGGTGGTGTGGGACTATACATGTGCATCTACCTTGGCTGATACCTATCTCCAATACACCAGGGAGGAAGGAGGGGCAGCTGCCAGCTTTAGGGAGTCCCAAAAGTCTAGAAAATATGGAGAACTTGCCCATCATTATATGTTTGTTCCCATAGGCTCAGAGACCCTTGGCTCATGGGGAAAGAGTGCATCTAATTTCCTTAAGGAGTTGGGAAAAAGACTCATCAGGGTAACTAGGGATCCCAGGGCAGCTAGTTTTCTGTTCCAGCGGCTCAGTGCGGCTGTTCAAAGGGGTAATGCATGCTGCATTTTGGGCACACGCCCCAGCTCTGAGGAGCTGGATGAGATTTTCGCCTTATAATCGGTGATACACACGTAACAACATGTACCGTATATGCCACCTTTATATCAACAATGTATCTCTTAAATCTTCTGTGCCATATTATGTAATAAAATATTCCTATTGGTAAAAAAAAAAAAAAAAAAAATAGTTCAAAAGATGGGGTGGTAGGGGAAGTGGAATATTCAAATGGCTTCAGGAAGAAATCCAAATATTCTTCCTTGAAGCCTTTTTATCCACATCTATATATATATATATATAATATATATATATATATATATATATATATATATATATATATATATATATATATATATATATATGTCGTGCCGAATAGGCAGAACTTGCGATCTTGGCTTAAATAGCAACGCTCATCTTGCCATATAGGACAAGCGAAAATTTGTGTATGCAATAATTTCCCCAAAATCATTCTGAACCTAACGAAAAAAATATATTTGATTGTGTTTGCTTAGTACTAAATTATTGTAAACGTATTTAAAATATATTTAGTTGGGTTAGGCTAAAATAATTTGCTCTTGTTATAATAAGGTTAGGTAAGTTTTCTAAGATTCTTTTGGCGCAAAATTAATTTTTTTTACATTAACATTAAAGAAAAAAATATATCTTTAAACGTATAAGAGAAAATTGTAGAAGGGATTTAATTTTAAATGAGTTCTTGCTAATTGACCAGTTTTACATATTCGGCACGACATATATATATATATATATATATATATATATATATATATATATATATATATATATATATATATATATATATATATAATTTATATATTTATTTATATACATACACGTTGTGTGTCAAATCACCTAGTTCTTACCTAGTTGTGGTTGCAGGGATAGAGTCATAGCTCCTGGCCCCGCCCCTTCACTGGCCGCTACTGCGTCACTCTCCCTGCACTATGAGCTTTATCATACCTCTGCTTAAAGCTATGTATGGATCCTGCCTCCACTACATCGCTTCCCAAACTATTCCACTTCCTGACTGCCCTTTAACTGAAGAAATACTTCTAGCATCCCTGTGATTCATCTGTGTCTTCAACTTCCAACTGTGTCCCCTTGTTGCTGTGTCCCATCTCTGGAACATTGTCTCTGTCCACCTTGTAAATTCCTCTCAGTATTGTATACGTCGTTATGTCCCCCCTATCTCTCCTATCCTCCAGTGTCGTCAGGTCGAGTTCCCTTAACCTTTCCTGGTAGGACATACCCCTTAGCTCTGGGACTAGTCTTGTTGCAAACCTTTGCCCTTTCTTTAGTTTCTTTACGCGCTTGGCTAGGTGTGGGTTCCAAACTGGTGCTGCATACTCCAATATGTGCCTAACGTACACAGTGTACAGGGTCCTGAAGGATTCCTTATTAAGATGGCGGAATGCTGTTCTTAGGTTTGCTAGGCGCCCATATGCTGCAGCAGTTATTTGGTTGTTGTACGCCTCAGGATAGGTGCCTGGTGTTATACTCACCCGAGGTTTGTAGTCTCTGGCGCCCTAGACTGTACTCTGTCTGCGGTCTTCTTTGTCCTTCCCCAATCTTCATGATTTTGCACTTTGTGGGGTTGAACTCCAGGAACCAATTGCTGGACCAAGCCTGTAGCCTGTCCAGATCCCTTTGTAAAACTACCTAGTCCTTGTCCGTTTGAATTCTTCTCATCAACTTCACATCATCTGCAAACAGGGACACTTCCGTCATGTCGTTCACAAATACCAGAAACAGCACTGGTCCTAGAACTAACCACTGTGGAACCCCACTCGTCACAGGCGCCCACTCTGACACCTCGCCACGTACCATGACTCGCTGCTGTCTTCCTTACAAGTATTCCCTGATCCATTGTAGTGCCTTCCCTGTTATCCCATACCTCAGGTAATCTCCCAATTTCAACAGATGTGTTGAATGTTGTTGTTAGGGGTACACATAGCGCCTCTGCTCCCTCTCTCAGGACCCATGGAGAGATGTTATCCGGCCCCATCGCCTTTGAGGTGTCTAGCTCGCTCAGGAGCCTCTTCACTTCTTCCTCGGTTGTATTTATTGTGTCCAACACTTGGTGGTGTACTCCGCCTCTCCGTCCTTCTGGAGCCCCTTCTGTATCCTCTGTGAACACTTCTTTGAATCTCATGTTGAGTTCCTCACTACTTTGCGGTCGTTTCTTGTGATCTCTCCTCCTTCCTTCCTTAGCCTGATTACCTGGTCCTTGACTGTTTTTTTCCTCTTGATGTGGCTGTACAACAGCTTTGGGTCAGATTTGGCTTTTGCTGCTATGTCATTTTCATATTGTCGTTGGGCCTCCCTTCTTATCTGTGCATATTCATTTCTGGCTCTACGACTGCTCTCCTTATTCTCCTGGTTCCTTTGCCTTCTATACTTCTTCCATTCCCTAGCACACTTGGTTTTGGCCTCCCCGCACCTTTGTGTGTGTGTGTGTGTGTGTGTGTGTGTGTGTGTGTGTGTGTGTGTGTGTGTGTGTGTGTGTGTGTGTTTATAGAATAAGCTTGGCCACTGGTGACCTTTTTCCACATTGGAAGCCACCAGTGGTGAGACATCACCTTTATTAAATGTCTTGATTTCGATGTTTTTTTTTTCCAATAAGTCAATAGTATACAAAGCATTTCATGTAGCTTTTCCCCTTAAGGAAGGTTCCTTGATGTTGATGAAGTGCTCTTGTTCCAAAGAAATGGATCTCCCTTCCCCATGGATTGAACATAATTGCCTCCAATTACCCGCTAAGACATGTGTAACCTTTACGTGTGTGAGCAGTAAGAAGCCAGTAAAGGCTGACAAGTTAAAGGGAAAAGAAACAAATGTATTCATTTAGGACACCTTTATTGAAGACGTCTTGTCCCGGGACCTTGATCATTGAAGTAATCAAAGTCCCATGACGAGGCTTCTTCATTAAAGGTGTCCCAGGTGAGTACACTTCTCCTTATCCCTCTAGTAATTCGGGCAGCCTAAGAGAAGACTTGACTTACAAAATCGTAATAACGCGATCCTGAGGAAGAGTGAACGACTCTTTTTAAAACTCTTGCTGAAAATAATGTCTTGCTCTCTCTACGTCTTTTTGATTCAGTCCTCTTGAGATTGTATAAATGTTTGAGGTGTGTGTGTGGTGTGCATAGTGACGTGTTCTCATCTTTCCTGTTTCTGTGACCTTGTTAGTTTATTGCTCAGGGAAATTACCTGACACGAGTCTGTCATAAGAGGTCCCACACCCAGTGATGGATCTCTCTGTGGAAATGTACTGAACGTTCACTTTAATCCCTACTTTGGGGGATTAAAGTATTCTTGATTTGTGCTGAGCAATTGACATTCAGCCTTAATGACCGTCGTTTAGTTGATGGGCTTGAAGCTCCATTACCAACCAAGATGACCCGTTTAGCAGTGCTGACACTGTGGCAGGGACGTGGTAACACTATGGTGTAATGACACAAGTGAAGATGGGTAGCTGCGGGTGGTGAGCCACAAGTGAAGGTGGGTAGCTGCTGCTGGTGAGCCACAAATGAAGGTGGGTAGCTGCTGCTGGTGAGCCACAAGTGAAGGTGGGTACCTGCTGCTGGTGAGCCACAAGTGAAGGTGGGTAGCTGCGGGTGGTGAGCCACAAGTGAAGGTGGGTAGCTGCGGGTGGTGAACCACAAGTGAAGGTGGGTAGCTGCGGGTGGTGAACCACAAGTGAAGGTGGGTAGCTGCGGGTGGTGAACCACAAGTGAAGGTGGGTAGCTGCGGGTGGTGAACCACAAGTGAAGGTGGGTAGCTGCGGGTGGTGAACCACAAGTGAAGGTGGGTAGCTGCGGGTGGTGAGCCACAAGTGAAGGTGGGTAGCTGCGGGTGGTGAACCACAAGTGAAGGTGGGTAGCTGCGGGTGGTGAACCACAAGTGAAGGTGGGTAGCTGCGGGTGGTGAACCACAAGTGAAGGTGGGTAGCTGCGGGTGGTGAACCACAAGTGAAGGTGGGTAGCTGCGGGTGGTGAACCACAAGTGAAGGTGGGTAGCTGCTGCTGGTGAGCCACAAGTGAAGGTGGGTAGCTGCGGGTGGTGAACCACAAGTGAAGGTGGGTAGCTGCGGGTGGTGAACCACAAGTGAAGGTGGGTAGCTGCGGGTGGTGAACCACAAGTGAAGGTGGGTAGCTGCGGGTGGTGAACCACAAGTGAAGGTGGGTAGCTGCGGGTGGTGAACCACAAGTGAAGGTGGGTAGCTGCGGGTGGTGAACCACAAGTGAAGGTGGGTAGCTGCGGGTGGTGAACCACAAGTGAAGGTGGGTAGCTGCGGGGTGAACCACAAGTGAAGGTGGGTAGCTGCGGGTGGTGAACCACAAGTGAAGGTGGGTAGCTGCGGGTGGTGAACCACAAGTGAAGGTGGGTAGCTACGGATGGCGAGCCGCACCTGGAATCATCAATGACTTGCTGCTCTAATTCAAGTGCAGTGACTCACGAAATCGTAATAACATGATTACAAACAAATCAGGGAACGGGTGGGGTTTGAACCCATGGCAAATGAGTCCTAAAACTCACAGGCCAGTTCGCTAACCGCTCGACCAGCTGGCTTTAAAACGATTCATTCAACTAAGTATATTTCTGTACACCATAGGGAAGTCAGCATGGGCCACCACTGTGGCCACAAATGCAGGCTTTTATATACGAATACCAAACCAGCGTGGCTGTACTGTATTCTACCTCACAGTGGTGGCCCATGA
This sequence comes from Cherax quadricarinatus, assembly GCF_026875155.1. Lineage (NCBI taxonomy): Eukaryota > Metazoa > Arthropoda > Malacostraca > Decapoda > Parastacidae > Cherax > Cherax quadricarinatus. Next base: position 4,033,661 of record NC_069454.1, on the reverse strand, counting down.
TAACTTCTCTATGCTGTATACCTAGTTAGATGAGTCTTATTAAGAGTCCGCTGGACGAGTGGTGAGCGCACTCACCTGTGAGTTCAGACCCCACCCCGTTTCATGATCAAGTGCTATGAGCATATCCGTACAGATGACCACGTGCCTGATGTGGGCTGTAACTAATGCAATATTACCTATCATCTTACCTCTGTATATTGGTGGTACAATATTTCGACAAGTATATATATATAGGACACAATATGCTATCTATGGGATTTAATTGACAAAACTTTTCATCTACCAGCTGAACTGTGATAGTCCCTTGCGGAAGATTTGTATTTTCAATAAATTGCCATAATTTGTATATTGTCTTATTTGCATACTATCTGCCTAGAGACGTACCTTTCAGTTTTCTCAACCTTTATCTTGTGTATGTCTGCCTGTGGAGCCCACATTGATGTTAGGTTAGGTAAGATTCGCCAGCAGAAAGCAGGACAATTGTATCCTGAAACGGGTTTGACTTATATGATGACCAGCCTCTGGAGCTTTGGTCATTGGACCACCTCGTCCGCCTCTTGTATATGTATAATATATATGTCGTGCCGAATATGTAAAACTGGTCAATTAGCAAGAACTCATTTAAAACTAAATCCTTTCTGAAATTTTCTCTTATACGTTTAAAGATATATTTTTTAATTAACGTTAATGTAAAAAGTTTTAATTTTGCACCAAAAGAATTTTAGAAAACTTAACCTAACCTTATTATAACAAGAAGAATTTATTTTAGCCTAACCCAACTAAATATATTTTAAATACGTTTACAATAATTTAGTACTAAACAAACACAATCAAATATATTTTTTTCGTTAGGTTCAGAATGATTTTGGCGAAATTATTGCATACACAAATTTTCACTTGTCCTATACGGCAAGATGAGCGTTGCTATTTAAGCCAAGATCGCAAGTTCTGCTTATTCGGCACGACATATATATATATATATATATATATATATATATATATATATATAATATATATATATATATATATATATATATATATATACATATACATATATATACATATACATATACATACACACACACACACACACACACACACACACACACACACACACACACACACACACACACACACACATATCATGTGGGAGTTCGAACACATGGATAGGGTAAAGTAATACTCACGTAGGCTGGTAGTACGTATAATTACGGATAATGTGGGGAGCGCCCAAACAGCTGGCCTGCCTCTCTTGCTCACTCTCGTATGACTGACTGGCCGCCCACAGTACCCATATGTGAGGGGGTCTTTGAATACTGCTGTGGTCAGCACAATATGAATACAGACAGTGACTCAGGCAGAGACGGTTGGTAGTGAGTCATCTACTGGTACACTGGTTACTGGTAACTGGTTACTAGGAACTGGTACTACTACTGAGAAACGTGCTTGACCCGGTGCGAATTCCATACTGGTGCTGCATACTCCAGTATGGGCCTGACGTACACGGTGTACAGTGTCTTGAAAGATTCCTTACTTAGGTATCGGAACGCTAATCTGAGGTTTGCTAGGCGCCTATATGCTGCAGCAGTTATCTGGTTGATGTGGGCTTCCGGACACGTGCTCGGTGTGTGTGTGTGTGTGTGTGTGTGTGTGTATGAGTGTGTATGTGTGTGTGTGTGAATGTATGTGTTTGTGTGTGTGTGTTAGTTACCATTTTGTCCTAGGCACATGTCGATTAGACACTAGGCCTGTAGTATATGCGTGTTAGTTACCATGTATGTGCGTGTGTGTGTGTGTGTGTGTGTGCGTGTGCGTGTGTGTGCGTGTGTGTGCGCACGCGCGTGTGTGTGTGTGTGTGTGTGTGTGTGTGTGTGTGAATGTGTGTGTGTGTGTGTGTATGAATGTGTGTGTGCGTGTGTGTGTGTGTGTGTGTGTGTGTGTGTGTGAATGTGTGTGTTGCAAACAGCCGATACAAGATGCAAAACAACGGGGGAAGTTGAATAATGGCTCTAGGCCTTTTGTGTTTTAATTAACACAGTGTTACAGAAAAGAAGAGGAGGAGTAGGTGGACCAAGCAGATACGATCACAGGGGAAGCAAAAACGTTTCCAGTGATTGTATTGGCGATCGTAGATCGCATTAGTTGCCCTTGAGTCCTTTTACCTAACATATTGTCAGTAATTTTACAAACATTATTACAATGTCTAGTGTGTTGCATCTGTCTGCTGCTCTTACACTATAAGTGTTTTATATTGTCTCTGCGAGTATTTCCAGCTGTGTTAAGTCTGGCGTTAAACACTGCAATTTACCAATCTTGTTTCAGACCTTCACACAGTTTTGACTGTCTTGTTTCACACTATATGGACTCCACACCGGTGTCGATACTTCAACAATTGCGTGTGCAAATTCTTTTGAATGTTCCTTATTCATATTCTTGAAGGTTAATCTCATAATTGCTAACTCGCTTAATCTGCCGATGCTATTGGGTTTATTAGCACTTCTGTTGGTTTACTCGTAAGGGGAACCCCTGACATGGGTCTTTGTTAATAAGAGTTCACCGGTGCCAGCACCAAGGCGGAAGGTGTTGGGGAAGGGAGCCACGGTTTGTCAAAGAACATGTGAAGGTGAATCACCCAAATACTGCATGGCGCCACAGCAACAGTGACCTCTGGCTTACCTGTGCTGAACTCACTTGTCCCAGTGTGGACTTCTGAGGTAACCTCTGATGCGAATTTAAAAATCTTTCTCCTTATTTGTTTTTGCGAGTTGCTCTTTTTCCAGTGTGAAAGGTATAATCTCGTTACTTTGCATTTCCCGGGGTTGAATTCCAGCAGTCGTATATATTTTACGACTATTCCTGTGGCAAGTCTAACAGTGTTGTTTTCTGGGAGGTGGTGATGGGGACAACCGAAGATCTTTAATTTTGTGACTTTCACGGTGTTTTGTGATTGAAACTCGTGTGCAACATCTAGGTACTTTTAAGATATTTCGCCCACCTTGGATCTTCAGTATAATACAGAGACGTGAGAAACAACACCTGAGTAGGAACTTTAGAAGCTTTGAAGCCCTAACAAGTTAAAAAAAAAAGGAGAAATGAAAGTCGATAAATCAAACTTAATAATTTGATTTAATAAATCTAAAAAAGTTTTTACTTCTGATCTGATGCAACTTATAAATTGTGTACAGTGCAGATGGTTATCTGAAGATCTATGTTAAGTGTCTACCGCGGTAAGTGCCTAGAGTTTAATCCCGCTCTCATTACCACCCACATGTCACACCAGTGGGTACATTTGTACAACACCTTGGTAATGTAATTTCCGAAAAGTATCGCCTGCGCAGCAGGCATTTTCAGTTAAATACAGAGGTATGTAAACTACCTACCTGACTAGCCCAGTATAAAACAATGCTGTGTAGCCCCTTCCAGGCACCGTACATAACGAGGGTATTGTATGCAAGTAGTTAAACCATGCTGTTGTATCTCAGCTTTTACAAGTTGCTCACCTGACGCATAGCTCACTACTGACTGCACTGAGCTTAAAACTACAAGCACCCGAGTTCGATTCGCAGGCACAGCGAAACGTACGGACAAGTTTCATTTTACCTTTGTTCGTCTAGCAGTAAAACTAGGCACCTGTGTGTTAGCCAACTGTTGTGTGTTACATCCAAGTAAACAGTGTGGAACTCATCCTAGAGTCATATCCGGTGTAAGAAACTCCGCTTCTCACACTTATACAACACCTGTATATTTTTCACACTGGTGGATAATGATAGAAGTTTTTGTGTATTGACAGGATTTGAAAGTCTGAATGCGATCAGAAGAGGTATTCTCAAGTTATCGAGGTATCCAATGATTCTAAATTTATAAACCGTAGAAGAGAAAACTTTTAAGTTATTGCAGGGAAACTCAGTCTGGTACTTGTCATATACCTGAGGTCAGTTTCCTGGTTGAGAAGCAAATTTCCTCAGTTTAAAACCATGACGTGGTTGTGTCACAGGTCTTGTTAGTATAGCAGTAGACCAACCATAACACCTGGCAGCCTGTCTAGGGTGTAGTTCCTAACAGTCCTTGAGCTAGATTCAGCCTGTTTGTCTGCTATTTAGGAAGTAGAGTCTACTGTGATAGTAGATTTAGTGTGTGTACTCACCTAGTGTGTGTGTGTGTGTGTGTGTGTGTGTGTGTGTGTGTGTTTTGTTTTCCGGCTGAGAGAGAGGTCAATTGTTACAGTATGTTTATCCTGGTGGATGATAATTTACCTCTTATGTTGTACCCTCTTCAACCAGTAGTAGAGCTTAGTCTTGAAGTTTACATGAAAATTTCAGGGGTCACCGCCCCTCCCTTCTCACGGACCGGTCACAGGCCAGGCCAAGTCAGGTCAGGCCTCACGCTTGATAGCCTCACTATCTTAGTACAAGTTTGCTATGTCACAAATGGAAGATGCGGTAGTGGGATTAACGATTACCTGATTACCTCATTTTCCGTCTTGCTGATGCCGCTGCAAAACTTTTGGCTAGTACCACTACATTTAGGCATAGGTTACCACTGGAGACCACAGAGCTCACATTCTTCAGATTATTACTTGAAGGCTAAACTTCCTAAACATAATTGAGACACAGGTGATTAGTCATATACTCTACAGAACATTACGGTTAAACAGGTTATAAGAACCTCAAAAACTCAGACACGTACCTATGTAAGCTAACATACTGGTAGTCCATAATTCTTGCTTATAAGAGGGAGAGAGACTGGTTGTGAAGGCTTACTCAGCCCTGTAACAACTTCATTCAGTATTACTCAGGCTGGCTCTTCCTCAGGAAAATTAGTGAATAGAAAAAGAAATAATAACAGACAAACAAACACTTTATTATATAGAAAATATAAAATTTAAAACACTTAAATATGAAATATTAATCCTACATTAAAGAAAATGAAAAATGAAAAATATAAATGATAACTGAATTCAACGCTAATTTAAATGTATATAAAACATGGGTGTCTGGTGTTGGTGACACGGGTTTTCCCCACTGTTTAAAAAAATCCTCTCCATGGTAAGTGAATTTAAAAGATGGGGTGATTATTAAACAGCCCAACCAAATAGAAAAAGGGGCTGAAAAGACAAAGTTTATTTTTATAAAAAGTGAAGCTTTAAAACCAAATTTTAAATTTCCACTAAAAATACGGGCAGGCATGTACTTACAGTAGAGTTGGGAGCTGGGGGTCTAGGTTTTTACTGTTTAACCAGAGCCCCACAACGTCACCTTTCGGGGGGGGGGGGGAAGGGAGGGGGGGAAATAGGGGGGAGCAAAGGACTGACCTCCCTTAACAAGGGGCCGGCAGTAAAAAACTATCACTTTCAGGGAGGGGGAAAAAAAGGGGGGAAAAAACGGGGGGCTTGACTTACCCTACCTTAACTAGTACCCGGGCCAGACAAACACCCAATTTGGGGGTTTGGGGGAGAAAAGGCGGGTAATCGGGGCTAACTAAACCCTTTCCTTAACGAGTACCCGGCAATAAAAACAAATTTTTTAATTATATATTTTTTATATATATATATATATATAAAAATTTTAAAACCTTTTTTTTCCTCTACTCCTATCAAATTGAATTTTTCCCTCACTGGTTTTTGAAACTTTTTCAAAAATAAAGATCCTCGGGTGTTACACAGTTTGGGTTTCATCAACTATCTTGAGTTTTGCACTAAGGCGTTTGCACTGGCCAAAAGTAAACCACAAAATCGGGGTTTTCCTTCCCAGAACTTTGAATTAAATGGGGGGGAAAAAGGTGAGTGGTGCGCTTAGGGTTGTGGAGAAAAAAGAACCTTGCCCCTTGGGGGAAAAAAGGGGGGGGAAAAGTGTGAGAGTATAGTTATCCCAACACTTTTTTAGGGTGTGAAGTATAGGTGAGAATGTGTCAGCGAGGAAAAAGGCTGGGGGCAGTGGAGATGTCTTTTTTTGAGGGCAAATGGTGGTGTGAGAATTCTGAAAATGATGATGTAAAGAGATAGTAAGGGGGGAAAAAGTTAGCATATGAGAAGTTTTTTACAAATAGAAGTGATGCAAGGAGGGATGAGTAAAAAGGAAAAAAAAAGAGAGAGGTTGAGGTGGTGAAGCAAGTAAAAAGAGAGAAAAAGAGAGGGGTGAGATGTTATCAACAAATTTTTTTAAAAATTTAAAAAAATTTTTGGGGAGTGAAAATTAACAAGTTAAAAAAAGTTAGAGAAAAAATTGGATTTGTCGTTAAAAATAGGAGAGGAGAGTTTTTTAAAATTTGGAGATTTTAAGGTATTGGGAAGTGGAGGGAATATTTTGGGGAATTTTTAAAAAGTTAAAGGGGGGGGAAGATGGGAAGTTATTTGTGTAAAGGGCAAGGGGGAAAAATAACATTTTGTAGGAGTGAGGAAAAAGCCAGTTTTGAGTGTGGGGGAATTTCTGGGGCCAGTGGGGTAAAAAAAAGGGGGGAAAGGCAGGGGATTGATGGGATGAAGTTTGAAATGTTAAAGCAGGGGGGATTTAGTTTTGGAGTGGTTGGTGCAATTTTTTAAATAAATGTATGGAAGGGGAAAAAGGGAAACCAAGGGATTGGCGAGACCCATCCCATATTTCCCTTTTGGGTATAAAGGGCAAAGGGGAAAAAAGGGAGAGTGCAAAAATTAAAGGGGGAAAAGTTGTTGAGTAAAACCTGGAAAAGTGAAATGGTAAAAGTTATTATTGAAAAAAATTTAAAAGTAAAGGGGAAAAATAGGATAGAAAGGATGAAAAGGAGGTTTTTAAAAAAGGGTGGGGGGTGGGTGGCCCGGGTTTGTTTACGTGAAACATATAAGGAACAGATTTAAGATAAGGCAAAAGAGGTCTTTGGGGCCCTTTTTATGGTTTTGGAAAAAAGGCGCATGACAGGGGGGAAAGGGGGGCAATGTGGCAGATTTGCGGGGGTAGGTGTAGGGGTTTGGGTTACTAAAAGCGTGAAGGTTTTTCGAGGATAGTAAGGCTCAATTTAGAGTACATGGGAAAGGGGGAAAATTTTTTTCCCAGTAAAAGTGGGCCCTTTAAAGACAAGGATGTGTGTTTGTCACCGGGGTTTTTTTAATATATTTATAGAGGGGGTTTTGAAAGAGAAGTAAAGCGAGGGTTTTGAAAAAAAGACGTGGATTTTAAAAGATAAAAAAATCACCATAAAGTGGGATTTGTCACATTGCTCTTTGCTGATAAACACTGTGTTTGGGGAGATTCTGAAGGGGAATTTTGCAGGGGTTGGGTGGTTAAATTTTGGTAGGGTTGTGCAAAAAAAAAAAATTTGAAAGTAAATAAGGAAAGAGTAAGGTTATGGGGGTTTTAAAAAATATTGGGGTGATGAAAGTTTGGGATATCAGTTTGGGAGGGGGGAGAGGTAGGGAGGGGGTGAATGGGAATTTAGATATTTGGGAGTGGGGGCGGTCGGGGATGGGGCTATGAAGGATGAGGTGAAAACATAGAAATTGATGAGGGGGAAAAGGGTGAGTGGGGGCACTTAGGGGTCTGTGGAGAAAAAAGAACTTTGTCCCGGAGGGAAAGAGGGGAAAGTATGAGAGTATAGTTTTTCCCCAAAACTCTTATATGGGTTTTTGGGGAAACATTGGGGGATGAATGTTGCAGCGAGGAGAAGGCTGGAGGCACTGGAATGTTTAAGTCTTAGGGCAATGTGTGGGGGGTGAATATTTTAAAGCGAAATTCGTATTTTTGGGAATTAGGAGGGGGGGCGGGGGGTTACCAAAACTGTTGGGCCAGAGGGGTGGGAAGGGTTTTTGAGGTGGTTTTTGGACATGTAGAGAGAATGGAGCGAAACAGAATGACTTCAAGAGTGTATCAGTCTGTAGTGGAAGGAAGGCGGGGTAGGGGTCGGCCTAGGAAAGGTTGGAGGGAGGGGGTAAAGGAGGTTTTGTGTGCGAGGGGCTTGGACTTCCAGCAGGCGTGCGTGAGCATGTTTGATAGGAGTGAATGGAGACGAATGGTTCTTAATACTTGACGTGCTGTTGGAGTGTGAGCAAAGTAACATTTATGAAGGGGTTCAGGGAAACCGGCAGGCCGGACTTGAGTCCTGGAGATGGGAAGTACAGTGCCTGCACTCTGAAGTTTAAAAACTGTAGTGTAAAGCACCCTTCTGGCAAGACAGTGATGGAGTGAATGATGGTGAAAGTTTTTCTTTTTCGGGCCACCCTGCCTTGGTGGGAATCTCCCAGTGTGATAAAAATATATATATATATATATATATATATATATATATATATATATATATATATATATATATATATAAAATATATATATATATATATATGTCGTGCCGAATAGGCAGAACTTGCGATCTTGGCTTAAATAGCAACGCTCATCTTGCCATATAGGACAAGTGAAAATTTGTGTATGCAATAATTTCGCCCAAAATCATCTGAACCTAACGAAAAAAATATATTTCAATGTGTTTGTTTAGTATTAAATTATTGTAAACAAATCTAAAATATATTTAGTTGGGTTAGGCTAAAATAAATTGCGCTTGTTATAATAAGGTTAGGTAAGTTTTCTAAGTTCCTTTTGGTGCAAAATTATAAATTTTACATCAACATTAATGAAAAATATATATCTTTAAACGTATAAGAGAAAATTTTAGAAAGGACTTAATTTTAAATGAGTTCTTGCTAATTGACCAGTTTTACATATTCGGCACGACATTATATATATATATATATATATATATATATATATTATATAATATATATATATATATATATATATATATAATATATCCTTTACGTGCTTTTATTGTTATAATAAGAGTATTTAATTAATATTGTGGTATTTAAGATTCTTCTCATACATTATGTCCACGGTTCCTGGTTTTTTTAAACTACTTCCCTTGTTCATATTAGTAATTAATATGCCAACTTTGCTCTGTTCTGAAGGTTTAATTGTGCTAGTCTGATTAGTCTTATATCTGTTGTTTTAATTTCGCAACTCCTTTTTAAACATTAGAGAACTTTAATTCTTTTATGAGGAAAGTAGAAATGGAAGTCAGGGTTAAATACAGCATGTATAAAGCACTGAGAATAACAAAGGAGCAGTGGCAACAATCGACAAAATCTCATCTACAAAGCATATTATGTGCACATGTGAGTTGCACCCATAATGACGTACGTGCACTGGATACTCTTTAAAGATAACAAAGTAATGTTGTAAGAGTTGCATGAAAGATGCAGTGAGAACAGCTGAGTGAGGTCTGGCCGGGGCTGCGCCACTCTCCACCATGGAGTCGCAGGCTCGGACTAGACTAGTTAGTGCGCGTTTAGTCATGGTGGTGGGTGGACGTGGCGTCTCTTACTACTAGAGTTTTGCGAGTGAGGCTTGTCACATATGCACACCTAAGTGAGTGTGTAGTGTGGGTGAGGTTATAAGCGTGTGTGTAAGTAGTGACAGCAACTGGTATATACAGGTGGCTGCCAAGACGTCAGGCAAGTGTATAGTATAACAAGTATTGATTACAAAGGCGGTGAGCACAGTGAACCCAGTAGCAGCAGCAGCACGCGGCTCTTGTTGTTCTCCCGCCTCTCAGCTGCTGCTGCTGCTGCTGCTGCCTCCCGCGTGGAGCCAACCCCCACCCAGTGCGTCAGGGAGACATGTTACCTCCCTCCCTCCATCACGCTTCTACAAGTTTCTTTACACCTAGATGGTATGGGAATACCGATGAGTTGTACATGATGCACAGAATTAGTAATTGGAAACTATTCAGGCAATATTTCGCCTGTATACCAGGCTTTATCAAGTCAGTCATTGACTTGAGAAAGCTTATTGTACAGGCCAAACATTAGCCGAATATTTGTGTTTTGGCTTGTACAATGGGCTTTGAGAAAGCCCATTGTATACACCAAAAATTACCTGAATACAGTTTTTATCCTGACTAACACCTGTTGCACATGCTTTACCTAGCAGGTAAATCAGTAATATATGCTAGTCATCTGTGGGTCGCATCAGTAAGTGTATTTAAGCACAGTTGCACATCAGTACAGTTTAACAAGTTTTGTGTGAATTACCTAGGGTAACCCTCCCCTCCCACAAAAAAGTCAGTGATTATCATTGTTGTCATTGTAATATCCTGCTGTTAGCTCCCTTGCTATTAGATACAGTATAAATCATTTTTCACTATAAACCTCCAAATAAAATTAATTAGCTGCATGAAGTCGTAACTAAGTTACAATAAAGATACAATGAGGATAAAGCAAACTTGAATAGTGTACAAGAAAGTTCAACAGAATAGAGGAAAAAAACATAATAGGTACACCAATGTTAACTATCGCATTTCCCTTTTTGTAGCTTCGTTCATTAAGTACCTTTTTAGCTCTTTTTGAACTTGTTCATGCTAAGACTGGCCTCCGCATGTTCAGCCAATCCGTTCCACACCTTTATTGTTGTATAATTTAAATGGTCTGAGGCCTGACCACCTACTGTACGTACTGTAAAAAAAAATATCAGTGTTTGGTTGAGCACTGTTCAACAATATTTATGCGTTGGATATAACGTCTTCAAAATGATTTAGACACGCTAATGTTATTGGAACGGTGACAGTTTATTAAGTTAAGTGTGGAAATGTGCAAAGCTCTAATATACGGGGAAATAACATTAATTATCGCATACATAAACTAAAAGGTAAATGGACACATGCAAAGGTTTGGATAATTTATTGCAGGCTACATTTCGCTCACTTTAAGTTTTATGCCGTTAAGGCTGCGTAAGGTCCTGGTGAGCGAGACTGGGCCTTCAGTAAAGTATCCAAGGCGTTGTATGTGTCTGTTCATTTACTAAATTGATCATCGTTATTCTCTTACCCTTCAGACTCCGTATAGAATTTAATCATGCATAAAGTGAAATACTGAGTTACGGTAAGCAGAAGTCTGAAACCAAGATACGTGTGTAATGGAGAGACAGTATAAAATACTGACACCTTAATAATGTTGAAGCTTCTTGTACTAGAAGAGACTAGCAGAATGGAAACATTTATTGAGTAAATTTCAAGGCTATAAGCATAGGAGATAATTTCAAGACTGTAGAGAGTGCATGGTAAGCATGGATAATTTCAAGTGCATGGATATAGGTATATATAGATGGGAGAGCAGGTGACGAGTTTCTTGAGGTATGACCCTGACTATATCACCTCAGTAAAGCGGTGTGCTGAGTGAGGTAGCTACGCTCCAGCCTACTGCAACCTTCAGTGAGAAAGATTTATATTGTTTCAGGTATTGTAATTACCTGTACTCGACTGAAGCCTGCTGCGCAGGAGAAACGTTTCGACAATAAAGATAACTAAGTGTTGAACACTTCTTTCTCATCGAAGTCTCCAGTTGGCGGTGACTCTTGGCTTATATGTTTCACAGACCCCAGCAAGCACTTGCCAGCAACAACACGGTTGAAAAAGGGTAGAAAAACCCTCGATATCAGTCACAGGCAATTGCAGGCAGTGTTTACCGTGAGTGTGGGAAGGTAGGAAGGACATGACTTGTAGCTTTCCACGCACCAACCTGGATTGTGTAGCAGTCTAGTTCCTGGTTGGTTCGCATATATGCTGAGAATTGACTTTATTCCCTGTTTTAGGAATTAAAATATTCTTGACTGGTGAACAGGTGATACGCAGCCATAATGACCCTCAAGTAGTCGATAGGCTTTAAACCTTATTAAGTAACGTGATCGTTCAGGGCAGCTTGAAGTAGCATCCTGCTAACGCACCTAATTTCCGCACTAGCTGTTTGCTTGTCAGTCACCTATGTATATACCCACCGCTGTATTTACACCCAAAGATTATATATACACTCAGAGACGTACATATACCCACATGTATATATAATATATATATATATATATATATATATATATTATATATATATATATATATATATAATATAAAATATACATACTATATATACATATACACTCCGAGGTGCATGTACCCACCTAGAGATTACCCGAGTAATGTAGTCAGGAGTGAGCTGACTAGGGATTAGAGGGAGGGAGGCCGGGACGGTTGGGGAACAGGGTTGACAATGTCACATTCCTCAAAGCGTTGTACAAGCTGCCCAACCTGCATATATTATTAACACAGAAATTAAATGAAACACAAATTAACCTAAATGGATAAACGTTTAGACTTGCAGTCCTCGTGGGTGAAAAGAAAGGCATTTGCAGAAGAATTGAATTCAGTTCAAAAGAAGTCTGAAACAGGTATAGGATAAGTCGAAGAGATTATGAAATCAAAGTTGCTAGGGTATCAAAGATTTTTCCAAAGTGTTTGTCAGGTATATAGGAGTAAGATTTGGGAAAATAGGGGCCACTTAAGCGTCAGCCACTGAATCTTTGGTTACAGCTTCTCGAGGGCCGTGAAAAACTAATCTTGGGGGTGATTTACAGGTTCTCAAACCTTGATAGAGACTGCAGTAAACTTGCCCTACGAATTTCGTCCCATACATCTACATATGAAAATGTGCCAGTGGGAGATTATAATTTTTGACAAATTGACTGGAACAGTTTGACAGGAAATTTAGAGTCAAGCGACTTTCTTGATACGATTCAGGATTGTTTTTTAAAACAGTTTGTGACAGAACCAATTAGAGGAAATAACCTGCTTGACTTGGTTCTTACCAGCAGGGAATCATTAATTAATAATCTTGAGGCTAATTATGAGCTTGGGGAAAGTGATCACAAATCACTCACTTTTAATATATCATGGAATTACCCTAATAATGGCAGTCAAGTCTCTGTCCCTGACTTCTGCTTGGCTGATTTCATAAGACTGAGAAATTACCTGGGTGGGCTGAACTGGAATGACCTGACTGTGGGCCAGGTAGGTGGTGATGGTTACAGATATGATGTTTTACGGAGCATAGTTGCAGCTATTCAGACAGTTGATGTTCCGAATAGGGAAATCAGATCAAACAAAAATTATCCTAAATGGATAAACAATAAATTAAAGCATCTCATTGGTCAAAACAGAGGCATATATAGGCGAATCAAAAGAGGAGGACGACAGTCAAAAAATCAATATATTCAGTTGAAGAGAGAAATAAAAGAGGGAATAAGAAAAGCAAAGAGAGATTATGAGGTTGAAGTTGCAAAGGAATCGAAAACTAACCCAAAAGGATTCCTTCAGGTATTCAAAACTAGTATTAGGGACAAGATAGGCCCACTCAAAAGTTACTAGGGTCAGCTCACCTACACTGGTAAGAAAATGTGTAGAATTTTTAACACTTCCTCTCAGTCTTTACACAGGAAGATACTAGCGATATTCCAGAAATAAAGTATGTACACCTTTGATATACCTTTGAAGAGTTTAGAGAGTTTCTCTACTCTCTGAGCCTGGCCATGGGCCAGGCTCGTAGAACAGGATACTAAACTATTCACGATTAGGGTCACAAGTGACATGGTCCTTAGACAAATAGATAAATTAAATTCTAACAAATCCCCGGGTCCTGACGAACTGTACGCAAAGGTTCTGAAGGAATGTAAAGAGGAGCTTAGCAATCCTTTGGCTAATCTTTTCGACACATCACTACAAACTGGCATAGTCCCAGATAAATGGAAAATGGCAAATGTGATACCAATTTTCTAAGCAGGTGACAGGTCCTTAGCTTCGAACTATAGACCAATAAGCCTAACCTCCATAGTGGGAAAATTTATGGAATCGATAATTGCCGAGGCAATTCGTAGCCATCTTGAAAAACATAAATTGATCAACGAATCTCAGCACAATTTTACAAAAGGGGATTCCTGCCTTGTGAATTTATTAACTTTTTCACTAAGGTAGTTGAGGTAGATCATGGGAATGAATATGATATTGTGTATATGGACTTCAGTAAGGCTTTTGATAGTCCCACATCAGAGACTATTGAGGAAAATTAAGGCACACGGAATAGGAGAAATTTTTTCCTGGATAGAGGTGTGGTTGACAGATAGGCAGCAGAGAGTTTGCATAAATGGGGAGAAATCAGAATGGGGTAGCATTACGAGTGGTGTTCCACAGGGGTCAGTGTTGGGCCCCTTGATGTTCACAAACTACATATATGACATACATGAGGAAATAAATAGCGACATAGCAAGTTGGCCAATGATACCAAAATAGGCCGATGAACTCATTCTGACGAGGACATTACAGCACTCGAGTGTTTGATCACCCGGGTGATTTTTTCAATCACATTCGCAGCATCAACATCAGGAACAAGAAACACTCTAGCCTTGACGTAACATCCCTATTCACCAAACTACCTACTACACATGCCATCTATCCCTTGTGCAGGAAAATTGACGATTCACTTGATCTTCCTATTCCAGCCAGCGATTTCATCGACCTTGTTGAATTGGCTTTACGTGTTTCACTTTCGAAAATCACCTATTTGAGCAGACTTTTGGACTACCCATGGGTTCGCCAATTAGTGCCGTCCTGGCGAGCCCATACATGGAACATCTGGAAGCCGAGCGATTTTCCACTATTCCCTCTTCTGTCACCTGGCTCCTAGAATCTGTATTGATAAAGCCACTGGATGGCGAAACGTCTACAATAAAGATATCCAGATGTTGCACATGTGTCTTAACTTTCATACTGTCGGTATTTTATACCTTTCTTGCACAGTATTTGTCCAGCCAGCAATTGACACCAATTGCTCTGGACAACCATTCATTTCCAACTCCTCTCCTTGGCAAAATGCCACATATGACAGGTTTCCCACCCTTCCTCCTAATTAGCTCTATTGCTGACCTATACCTGCTAATCAGGTCCTCACTCCTACGTCTGCCAACATCGTTGCCTCCAGCACTGAGACAGATAATAGGATTTCTCCCATTACCTCTCATGATGTCATCCAGACGGCTAACAATATCCTTCATCCCAGCCCCAGGAAAACACACACTCTGCCTCCTACTCCTATCCTTGTAGAATTCGTCAAGACGTTCTCGATGGTCTTCGTTGGGGTTTCTAGGGATGTCTTACTCACGTCTGCCAATGCTTCTTTGGTGCTCGTTGTGGCATTCCCAGTAGAACACTCACATTCGTCAGGTAGCACCGAGAATGGGTTGGAAGTTTCCACGGTAGTCTTCTGGTTTCTCGTTGTTTCTGCCTCTCCAACCGTTTTCTTGATCTTCAGCTTGGTTCCATGTTGCCCGGCCACTGACCAAGCTCCCCTCTTAACCTGGGGACTCACAACAGAAGGATTACTACGAATCCTCTTGTTCTCCTCCGTTAATCGCCGTATCTCCATCTTAGCAACTCTGAGCTCTTCTCTCAGCTGCTGGTAAAGTTGCTCAAGAGAGGGCATCCTGGTTCAGATTCACAGAGCACACACAAACAGGTCTTCACAGAGCTAAGTACACGTCACCACTCGTCTAGTGCTTGCTTGGTCAGTCAGGTTTTGCTGCCGGCGACGCGCTGGCCTCCACATCCATCACAGCCTGGTTGATCTGGCACCTGGTGTACCTCGCCAGTTTCTGCTTGAAGACTGAAAGGAAACCTTTAAGAATATAAGCAAGGAGCACTGCAGCAGGCCTACTGATCTATGTTAGGTAGGTTCGTTAACATGGGCCAGTAGGCCTGCTGTTTTGCTCCTTCCTTATGTTCTTATTAAGTGAATTGTTTAGAAAACCGACAAGGAGATGATTGAGGTAAACAGTCCCTCAGTCTGTAGATGGTGTGTTCAGTCTGTCAAGACATCATCTGAACACATCATCTTCAGGCTGAGAGACTAATTACCTCATGCTTCTTCACATCTTCCTCCGTTTTTCATTGGATTGGACTGGACTGATGAAGCCACTGGTTAGCGAAACTTTTCCGCAGTTGATTCCTTAATGTAGCACAAGTATATCATCCATGTAGGCAGGTCCAATTCGCACCCACCCACACCTGTCCAACCTATTTTTAAAGGTTATTTGTTCATTGATGATACTCAGGAGTTTGCTCCATTCCTACACAACTCTGTTACTACATCATGCAACTGTATTCTTTCTGCAACACACTAGAATATTTGACGATGTCTTCATTGCCCTTCTTGAGTGTCCCAGCTCAGGCTCATAAATTTGAACACCTTGCATAAACCCCATCCTGTGTGATGGAATATAAGACAAACAGTTTTGATATTATTCTCACTATGTAACGTGTAGAATAGGTTAGCAGTACACTGTATGCATTTTTGCTAACAAAAAATAAGAGTGAATATCAAAATAGTATACAATACCGACAAGTTAGTAAGACACATAAGCAACATTAAGGTATCTTTATTCCGAAACTTTTCGCCTACACACCTTGGACAACTTTTTCAAGAGAGGATGGTTGGATCTGAGAGGGATGTGACCTCTCAATGATTACATTCTTTCTTCTACTACTCTACACCTCTCCTGCCGACAGTATACAAGTCTCCATACTGTCGCTTGTTCGTCACATTGTTTCAAACTATGAAACAGAATTCTTGTCCAGGCTGAGGGACTGACAACCTCAACTCTACATCTTCAAGGGTGATGGACTAATTACATCGTCTTCACATCTCTACTGCTCTTGCCTACTTTCTGTACTCGACTGAAGAAGCCTGCTCTGTAGGCTAAACGTTTCAGAATATAGATGTCTAAATGTTAGGCGTCTTACTCACCAAAAAAATATGATACTGAATAGACTTGCTTCCATCACCACCACAGTGTGTATCATTGCACACAAGAATGAACGTTCTGAAAGTTGCTTTCTGATATAATGATTGATATTTGTAGGGGGGGGGGTTAGTGTTGTGGTATTACTTGCAGTGTGCAAGTTTGGTGACAACACTGGTATAAACCTTGGTAACAGATTGATTTAGAAAGACACGTAAGCAAACACGACAACATATCTATTTGAAAACGTTTTCTTATATGTTCTAGTGTTTGCTTACATGTCTTTCTAAACAACAGTGGTGATACGGTGTGTTGAAGATTGAGACATGGTATACAATACCGACGAGATGGAGATGTAGACACACATGCAACATCTGGGTATCTTTATTGTAGACGCTTCGCCATCCAATGCTTTATCAACACAGATTCTAGGACATAATTTAAAGACAGAACTATATACAAAAGATGAGGTAATCAGTCCCTCAGCCTCGGAGTTGGTATGAAGAGCACCGTAGTCGTGTAGATTCAGGAGCAGAGGCAAGGAGGCTGGCACTTATATACTAATTGTCAGGTGGAAAGTAACGGGTAGCAGACGAGGGCAGCTTGAGGTCCCTCAGCCTGGGCCGAGGGATTGATTACCTCAAACTACTCCTCTCCTTACCTCTCTGTGCTTTGTATTGGGCTGATGAAGCCATTGTGCGTCGAAATGTTTCCTTAATAAAGATTCCCATATGTTGCATATGTGTTTCAGTCTTCAACTTGTCGGTTTTGAAAACCATTTATCAGACACGGTGTGGTGTTGGTGTTTTGTTGGTGCCGTTGTAGTTATATTGTTTGATGACAGCTGTATTGGTGGTAGGGTGTCAGTGGGTGAAGGCAGGTGAAGAGTCCCAGGCTGCAGCTGTTAACATGCACGTGCAGAGGCAGGTGTTAGGTAGCGATAGCATTGTTCTCCTTTACAGGTGATTTAGGCATCAGCTATGTGGTTTAAGGACATACATGTTAATGAGGCAGGTGTGTGGGACACGCTATCACCCATGTTTGGATAAGAAGCAGGTGTGTGTGTGTGGGTGGTTCTGGGAAACGGAGATGACAGTTTGGATTACGGAGAAGCCGCGTGTATGACACAGTAGTGGTCCCTTTACCATGAGTGGTGAGGATGTGCCCGATAAGAGGATGTGCTCCACGGATGGTCATGGTGTAGCAGCAACGGCGGTAGACCTCCAGGATGAAAAAAAAAAACATGTGAAACACTTTAGTATCTTTATTGAGGAGACGTTTCGCCAGACTAATAGTTTTATCAATCAAATATAAAGACTAAACAGAAAAGAACGTGAGGAGATAATTTAAGCTTTGGTGTATGTTCAGCTTCATGGCGTTGATGAAGCTAAGGTAGTGAACATACCTGGACTGAGGGATGGACACCTCACAAGCTTACCTCTTCCAGTATGTTGGACACCTCTTTCTTATGTATATAAATGGTTCAAAGAACAGACAAGTTGATAAATTATACACATGTGCAACACTTGGGTATCTTTACTGAGGAAACTTTTCGCCATTCAGTGGCTTCATTGTATTAGACTGATGAGGACTTCAGAGGTGGTGGTTGAAAGTGTTGTTACAGCCGTCATGGCTCAGCTTCGTCGACACAGACTTTCCGGCATCATATCAGAAGATACCAAAAACACTGTTGGGACAAGTCTTCAAGAAGAAACTGGACAAGTTGCCTTTACCAGCGAGCCACCAGCAGCAACAGCCTGGTTGAACAGGCAAGCACATAACGAGGCTGACCCATGGCCGGGCTCCGGAAGTAGAAAAAACTCATCAAGGGTATATCAACCATACCCCCGGCCGGGATTGAACCCGCGGTCATAGTCTCAAAACTCCAGCCCGTCGCGTTAGCCACTAGACCAGCTAGCCACAATAAGATTCATCCAACTAGGTATATTTCTACACCATAGGAAAGTTAGCACAGGCACCTTTGTGACCACAAATGCAAGTTTTTACAGACGAATCTCCAGCTAGCGTGGCCGTGACGAACTCTAGCTCAAGTCCCTTCACTGCCGTCAACATGACTCAAGAAATCGTAATGACACGATTGCAAATAAACCATACCCCCGGCCGGGATTGAACCCGCGGTCATAGTCTCAAAACTCCAGCCCGTCGCGTTAGCCACTAGACTCTATGACCGCGGGTTCAATCCCGGCCGGGGATATGGTTTATTTGCAATCGTGTCATTACGATTTCTTGAGTCATGTTGACGGCAGTGAAGGGACTTGAGCTAGAGTTCGTCACGGCCACGCTAGCTGGAGATTCGTCTGTAAAAACTTGCATTTGTGGTCACAGAGGTGCCTGTGCTAACTTTCCTATGGTGTAGAAATATACCTAGTTGGATGAATCTTATTGTGGCTAGCTGGTCTAGTGGCTAACGCGACGGGCTGGAGTTTTGAGACTCTATGACCGCGGGTTCAATCCCGGCCGGGGGTATGGTTTATTTGCAATCGTGTCATTACGATTTCTTGAGTCAAGTGTATATCAAAAGTACAGGACCCTGGCTGTGGTTGGGCTCATATTTGTTATGCGTTGTTTAACTTCAAACCCAAAATGTCTCAAGGGCAATAGACGGCATCAGTAAGCCACACAGTAATGTACTCATTCTCTAAACACACCTCAATTTTATGCCATCACCTGGCTTAGTGGCTTTCAGAAATTCAGGGTTAGTCTCACCAGCCAAAAAAATATATTTCGATAGTTTAATGTCAAATTATGGAAGATAATCAGTACATTGTGTAAATGGTTTAGTAACGCCATCTTGTGGTTTTAATAAATTTAGGATTAAAGTTATATACTATCAGATATTGAGTATAAATACAAATTTAGATTTTACTAGACGAACATTGATTGTTGAATATAGTAAAGATTTGGTTGGTGGACAGCAGCTACCCTCCTCTAGCGAGTATGAAATGGAATATTAATTTTTTTTTTTTGCACTCTGGTCGGGAGAGTTCTAATATACAAATAACAAAAAGGCACAATACAGTGACTGGAACAATACACAAATAATCCGCACAGAGAAGAGAGGAGCATAGATCTGTTTGTGACTATTAAGTCACAAACAGATCAGTGACTTGAAGCCCACTACATTTTTGTCTTCCCTTCCCCTTTCCCCCCACGCTGCCAGGATTGCTTATCTTTACATTATTTCACGAACACATAAGGTGACGGGCTACTCTTATATGTTTCTACTTACATTGAGTATACATGTGCTTCTTAATATGTAGCTTTTAATCCTGTAAGATTTCCTTTCCAACCTAGCCGTAAGGAAGATATTCCTCAGAACCACTAACAGATTACCGGTAAAAATGGTGCATGAATGGTATACAACACTGACAAGATGAAAATTAGACACGTGTGCAGCTGCTGGATATCTTTATTATAGACGTTTCGCCATCCAGTGGCTTTATCAATACAAATTCAAGGACATAATTGGAAGACAGTAGAACTATATACAAAAGATAAGGTAATCAGTCCCTCAGCCTTGGAGTTAGTGAAGAGCACAGTAATCTTGAAGACTACGGTGCTCTGATTACCTCATCTTTTGTATGTAGTTCCGCCCTCTTCACATTATATCCTTTTATTGATGACAAAACCACTGAGTCGTGAAACGTCTACAAATAGAGATACCCTGATGCCGCACATGTGTCCAATTCTTCGTGAATTTCTTAGGTAATATTACAAACGAAATGTGTTTTGAAGCGCTGAATAACCCAAAGGTTCAAGTATGTCGTAAATACAGTGGAACAACAACGGTTTCTGGCCTCTTAAATTCAATCGTACTTCTAAAACTGTGTGTGTGTACAGGGTTTGTCTTCACCATTTGTATATATAGTTGAGTCCATCTGCTAACGTCTGTCTAGTGGACTGACTTGACTGTTACCCCTCTAACATGCCTGCTGATATTAATTACCGTGTCGCATCATTTATTTTTAATGTGCTTATTTGTGGGTAAATATACGCTTTTGTTTTTGTCTGCTAGCCTTAAAATAATCTATGTTCAGGGAACATTCAGAAAGTGACGCTGGGACTCGCGTAAGATAAGTGGCGTAAAATGACAATCGGAGAGAGAAGGTATTGTTTTTATTTAAAATTGAATGAATCGGCAGTGTGCTGGTAATCTACTCTAATATTTACAGTGTGGGAAGAAAAACTGTTATATTCCATCACACAGGATGACCTTATATCAAGCAGTGGGGAAATGTGTGGGTCTGAGCTGCCAGAAGATGGTAATACTTACGACAGTTTCAAAGGTTTTACTCCACCAGAGCAGGAGTTACTATTACTGGGGAATTACCATCTCTTAGGATGTCCTGTCTTACACACACAAATGGAATTTCTATGAAAGTATTTCCATCAAAGCGGTACAACAAAATGAAAGCTATGTTGGAGGTGAGTGATGGGTATATACACTGTTGGGGGGTAACGGAGGTAATGTTGGAGGTGGTTGAACTAGGAGTGACCTTGGCAGACAGATCACCGGCTGTGTTCGCTTGTGGTGGAGACCACTACTTGAGGAAATAATAAATGTATATTTTTACCATTCATGAACGTGGTATTTATCCACAACAATCATTCTTGAATGATTTTTTTCCTCCGTTCTTTACTTGTCTAACTGTATGACGGTGGTGACTTAACTGTGATTGGTTGTATGGCGGTGGTGACTTAACTGTGATTGGTTGTATGGCGGTGGTGACTTAACTGTGATTGGTTGTATGGCGGTGGTGACTTAACTGTGACTTAACTTCTCTCTTTTATGTGCGGGTTATTTGTGTATCGTTCCAGTCACGGTATTGTGCCTTTTTGTTATTAACTGTGACTGGTTGTATGGGGGTGGTGGCTTAACTGTGATTGGTTTGTAGGGTTATGTCTTCGCAGCCCGGCCTAAGGCTAACCTTATTTGTTAGTTTACCTGTTCAATCAGGCTGTTGCCACCAGCTTGCCAACTTAACCCTTTACCTAGTTGATATTTTCCTTGTAGCCGGTAGCTAGTGGTACAGTTATATGTAATCGATGTTAAAATGTTATTTGTTAATGGGTCAGGGATTATCTTCTCCAGGACCCGGTCTCAGACCAGACCTCCGAGGTTGGAAAGGAAGAATTACAGGACTAAGAACTATTAAGAAGCATATGAGAATGGAAAGATATTTGTATACTGAATGTCTGCATGAGTTACCTGTCGTCTTACGTGTTCACAAGACAAATAAGATCAGTAGTGCCTGAGTTTGAAGAAAGCTAAACATTGCGTGTGGCTTGTGCTGGTGAGCTTGTGCTGGCATCCTACATTAGTACGTAGATTATCAACTCATTCTCGCAACATCAGTGATCGTACACATTTGAAAGTTTCTTGATGACGTCCTGCGACCCCATTGAAAGATGTGTTGTATCCGTTTTTTATTTGCTCATTTTGGGTTAAATGTGTGGTTGTATAGGTTAATGTAACTTAACCCAACTTAGGTTAATTTAAGATAAAGAAAACAGTATATACTAGCGAGTCTGCAGAAAGCGTTAAGAAATATACGTTATGTACCTCGTAAAAAATTTATGTAGCAACATGGGAATATGTTGGAGGGCATGTTGGCATGACCACCGCCCACAGGATGGGCACACATGGCGCATAATGAAGATATTAAACTGTTGGTGGGCGCAGAGCACAACTGTGACGTGTCTACCACACCTTACTCCCTCCATTTGGGTCATTGTTGCTCGTTAACTAGACGTAAATGATTGGGAAAACTGTGATCCACGGCAGCAGTACTTAAGTGTTAGTAACAAGGGCATAAACTACTTTGATTAACATCAAAAACTGCATTAGGAATACCAAGGTTGTTCGAAAGCTACATTGTTGATAAGGCTTCTTCTAGCCTTCAGAGCTCATCATTGGTAAGGCTTCATCTAGTCTTCTAAAAAATCTACATTATTGGTAAGGCTTCATCTAGGTCGTGTGATGCACTATATTACTGGTAAGGCTTCGTCTAGGTCGTGTGATGCACTATATTACTGGTAAGGCTTCAACTAGGTCGTGTGATGCACTATATTACTGGTAAGGCTTCATCTAGGTCGTGTGATGCACTATATTACTGGTAAGGCTTCATCTAGGTCGTGTGATGCACTATATTACTGGTAAGGCTTCACCTAGGTCGTGTGATGCACTATATTACTTGTAAGGCTTCATCTAGGTCGTGTGATGCTCTGTATTATTGGTAAGGCTTCACCTAAGTTGTGTAATGCTCTATATTATTGGTAAGGCTTCATCTAGGTCGTGTGATGCTGCTACCAGCAGTGAGGTACAGTCCAGCACCTGCTACAAGTGGTTCCCTGTAATGGGAAGAGCATCAAAATAAGGAAAGTTAAGAGAGAAGATTTGAAGGTAGGAAATCGCTTCTCTGTTCTTCCGGATGAGTGTACTTCAGTGGCCAGTGAAGGTAAAGGTACTACTTCCCCTGCAAATAGAGGTAAGCACATACTTGTAGTTGGTGACTCACAGGTAAGATATATGGACCGTGCTTTCTGTAATAGGAATAAGAAGGTGAGAGATAGTGTGTGCTTCCCTGGAGCTGGTGTTAGTGACATAATAAACAGGTTGGATAATATGTCAGGTAATGGGAACAAGCCTATTATCTGTCTCAGTGCTGGTGGAAATGATATTGGGAAGGGTAGGAGAGAAGAGCTGCTAGATAAGTACAGGTCAGCTATAGATTTAATTAAGTTTAAGGGAGGGGTCCCAATCATATGTAGCATCTTGCCTAGAAGGGGAGTAAGCAATGAATGGTTGTCTAGGGCAATTGGTGTAAATTGCTGGCTAGACAAATACTGCAAGGAACGTGCAATCCCATTCATTGACAACTGGGACAACTTTTATGGCAAACATGATACGTATGCAAGGGATGGGGTACATCTCTCTGGGGCAGGGGTGGTAACTCTTGCAAACTCAATCAAGAGGGCCATTGCTGAAATGCCTAGGATTTTAAACTGATAGAAGATAGAGGTATAGGTGTGTGTGGGAAACAGTCAGGTTGCAACACTAGGGTTGAGAACAGTAAATGTATAAAAGACATTCATCATGAAGTTATAAATAAAGACAATAGGTCAGGTCAGCAAACAAAGGGAGACAGCAGAGGGCAGCAAGGGACTAGCTCCCTTAAGGTCTACTGTAGCAGGAGTGTAAGAAATGAGATAGATGAGCTAAGACTAATTGCAAGTGCAGGAAACGTGGATATTATTGCTATAACAGAGACCTGGCTCAATCTGAAAGAGAGATGCCTTCTGAATGTCACAAGGCTATAAATTATTCCACATTGACAGGGTCAACAGGAAGGGTGGTGGAGTAGCGATGTACGTCAGAGACAATTTAAATTGTTGTGTTAGACAAGATATAAAATTACAAGCATCAGCCACTCAATCTGTTTGGTTACAGCTTCTCGAGGGCCGTGAAAAACTAATTTTGGGTGTGATTTACATGGCCCCAAATCTTGACAGGGAGTGCTGTAAACTTCTATGGGATGAAATTCGTAAGGCATCTACATACGAAAATGTTGTGATAATGAGAGATTTCAACTATAGACAGATTGACTGGAGCAATTTGACAGGAAATTTAGAGTCAAGTGACTTTCTTGATACGATTCAGGATTGTTTTTTAAAGCAGTTTGTGACAGAGCCAACTAGAGGAAATAACCTGCTTGACTAGGTTCTTGCCAGCAGGGAAACGCTAATTAATAATCTTGAGGTTAATGATGAGCTTGGGGAAAGTGATCACAAATCACTCAGTTTTAATATATCATGAAATTCCCCTAATAATGGCAATCAAGTCTCTGTCCCTGACTTCCGCTTGGCTGATTTCATAGGACTGAAAAATTGCTTGGGTGGGCTGAACTGGAATGACCTGACTATGGATCAAGTAGGTGGTTATGATTGCCGATATGACGTTTTCCAGGGCGTAGTTCTAGCTGCTCAGACAACTTATGTTCCAAATAGGGAAATCAGATCAAGCAAGAATGATCCTAAATGGATGAACAATAGATTAAAACATCTCATTGGTCAAAAGAGAGGCATATATAGGCAAATCAAAAGAGGGGAGGTGCAATTAAGAAATCAATATATTCAGTTAAAGATAGAAGTAAAAAAAGGAATTAGAAAAGCAAAAAGAGATTATGAGGTTAAAGTTGCAAGAGAATCGAAGACTAACCCAAAAGGATTCTTTCAGGTGTACAGAAGTAAGATCAGGGACAAGATAGGCCCACTCAAAAGTTACTCGGCTCAGCTTATGGACAGTGATAAGGAAATGTGTAGAATTTTTAACACATACTTCCTCTCAGTTTTTACACAAGAAGATACTAGCGATATTCCAGAAATAATAAATTATGTAGAACAGGATGATGATAAACTATGCACGATTAGGGTCACAAGTGACATAGTCCTTAGGCAAATAGATAAATTGAAACCTAACAAATCCCCAGGCCCTGATGAACTGTATGCAAGGGCTCTAAAGGAATGTAAAGAGAAGCTTAACAAACCTCTGGCTAATCTTTTCAACATATCACTACAGACTGGCATAGTGCCTGATAAGTGGAAAATGGCAAATGTGATACCTAGGTATTTTCAAAGCAGGTGACAGGTCCTTAGCTTCGAACTATAGACCAATAAGCCTAACCTTCACAGTGGGGAAATTTATGGAATGAATAATTGCCTAGGCAGTTCGTAGCCACCTTGAAAAGCATAAATTAATCAACGAATCTCAGCATGGTTTTACAAAGGGGCGTTCCTGCCTTACGAATTTATTAACTTTTTTCACTAAGGTATTTGAGGAGGTAGATCATGGTAATGAATATGATATTGTGTATATGGACTTCAGTAAGGCTTTTGACAGGGTCCCACATCAGAGACTATTGAGGAAAATTAAGGCACATGGAATAGGATAATTTTTTTCCTGGATAGAGGCATGGTTGACAAATAGGCAGCAGAGAGATTTCATAAATGGGGAGAAATCAGAGTGGGGAAGCATCACTAGCGGTGTTCCACAGGGGTCAGTGTTGGGCCCTCTGTTGTTCGCAGTTTACATAAACGACATTGATGAGGGCATAAAGAGCGACATAAGCAAGTTTGCCGATGACACCAAAATAGGCCGTCGAATTCATTCTGACGAGGACATTAGAGCACTCCAGGAAGATTTGAATAGACTGATGCAGTGGTCGGAGAAGTGGCAGATGCAGTTTAATATAGACAAATGCAAAGTTCTAAATGTTGGACAGGAAAATAACCATGCCACATATAAACTAAATAATGTAGATCTTAATAATACGGATTGCGAAAAAGATTTAGGAGTTCTGGTTAGCAGTAATCTGAAACCAAGACAACAGTGCATAAGTGTTCACAAATAAGCTAACAGAATCCTTGGCTTCATATCAAGAAGCATAAATAATAGGAGTCCTCAGGTTGTTCTTCAACTCTATATATCCTTGGTTAGGTCTCATTTAGATTATGCTGCACAGTTTTGGTCACCGTATTACAGAATGGATATAAATGCTCTGGAAAACATACGAAGGAGGATGACAATGTTGATCCCATGTATCAGAAATCTTCCCTATGAGGATAGACTGAGGACCCTGAATCTGCATCCTAGAAAATCGTAGAATTAGGGGAGATATGATTGAGGTGTATAAATGGAAGACAAGAATAAATAAAGGGGATGTAAATAACGTGCTGAAAATATCTAGCCTAGACAGGACTCGTAGCAATGGTTTTAAGTTGGAAAAATTCAGATTCAGGAATGATATAGGAAAGCACTGGTTTGGTAATAGAGTTGTGGATGAGTGGAACAAACTCCCAAGTACAGTTATAGAGGCTAGAACGTTGTGTAGTTTTAAAAATAGGTTAGATTAATATCGTATTACAGAATGGATATAAATTCTCTGGAAAATGTACAAAGGAGGATGACAAAGTTGATCCCATGTATCAGAAACCTTCCCTATGAGGATAGACTAAGGGCCCTGAATCTGCACTCTCTAGAAAGACGTAGAATTAGGGGGAATATGATTGAGGTGTATAAATGGAAGACAGGAATAAATAAAGGGGATGTAAATAGTGTGCTGAAAATATCTAGCCTAGACAGGACTCGCAGCAATGGTTTTAAGTTGGAAAAATTCAGATTCAGGAAGGACATAGGAAAGCACTGGTTTGGTAATAGAGTTGTGGATGAGTGGAACAAACTCCCGAGTACAGTTATAGAGGCCAGAACGTTGTGTAGCTTTAAAAATAGGTTGGATAAATACATGAGTAGATGTGGGTGGGTGTGAGTTGGACCTGATGGCTTGTGCTACCAGGTCGGTTGCCGTGTTCCTCCCTTAAGTCAATGTGACCTGACCTGACTAGGTTGGGTGCATTGGCTTAAGCCGGTAGGAGACTTGGACCTGCCTCGCATGGGCCAGTAGGCCTTCTGCAGTGTTCCTTCGTTCTTATGTTCTTATGAGTGGGTGTGAGTTGGACCTGCTCAGCTTGTGCTACTAGGTCAGCTGCCGTGTTCCTTCCTTGGAAATAAATGGTATAAAATACCGACACAATGGAAATATAAACACGTATGCAGTATAATGTGATCCTTTATTGACAACGTTTCGCCCACATAGTGGGCTTTTTCAAGTCACAAACAGACTTGAAAAAGCCCACTATGTGGGCGAAACGTTGTCAATAAAGGATCACAATATACTGCATATGTGTTTATATTTCCACCGTGTTCCTTCCTTAAGTGAATGTCACCTGACCTGACTAGGTTGGAGCATTGGCTTAAGCCGGTAGGAGATTTGAACCTGCCTTGCATGGGCCAGTAGGCCTGCAGTGTTCCTTTTTTCTTATGTTCTTATATTATTGGTAAGGCTTCACCTAGGTCGTGTGATGCTCTATATAAGTATAAGGCTTCATCTTGGCCGTGTGATGCTCTGTATTATTGGTAAGGCTTCATTTAGGTCGTATGATGCTCTATATTATTGGTAAGGCTTCATTTAGGTCGTGTGATGCTCTGTATTATTTGTAAGGCTTCATATTGGTCGTGTGATGCTTTATAATATTGGTAAGGCTTCATATTGGTCGTGTGATGCTTTATATTATTGGTAAGGCTTCATATTGGTCGTGTGATGCTCTGTATTATTGGTAAGGCTTCATATTGGTCGTGTGATGCTCTATATTATTGGTAAGGCTTCATATTGGTCGTGTGATGCTCTATATTATTGGTAAGGCTTCATTTAGGTCGTGTGATGCTCTATATTATTGGTAAGGCTTCATCTAGGTCAGGGGTGGGGAAACTTTTTATATTGGAAGGCCCCATTAAAGTTAGCTGTAATCTAATAAGGCCGCATTCAATAAATTGTTGATTAGATATATTTCAAAATGTCGATTATTTTCTAAAACGTTAATTTCAGGATAAAAATATATTTTTCCACTATAATCTACCTTGTCCATAATTTCTATCGAAACAGACGAAGCAAATGCGACAGTAATTATGGACAAGGTAGATTATAGTGGAAAAATAAATATGTTATTTGAAGACTGGGGAAATTACGTGCCTCTTAAACGCGTCTTGATTTGGGTAAAGTAGGAGAATGTGGATTCGCAACAATAAGTGGTTGAGAAACAGAGCATTCGTCGTGCATGTTACCGTAGATGTGAGTATTCTATTACATTTTTCCATATTTCAATGTGATCTTTCTTAGCATCATACAGGAACTTTAAAATGTTATGTTCTGGGAGATCAGTTAGTTCAACCTGTAGTTATTTAGGGAAGTTAGGTACGTCAACTAGGTGAAGTTGAAATGTTAATTTCAGTGTGAGGGCATGATTCTCAGAGTCGGTGACCCTTTCATTGTATTCTTCAGATAATGAGCCTTGAACAGCAGTATATTCTTTAAATGATTGACATGAATCCCCCCGCCCGTACCGTTGGTTTGCAATCGTGTCTTTTCGATTTCTTCGGTAGCTGGGGAAAGTGTTCATCCGAAATTTCCATTTGAGTAAGAAGGGTTTAGAAAAATTATAGATTTTTTCTATACGCCTGATTTTTTTTTCCCACACATATATATATAGACTTAGTTTTATCTTACAGATAAATATTCGTCATTTTGCTTTGACATGATATCACACAGAAATGCAGCATTTCTATAGAAATCTTCTTTTAATAATTCACAGTAGTGATTCTGTTCGTCATAAAATCTAATAATTTGTTCTCGCAAACATAAAATTTTGACCACCTGTCTGTCCCTGTGATAGCCAGCACACCTGTCTGCCCCTGTGATAACCAGCACACCTGTCTGTCCCTGTGATAGCCAGCACACCTGTCTGTCCCTGCGATAGCCAGCACACCTGTCTGCCCCTGTGATAACCAGCCCACCTGTCTGTCCCTGTGATAGCCAGCCCACCTGTCTGTCCCTGTGATAGCCAGCACACCTATCTGTCCCTGTGATAGCCAGCACACCTGTCTGTCCCTGTGATAGCCAGCACACCTGTCTGTCCCTGTGATAGCCTAGCACACCTGTCTGTCCCTGTGATAGCCAGGCCACCTGTCTGTCCCTGTGATAGCCAGCACACCTGTCTGTCCCTGTGATAGCCAGCACACCTGTCTGTCCCTGTGATAGCCAGCACATCTGTTCCAGGTGTACTGCCAGTAAGGTTGCCCAAAGCCAGTAATTCTTTGTTGCAAAGAAAATCTTCACTTATGGCACGAACAAAGTATAATACCAACGCTGAGTCAGTAGCATCAATTAATTCATCAAGGCCTATTGAATAATATATGTTTTCCTTTTGGATTATTGCATGAAGCTGTTCTGTTACGTTGAGGGTTAATTCATGCTGACGATCAGTTATGGTTCTTCTTGAAAGTCTTTTTTTACTTGATGGTTTAAGGACGCAGTACAAAATAAATACAGAAACGGTCACGCTGTATAATTATTCTGAATTTGCACTTCAAATGGAGAGTCGCATGCATTTCTATTAAAAGACGATAATAGAGTGGCCACACATGCCCATGCTGGGAGCCTGCGGTCTAAAGTTAAAGTTGTATTACGTCAGTTAGGACTAAATCATGAGCCTAACGTATTTTTAATAAAAATAAAAGGGATTTCTTGTGCAAAATTCTGATTCATTCAGAAGGCCGCACTTAATGCATTATTAGGCTGCAGGTTCCCTATCCCTGATCTAGGTTATGTGATGTTCTTATAATCTTCATATTTATAGAATGAGCATAAATGCGTCAAAAAATCATGATATAATAAAAGCAACAAAATATTAATTTCCAACTGTCTAGGTATACTATTAACTACTCTGCTGGAGCCTAGTTATTAGGCTTTTTTGTGTATCCATGTGCTCTTGCGCTTCTGGGATGTTAGGGCTATTGATGTGTAGTTTTTTGTCATTGCTCTACCACCTTTGTGGAGTGGGGCATTATCAGTGTTGTTAATGACAGTGGGATGACTCAAGTGTCTAGGCTTCTTCTCTATAGAATATTAAGGCACATAATATGAGTTTCCAGGAATTCTTGATAAATATCGAGTTCCACGAGTCTGGGCATGGTGCGGAGTGCATAAGTATGCAATCAATGGCTTCTTCAAAGTTAAGTGAGGAAGTTATGTCACAGATTAGGAAGATGTCTGTAACTTTTTGTCTCGTGAAGAATTCATTTGAGTCGTCAATCTTAACACCGATTAGTGGCTCACTGAACAATGAGTCGTTCAGAGATTTTTAAGTGTTTCACTTATTTCTTTGTTGCCATCTTTTATCAAAGGTCCAATACTAGATGTTTTTACCTGGATTTTGCATGTGAGAAGTATTTTGGATTTTGCTCAATATCACTTACGGATTTTAGCTCCTCTGTCTCTTCTGGACTCTGATATATTCAATTTGAGCTCATTGTTTCCTGATTCTCCAAACATTGTTGATCTTCGTTCTTCAGGGACTCTCCTGCTTTTGAGGAGCTCTGTTATTCGCCGTGTTTTCCTATAGAAATCACGCCTCTCTCTTTACAGCCTGCACCTTCTCTTCCTCCCGTAACGGTGTGTGTTTGGAACATACATCTAATACTGAACATACTCTCATGGATGGTTAAGTGTGTTTTTCTAATTATGACCAGTGAGTATGTATGCCTGAAATTCGACTAAGTTGCGGTCTGAGTTTAATATCTTCGAAACCATAATGTTCTGAACCTGGTCTTCATTATTAGTGAATAGTATAAGGTATTTTCTAGTCTAGTCGGCACTGATATTTGCTGGTATAAGACAGATTTGTCTCAGAGTTTTGGTAGTTCACTTGTGTGACACTGTTATAAACTAGCTCCTGGGATTCTGCTATTAGTCTGTTATATCCTTCCATTTTAGGTGTCTTAAGTTTAAGTTACTAAGCAATAGCACATTTGGGTCTGGGTTTGATAAGTCTTCAAGACAGTACTCAGTTTTCAATAGTTGTTCTTCGAACTGCTGGGAAATTGCTTCTGGTGGTTTATATTCAGGGAAAATAATTGGATTTAGATTTTCAGTTTTAGCCACCAGAGCCTTGACCACATCATTAGTGGTATTAAGTAACTCGGTGTATATGAACCATTCTTTAACATACAAACCAACACTCCCCCCTCCCCCCTTGTATGATATCCAAGGTCGCATCTGAGTAGATTGTACCTCACAGTCCATGCAAGACAAGCCACGGGGGATGGAAATCTTTAGCTCAAGTACTTTCACACTTCTCACTGCGTCATCAGGAGCTGTGCAATGTTGCAAAGGCAGCAACGGGAGAATGAGGGGAAGTTTTTTTTCACAGTATGGTAGCGTGAATGGCACCCGCTAATACCTCTCTCAAGAGAGATAGATACTGGTAGGTGCTACTCACGCTACCATACTCTGAAAAAACTTCCCCTCATTTCTCCTCTTGCTACCTTTGCAACATTGCACAGTTCCTGATGATGCACTGAGAAACGTGAAAGTATTTGAGCTAAGGATTTCCACCTCCCTTGGCTTGTCTTGCATTGTTTAGATCGCCTGTCTTCGATTGTTTTTCACTCACAGTCCATGTTATCATTGTCACAGTAGCCTTTTAAGTGGGTACGTAAGTACCCCCGTTTTCTAGTAATATGTTCATTTTTCCAATGTAATTTACCTTGTCCATAATTACTATCGCATTGGCTTTGTTTCGTAAACTAAAGTCTAGAATCTTTCCTTAATTCATGGTATAACTTAACAAAACTTTGATGACAATTGTGTTGCAGAGATCTGAGCTTCGCTCAGAAGACGGGGGTAACGTGCGTGCCTTTTAAGTGGGTTTCGTAAAGGTAAAACACGTTGCATTCGACTCGGTAAGACCATTAATGAACTATATTTTGTTGTTGCTAGGTTTAAGTCCCTGAATGTTTGCATTAACAAATGTTACGTTGTTTGTCGCCGAGCCAGGTGGCTTTTTTGTTGGATTCAGTATTTGTGGTTTAAGTGAGCCGCCCGCTGGGTTTGTTTCCAGTGGCTTCGATTTAGTCCAGGATAGTTCCTAGGTGACTATGTTCTTCCCATTTCTTTTCATTCTTTTTTCACTTCCTGGAACTAAAAAAAAATTGCTATCTGTCTGGTTGTAGTTTCTATATTTAAGTTTATGTTCATGTTGTCTTATACACCTCGTTTCCTTCGCATGGAATGCCGGACAGTTTACATCGTAGCAATGTGTGTCTCGTTTATTGACTCATTGTGAATTTTAGGGCGGAAGTAATGTACGTTTTCAGTATTTTTCAAATACACCATAATTTACATCTGGAAAAATCCTAGAGGGACTGGTTCCAAATTTGCATACATAAATCACTCGGTACGAAAGCAAGAGACTTGGCAGACAGTGCAAAATGTCCCAGTAAAAAGCACGAAGACCCTGAGTACACTGAGAGATTACACAATAAGTGTAAAGAGACCAAGGCTTTTCAGCACCTTTGCATCATACATGAGAGGGGATTACCAACAAACCTCTGGCTGTCTTCAAAAGGAAACTTGATAAGTTATTCAATTTGGTTACTGATCAGTCGGGTTGTGGTTACCTGGAGGTTATTCCGGGGATCAACGCCCCCGCGGCCCGGTCCATGACCAGACCTCCCGATGGATCAGGGCCTGATCAACTAGGCTGTTACTGCTGGCCGCACGCAGTCCGACGTACGAGCCACAGCCCGGCTGATCCGGCACTGACTTTAGGTATCTGTCCAGCTCTCTCTTGAAGGCAGCCAGGGTTCGTACATTTCACTGCGTGTTACCAGGAGTAACAGTCTGATTGATCAGGTCTCGATCCACCAGGCGGCCTGGTTTGGGACCAGGTCGTTGGGTTGTTGACCCCGGAAAACGTCCTTCGGGTGTTCTGACTACAGTGCCTTCCGGTAGTTGTCCACTTATCTCTGCGAAAACCAGTTTGCAAGTTTTGCTAAGTATTTCACGTACTTCTCTGCCAGCGTTCCTGCCTCCCACCTCAGCCTTATTACTTGTTCCTTCAGTCTTGATGTGGATGTAGAGTAACTTTGGTTCAGTTTTAGCCTGTGAGGCTGTATGGGTTTCAAGCTGTTCTTCAGCTTACCTGTGTGTGTGTGTGTGTGTGTGTGTGTGTGTGTGTGTGTGTGTGTGTGTGTGTGTGTGTGTGTGTGTGTGTGTGTGTGTGGTGTGTGTCTGTGTTGTGTCTGTGTGTTGTGTGTGTGTGTGTGTCTGTGTGTGTGTCTGTCTGTGTGTCTGTGTGTGTCTGTGTCTGTTAGTGTAAGTGTAAGTGACCAGTATAACAGTGACAACGACCTCAGGGAGCCTGCACTCACCACAACCACTTCCGTCGACCTTGGTAGCGGACACCCTGCTTCTACACCACCCATCACCCCTACATAACCAACACACACCCATACATAACTATGTACACAATTACATCACCCACCACCCCTACATAACCAACACACTGCTACACCCTTACATAACTACCTACACTATTGCTACACCCTTACAAACCTACCTACACTATTGCTATACCCTTACATTACCTACACTACAAAACCCACCACCCCTACATAACTGCACGACCCACCACCCCAACATTACTACCAAGTGTGTGAAGAATATAGTCACAGTATTACTGCTACCACTGCTGTTAACTTACTACTGCCACCATTACTAGTACTGGTACTACCACCACTACTGGCGCTCCACTATTACTACTAGTACTGCCACTGCAACTATTTGTCCTACCACTGCTACTACTGGAACTCCACTATTACTACTGGTACTAGCACTGCTACAACTGGTACTACTACTGGCAATACTGCTGCTACTACTGGAACTCCACTATTACTACTGGTACTGCCACTGCTACTATTGGTCCTACCACTGCTACTACTGGCAATACCACTGCTATTGGTCATACCACTGCTACTACTGGCAATACCACTGCTACTACTGGCAATACCACTGCTACTACTGGCAATACCACTGCTACTACTGGCACTCCACTATTACTAATGTCACTCCACTATTACTACTGTTACTGACACTACCACTGCTATTACTGGCACTCCACTATTGCTACTACTGGCACTACCACTGCTACTACCGGTCCTACCTCTGCTGCTAGTACTTCACTATTACTGCTGGTACTACCACTACTACTACTACTGCTGATACTACCACCACCACTACTACTGCTGGTACTACCACCACCACTACTACCACTACTTCTGGTACTACCACCACCACTACTCGTACTACCACCACCACTACTACTACTGGTTCTATACTATTGGTACTACCACCACTACTACTACTGGTACTACTACTACTGGTACTACCACCACTACTACTGGTACTACCACCACGACTACTACTACTGGTACTATACTTCTGGTACTACCACCACGACTACTGCTACTGGTACTATACTTCTGGTACTACCACCATGACTACTACTGGTACTATACTTCTGGTACTACCACCATGACTACTACTGGTACTATACTACTGGTACTACCACCACGACTACTACTGGTACTATACTTATGGTACTGCCACCACGACTACTACTGGTACTATACTTCTGGTACTACCACCACGACTACTACTGGTACTATACTATACTACTGGTACTACCACCACGCCTTCAAGAGAGAGCTGGACATACCTAAAGTCAATGCCGGATCAGCCGGGCTGTGGATCGTGCGTTGGACTGCGTGCGGCCAGCAGTAACAGCCTGGTTGATCAGGCTCTGATCCACCGGGAGGCCTGGTCATGGACCGGGCCGCGGGGGCGTTGATCCCCGGAATAACCTCCAGGTAACCACGACTACTACTGGTACTACCACCACTAGTACTATCGCCACGACTACTACCGGTACTACGACCACGACTACTGGTACTACCGCCACGACTGCTACTGGTACTACCACCACCACCACTACTACTGGTACTACCACCACCACTACTGGTACTACGACCACGACTAATACTGGTACTACCACCACCAGTACTACTGGTACTACGACCACGACTACTGGTACTACTATCACCACTACTACTGGTACTACTACCACCACCACTACTACTACTGGTATCACTATTACTGGTACTACCACTACTGAGACTACCACTACTGCTACTAACCTACTACTACTACTACTGCTACTACCACTGCTACTGCTGGTAATACCACTGGTACTACCATTGCTACTACTGGTACTACCCTACCACTGCTACTACTGGTACTACCACTTGTACGACTTGTACTACAACTGTTACTACTGGTACTACAACTGCTACTACTGGCACTACCACTACTACTGGTACTACTACTGCTACTACTGGTATTACAACTGCTGTTACTGGTACTACAACTGGTGCTACTGGTAATACCACTACTACTGGTAGTACTACTGGTACTGCCACTACTACTGGTAGTACTACTGGTACTGCCACTACTACTGGTAGTACTACTGGTACTGCCACTACTACTGGTAGTACTACTGGTACTGCCACTACTATTGGTACTACTGCTGGTACTATTACTACCTGGAGAGGGCTTCGGGGGTCAGCGCCCCCGCGGTCCGGTCCGTGACTAGGCCTCATGGTGGATCAGAGCCTGCTCAACCAGACTATTACTGTTGGCCGCACGTAAACTGACGTAGGAACCACAGCCTGGCTGCTCAGGTACTGACTTAGGTACCTGTCCAGAGCCTTGAAGACGGCCAGGGGTCTATTAGTAATGCCCCTTATGTATGCTGGGAGGCAGTTGAACTTCTGGTACCACCACCACCACTACTACTGCTATTAATAATAGTACTACTAATACCAATGCTGGTGTTAACACTAATACCACTACTGGTATTGCCACCACTACCATTACTATTGCTACCACCGCCACCACTGCTGCTACCACCACCACCCCTCGCCACCACCACTACCCCTCGCCACCACCACCACTACCCCTCGCCACCACCACCACTCATTCTGCTACTACTGTACTAGTATTATTGTTACTATTGGCATGATAGTGGCTTTCTTTGTTCCAATCATATATGTAAACACACATTGTAACCTTAGGAAAGAAATATTTATTTAATTTATTTATTTATGTATGTACTGTTATTTCCTGTCCCCGCTCCTTATTGTATTGCCTTCTGCCTTCTCGTCCTGGTTATGACTTGACAGTGGTCCAGGAAGGACCGAAACGTTATCATAATGATCCTCTTGAGTGCTGATGTTTGGTGAGTTGTAGCAAGTGTCAGAGAGAGCCCAGGCTCACTTTACCCAAGAACACAAACAGCCATGCTCTGCTACCGTGGTTGTTGCTCTGCTACCATGGTTGTTGCTCTGCTACCGTGGTTGTTGCTCTGCTACCGTGGTTGTTGCTCTGCTACCGTGGTTGTTGCTCTGCTACCGTGGTTGTTGCTCTGCTACCGTGGTTGTTGCTCTGCTACCGTGGTTGTTGCTCTGCTACCGTGGTTGTTGCTCTGCTACCGTGGTTGTTGCTCTGCTACCGTGGTTGTTGCTCTGCTACCGTGGTTGTTGCTCTGCTACCGTGGTTGTTGCTCTGGCTACCGTGGTTGTTGCTCTGCTACCGTGGTTGTTGCTCTGCTACCGTGGTTGTTGCTCTGCTACCGTGGTTGTTGCTCTGCTACCGTGGTTGTTGCTTTGCTACCGTGGTTGTTGCTCTGCTACCGTGGTTGTTGCTCTGCTACCATGGTTGTTGCTCTGCTACCGTGGTTGTTGCTCTGCTACCATGGTTGTTGCTCTGCTACCGTGGTTGTTGCTCTGCTACCATGGTTGTTTGCTCTGCTACCGTGGTTGTTGCTCTGCTACCGTGGTTGTTGCTCTGCTACCGTGGTTGTTGCTCTGCTACCATGGTTGTTGCTCTGCTACCGTGGTTGTTGCTCTGCTACCATGGTTGTTGCTCTGCTACCGTGGTTGTTGCTCTGCTACCATGGTTGTTGCTCTGCTACCGTGGTTGTTGCTCTGCTACCGTGGTTGTTGCTCTGCTACCGTGGTTGTTGCTCTGCTACCGTGGTTGTTGCTCTGCTACCGTGGTTGTTGCTCTGCTACCATGGTTGTTGCTCTGCTACCGTGGTTGTTGCTCTGCTACCATGGTTGTTGCTCTGCTACCGTGGTTGTTGCTCTGCTACCATGGTTGTTGCTCTGCTACCGTGGTTGTTGCTCTGCTACCGTGGTTGTTGCTCTGCTACCGTGGTTGTTGCTCTGCTACCGTGGTTGTTGCTCTGCTACCGTGGTTGTTGCTCTGCTACCGTGGTTGTTGCTCTGCTACCATGGTTGTTGCTCTGATACCGTGGTTGTTGCTCTGCTACCGTGGTTGTTGCTCTGCTACCGTGGTTGCTCTGCTACCATGGTTGTTGCTCTGCTACCATGGTTGTTGCTCTGCTACCGTGGTTGTTGCTCTGCTACCATGGTTGTTGCTCTGCTACCATGGTTGTTGCTCTGCTACCATGGTTGTTGCTCTGCTACCGTGGTTGTTGCTCTTCTACCGTGGTTGTTGCTCTTCTACCGTGGTTGTTGCTCTGCTACCGTGGTTGCTCTGCTACCGTGGTTGTTGCTCTGCTACCGTGGTTGTTGCTCTGCTACCGTGGTTGTTGCTCTGCTACCGTGGTTGTTGCTCTGCTACCGTGGTTGCTCTGCTACCGTGGTTGTTGCTCTGCTACCATGGTTGTTGCTCTGCTACCATGGTTGTTGCTCTTCTACCGTGGTTGTTGCTCTGCTACCGTGGTTGTTGCTCTGCTACCGTGGTTGTTGCTCTGCTACCATGGTTGTTGCTCTGCTACCGTGGTTGTTGCTCTGCTACCGTGGTTGTTGCTCTGCTACCGTGGTTGTTGCTCTGCTACCGTGGTTGTTGCTCTGCTACCATGGTTGTTGCTCTGATACCGTGGTTGTTGCTCTGCTACCGTGGTTGTTGCTCTGCTACCGTGGTTGTTGCTCTGCTACCGTGGTTGTTGCTCTGCTACCGTGGTTGTTGCTCTGCTACCGTGGTTGTTGCTCTGCTACCGTGGTTGTTGCTCTGCTACCGTGGTTGTTGCTCTGCTACCGTGGTTGTTGCTCTGCTACCGTGGTTGTTGCTCTGCTACCGTGGTTGTTGCTCTGCTACCGTGGTTGTTGCTCTGCTACCGTGGTTGTTGCTCTGCTACCGTGGTTGTTGCTCTGCTACCGTGGTTGTTGCTCTGCTACCGTGGTTGTTGCTCTGATACCGTGGTTGTTGCTCTGATACCGTGGTTGTTGCTCTGCTACCGTGGTTGTTGCTCTGCTACCGTGGTTGTTGCTCTGATACCGTGGTTGTTGCTCTGATACCGTGGTTGTTGCTCTGCTACCGTGGTTGTTGCTCTGCTACCGTGGTTGTTGCTCTTCTACCGTGGTTGTTGCTCTGCTACCGTGGTTGCTCTGCTACCATGGTTGTTGCTCTGCTACCGTGGTTGTTGCTCTGCTACCGTGGTTGTTGCTCTGCTACCGTGGTTGTTGCTCTGCTACCGTGGTTGTTGCTCTGCTACGTTGGTTGTTGCTCTGCTACCATGGTTGTTGCTCTGCTACCGTGGTTGTTGCTCTGCTACCGTGGTTGTTGCTCTGCTACCGTGGTTGTTGCTCTGCTACCATAGTTGTTGCTCTGCTACTGTGGTTGTTGCTCTTCTACTGTGGTTGTTGCTCTGCTACCGTGGTTGTTGCTCTGCTACCGTGGTTGCTCTGCTACCATGGTTGTTGCTCTGCTACCGTGGTTGTTGCTCTGCTACCATGGTTGTTGCTCTGCTACCGTGGTTGTTGCTCTTCTACCGTGGTTGTTGCTCTGCTACCGTGGTTGTTGCTCTGCTACCGTGGTTGTTACTCTGATACCGTGGTTGTTGCTCTGCTACCGTGGTTGTTGCTCTGCTACCGTGGTTGTTGCTCTGCTACCGTGGTTGTTGCTGTGCTACCGTGGTTGCTTTGCTACCGTGGTTGTTGCTCTGCTACCATGGTTGTTGCTCTGCTACCGTGGTTGTTACTCTTCTACCGTGGTTGTTGCTCTGCTACCGTGGTTGTTGCTCTGCTACCGTGGTTGTTGCTCTGCTACCATGGTTGTTGCTCTGCTACAGTGGTTGTTGCTCTGCTACAGTGGTTGTTGCTCTGCTACCGTGGTTGTTGCTCTGCTACCGTGGTTGTTGCTCTGATGCCGTGGTTGTTGCTCTGATACCGTGGTTGTTGCTCTGATACCGTGGTTGTTGCTCTGCTACCGTGGTTGTTGCTCTGCTACCGTGGTTGTTGCTCTTCTACCGTGGTTGTTGCTCTGCTACCGTGGTTGTTGCTCTGCTACCGTGGTTGTTGCTCTTCTACCGTGGTTGTTGCTCTTCTACCGTGGTTGTTGCTCTGCTACCGTGGTTGTTGCTCTGCTTCCGTGGTTGTTGCTCTGCTACCGTGGTTGTTGCTCTGCTACCGTGGTTGTTGCTCTGCTACCGTGGTGTTGTCTGCTACCGTGGTTGTTGCTCTGCTACCGTGGTTGTTGCTCTGCTACCGTGGTTGTTGCTCTTCTACCGTGGTTTTTGCTCTGCTACCGTGGTTGTTGCTCTACTACCGTGGTTGTTGCTCTTCTACCGTGGTTGTTGCTCTTCTACCGTGGTTGTTGCTCTGCTGCCGTGGTTGTTGCTCTACTACCGTGGTTGTTGCTCTTCTACCGTGGTTACCTGGAGGTTACCTGGAGGTTACCTGGAGGTTATTCCGGGGATCAACGCCCCCGCGGCCCGGTCCACGACCAGGCCTCCCGATGGATCAGGGCCTGATCAACTAGGCTGTTACTGCTGGCCGCACGCAGTCCGACGTACGAGCCACAGCCCGGCTGATCCGGCACCGACTTTAGGTATCTGTCCAGCTCTCTCTTGAAGGCAGCCAGGGGTTTATTGGCAATTCCCCTAATGCTTGATGGGAGGCTGTTGAACAGTTTTGGGCCCCGGACACTTATGGTGTTTTCTCTTAGTGTACCAATGGCGCCCCTACTTTTTTATTGGCGGCATTTTGCATCGCCTGCCCAGTCTTTTACTTTCGTAGGGAGTGATTTCTGTGTGCAGATTTGGGACCATTCCTTCCAAGATTTTCCAAGTGTAGATTATGATATATCTCTCCCTCCTGCGTTCCAACGAGTACAAGTCAAGTGCTTCCAAGTGTTCCAGTAGTTAAGGTGCTTGACAGAACTTATACGTGCAGTAAAGGATCTCTGTACACTCTCTAGATCTGCGATTTCACCTGCTTTGTATGGAGATGTTAATGTACAGCAGTATTCCAGCCTAGAGAGAACAAGTGATTTGAAAAGGATCATCATGGGCTTGGCATCTCTCGTTTTGAAAGTTCTCATTATCCATCCTATCATTTTCTTTGCACGTGCGATCGTGGCACTGTTGTGATCCTTGAAAGTGAGATCCTCAGACATTACTACTCCCAGGTCCCTTACATTATTTTTCCGCTCTATTGTATGGCCGGAGTCAGTAGTATACTCTGTTCTAGTTATTATCTCCTCCAGTTTTCCATAACGGAGTAGTTGGAATTTGTCCTCATTGAACATCATATTGTTTACCGTTGCCCACTGGAAAACTTTGTTTATATCTTCTTGGAGGTTAACCGCGTCCTCAGCAGATGACAGCCTCAGGAAGATCCTAGTATCATCCGCAAAGGATGATACGGTGCTGTGGTGTATATCTCTGTTTATGTCTGATATGAGGATAAGGAATAAGATGGGGGCGAGTACTGTGCCTTGTGGAACAGAGCTCTTCACTATGGCAGCCTCCGATTTAACTCTGTTGACCACTACTCTTTGTGTTCGATTTGTTAGGAAGTTGAAGATCCATCTCCCCACTTTCCCAGTTATTCCTTTAGCACGTATTTTATGGGCTATTACGCCATGATCGCATTTGTCAAATGCTTTTGCAAAGTCTGTGTATATTACATCTGCATTCTGATTTTCTTCCAGTGCATCCAAGGCCATGTCATAGTGATCCAGTAGTTGTGAGAGGCAGGAGCGACCTGCCCTGAACCCATGTTGCCCTGGATTGTGCAGATTTTGGGAATCCAGGTGATTTGCAATCCTGCTTCTTAGCACTCTTTCAAAGATTTTTATGATGTGGGACGTCAGAGCTATTGGTCTATAGTTCTTAGCTAATGCTTTGCTGGTTGTTGCTCTGCTACCGTGGTTGTTGCTCTACCACCGTGGTTGTTGCTCTGCTACCGTGGTTGTTGCTCTACCACCGTGGTTGTTGCTCTACCACCGTGGTTGTTGCTCTGCTACCGTGGTTGTTGCTCTGCTACCGTGGTTGTTGCTCTGCTGCCGTGGTTGTTGCTCTGCTGCCGTGGTTGTTGCTCTACTACCGTGGTTGTTGCTCTTCTACCGTGGTTGTTGCTCTGCTACCGTGGTTGTTGCTCTGCTACCGTGGTTGTTGGTCTACCACCGTGGTTGTTGCTCTGCTACCATGGTTTTTCTACTAATATAGTTATACCATGGTTGTTCTCCCGCCGTGATACAGCTCTCCTAACATGGTTCTACTGCCATGGTTGTTCTGCTACCATAGTTCTACCATGGTTCTCCCGCCGTGATACAGCTCTCCTAACATGGTTCTACTGCCATGGGTGTTCTGCTACCATAGTTCCTCCATGGTTCTCACGCCGTGATACAGCTCTCCTAACATGGTTCTACTGCCATGGTTCTACTACCATAGTTCTTCCATGGTTGTTCTCCCGCCGTGATACAGCTCTGCTAACACGGTTCTACTGCCATGGTTCTACCATGGTGGTTCTGCTGCCGTTATTCGTAGCCGCCTCAGCTCATACACTACTCTAGAAGGATGCTTCTGGGGGGTCAGTGTCCCCCCTCCGTGACCCAGTCTTAGACCAGGCCTCCTGGTGGATCAAAGTTCGATGAACCAGGCTGTTACTACCGGCCGTACGCAGTCGAACGTAGGAACACTGCCCGGTTGATCAAGAACTGACATGAGGGACATATCAAGCTTCTTCTTAAAGTCAGCTAGAGGTTTGTTGTTAATTTTCCATCCGTGGCCCCAGACTTTCTGACATCTTGCCAGAAGATGTCAGAAATTGTCAAGGAAACTTGACTAGTACCTCCACCGAGTACTGTATCAACCAGGCTGTGGTGAATACGTGGGTCAGCAGCAACAGGGTGGTTCACCAGGCAAGCACCAAACAAACCTGGTCCAGGGCCGGGGTGCAGGACCGGGAAAACGCTAGAAAGCCGTTAAAGGTACACTGAAGGTATGCACGAAAGGAGAGCGTTGAAAAGTCGGGGACCTCTGACACTCGAGTTCTCTTAGCGTGCTCGTCACGCTTCTGCTTTTTATTGGAGGTACTCTGCACTGTCTGCCAAGTCTTGTTTTCATTCGGAGTGATTTAGGTGTTCAGGTTGGGGACCAATCCCTCCAGCATTCCCGCTTCTAAATTATGATGTACCTCTCTCACCTGCTTTCCCAGGAGCAAATGCTTATTAAATTCATAGTTTAGGAAAACCAACAGGTGGATGAATGAGACTTAGGCAACACTTGGTTTATCTTTAATGTGGAGACTCTTCTTAGAGTAGTGGCTTCATGACTCACGAAATCGTAATGATACGATTGCAAACAAACCAAACCGCGGCGGTCTGGAGTTTTGAGACTCTCTGACCGCGGGTTCAAACCTCACCCGTGGTATTTTTATTTTTTTAGTGGCTTCATCACTACAATAATTAGATAGAAAAATAATGGAAAGAGGTAATCAGTCCTTCAGCCTGGAGGGAAGCTCTGAACTCGTAAGGGTCTTACAGCACCTGTGGGAATGGTAAACAATCAAGTTTGATTGAAGCAAAAAGAGGACGAGTTCAGTTGCATGGATCAAGAGCCCCTCAATAACATCAAGGTTACATCTGTGCTGCTGCACTGTATAGTGTAAGAATGAAATAGGTGTAAGTTACTAAATGCTGTAAACAGTTTTTTTTTTTTTAACGAAGGAAAATATTGCGAGTGGTGACGCTCATTATCCACTCCATAATCTTTCCTGTCTGTCGTGACATTGGTTTTGTGTTCTTTGAAAGAAAGGCCTGGTGACATAATTACTCCCAGGTCTTTCACGTGTTCATTTCGTTATGTTTGATTATACTCTTTAGTTTTTTATACGATGTCCCTTTTGAGTTCTTCATTCTTTCCATATGTAAGCGGCTGGATCTTACAACCATTGAACGTCGTGTTGTTCTTTACTGCCCACTAAAAACACTGCTTGTATCTTACTGCAATTTTAGTGTCTTCTACGGAGGTGGCTTTCATGCTAATTTTACTGTCATCTGCAAACGATGAATGTTTTTATCAGTATCTGCTATGAGGATAAGAAACAGTAGAGTTGCCAGGACAGTGCCTTATAGTGAATTACTTGTAATAATGAAGGAAAACGACTAAAAAAAACGGGCAACATGGAGGACACAGGTAATGGAGTCACGTGACTGTAAACACACACTACTCACTGCACTAACCTTGCTTCTGGCACTTCCTCTCCATGACAAGTTCTTCCCTGTGAATGTATAGCAACCAAACATTACCCCCCCCCACACAAGATAGGAC
The DNA here is from genome assembly GCF_026875155.1 of Cherax quadricarinatus. NCBI lineage: Eukaryota > Metazoa > Arthropoda > Malacostraca > Decapoda > Parastacidae > Cherax > Cherax quadricarinatus. The sequence continues at coordinate 3,989,925 of NC_069454.1, read as the reverse complement.
AGACATGCACACAGGTCCACACACACACAAGATAGGACAGACATGCACACAGGTCCACACACACACAAGATAGGACAGACATGCACACAGGTCGACACACACACAAGATAGGACATATATGCACACAGGTCGACACACACACAAGATAGGACAGACATGCACACAGGTCGACACACACACAAGATAGGACAGACATGCACACAGGTCGACACACACACAAGATAGGACAGAACATGCACCCAAAAAAGGCTCCACCACACACACACAAGATAGGACAGACATGCACACAGGTCCACACACACACAAGATAGGACAGATATGCACACAGGTCCACACACACACAAGATAGGACAGACATGCACACAGGTCGACACACACACACAAGATAGGACAGACATGCACACAGGTCCACACACACACAAGATAGGACAGACATGCACACAGGTCCACACACACACAAGATAGGACATATATGCACACAGGTCGACACACACACAAGATAGGACATGTATGCACACAGGTCGACACACACACAAGATAGGACATGTATGCACACAGGTCGACACACACACAAGATAGGACAGACATGCACACAGGTCCGACACACACACAAGATAGGACATGTATGCACACAGGTCGACACACACACAAGATAGGACATGTATGCACACAGGTCGACACACACACAAGATAGGACATGTATGCACACAGGTCGACACACACACAAGATAGGACATGTATGCACACAGGTCGACACACACACAAGATAGGACAGACATGCACACAGGTCGACACACACACAAGATAGGACATGTATGCACACAGGTCGACACACACACAAGATAGGACAGACATGCACACAGGTCGACACACACACAAGATAGGACAGACATGCACACAGGTCGACACACACACAAGATAGGACAGAATGCACACAGGTCGACACACACAACGATAGGACAGACATGCACACAGGTCGACACACACACAAGATAGGACAGACATGCACACAGGTCGACACACACACAAGATAGGACAGACATGCACACAGGTCCACACACAAGGCAGGACAGACATGCACACATGTCCACACACAAGGCAGGACAGACATGCACACAGGTCCACACACAAGGCAGGACAGACATGCACACAGGTCCACACACAAGGCAGGACAGACATGCACACAGGTCCACACACAAGGCAGGACAGACATGCACACAGGTCCACACCACAAGGCAGGACAGACATGCACACAGGTCCACACACAAGGCAGGACAGACATGCACACAGGTCCACCCACAAGGCAGGACAGACATGCACACAGATCCACACACAAGGCAGGACAGACATACACACAGGTCCACCCACAAGGCAGGACAGACATGCACACAGATCCACACACAAGGCAGGACAGACATACACACAGGTCCACCCACAAGGCAGGACAGACATGCACACAGGTCCACACACAAGGCAGGACAGACATGCACACAGGTCCACCCACAAGGCAGGACAGACATGCACACAGGTCCACCCACAAGGCAGGACAGACATACACACAGATCCACACACAAGGCAGGACAGACATACACACAGGTCCACACACAAGGCAGGACAGACATGCACACAGGTCCCACACCACAAGGCAGACAGACATGCAACACAGGCCACAAAAAGCAGGACAGACATGCACACAGGTATACACACAAGGCAGGACAGGCATGTACACAGGTCCACACACAAGGCAGGACAGACATGCACATAGGTCCACACACAAGGCAGGACAGCACATGCACACAGCACACACACAAAAAGACAGGACAGACATACACACAGGTCCACATACACACACAAAAGACAGGACAGACATGCACACAGGTCCACGCACACAAGGCAGGACAGACATGCACACAGGTCCACACGCACAAGGCAGGACAGACATTCACACATGTCCACACATACAAGGCAGGACAGACATGCACACAGGTCCACACACACAAGACAGGACAGACATGCACACAGGTCCACACACACAAAAGACAGGACAGACATGCACACAGGTCACACCACACAAGCAGGACAGACATGCACACAGGTCCACACATGCTGGGTATAACAGCAGTGTTACAGACGTAGTATCACACATGTCACACATACGAAGCAGGACAGACATGCACACAGGTCCACACACACAAGACAGGACAGACATGCACACAGGTCCACACACACAAGGCAGGACAGACATGCACACAGGTCCACCCACACACATAAGACAGGACAGACATGCACACAGGTCCACACACATGTCATGCAGGGACAACATCACCAGTCACACACACACAGACAGGGTAGAGTCATCACTGTACATGGTCACTGTCAACTGGGTTATAGGAACTGGCATTAATACTAGGTCCACACACAAAAGACAGGACAGACATGCACACAGTCCACATTCAATCCAGAGGTAGCGTCCTGCCACGATGTTATCACAGGTCACACACAAGACAGGACAGACATTGCACACAGGCCACCCCTTATAAGCACCGGACAACAAGCACACACCACACACACACAAACACGACAGACATCACACAAGATCCACATCAATCCTACGGGATTGTTAAGTCACTGGTCGATTATAATTAACAGTCACCTCAATAAGGGTGGTAGAGATGTGAGTGGCAGGTGGTGGTGGTGTGATGTGGTCGTGGGGTTGGTGGGGTCAGTGTGGAGGTGGTGTGGGTAGTGTGGAGGTCGAATGAGCGGACGAGTGGTTGAGAGTCGGTGGTGTGTGCTACCTGGAGGTATCCGGACAACGCCCCACGCGCCCTGTCCCACGACCAGCCTCCCGTGGATCAGAGCCTGTGTATTGTGGTGTGATGTATGTGTTGCGATAATGGTGGGTGAGTGGTGGTGTGGGTGGTGGTGTGTGGTGGTGGTGAGTGGTTCGTGTGGGTGGTGGGGTGTAGTGTGGGTGTGGTTGTGGGTAGTGTGGGAGGTGGTGTTAGTGGTGTGGTGGTGGTGTGTGAGGTGGTGTGTGGTTGGTGTGCTAGTGGGGTTATCGGGGATCAGGTTTGTCCACGAAGTGGTGGTCAGGCTGTGGTTGGTGGTGTGAGTGGTATGGTGGTGGTGTGGGTGGTGTGGTGTGAGTGGTGGTGTGTGTGGTGGTGTGGTGTGGTAGTGGTGAGTGTGTGGGGTGTGGGTGGTGTGGTTGTCGTCAGCCAGGGCTGTCGGTGGCTTTGCTTAAGTGAGTGTGGTGCGTTGGTGTTATGCTGCTAGTGCGTTGTTGTGCGATGGTATGTGGTGTGCGTGTGTGGATGTGTGTGCTGTGTGAGTTGAGTGTGCGTGGTGATGTGGTAGTGTGGTGGTGTGGTGTGTGTGAGTGTCAATGGCTGTATGCGTGTGCTGGTCACATGGCGTTGCTGAGTCCAGGTGTCATGCTCAGGTTTTCTGTCAGTGTCATGCTCTAGGTTTGTCCCAGGTGCATGTTCTAGGTGTTTTGTCCCAGGTGGTCATGGCCTAGTGTTCTGTCCAGTTCATGCTACTAGATGTCTGTCCACGGTGTCATGCTCTAGTTATTGTCACCGAGAGTGCATGCTTAGATGTTCTGGTCCAGGTGTATGCCCTAGTGACGTTCTGTCCAGGTGTCATGCCTAGTGATGTTCTGTCCCGAGGTTCAGTGCTAGATGTTATGCCGAGGTGTCATCGCCCTAATGTTCTGTCCCAGGGCATGCTCTAGTGTTCTGTCCCAGGTGTCATTGCCTAGTTCTGTCCCAGGTGTCATGCTCTAGGTTTTCTGTCCCAGGTGTCATGCTCTAGGTGTTTTGTCCCAGGTGACATGTTCTAGGTGTTTTGTCCCAGGTGTCATGCCTAGATGTTCTGTCCCAGGTGTCATGCTCTAGATGTTCTGTCCCAGGTGTCATGCTCTAGATGTTCTGTCCCAGGTGTCATGCTCTAGATGTTCTGTCACAAGTGTCATGCCCTAGATGTTCTGTCCCAGGTGTCATGCTCAAGGTTTTGTCCCAGGTGTTATGCTCTAGGTGTTTTGTCCCATGTGACATGTTCTAGGTGACCTCCATGTGGCATGGTTTAGGTGTCCTGCCCAGATGACATGCTCTAGGTATTTTCCAGGTGACATTCTCTAGGTGTTATCCGGGTGACATGCTCTAGGTGTTTTCTAGGTAACATTCTCTAGGTGTCATCCAGGTGATATGATCTAGGTGTCCTCCAGGTGTCATGTTCTTGTGTCCTCCAGGTGTCATGTTCTTGTGTCCTCCAGGTGACATGCTCTAGGTGTCCTGCCCCAGGTGTCCTCCTGTTGACATGTCCTAGGTGTCCTCCAGGTGACATGCTCTAGATGTCCTGCCCCAGGTGACATGCTTTAGGTGTTCTGCTCCAGGTGACATACTCTAGGTATTCTCCAGGTGACATGCTCTGAGTGTTCTCCAGGTGACATGCTCTGAGTGTTCTCCAGGTGACATGCTCTGAGTGTTCTCCAGGTGACATGCTCTGAGTGTTCTCCGGTGAATGTTGATGTTTCAGTGACATGCTCTGAGTGTTCTCCAGGTGACATGCTCTGAGTGTTCTCCAGGTGACATGCTCTGAGTGTTCTCCAGGTGACATGCTCTGAGTGTTCTCCAGGTGACATGCTCTGAGTGTTCTCCAGGTGACATGCTCTGAGTGTTCTCCAGGTGACATGCTCTGAGTGTTCTCCAGGTGTTCTTTCCTGTGTATTCTATATTTTAAATAGATTCTTATAATAAAATCTTGATGTGTGTTTAACGTGACTTGGTTATATTTACTTGTTATATTTCTAACTTGTTTTTATCGTTTGTTAATTTTGTCCTTGTTTTATTGTGCGTTGTGTTTACTGTATAATTGGTCCGTAAATGTGACAGCTATTGTACTACTACTACTACTACTAGTACTACTACTACTACTACTACTACTACTACTACTACTACTACTAGTACTACTACTACTACTACTAGTACTACTACTACTACTACTAGTACTACTACTACTACTAGTACTACTACTACTACTACTACTACCACCACCACCACCACACCACCACCACCACCACTGCTGCTGCTGCCACCGCCACTAGTACAACCACTAACAGTGCTACTGCTACCATTGTTACCATCTGTCCTTGATGTTGGTGAGGGGCTCTTGATTTAGGGAATTGGATCTGTGCTCCAGTTCCCCAAATTAAGCCTGAATGCCTTCCACATCCCCCCCACAGGCGCTGTATAATCCTCCGGGTTTAGCGCTTCCCCTTGATTGTAATAATAATAATGTTACCATCTGTTGCGCCTCCTGAATGTTTATAGTGTATATTTATGTAAACTATATGTATATATTTACCTTTAGCTAAAATGAAAATATCTTGCTTCATATTATTATTTGACTTATTATATTAGCTATGTATGTAGGTAGGATGTTACTATTACACTTCTCACTGTGTTCGCTGTTGAAGAGTTGTGATTAGTTGTCTGCCGTCCCAAACTGTCTTGCTAACTACTGCTCGCTTGTTTGTGTCAGACTGTACCTTGCGCCGTTGCTGGAGTAGCACGGGCAAGTCGCGTGATCTCACCTAATGTGAGGCCTGTGGTCGAGAAATCTGTCTCTTCAGATGGTCATTGCTCGACCAGCACCTCTCTCTCTCTCTCTCTCTCTCTCTCTCTCTCTCTCTCTCTCTCTCTCTCTCTCTCTCTCTCTCTCGCTCTCTCTCTCGCTCTCTCTCTCGCTCTCTCTCTCGCTCTCTCTCGCTCTCTCTCTCTCTCTCGCTCTCTCTCTCTCTCTCTCGCTCTCTCTCTCTCTCTCTCTCGCTCTCTCGGTCGAGAAATCTGTCTCTTCAGATGGTCATTGCTCGACCAGCACCTCTCTCTCTCGCTCTCTCTCTCTCTCGCTCTCTCTCGCTCTCTCTCTCTCTCTCGCTCTCTCTCTCTCTCTCTCGCTCTCTCTCGCTCTCTCTCTCTCTCTCGCTCTCTCTCTCTCTCTCTCTCTCGTCTCTCTCTCCTCTCTCGCTCTCTCTCTCTCTCTCTCTCGCTCTCTCTCGCTCTCTCTCTCTCATCTGTCTCTTCGTTTGTCATAGCTACAACAAGCACCTCCGTCTGGACTCCCCCTCGCTCTGCGTACTGTCTCTCTCGCCTCTCGCTCTCTTCCTCTCTTCTGCTCGCGCTCTCTCTCTCTCTGGCTCCACTTGTAGCTCTCGCTCCTCTCTCTTCTCTCTCTCTGGCTCTGACTAGTCTCTTCTCGACTTCTCTCTCTCTCTCGCCTCTTAATACCTGCCCTTCCGTTAAGCTCTCTAAGCTATGGTATCTCTCATTCCTTTCTTCCTCTTCCTTGATGCTCTTCACTCTGTTCATGCATCTCATCTCTTGTCTTCTCTTTTGTCACGCAGCCTATCTCTTCGCATTTGTACTCCTCGTTCCTTGAATCAGAAATTTCCCTCTCTCTAATTCATTTTCTCCGTCTTGACTACCTCTTCCCATTTCATAGCTCCTCTGCCTTCTCCGTGCTTCATAGGCTCTGCCTTCTCACGTCTTCATAGGCTCTCCTTCTCACGTGCTTCATAGCTCTGCCTTCTCACGTGCTAACGGCTTTTGTTATCACCAAACACTATACCTCTGGAACTCTCCTGTCCTCTGCCTTCTAATATTTCAGTCTTTCTATCTCATTGACACACTCTGTCCTAAGACAACAAACTTTTCTTTTGCCCAGACTAACTGTCTTCGCACCAGTCTAGTTTATACGTCTCCTCCCTCTATAAATCTCCTGGTGGTCTACTCTAATTTCCTTGTCTTCTCTGTCCCTTATGTACTTGGAGAAATGCCGTTCTTTTTCTGCAGTCTTAGGGACCAAAAATTGTGTTAGACTTGCCGACACCCACAATGCTCTTTTCTGTCATGTCAGAGATCACAGCCATCCTATTGACTGGTCTTCTGCTAAAACTGTCTACCCTACGTCTGACTTTCACAGTCGCCGTCTGGTTGAATCCTCTCTTATACACAACTTTCCTTGTATGAATCTTAGTCCTGGCTTCGTCTCATTACATTGTAAAATGCTCCAAACTTCAGAACACCCGTGACTTAACCTGATTCATTTTTCCCTCTTATCCCTCTTCCCCTTTCCTCTTTCCTCTTTGTCCGTTGCATTTTCTTTCTTCCGCCTTGAGTATTTGGTCCATTATTATTTTTTCCCCTCTGTGTTTTTGTTCCTACCCTTTGTGGGCCCCTAGCTCCCTTGTGGACCCCTAGCTCCCTTGTGGACCCCTAGCTCCCTTGTGGACCCCTAGCTCCCTTGTGGACCCCTAGCTCCCTTGTGGACCCTAGCTCCCTTGTGGACCCCTAGCTCCCTTGTGGACCCCTAGCTCCCTTGTGGACCCCTAGCTCCCTTGTGGACCCCTAGCTCCCTTGTGGACCCCTAGCTCCCTTGTGGACCCCTAGCTCCCTTGTGGACCCCTAGCTCCCTTGTGGGCCCCTAGCTCCCTTGTGGGCCCCTAGCTCCCTTGTGGACCCCTAGCTCCCTTGTGGACCCCTAGCTCCCTTGTGGACCCCTAGCTCCCTTGTGGACCCCTAGCTCCCTTGTGGACCCCTAGCTCCCTTGTGGGCCCCTAGCTCCCTTGTGGGCCCCTAGCTCCCTTGTGGACCCCTAGCTCCCTTGTGGACCCCTAGCTCCCTTGTGGACCCCTAGCTCCCTTGTGGACCCCTAGCTCCCTTGTGGACCCCTAGCTCCCTTGTGGACCCCTAGCTCCCTTGTGGACCCCTAGCTCCCTTGCGGACCCCTAGCTCCCTTGCGGACCCCTAGCTCCCTTGTGGACCCCTAGCTCCCTTGTGGACCCCTAGCTCCCTTGTGGACCCCTAGCTCCCTTGTGGACCCCTAGCTCCCTTGTGGACCCCTAGCTCCCTTGTGGACCCCTAGCTCCCTTGCAATGCTCATCTTTCTTAGTCTTTGACTGACTCCGCTACTACTACCTCTACCACTACTGCTATCTTTTCCTACTACCTCTCTTGTCCCGTCCCTGTCTGCTGGCTATATATACTCCCTCCTCTCCTTTTTGTTAGTGTGTCTTTGTAAATGGCCCAAGTCGGACCGAAACGTCGTTGTAACCTCCTCTCTCCTATGTGCAGGTTATTTGTGTTTGTTCTTTATTTAGACTGTTTTGGTAGAGTTTGGTTTCACTGATGAGTCGAAACATACTTCTTGTAGCTCTGTGCAACTTTGTTCACAGAGCTTTGATCAAACTTATTGATTTTTGAAGTTTTGCTGAGCTTGTCATAATGACACTCTAAGTCAGGGATTCTCAACTTTTCCTCCATTATTAACCCCTCGGCTTAATGTAGTTCTCCATTTACCCCCGTACTTCCATACACAAAATTTATCGCCATCATAAAGGGACAGAATAAACAAGGTCACACACACACACATACATTTTACAAAATGAAATTTAATTGAATTATTATTCAATTATCAGGTACACCAATGTTTACCCCTTGGCATGTAATTTTTTTTTTTACCCCCAAGGGGTAAATTTACCCCTGGTTGAGAATCACTGCTCTAAGCCACTCCAGGTCCCAAGGTAAAGCTTCTGACCTATTTTGTGTTGCATCTACGCACACATTTGGTTATGCTGAACTTAGATTCAGTATTATGGAAGTTTTATGACTTTTATGGAGGATCTGCTGATGGTCTCCAGTTGGGGTCGTTATTTTGTCTCCTTGTTCCTGACTCTGTGGTGCTGCTGCTGCTGCTGCTTGTTACGTTATTGCTGTTGGCGAATGATTCGTCATATTGTTCAAGTAAGCTGTTTCGATTGCCTTGTTGGTCAATAAGATAGATTATTTGAGGACGTTTAGCCAGTCACTTTTTAAGTCTTAAGTCGAGTCAAGTCTTACTGAGACATAACGAACAACTTCGAGCACATACATTATCACACTCTTATATATGTTAGTATTATTTTTATAATTGATAACGTACCAGACGGTACTTAAGAGTCATACTGTTACTAAATGTACCTTCAGCACTGTACTACGGTATGTACAATTTAACTTTGCACTACAAGAAGAGTGTAGGAACTTATATCCTAAATTATGTCAAATTCATTTACTCTGATTTTGTCCACCTGGACACATTTGTTAATAAACTTCTCAATTTTATTTCGTTAGTTAGTATCGTATCAGTTGTAATCCTAAAGGACTACTAAAAGGATAACTGGACCAGAATATTTTCTGACAACTTGTTATAAAAACCAGAAACATGAACGCTGGAGGGGCAGACCTTTTAGTATTCTCTGGATAATCGTACTTTATAAATATCGCCTTTTTGTAACACTACCACTACTAGTACTACCACGAATACTAGACTACTATTAGTACTGCCACTAGTACTATACTACTGCTAGTACTACCACCATTAGTATTACTACTACCACCACCGCGTCTTCTGCACTGTTCCCAGGGTATATCATTGCAGTTGTTTATTCCTCATGGGAAAATCCATTGATATGGGTCGTCATTACGAGGAGTGGGTGGTGCGGCCGCAATAGTGGCGCACTAAGAAGACGTAATCCATGGTCCTCTCTGATGTGTCACTGTAGCACCATCCTCTGGCCCACTCCTGCATCACACTCCACCAGCCAAGTTTCACAGCTTGCGTCACCTTCCTTGTGTTCTGACGATACTTAGGTGTTATTGTTGTCAGTAAATATGTATACAATTGATCGGTTGGTAGCACACTTAGCTTACATATTGAGTGCCCATGGTTCGATTCCCGGCACGGGTGGAAACGTTGTGTGTGTTTCCTTACACCTGCTGTCCCTGTTCACCTAGCACAGTGGTTCCCAAACTGGGGGTAAATTACCCCCTGGGGGTAATTTAACCATTTTTGGGGGGTAATGGAGGGGTGACAGAAAAAAAGTTATAAATGCTGAAAATCAAGAAAACAATGCGGTACCCGGTATGAGGATTATTGTTAACTTTGTCTTAGTATATAAAGTTGTAAAGTAAACCTATTATAAGTAAGTAATAAAGTTAAACCAAATAACAATAAACATCAAAAACTAATGTACAGTATTAGAAAAGAAGAAATATATAGCTAAGTGTGTGGAAACCCAAAAGTATTTTGACAAGTATGCTTCAGGACAAAAGTCACTCAGTAGCCCAGATCGACCTGTCCAGTACGCGTCACTCACTTCCTGAGGCTGCCTCTATTTCACACTGTCAGTTTATCTGTGAGCATCAGCCGAGGTAGACATAAGCTGGTATGAAGCCAAGAATTCCTAAACTAGCTTCAAGTATGCAACTCTATCCATCCCACTGATGTTCTTGACATCTTTGGTAATAGTCATTAGAGATGCACAATGTTCAAATACAATAAATAAAAGAAAATATCTCAAGTGTTTTAATTTAGCCATATATATCAATAACAACATTTTGTGAAAGGGGTAACATGCTTTGTGGCATGTTAAATTGGGTAACAAGCTGAAAAAGTTTGGGAACCACTGAATTTAGCAGTATTTAGGTACCTGGGTATTAGTCGACTGGTGTGGGTGGCATCCTAGGGGGTAGTATACCTTAGATAGGGCTGGGCTTTGAAATGAACCGAGGCAGGATAACAGCCCTTAGCCTGTCTCCTGCACGCCTAGTCAACCAGGCTGTTGCTGCTGCTTAATTTACATTAGCCTAACGTTGAGTGAAAGAAAAAATCGTCACCGTTTACATCAGTCATGAATCAAGTACAATGCGTGCGTGAACGGTCTTTCTATTTGGAAGAAAGATTGATCTTGTAATTGACATGTCTCTCCCTCGTCCCTGCCGCCCAACACTCCACCCACTACATTGATCCTTAAAATTACACATTATCCACTAGTTTTTATTTTGTATATTTATCTTTACCGGTTTACGAGTCCTGGAGGTGGGAAGTAAGTTTATTCAGGTATACACAAATAGTTATATAGATTATCATACGTAGCAGGATATGTGTAGAGAACCTGGGATAACCCAAAAATGTCAGTGCCTGCGCTCTGAAGGAGGGTCGAGACACGTTGCACTTTTTGAACTTTAATATCGGCACGCCTATGATGGAGTGAGTGATGATGGAAGTGTTTCTTCTTTCTCGGGTCTCCCTGCTTCTGTGTGTGACGTCTGATATATATATATATATATATATATATATATATATATATATATATATATATATATATATATATATATATATATATATATATATATATATATATTATAATAGTGAGCGATGAATTATTTGATACGTTGGTACGTACATAAAGGTCAGGAGAACATCACAATAGTCTAAGCTATACATGATGAGTTGTCAGAGCCCGGCCATGGGCCAGGTTCGTCTGGTACTTGCCTGGTCAACCAGGCTGTTGCTGCTGGTGGCCTGCTGCCCCGCATTTCCATCACAGCCTGGTTGATCTGGCACTTGTTGAAGATACTTGTCCAGTTTCCTCTTGAAGACTTCTACACTTGTACCAGCAGTGTGAAGAATAACCTACAGTATTATACAAGCCCACGCTATGGGCTTTATCAAGCCCACAGTGTGAAGAATAACCTACAGTATTATACAAGCCCACGCTATGGGCTTTATCAAGCCCACAGTGTGAAGAATAACCTACAGTATTATACAAGCCCACGCTATGGGCTTTATCAAGCCCACAGTGTGAAGAATAACCTACAGTATTATACAAGCCCACGCTATGGGCTTTATCAAGCCCACAGTGTGAAGAATAACCTACAGTATTATACAAGCCCACGCTATGGGCTTTATCAAGCCCACAGTGTGAAGAATAACCTACAGTATTATACAAGCCCACGCTATGGGCTTTATCAAGCCCACAGTGTGAAGAATAACCTACAGTATTATACAAGCCCACGCTATGGGCTTTATCAAGCCCACAGTGTGAAGAATAACCTACAGTATTATACAAGCCTACGCTATGGGCTTTATCAAGCCCACAGTGTGAAGAATAACCTACAGTATTATACAAGCCCACGCTATGGGTTTTATCAAGCCCACAGTGTGAAGAATAACCTACAGTATTATACAAGCCCACGCTGTGGGCTTTATCAAGCCCACAGTGTGGGCGAAACGCAAACAAACTTTATTTCTTTCTGCAGTAAACAAAATGCAGTTTGCATATAAGATATTGTAAAACACAAAATAAAACCACTAGGATTCTGTGCATTTCGGGTAGTTAATAAAGATCACATTGATATAGAAAGACACGTCAGCAAACACTAGGACATATTTCTGGGATCTTGATCACTTCTAACAGTGATCAAGGTCTCAGGACCGAAACGTTTTCTAGTAGTGTTTGCCCACGTGCTTTTCTAAACCAATTTGTGGGTATCTATTATCAAGGTTTATACCAAAGGACCGCATTATACTGCATATGTCCATTTTTCTATGGTGTGGGTATTTTATACCCTTTATCTGCAAGGAAAAAGTTGAAGGTGCTTGTTGCGTGTTTCACTTCCACATGTCACGTCATGCCAATAATATTTTTGGCAGGCTTTCGGTGTTAATAAGTTAATGGCGGTTTTTTTTAATTGATGCTGCTTATTTTGAATGGTGTTTGTGTTCGTTGTTTTATTGTTTAATTTTATCCTTGCTTTTGTGGTGTGTAGTTTTTGTTGGCTGTGAGCGTCAGTGACCTACACTCCCTAAATGTTACCACAGTAACCATGACCAACAACCACGGCAACTACAACCAACAACCACGGCAGCCACTACCAACAACCACGGCAACTACAACCAACAACCACGGCAACCACTGCCAATAACCACGGCAACCACTACCAACAACCACGGCAACCACTACCAACAACCACGGCAACCACTACCAACAACCACGGCAGCCGCTACCAACAACCACGGCAACCACTACCAACAACCACGGCAACCACTACCAACAACCACGGCAACCACTACCAACAACCACGGCAACCACTACCAACAACCACGGCAACCACTACCAACAACCACGGCAACCACTGCCAACAACCACGGCAACTACTACCAAACAACCACGGCAACCACTACCAACAACCACGGCAACCACTACCAACAACCACGGCAACCACTGCCAACAACCACGGCAACCACTGCCAACAACCACGGCAACCACTACCAACAACCACTGCCAACAACCACGGCAACTACCAACAACCACGGCAACCACTGCCAACAACCACGGCAACCACTACCAACAACCACGGCAACCACTACCAACAACCACGGCAACCACTGCCAACAACCACGGCAACTACTACCGACAACCACGGCAACCACTGCCAACAACCACGGCAACCGTGACCAACAACCACGGCAACCACTACCAACAACCACGGCAACCACTACCAACAACCACGGCAACCCCTGCCAACAACCGCAACCATGACCAACCACGGCAACCATGACCAACAACCACCGCAACCATGACCAACAACCACGGCAACCACTACCAACAACCACGGCAACCACTGCCAACAACCACGGCAACTACAACCAACAACCACGGCAACCACTGCCAATAACCACGGCAACCACTACCAACCACGGCAACCACTACCAACAACCACGGCAACCACTGCCAACAACCACGGCAACCACTACCAACAACCACGGCAACCACTACCAACAACCACGGCAACCACTACCAACAACCACGGCAACCACTACCAACAACCACGGCAAACCACTGCCAACAACCACGGCAACCACTGCCAACAACCACGGCAACTACTACCACAACCACGGCAACCACTGCCAACAACCACGGCAAATACCGTGACCAACAACCACGGCAACCACTACCAACAACCACGGCAACCACTACCAACAACCACGGCAACCCCTGCCAACAACCGCAACCATGACCAACCACGGCAACCATGACCAACAACCACCGCAACCATGACCAACAACCACGGCAACCACTACCAACAACCACGGCAACCACTGCCAACAACCACGGCAACCGTGACCAACAACCACGGCAACCACTGCCAACAACCACGGCAACCACTGCCAATAACCACGGCAACCACTACCAACAACCACGGCAACCACTGCCAACAACCACGGCAACCATGACCAACCACGGCAACCACTACCAACAACCACGGCAACCCCTGCCAACAACCGCAACCATGACCAACAACCACCGCAACCATGACCAACAACCACGGCAACCACTACCAACAACCACGGCAACCACTGCCAACAACCACGGCAACCACTGCCAACAACCACGGACCAACCACTGACCTAACAACCACGGCAACCACTGCCAACAACCACTACCAACAACCAAGACAACCTTGACCAACAACCACGGCAACCACTACCAACAACCACGGCAACCACTACCAACAACCACGGCAACCACTACCAACATCAACTACAACCACAACCATCACGCATACTACTGCTGTCACTACTGGTATAATTACTATACAGTATTAATATTAATAGTAAAACAACCACAACCAACTACCCCACCTCACCCACACAACCATAAACCAACTACCCAGCCGTCACCCACAACAACCACAACCAACTACCCCAGCCGTCACCCACAACAACCACAACCAACTACCCCAGCCGTCACCCACAACAACCACAACCAACTACCCCAGCCGTCACCCACAACAACCATAACCAATACCCAGCCGTCACCCACAACAACCCCAACCAACTACCCCCGCCGTCACCCACAAAAAACCACAACCAACTACCCCAGCCGTCAAACCCCCAACAACCACAACCAACTACCCCAGCCGTCACCCACAACAACCACAACCAACTACCCCAGCCGTCACCCACAACAACCACAACCAACTACCCCAGCCGTCACCCACAACTAACAACAACAAAGGACAAATGGAATGAGTGTTTAATCAATAGGACTGCTGCAAGGAGAGTCATTGAGCGGGTCATTAACTGATAAAGATGAGCGTCTGGAGACTGCTGACTGATGTAGAAATATGTGGTGTGTGTGTATGTGTACACCTCAGTGTTCACCTGGTGTGTGTATGTGTACACCTCAGTGTTCACCTGGTGTGTATGTGTACACCTCAGTGTTCACCTGGTGTGTGTGTACACCTCAGTGTTCACCTGGTGTGTGTATGTGTACACAGTTTTCACCTGGTGTGTATGTGTACACCTCAGTGTTCACCTGGTGTGTGTGTACACCTCACTGTTCACCTGGTGTGTATGTGTACACCTCACTTTTCACCTGGTGTGTGTATGTGTACACAGTGTTCACCTGGTGTGTGTGTGTACACCTCAGTGTTCACCTGGTGTGTGTGTGTACACCTCAGTGTTCACCTGGTGTGTGTGTGTGTACACCTCATTGTTCACCTGGTGTGTGTATGTGTACACCTCACTGTTCACCTGGTGTGTGTATGTGTACACCTCACTGTTCACCTGGTGTGTGTATATCACTGTGTACACCTCACTTCACCTGGTGTATGTGTACACCTCATTGTTCACCTGGTGTGTGTATGTGTACACCTCATTGTTCACCTGGTGTGTGTATATCACTGTGTCCACCTGTTGTGTGTATGTGTACACCTCACTCTTCACCTGGTGTGTGTATATCACTGTGTACACCACACTGTTCACCTAGTGTGTGTATATCACTGCGTACACCTCACTGTTCACCTGGTGTATGTGTACACCTCACTGTTCACCTGGTGTATGTGTACACCTCACTGTTCACCTGGTGTATGTGTACACCTCACTGTTCACCTGGTGTATGTGTACACCTCACTGTTCACCTGGTGTATGTGTACACCTCACTGTTCACCTGGTGTATGTGTACACCTCACTGTTCACATGGTGTATGTGTACACCTCACTGTTCACCTGATGTATGTGTACACCTCACTGTTCACCTGGTGTATGTGTACACCTCACTGTTCACCTGGTGTATGTGTACACCTCACTGTTCACCTGGTGTATGTGTACACCTCACTGTTCACCTGGTGTATGTGTACACCTCACTGTTCACCTGGTGTATGTGTACACCTCACTGTTCACATGGTGTGTGTATATCAGTGTAAACCTCACTGTTCACATGGTGAGTGTATACCACTGTGTACACCTCACTGTTCACCTGGTGTGTGTATATCACTGTGTAACCACACTGTTCACCTAGTTTGTGTATATCACTGTATACACCTCACTGTTCACCTGGTGTGTGTATATCACTGTGTACACCTCACTGTTCACCTGGTGTGCGTATATCACTGTGTACACCTCACTGTTCACCTGGTGTGTGTATATCACTGTGTACACCTCACTGTTCACCTGGTGTGTGTATATCACTGTGTACACCTCACTGTTCACCTGGTGTATGTATATCACTGTGTATACCTCACTCTTCACCTAGTGTGTACACGTCACTTCACCTGGTGTGTGTACACGTCACTACTCACCTGGGAACACGTCACAACGTATACACGTCGCTGCTCACCTGGGAACACGTCACTGCTCACCTGGGAACACGTCACAACGTGTACACGTCATTGCTCACCTGGGAACACGTCACAACATGTACATATCACTGCTCACCTGGGAACACGTCACAACGTGTACACGTCATTGCTCACCTGGGAACACGTCACAATATGTACATATCACTGCTCATCTGGGAACACGTCACAACGTGTACAAATCATTGCTCACCTGGTAACACGCCACAACGTGTAGACGTCACTGCTCACCTGGGAACACGTCACACACTTGCTAAGCAGTACAGTAAACACACTATAACGTTTTTCAATACGTCAGTGTATTGACCGATGATAAACGTCAATTTCCTGTCTGTTTTTCCTCGTGATTTTTCTTTATTTTCAATTAAGTTACAATAAAAGTATATGTATATAACTATCGGTAAGCCAGTAATTCCGTTCGATATACGTCTGGCTACGGCGTGGCACAGGAACATAGGGAACGTCGAACTGTGACCGTAGTTTAACGAGACACTTGAGAAAGCACCAGGACATATTTATTAGAAAACGTTTGAGTCCTGGGACCTTGATCACTTCTAAGGGTCCCAGTGTCAGCATATTTCAAATACGCTAGCCGTGATTCCACGGACTTTTCATATACTGTTATGTCAGCATAGTTTGAACCTTGCTGTGACGCTGCCCCGGCCGTAAGGCTGTGTCGAACGAGGCCCTAGCCAGTCATGTACCCTCAGGCAGTCACGACATCAGACTACAGGCTGAACTTCCCACAGTGTATATACTCAATATACTGGTATAACAGTCTCAGTGTGTTCACCGTCGTATAACAGTCTCAGTGAGTTATCATTCACCATCACTCCACTTAAGAACCCTTACGACACCAGGACCGAAACCTTTTCTAATAGGTCCTAGTGTTCACGTGTCTTTTTAAACCAGTTTGTGGGTTTCTACCAAGGTTTATACTTCCGCTTGGTTGATTTCATAGGACTGATTAATTACCTGGATGGGCTGAACTGGAATGATCTGACTTTGGTTTAGGTAGGTGATGATGGATGCCGATATGACGTTTTCCAGAGCATATTTCTAGCTTCTCAAACAACTTATGTACCAAATAAATAAATCAGATCAAAACAAAAATGATCCTAATGGACAAATAATAGATCAAAACATCTCATTGGTCAGAAGAGAGGCATATATAGGGGAATCAGAAGAGGAGAGGGACAGTTAAGAAATCAATATATTCAGTTAGTGAAATAAAAAAGGGAATAAGAAAAGCAAAGAGAGATTATGAGGCTAAAGTTGCAAGGGAGTCGAAGACTAACCCAAAAAGAATTCTTTCATTATACAGAAGTAAGATCAGGGACAAGATAGGCCCACTCAAAAGTTGCTCGGGTCAGCTCACTGACAGTGATAAGGAAATGTGTATAATTTTTAACACTTGTTTCCTCTCATTTTTACACAGGAAGATACTAGCGATATTCCAGAAATAATAAATTATGTAGAACAGGACAATAAACTATGCACGATTAGGGTCACAAGTGACATGGTTCTTAGACAAATAGATAAATTAAAACCTAACAAATCCTCAGGTCCTGATGAACTGTACGCAAGGGTTCTAAAGGAATGAAAAGAGGAGCTTAGCAAACATTTGGCTAATCTTTTTAACATATCACTACAAACTGGTGTAGTGCCAGATAAGTGGAAAATGGTAAATGTGATTCCTATTTTCAAAGCAGGTGACAGGTCCTTAGCTTCGAACTATAGACCAATAAGCCTAACCTCCATAGTGGGAACATTTATGGAATCAGTAATTGCTGAGGCAATTCGTAGCCATCTTGAAAGGCATAAATTGATTAATGAAGCTCAGCATGCTATGCAAAATGGCGTTCCTGCCTTTCGAATTTATTAATTTTTTTTCACTAAGGTATTTGAGGAGGTAGATCATGGTAATGAATATGATATTATGCATATGAACTTCAGTAAGGCTTCTGACACGGTCCCACATCAGAGACTATTGAGGGAAAATTGAGGCACATGGAATAGGAGAGGAATTTTTCCTGGATAAAGGCACGGTTGACAGGCAGCAGAGAGTTTACATAAATGAGGAGAAATCAGAGTGGGAAAATGTCATGTGCGGTGTTCCACAGGGGTCATTGTTGGGCCCCCTGTTGTTCACAATCTACATAAACGACATAGATGAAGGAATAAATAGTGACATAAGCAAGATTTGAATAGACTGATGTAGTGGTCAGAGAAGTGGCAGATGCAGTTTAATATAGACAAATTAAAGTTCTAAACATTGGACAGGAAAATAACCATCCCACATATAAACTAATTAATGTCGATCTTAATATTACTGATTGCGAAATGGATTTGGGAGTTCTGATTAGCAATAATCTAAATCCTAGACAAGAGTGCATAAGTGTTCGCAGTAAAGTGAACATAATCTTTGGCTTCATGTCAAGAAGCATAAATAATAGAGTCCTCAGGTTGTTCAACTCTATGTATCCTTGGTTAGGCCTCAGTTCGATTATGCTGCTCAGTTTTGGTCTCCGAATTAAAGAATGGATATAAATGCACTTGAAAACATACAAAGGATGATGATTAAGTCGATCCCATGTATCATAAATCTTCCCTATGAGGATAGACTGAGGGCCCTGAATCTGCACTCTCTAGAAAGGTGTAGAATTTGGGGGATATGATTGAGGTGTATAAATGGAAAACAGGAATAAATAAAGGGGATGTAAATAGTGTGCTAAAAATATCTAGCCTAGATAGGACTCGCAGCAATGGTTTTTAAGTTGGAAAAATTCAAATTCAGGAAAGATGTAGGAAAGCACTGGTTTGGTAATAGAGATGTGGATGAGTGGAACAAACTCCCGAGTACCGTCATAGAAGCTTAAACGTTGTGTAGCTTTAAAAATAGGTTAGATAAATACGTGAGTGGGTGTGAGTTGGACCTTTACTTCAGGTACAAGTTCCATCAAACACCTTAACTACTGGGAGCGCCTGGAAGCACTTGACTTGTACTCACTGGAGCGCAGGCAAGAGAGAGAGATCATAATCTACACCTGGAAGATTCTGGAGGGACTGGTCCCTAATATGCACACAGCAATAACTCCATACGAAGGCAAAAGACTTGGCAGGCGATGCAACATACCCCCAGTGAAAAGTAGGGGCGTCACTGGTACACTACGAGAAAACGCAATAAGTGTCCGGGGCCCAAGACTTCAACAGCCTCCCACCAGCAATAAGGAGCATTACCGGTAGACCCCTGGTTGTCTTCAAGAGGGAGCTGGACAGATACCTAAAGACGGTACCGGATCAGCCGGGCTGCGGTTCGTACGTTGGATTGCGTGCGGCCAGCAATAACAGCCTCGTTGATCAGGCCCTGATTCACCGGGAAGCCTGGTCGTGGACCGGGCCGCGGGGGCGTTGATCCCAGGAATGCCCTCCAAGTGGACTCCAGGTAGCTTGTGCTAATAGTTTTGATGCCGTGCTCCTTCCTTAAGTGGATGTGACCTGGCCTGACTAGGTTAGTAAGGCTAAACTAGTGATTAAAGAAGACTATTTAAGACGGAGAAAATGCATAGAAGCTGCCCTAATTGCTGTCAGTAACACTATAAAGCAAAAGTCCGGTAGTTACAGTATCTCAAAATTGCTAATCAACAGGATATTACCCATTCTGGAAACTGTTGTTACATGTCAACAGATCCCTCTGTAGCCATCCGTTTCACCACCTTAGTTCTACAACCACTATCTTCTTCTTCTTCTTCTTCTTCTTCTTCTTCTTCTTCTTCTTCTTCTTCTTCTTCTTCTTCTTCTTCTTCTTCTTCTTCTTCTTCTTCTTCTTCTTCTTCTTCTTCTTCTTCTTCTTCTTCTTCTTCTTCTTCTTCTTCTTCTTCTTCTCTTCTTCTTCTTCTTCTTCTTCTTCTTCTTCTTCTTCTTCTTCTTCTTCTTCTTCTTCTTCTTCTTACTACTACTACTACTACTACTACTACTACTACTACTCAAGCGTCACTTCACCTGACTGATGCCACTATATATACGCGTCTTAGTTTTCTCTGTATTAGGACTGAAGAAGTCACTCGTGGCGAAACGTTTCCTTTAATAAATGTACTGAATTGTACATAAGTGTCTTTTTCCACATCTTGTCGGTATCACCATAACATTTCCTTAAGTTGATGGAAAACTTGGACCTGCCTCGCATGGTCTGCTGCAGTGTTCCTTCTTTCTTATGTTCTTAAGTGCGAAGGTGTAACCTCCTTGTTGCGAGACTGGGCTGTGCACAGCTGTAGGCCTACTGTTTGTGAACATCAAAATGGTATACAATACCGACAGGTTGTTAGGTAAGACACATATGCAACAGTTAGACAACTTTATTCCGAAACGTTTCGCCTACACAGTAGGCTTCTTCAGTCGAATACAGAAAGTAGGCAGGAACAGTAGAGATGTGAAGACGATGTAATCAGTCCATCACCCTTAAAGTCGTAGAATTTGAGGTTGTCAGTCCCTCGGCCTGGAGAAGTTCAGTTCCATAGTCAGGAACTATCTGAAGATCAAGCGACAGTGCAGAGACTTAAATACTGTCTGAAGGAGAGGTGCAGGGTAGTAGTAGTAGTAGTAGTAGTAGTAGTAGTAGTAGTAGTAGTAGTAGTGAGAGGCAACTGAGAGGTCATGTCCCTCTCAGATCCAACCCTTCTCACTTGAAAAGCTTGTCCAAGGTGTTTTCTGTACCAAGATGCCACGTGTTGCAGTGTCTGACAAGATGAACATCAAAATGGTATACAATACCGACAGGTATACCGTCGGTATTGTATACCATTTTGATGTTCATCTTGTCAGACACTGCAACACGTGGCATCTTGGTACAGAAAACACCTTGGACAAGCTCTTCAAGTGAGAAGGGTTGGATCTGAGAGGGACATGACCTCTCAGTTGCCTCTCACTACTACTACTACTACTACTACTACTACTACTACTACTACTACTACTACTACCCTGCACCTCTCCTTCAGACAGTATTTAAGTCTCTGCACTGTCGCTTGATCTTCAGATAGTTCCTGACTATGGAACTGAACTTCTCCAGGCCGAGGGACTGACAACCTCAAATTCTACGACTTTAAGGGTGATGGACTGATTACATCGTCTTCACATCTCTACTGTTCCTGCCTACTTTCTGTATTCGACTGAAGAAGCCTACTGTGTAGGCGAAACGTTTCGGAATAAAGTTGTCTAACTGTTGCATATGTGTCTTACCTAACAGCCTACTGTTTGTAGATGAATGGTTCAGAGAACCGACATGTTGATAAATTAGACACATGTGCAACTCTTGGGTATCTTTATTGAGGAAACGTTTCGCCACACAGTGGCTTCATCAGTCCATACAAAGGAGAATCTTGAAGAACAGGAGGAGAATGAGGTAATCAGTCAGGATGGATACAAGGTGGATACAGGATGGATACAAGGTGGATACAGGATGGATACAAGGTGGATACAGGATGGATACAAGGTGGATACAGGATGGATACAAGGTGCCCAATAAACTAGCCGCTTCGACGGCAAAGTCTTAATCTGGTCATCGCATCCCTCCTTGTTTTTCATTAGGAATGCAAAATATCCCAATAACTAGAGGTGTAATGAGTATGCAAAGAGAACTCAGTAAGTGTAGTTGAAGATTGAGACACTTATGCAACATATGGGAATCTTTATTGAGGAAACGTTTCGCCACATAGTGGCTTCATCAGTCCAGTACAAATCAGAAGGGTGTAAGGAGAGGAGGAGTTTAAGGTAATCAGTCCCCCTTCCTGATGAAGCCACTATGTGGCGAAACGTTTCCTCAGTAAAGATTCCCACATGTTGTGTACGAATGGTATATAATACCGACAAGATGAGATTAAGACACATGTGCAACATCTGGGTATCTTTATTGTAGACGTTTCGCCATCCAGTGGCTTTATCAATACAAATTCTAGGACATAACTTGAAGACAGTAGAACTATGTACAGAAGATGAGGTAATCAGTCCCTCAACCTAGCAGTAGGTGCAAAGAGCACCATAGTCGTGGAGATTCTGAAGCAGAAGAAAGGATCCTGGCGCTTATATAGTAACGTCAGGTGTAGCAGACGAGGGCATATTCACTGGTAGGCGGGATTCCCCAGTGGAAGTAGGTCCTTCCCAAAGAGATGGGTTAGTTGTAGTAGTAGTTGTCGTAGTCGTGAAGGTTATGTACATGTCCTCAGAATTAAGATTCCATGATGTTGCAGTGTCTGACAAGTTGTGTACGAATGGTATATAATACCGACAAGATGAGATTAAGACACATGTGCAACATCTGGGTATCTTTATTGTAGACGTTTCGCCATCCAGTGGCTTTATCAATACAAATTCTAGGACTGATTACCTCATCTTCTGTACATAGTTCTACTGTCTTCAAGTTATGTCCTAGAATTTGTATTGATAAAGCCACTGGATGGCGAAACGTCTACAATAAAGATACCCAGATGTTGCACATGTGTCTTAATCTCATTCCCACATGTTGCATAAGTGTCTGAATCTTCAACTTGTCGTTTTTTAAACCATTTATCACATCAGTAAGTGTAATTGGACCAAGACTTTTCAACACCCATCATACGTAAAGGGATTTACCAGCAGAACCTTAATTCTAGTTATGAGGGAACTAGATAAGTTCGTCATTTCCTGATCAGCAAGACTGTGGTGCATAAGTTGGATTGATGGGGCTAACGTCAACAACCTAGTTGATCATGCCAGCAACCAAGAGGCCGGGTCGCGGGGGCACTGATCCCCGAAATTGTCGTCAAATAAACTTCAGGTAACCTCGCCAAGTAGGAGATTAACCGTACTGTGATGAGCCAGCGTGCAGCCAACGGCATCAACTTGGTTCAACGGGCAATCAACAGGGAAGTCTGGCGTCTGGGCAATCAACAGGGAAGTGTGGCGGCCCCCAGGCCTGGCTGTGTGTGTGTGTGTGTGTGTGTGTGTGTGTGTGTGTGTGTGTGTGTGTGTGTGTGTGTGTGTGTGTGTGTGTGTGTGTGTGAGCCCTGGTGACAGATGACAGACGACCCCCAGGCCTGGCTGTGTACTCACCTAGTTGTGGTTGCAGGGGTCGATTCACAGCTCCTGGCCCCGCCTCTTCACTGGTCGCTACTAGGTCACTCTTCCTGCTCCATGAACTTTATCATACCTCTTCTTAAAGCTATGTATGGATCTTGCCTCCATTACATCACTTCCCAGACAACTCTGACAACTGAAGCAAAACTTCCTAACAATCCTGTGATTCATCTGAGTCTTCGACTTCCAACTGTGACCCCTTGTTGCTTTGTCCCATCTCTGGAACATCCTGTCTCTGTCCACCTTGTCGATTCCTCTTAGTATTTTGTATGTCGTTATCATATCCCCCTATCTCCTGTCCTCCATTGTCGTCAGGTCGATTTCCCTTAACCTCTCCTCGTAGGACATACCCCTTAGCTCCAGGACTAGTCTTCTTGCAAACCTTTGCACTTTCTCTAGTTTCCTTACGTGCTTGGCTAGGTGTGGGTTCCAGACTGGTGCTCCATACTCTAATATGGGCCTAACGTACACAGTGTACAGGGTCCTGAATGGAATGCTGTTCGTAGGTTTGCTAGGTGCCCGTGTTCTGCAGCAGCTATTTGGTTGATGTGCACCTCAGGAGATGTGCTTAGTGTTATACTCACCCCACGATCCTTTTCCTTGAGTGAGGCTTGTAGTCTCTGGCCCCCTAGACTGTACCCCATCTGCGGTCTTCTTTGCCCTTCCCTAATCTTCATGACTTTGCACATGATAAGGTTGAACTCCAGGAGCCAGTTGCTGCTGAACCAGGCCTGCAGCCTTTCCAGATCCCTTTGTAGTTCTGCCTGGTCCTCGTCTGATTGAATTCTTCTCATCAACTTCACATCATCTGCAAGCAGGGACACTTGTATTCCTTCTGTCATGTTCACAAATACCAGAAACAGCATCGGTCCAAGGATTGACCCCTTTGTGTGTGTGTGTGTGTGTGTGTGTGTGTGTGTGTGTGTCAGCATAGTTGCTGATCCCCTGTATATGTATATGTTATCTGAGTATCATAGTACCATCCATACGTTTTACATAACACCCTTGCTAGGCTCATTGGCTAGCATGTGTGACTTCACGTGATGCCGCATGTCAGCGTTGGGCGCTCTGCCTCTTCCTCACTTCATGCGTAGACCTAAAGGTAACAGGACAGGCTAGGCTGGGCTCCCCCTCTCACACTCTGGTAATATAGGTATTACCACCCAACAACTTGTGTTTATCTCCAACCGTTATATCTCCACGAACCCTTTCAACGTGTGTGTGTGTGTGTGTGTGTGTGTGTGTGTGTGTGTGTGTGTGTGTGTGTGTGTGTGTGTGTGTGTAAGCCCTGGTGACAGATGACAGGTAGACTTCATTGACTTCTCTCGGCACCTTGTTCCACCCACCTACAATAATCACTTCTATATCTTTATTGATGGTACATTTACCATGTTTGAATCAGTTAAGAGTTGTAAATTATACAAAAATAAGCCGCACATAGAGAAGCTTTCGATGACGTTTCAGTCCGACTTGGACCATTTAAGTCACACTAATACAGAAGAGTGAGGAAGCCAGTAAAGAAGAGAGAAAAAAATTACAACACCAGACAGACAGACACAGACCGAGTCAGCTCGTTATTTATATTACTAAATTATCCTAGCGCTCTGCTGGAGGGTGAGGTCTGCGCTGTTTTTTTTTTTTTTCCGTCTAGCACACTATTCGTGACAGGAGCTGGCCCTAGGACTGACCACTGTGTATACAGGCTCCCTCACTCTTGTGTGTTAGTGTAACTTTGGAAATGGTTGTTCAAGTCGGACCGAAACGTCGTCGTAAGCTGCTTCTCTCCTGTGTGTGGGTTATATCTGTTTGGTTCATGTCACGGTATTGTGCCTGTGTATGGTGTCACGCCTTCACCATCTTCGTAGATAATTGGTGAACCTTGTAGTCTTGTGACTGCAGCAGTAGAACATTATACAAATGAAGTGTGAAAAGAGCCAGAAAGTTCTGTGAGGCAGCAACTCTGTGCTGGTGGGTGTATTACTAACAAGGCTTAGAATACTGACCAATTATTGCAACGCCAAGGCCCGTGATTTAGTTCCGGGAGTTGGAAAACTCTCGAAACCGGTCAAGGGTTATTATGGAAACATTTCACCCATCAGGTGGCTTTTTAAAAAGTTCAGACAGCTCCTCGTCACAAAGGAGGCAGCTGAGCTATGGCAATAAAAAATAAATACAGGAAACCAGTATTAACATCACTCACAGGTTTTGGGAAGGGTGATGAAACATAAAATTGTTTTAATGGAAAAATATGAAATTTAAACCAAACAAATCCCCAGGCCTTGATGAACTGTTTGTAAGGGTTTTAAAGGAATGTTTAGAGGAACTTAGCATAACTTTGCTTAATGCCAGACAAGTGGAAAATGGCAAATGTAATATATATTTACAAAGCAGGTGATAGGTCCTTAGCTTCGAACTATAGACAATAAACCTTGTACATTAATGATATACAATCCCGCCTACCAGTGACTATGCCCTCATCTACTACCCGTCCCTTTCCACCTGTCGCCAGTATATAAGCGCCAGCCTTCTTGCCTGTGCTCCGCAATCTTCATAACTACAGTGCTCTTCCCACTATCTACAAGGCTGAAAGACTGATTAGCTCATTTTTTGTATATAGTTCTTCTGTCTTCCAATTATGTCCTTGAATTTGTATTGATAAAGCCACTGGATGGCGAAACGTCTACAATAAAGATACCCAGATGTTGTATATGTGTCTAATTTTTCACCAGAAAGCCTTACCTCCATAGTAGGAAAATTTATGGAATCAATAATTGCCGAGGCA
>NC_069454.1:3886011-3958511 GCF_026875155.1 Cherax quadricarinatus | reverse complement strand
TGGATCAGAGCCTGATCAACCAGGCTGTTGCTGCTGGCTGCACGCAAACCAACGTATGAGCCACAGCCCGGCTGTAGATTTGGAAGCAATCTTTGCACTTGATGGCTTCAGTGCTTTCTAGGTGTAAATTATAACTCTCACTTGCATTCCTCGGTCACTGAAGGTTCTTTGTACATTCTCCAGGTTTGTAGTTTCGTCTACCTTAAAATGGGTTATTGTTGTAGACTGCTGGTTGTAAGTTGTTGTAGATCAGTATTGTAGTCTGCTGGTTGGAAGTTGTTGTAGAGCAGTATTGTAGTCTGCTGGTTGTAAGTTGTTGTAGATCAGTATTGTAGTCTGCTGGTTGGAAGTTGTTGTAGAGCAGTATTGTAGTCTGCTGGTTGTAAGTTGTTGTAGATCAGTATTGTAGTCTGCTGGTTGGAAGTTGTTGTAGAGCAGTATTGTAGTCTGCTGTTGTAAGTTGTTGTAGATCAGTATTGTAGTCTGCTGGTTGGAAGTTGTTGTAGAGCAGTATTGTAGTCTGCTGGTTGTAAGTTGTTGTAGATCAATATTGTAGTCTGCTGGTTGGAAGTTGTTGTAGATCAGTATTGTAGTCTGCTGGTTGGAAGTTGTTGTAGAGCAGTATTGTAGTCTGCTGGTTGGAAGTTGTTGTAGATCAATATTGTAGTCTGCTGGTTGGAAGTTGTTGTAGATCAGTATTGTAGTCTGCTGGTTGGAAGTTGTTGTAGGTCAATATTGTAGTCTGCTGGTTGGAAGTTGTTGTAGAGCAGTATTGTAGTCTGCCGGTTGGAAGTTGTTGTAGATCAGTATTGTAGTCTGCCGGTTGGAAGTTGTTGTAGATCAGTATTGTAGTCTGCCGGTTGGAAGTTGTTGTAGATCGGTATTCTAGTCTGCCGGTTGGAAGTTGTAGAGCAGTATTGTAGTCTGACGGTTGGAAGTTGTTGTAGATCGATATTGTAGTCTGCTGGTTAGAAGTTGTTGTAGATCAGTATTGTAGTCTGACGGTTGGAAGTTGTTGTAGATCGATATTGTAGTCTGCTGGTTGGAAGTTGTTGTAGATCAGTATTGTAGTCTGACGGTTGGAAGTTGTTGTAGATCGATATTGTAGTCTGCTGGTTGGAAGTTGTTGTAGATCAGTATTGTAGTCTACTGGTTAGAAGTTGTTGTAGATCAGTATTGTAGTCTACTGGTTAGAAGTTGTTGTAGATCAGTATTGTAGTCTACTGGTTAGAAGTTGTTGTAGATCAATAGAAAATCAGAATGCAGATGTAATATACACAGACTTTGCAAAAGCATTTGACAAATGCGATCATGGCGTAATAGCCCATAAAATACGTGCTAAAGGAATAACTGGGAAAGTGGGGAGATGGATCTTCAACTTCCTAACAAATCGAACACAGAGTAGTGGTCAACAGACTTAAATCGGAGGCTGCCATAGTGAAGAGCTCTGTTCCACAAGGCACAATACTCGCCCCCATCTTATTCCTTATCCTCATATCAGACATAAACAGAGATATACACCAGGTAAACTCCAGGTAAACTCCAGGTAAACAGCACCGTATCATCCTTTGCGGATGATACTAGGATCTGCATGAGGCTGTCATCTGCTGAGGACGCGGTTAACCTCCAAGAAGATATAAACAAAGTTTTCCAGTGGGCAACGGTAAACAATATGATGTTCAATGAGGACAAATTCCAACTACTCCGTTATGGAAAACTGGAGGAGATAATAACTAGAACAGAGTATACTACTGACTCCGGCCATACAATAGAGCGGAAAAATAATGTAAGGGACCTGGGAGTAGTGATGTCTGAGGATCTCACTTTCAAGGATCACAACAGTGCCACGATCGCACGTGCAAAGAAAATGATAGGATGGATAATGAGAACTTTCAAAACGAGAGATGCCAAGCCCATGATGATCCTTTTCAAATCACTTGTTCTCTCTAGGTTGGAATACTGCTGTACATTAACATCTTCATTCAAAGCAGGTGAAATCGCATATCTAGAGAGTGTACAGAGATCCTTTACTGCACGTATAAGTTCTGTCAAGCACCGTAACTACTGGGAACGCTTGGAAGCACTTGACTTGTACTCGTTGGAACGCAGGAGGGAGAGATATATCATAATCTACACTTGGAAAATCTTGGAAGGAATGGTCCCAAATCTGCACACAGAAATCACTCCCTACGAAAGTAAAAGACTGGGCAGGCGATGCAAAATGCCGCCAATAAAAAGTAGGGGCGCCATTGGTACACTAAGGGAAAACACCATAAGTGTCCGGGGCCCAAAACTGTTCAACAGCCTCCCATCAAGCATTAGGGGAATAGCCAATAAACCCCTGGCTGCCTTCAAGAGAGAGCTGGACAGATACCTAAAGTCAGTGCCGGATCAGCCGGGCTGTGGCTCGTACGTTGGACTGCGTGCGGCCAGCAGTAACAGCCTAGTTGATCAGGCCCTGATCCATCGGGAGGCCTGGTCATGGACCGGGCCGCGGGGGCGTTGATCCCTGGAATAACCTCCAGGTAACCTCCAGGTAGTCTACTGGTTAGAAGTTGTTGTAGATCAGTATTGTAGTCTACTGGTTGGAAGTTATTGCGAGTCCTCGACTTACAACCTTCTTTCAGCACATTTACAAAAATACTGCAGTAAAAAACGGTTAAGTGTTGAAAAAGGGAGAAGTTAGTGCAGCAAGTGGTGATGTTTTGTTCATCAGAAAAGTGAGCAAGTGTCTCGTGAGGCAAGTGTGTATCATGTATGTTAAGTGGTTAAGCATCCGCCCACCTTAATCCACATAGTTTTTCATACTGTTTCAAGGATAAAGAATCACTGCATAGATTTCTACAGTGATTTATGGATACTGGAGGTGTTGCAGGAGATGCTTCGTTAATCAGGTTAGGCAGCCAGAAACACTCAAGGCAGAGAACACTCGACACTGGCTACAGGTGTAAAATTTCTTTAAAATTCTCTTTTTGTATGTTCAACTAGCGAGACAAGTAGATTCCTAAATTAAGAACAAAAAAAAAACCACAATATAAAAATAACTCGCACATAGAGAGAAGCTTACGAGGACGTTTCAGTCTGACTTTAACCATTTCTCCTTTATGCAGGTTGTTTATGTAGATTCATAAATATTTGTTGGTCTCCCTTTGAATATTTATTTTGAGGCTTTTCTCCCTCACAATGTATGGCTGTTATTAATAAATGTATATGTCCTCTTTTTTACCATCTCTGTGAGAATTAATAGTCTCTGGGGTCCCAGACTATTCAACATCTTACCAGATGGTATCAGAAACACGGCTGGAACAAGTGTAGAAGTCTTCAAGATAAACTAAATAATGTAGATCTTAATATTACGGATTGCGAAAAAGATTTAGGAGTTCTGGTTAGCAGTAATCTGAAACCAAGACAACAGTGCATAAGTGTTCGCAATAAAGCTAATAGAATCCTTGGCTTCATATCAAGAAGCATAAATAATAGGAGTCCTCAGGTTGTTCTTCAACTCTATACATCCTTGGTTAGGCCTCATTTAGATTATGCTGTACAATTTTGGTCACCGTATTACAGAATGGATATAAATGCTCTGGAAAATGTACAAAGGAGGATGACAAAGTTGATCCCATGTATCAGAAACCTTCCCTATGAGGATAGACTAAGGGCCCTGAAACTGCACTCTCTAGAAAGACGTAGAATTAGGGGGGATATGATCGAGGTGTATAAATGGAAGACAGGAATAAATAAAGGGGATGTAAATAGTGTGCTGAAAATATCTAGCCTAGACAGGACTCGCAGCAATGGTTTTAAGTTGGAAAAATTCAGATTCAGGAAGGATATAGGAAAGTACTGGTTTGGTAATAGAGTTGTGGATGAGTGGAACAAACTCCCGAGTACAGTTAGAGGCCAGAACGTTGTGTAGCTTTAAAAATAGGTTGGATAAATACATGAGTAGATGTGGGTGGGTGTGAGTTAGACCTGATAGCTTGTGTTACCAGGTCGGTTGCTGTGTTCCTCCCTTAAGTCAATGTGACCTGACCTAACTAGGTTGGGTGCATTGGCTTAAGCCGGTAGGAGACTTTGACCTGCCTCGCATGGGCCAGTAGGCCTGCTGCAGTGTTCCTTCGTTCTTATGTTCTTATGAAAGTGGACAAGTATCTTCGCCAGGTGCCAGATCAGCCAGGCTCTGATGGATATGTGGGGCAGCGGGCCTCCAGCAGCAACAGCCTGGTTGACCGGGCAAGCACCAGACGAGCCTGGCCCATGGCCGGGCTCAAAGAGTAGTGAAACTCTCGAAACTCTTCAAAGGTATAAAATAACATAAACCACAGTGTGTCTTTAAAGCATAGTAAAGGGACCTTTGTTTCTAAATGGCGTGGGAAACCTAGAATCACACTTTGTGATGCGATAGTTATGTTACACGATAGACCGGTTAGTCGCGGAAAGTCTAGGTCAGATAACTGAAACTCTTAGTTTCATAGTGCTGTATAGCCCTTGTGGCTTAGCGCTTCTTTTTGATTATAATAATAATTAGTTTCATAGTTCATCACACGACAGACCCGCCTCAAAATAAATTTTCCTGTTTCGTAACAAACAAAATATCACTGCTGCTGCCATGTGACAGACTTGAAACTTACCAAACAAGATCTAAGTTGTATGAGATACCTTAACATGCTGAGGGTCGGTGGCTACACCTCATAGTGTTCTGAGTTACCCTCCTACATACACACTGGTCCATCTTGAGGGTCGGTGGCTACACCTCATAGTGTTCTAAGTTACCCTCCTACATACACACTGGTCCATCTTGAGGGTCGGTGGCTACACCTCATAGTGTTCTAAGTTACCCTCCTACATACATACACACTGGTCCATCTTGAGGGTCGGTGGCTACACCTCATAGTGTTCTAAGTTACCCTCCTACATACACACTGGTCCATCTTGAGGGTCGGTGGCTACACCTCATAGTGTTCTGAGTTACCCTCCTACATACACACGGGGCCATAAATCTCCACACTGGAATACTGATGTAAAGTCTATTCCTGGGCGAGCTTTATCAGCCTGTGAGAGTATTGGATGCGATACACCACGCAGGCAACCTATGCTCGCACCAGTCATGATCGTAGAGATATGAACGTTACCTGGTTACGCTCACTCACCTTGCCAAACCTATTACAGCATTTTTTTTTTGTTTTTGTTTTTGTAATTTCTTTATTTGTGGATAAATAATCCGTTTTTAAGAGGTTTATTTAATCAAACATAACCCAATATTAAGAAAATAGTATTTGTAAGTTTGGAAGTTGTGTGATTTTAGCGTTGGTTCCCTCGTAAAAAAAATAAACGTCAGATGTGGATAGGATGGTGCAGGAGTGTACCTGGCCACAGCAGTCTTTCTCTGCCTACCTGCAGGTCGTTCCGAGGGTCAGCGACCCGGTCCTCGACCATCCCCATCCAACATCGTTACTCCCTGGTTGATGAGGCCCTGATCCACCGGGAAGCCTGGTCACGGACCGGGCCGCGGGAGCGTTGACCCCCGGAACTACCTCCACGCATGTGGATAGATAGGTAGACTCTTAACCTTCACTAACCCAGCTGCAGCATCCCACGCCTACCTCAGCTTTCACCCAGTTCCATCTGCCCGCCCAAACCACAGATTTGGGCGGTGGTAGCTGTTACTGTGATTGAGTTGTAATCATCTGATAGCGATATTTCTCATTAGTGGTGACGCTGGTGTGGCAGGACGTGAATAGGAAGGCTGAGTAGACAGTGGTAGTGGAAGCGTTTGTCTCTCCATGGTCTGCTTTTCTCTCTCTCTCTCTCTCTCTCTCTCTCTCTCTCTCTCTCTTCACGGATGCTCACTTTTTCCCCGGTAACTGCTTTGACAGTATTATTATTATTATATTTAAGGGAGTGGCGACCCAGTAGGTTGTGTACAAGTGCTACAAATTGTACGTGGTTTAAGAGGAGGTCAGTGCCTGGCACTGTTTTTCTGCATCATTATTTAAAGATTGTGTGTCGCTTGAGACTTGGATATACCTCGTCTATTGATACCTGGTGATTAGAGATAATGTCCGTCTTAATGTTACTTGCACGCCACTGACCGTGATCTTTATTTTGATGTGTCTCCTCTAATTAAGTTTCTTGGACGTGTCTGCTAAGACTTGGGCCAAGTTTTCGGTGACTCTTATACGGAGATCGTTAGTGAATGTCTTAATTTTGGATGCATTTTTTTTTTACGTACTCACTATGTCATTTTATTGATTTGATGCGTGTCATTGTCAATGTTAATGTTAACTGGCTTTAATGTTCGTGGTAATTTGTATTGTGATGTTATAATGAAAGTTACAGTAAAGTGGCTGGAATAATTCACATCCACCTGCAGTAGATTTTAGAACTTAACGCCGCTGTGGCTGGGTCCCAGACCAGTCCTCTAGGTGAATGGTCCCAGCAACCTAGTCTACCATTGGGTAGGGAACCTCACAGGTAGTTTCGGTCTGAGCTGGACTACTAAAACACTTTTCTTTACAGGCCTTCCCATATTAATACTTCTCTTTTTTATTACCATTGATGTAAATACTTCCGTCTTTACAAATGTTTTAATTAATACCTGGAAGTGTTTTTGTCTCAGGATTAAAAGAACTTAATTATTATATTATATTGGAAACCTTTAGTCTTTCACCTTTAATGAAAGGCATGTTGATGTGACTCAACAATATACCTTCATGTTGATGTGACTCAACAATATACCTTCATGTTGATGTGACTCAACAATATACCTTCATGTTGATGTGACTCAACAATATACCTTCATGTTGATGTGACTCAACAATATACCTTCATGTTGATGTGACTCAACAATATACCTTCATGTTGATGTGACTCAACAATATACCTTCATGTTGATGTGACTCAACAATATACCTTCATGTTGATGTGACTCAACAATATACCTTCATGTTGATGTGACTCAACAATATACCTTCATGTTGATGTGACTCATCAATATACCTTCATGTTGATGTGACTCAACAATATACCTTCATGTTGATGTGACTCAACAATATACCTTCATGTTGATGTGACTCATCAATATACCTTCATGTTGATGTGACTCAACAATATACCTTCATGTTGATGTGACTCAACAATATACCTTCATGTTGATGTGACTCAACAATATACCTTCATGTTGATGTGACTCATCAATATACCTTCATGTTGATGTGACTCATCAATATACCTTCATGTTGATGTGACTCAACAATATACCTTCATGTTGATGTGACTCAACAATATACCTTCATGTTGATGTGACTCAACAATATACCTTCATGTTGATGTGACTCAACAATATACCTTCATGTTGATGTGACTCAACAATATACCTTCATGTTGATGTGACTCAACAATATACCTTCATGTTGATGTGACTCAACAATATACCTTCATGTTGATGTGACTCAACAATATACCTTCATGTTGATGTGACTCAACAATATACCTTCATGTTGATGTGACTCAACAATATACCTTCATGTTGATGTGACTCAACAATATACCTTCATGTTGATGTGACTCAACAATATACCTTCATGTTGATGTGACTCAACAATATACCTTCATGTTGATGTGACTCAACAATATACCTTCATGTTGATGTGACTCAACAATATACCTTCATGTTGATGTGACTCAACAATATACCTTCATGTTGATGTGACTCAACAATATACCTTCATGTTGATGTGACTCAACAATATACCTTCATGTTGATGTGACTCAACAATATACCTTCATGTTGATGTGACTCAACAATATACCTTCATGTTGATGTGACTCAACAATATACCTTCATGTTGATGTGACTCATGAAACAAGGCAGTGTGTGATGGTGAGTAACTTACGTTGTATGTGTTATAAAGAAACATTACAAGTTTCCTGACGCGGATGTTAACTCATGTGATGATCCACAGCTGGAGCTTTTGGTCATCTGACCGAGGCCTTCCTCTGGCTTACCGGTCCATCCCTTGAAAAATTATGGTTATGATTACAACCATTTTTAAGATGAGTGTATGATGGTGAGTAACTTTTGTGTTGTACTGACTCATTACCAGTGTTTTGTGCGCTTCATACTTCCCTTCTGACAGTGTTGCTGTTTTTTCGTCCATCATTGTTAGTGCGTCGCTAGTTGAACCACCTTCCCAGATAACCCGTCCCACACACACACACCAGACAGCCCGTAGCACACACACATACCAGACAGACCATACCAGACAGACCATACCAGACAGACCATACCAGACAGCCTGTCCAAGACAGATCATACCAGACAGACCATACCAGACAGACCATACCAGACAACGCACCCCAGACATACCAGACAGCCCGCCCCAGACAGACCATACATACCAGACAGCCCGCCCCAGACAGACCATACCAGACAGCCCGTTCAAAACAGACCATCCCAAACCATCCCAGACAAGCCGTCCCAGTCAGACCGTCACAGACCATCACAGACACTACTGTCACATATTGTAGTGTTCCTGGTTGTATCATCCAGGTAGTTTAATTTGTCAGTCACCACAATTTAGTTAAGAATTTGTGTTGGTAACTCCCGAGTACCGTCACAGAAGCTAAAACGTTGTGTAGTTTTAAAAATGGGTAGATAAATACATGAATGAGTGGGTGTGACCTGGACCTGACTAGTCTATGCTAATAGGTCTGATGCCTTGCTCCTTCCTTAAGTAGATGTAACCTGACCTGACTAAGTTGGGTCACTGACTTAAGCATGGGCCAGTAGGTCTACTGTAGTGTTCGTTCTTTCTTATATTTTTATGGTGCTGCGTAAACTGCCAAGCCAGTCACTTAAGCTTATTCATTTAGCAGGTACTGCCTTCACGCCTCTTCAGCTCTGTATTGAACTGAATTAACGAGTACACCCGTTGAAGATTGAGACACTTATGCACCATATGGGAATCTTTATTTAGGAAACGTTTTGCTACAGTGACTTCATCAGTCCAATACAAAGCAGAAAGGTGCAAGGAGAGGAGTTTGAGGTAATCAGTCCCTCAGGCTGGAGTCGATTCCCATATGTTGCATAAGTGCCTCAATCTTCAACTTGTCGGTTTTCAAAACCATTCATCACAACTGTCAGACACTGCATCGTCATGGGATCTTGATACAAAGAATTCTCCAATTTGTCCTACCTTTGGACGAAGACCTACTTCGACTAGTGGATGGTACCACTATGACCCCGCCTCCTCCTGCTTCGCCTCACCTGACTACAGTATATAAGCCACTTCTGCGGCCCTATGCTGTACATTCTACAAGATTGATGGACTGAACACATCGACTCCAGGCTGAGGGACTGATTACCTCAAACTCCTCCTCCTCCTTGCACCTTTCTGCTTTGTATTGGACTGATGAAGCCACTGTGTGGCGAAATGTTTCCTAAATAAAGATTCCCACATGTTGCATAAGTGTCTGAATTCTTCAACTTGTCGGTTTTCAAAATTCATCACAACTGATAGCTTTGCTTGGTGATGCCATTCACCGGGAGGGAGGCTTGGTCTGGGACCTGACCACGGGTTGCTTTGCCATGAAAATAGTCTCCCGGTAAACTCAGGTAAACACCATTTTCCCCGTAAAGTCGTTCCCTCCTCATACCACCTTGATACTAATATTGCTATGACTGCTGAAACAGTAACTTTGTTAGGTAAAAGGCCACAAGTGCAACTAATGCGATAAGCTTGAGCGAAACATTGCTACAATAAAATGTTGCATTAGTTGCACTTATGCAACTACTGTAATTTTACCAACAATATTAGTGTTACGTCATGTCTCCTCTGGCTGGTCTTTGTCATTCAACCAGTATATCTCTAGCTGCCCAGTGACGTCATCTTAAAATTTTGTGTGTCGTAAGTTAGTCAGTGAGTGAGTTTATTTAGGCACAGGTACATATAAGTACAGTTATCATACATAGTGTAAAGTATCTAGGATAGCCCCCCCAAAAAGTCAAAGTGACTTATTTCCAGTGACTTAGTTCAGTCTTTCGTGAAGACTCAGTGTAGATGTGCTCTTGAGTAGGAGTGTGGGTGTCTGAAAGTATGGATGTGGGGGAGGGTAGTGTGAGTGTGGGGGAGGGTAGTGTGAGTGTGGGGGAGGGTAGTGTGAGTGTGAGGGAGGGTAGTGTGAGTGTGGGGGAGGGTAGTGTGAGTGTGGGGGAGGGTAGTGTGAGTGTGAGGGAGGGTAGTGTGAGTGTGGCGGAGGGTAGTGTGAGTGTGGGGGAGGGTAGGTGAGGTGTGGGGGAGGGTAGTGTGGTGAGTGTGAGGGAGGGTAGTGTGTGAGGGAGGGTAGTGTGAGTGTGGGGGAGGGTAGTGTGAGTGTGAGGGAGGGTAGTGTGAGTGTGGGGGAGGGTACTGTGAGTGTGAGGGAGGGTAGTGTGAGTGTGAGGGAGGGTAGTGTGAGTGTGGGGGAGGGTAGTGTGAGTGTGGGGAGGTGGTGTGAGTGTGGGGTGAGGTAGTGTGAGTGTGAGGGAGGGTAGTGTGAGTGTGGGGAGGGTAGTGTGAGTGTGAGGGAGGGTAGTGTGAGTGTGAGGGAGGGTAGTGTGAGTGTGAGGGAGGGTAGTGTGAGTGTGGGGGAGGGTAGTGTGAGTGTGGGGGAGGGTAGTGTGAGTGTGAGGGAGGGTAGTGTGAGTGTGGGGGAGGGTAGTGTGTGTGGGGGAGGGTGTGTGAGTGTGAGGGAGGGTAGTGTGAGTGTGGGGAGGGGTAGTGTGAGTGTGGGGGAGGGTAGTGTGAGTGTGAGGGAGGGTAGTGTGTGAGGGAGGGTAGTGTGAGTGTGGGGAGGGTGGGGTGAGTGTGAGGGGGTAGTGTGAGTGTGAGGGAGGGTAGTGTGAGTGTGGAGGGAGGGTAGTGTGAGTGTGGGGGAGGGTAGTGTGAGTGTGGGGGAGGGTAGTGTGAGTGTGAGGGAGGGTAGTGTGGGGGAGGGTAGTGTGTGTGGGGGAGGGTAGTGTGAGTGTGAGGAGGGTAGTGTGAGTGTGGGGGAGGGTAGTGTGAGTGTGGGGGAGGGTAGTGTGAGTGTGAGGGAGGTGTGTGTGAGTGTGGGGGGGTAGTGTGAGTGTGGGGAGGGTAGTGTGAGTGTGAGGGGAGGGTAGTGTGAGTGTGAGGGAGGGTAGTGTGAGTGTGAGGGAGGTAGTGTGAGTGTGGGGAGGGTAGTGTGAGTGTGAGGGAGGGTAGTGTGAGTGTGGGGGAGGGTAGTGTGAGTGTGGGGGGAGGGTAGTGTGAGTGTGGGGGGAGGTAGTGTGAGTGTGGGGGAGGGTAGTGTGAGGGGGAGTGTGAGTGTGAGGGGTTAGTGTGAGTGTGGGGGAGGGTAGTGTGTAGTGTGGGGGAGGGTATGTGTGAGTGTGAGGGAGGGTTGTGTGTGAGGGAGGGTAGTGTGAGTGTGGGGGAGGGTTAGTGTGAGTGTGAGGGAGGGTAGTGTGAGTGTGGGGGAGGGTAGTGTGAGTGTGGGGGAGGGTAGTGTGAGTGTGAGGGAGGGTAGTGTAGTGAGGGGGAGGGTAGTGTGAGTGTGGGGGAGGGTAGTGTGAGTGTGGGGAGGGTAGTGTGAGTGTGGGGGAGGGTAGTGGGTGAGGGAGGGTAGTGTGAATGTGAGGGAGGGTAGTGTGAGTGTGGGGGAGGGTAGTGTGAGTGTGAGGGGGGGTAGTGTGAGTGTGGGGGAGGGTAGTGTGAGTGTGGGGAGGGTAGTGTGAGGTGGGAGGGTAGTGTGTGAGGGGTAGTGTGAGTGTGGGGGAGGGTAGTGTGAGTGTGAGGGAGGTAGTGTGAGTGTAGGGAGGGTAGTGTGAGTGTGGGGAGGGTAGTGTGGTGTGCGGGAGGGTAGTGCGAGTGTGAGGGAGGGTAGTGTGAGTGTGAGGGAGGGTAGTGTGAGTGTGGGGAGGGTAGTGTGAGTGTGGGGGAGGGTAGTGTGAGTGTGGGGGAGGGTAGTGTGAGTGTGAGGGAGGGTGTGGAGTGTGGGGGGGGTTTAGTGTGAGTGTGGGGGAGGGTAGTGTGAGTGTGGGGAGGTAGTGTGAGTGGGGAGGTAGTGTGGGGGGAGGGTAGTGTGAGTGTGGGGGAGGGTAGTGTGAGGGGGATGTGGGTGAGGGTATGTGAGTGTGAG
This sequence comes from Cherax quadricarinatus, assembly GCF_026875155.1. Lineage (NCBI taxonomy): Eukaryota > Metazoa > Arthropoda > Malacostraca > Decapoda > Parastacidae > Cherax > Cherax quadricarinatus. The sequence continues at coordinate 3,946,370 of NC_069454.1, read as the reverse complement.
GGGGTGAGTGTGTGGGGAGGGTGTGTGAGTGTGGGGAGGGTAGTGTGAGTGTGAGGGAGGTAGTGTGAGTGGGGGAGGGTAGTGAGTGTGGGAGGGTAGTGAGTGTGAGGGAGGGGTAGTGTGAGTGTGAGGGAGGGGTGGGGGTTGTGAGTGTGGGGGAGGGTAGTGTGAGTGTGAGGGAGGGTAGTGTGAGTGTGAGGGAGGGTAGTGTGAGTGTGGGGGAGGGTAGTGTGAGTGTGGGGGAGGGTAGTGTGAGTGTGAGGGAGGGTAGTGTGAGTGTGAGGGAGGGTAGTGTGAGTGTGAGGGAGGGTAGTGTGAGGGAGGGTAGTGTGAGTGTGGGGGAGGGTAGTGTGAGTGTGAGGGAGGGTAGTGTGAGTGTGGGGAGGGTAGTGTGAGTGTGAGGGAGGGTAGTGTGAGTGTGAGGGAGGGTAGTGTGAGTGTGGGGGAGGGTAGTGTGAGTGTGGGGAGGGTAGTGTGAGTGTGAGGGAGGGTAGTGTGAGTGTGAGGGAGGGTAGTGTGAGTGTGAGGGAGGGTAGTGTGAGTGTGGGGAGGGGTAGTGTGAGTGTGGGGGAGGGTAGTGTGAGTGTGAGGGAGGGTAGTGTGAGTGTGGGGGTGTATGTGTGCGCGTCTGTAAGGAACTGTATATATATGTGTGGGAGGGGGGGGGAGATGAGAGCCTGTGGTTGTGTAGGAAGGAGGCTGGTGGGGTGTGGGTGAGCGTGCTGGAAGGAGGCTGGTGTGTGTGGGTGAGCGTGCTGGAAGGAGGCTGGTGTGTGTGGGTGAGCGTGCTGGAAGGAGGCTGGTGTGTGTGGGTGAGCGTGCTGGAAGGAGGCTGGTGTGTGTGGGTGAGCGTGCTGGAAGGAGGCTGGTGTGTGTGGGTGAGCGTGCTGGTGATGAAACCAGAAGCACACGTTTAATGTTTGCGTCAGTATTGATCAGCAGATCACGAAGCATTACTCAGGAAATCCTGGTTGGTGAAAGTGTGCGAGAGTGTACTCTCCGAGTTGTGTTTGTAGGGGTCGAGACGCCACCACCTCATTGGTTGGTATCGCTGATTTCTGGCGTCTTGGACTTGATATTTGCTCATTAGGCTGTGTAATGAGATTTCCTCCACCACTGTCTCATCCAAGTCATTCCATTTTTCAGCTACTCTAGAAGTAAAGAAATGCTACGTTACATCCCTGTGGTTCATCTGTCTTCAGCCTCCACATGCGTCTTATTCTTCCTGGTCCTAATTCAGTCTGTCATTATCTGTCTTATCAGTTCCCCTTAAAAATTTTGTATGTCGTAATCTTGTCATTTATTTTTCTCTGAACCTTGCGACCTTGTAACAGTCTCTTAACCTCTCATAAGGCATTCCTCTTAGTTCTGGTACTTGCCTGGTTGCAAACCTTTGAACCTTTTCCGGTTCTTCACGCTCTTTATCAGGTGTGTGTTTCACGTTGGGTGCTGCATACTCAGTGATTGGCCTAACATAGGTTAAGGTTCTGAAAGATTATTAAAGTTCTTGAATGTTCCTCTGAGGTTAGGTAATCTCATATACCGTTGCCGTTATACGGTTTATATGAATTTCTGTCGACATATTTGGTGTTGTATTCACCCTTAGGTCTTTTATTTCAGTCTGATATTAGTAGCTTGTCTTCTACCTTGTACTGTGTGTCTAGTTTGCCTTCGCCACTTCTAATTCACATGACCTTGTATTTGTTGGTGTTGAAGTCGAGAACCCACTTTTTAACCACATCTGTAGTTTGTTGAAGTCTCGCTGGAGTTAGTCTTCTCCTCTCTTATTCTTATCATTATATCTGCATCTACCTGGAGTCTACCTGGAAGGTATTCCAGAGATCAACGTCCCCGCGGCCCGGTCCACGACCAGGCCTCGTCCACAAACAGTGACACAGGACTCTCTCCCCTTTGGTATATCATTCACGTGTATTAGGAAAAGTAGCGGTCCTAGAACTGACCCTCTTTACTCTCTCCCATTCTGGTATCTTATCTCTTATTGTTACTCTCCCTTCTTTCATTCAGGTACTCCTTCACCCACTGAAATACTTTGCCTTTTATAGCTCAGCCTCTTCGTCTAGTTTCTGGACTAACCATAAGGTGTGTTGTTGTCAACCTTTCCTTCCTGCATCAGATGTTTTCCTGTATTCCAGAAAAGATATAGACTGTCCCGCCCTAGCTGTCTTATTTTATGTCACTGGCCCTAAGAGACTCCAGCAGATTTGTAAGACAGGGTTTTCCATTCATGCTGATTGTCTGTAAAGAATCTCCTCCTCCTCCTCCTCCTCTTCCAAGTCCTCCCAATATCCTTTTCCTTCTCCAGAACTTTAGACAGTATGCACGTTAGAGATACGTGCTGGCCTGTACTTCACTCTCTTGTCTGTCCCCTTATTTATATAAGAGGACTGCAGTGCCCTTTTTTAATTTTCTGACACTTGTCCTGAGTGCAAAAATTGTATTCCGTTGTCCTTAGATCTCAAAATTGTTTTGCTTCTCCTCAGCATCTGTGTTAGTGGATGTGAAAGGCATATTTCGATACACATTTGACCCCCCCCCCTCTCTCTCTCTCTCTCTCTCTCTGTGTACCGGCCTTTTTTTGGTTGCAGGGGTTGAGTCCAGGCTCTTAACTTTGCATCTCCACTGGCCGCTACCGGCTTTCCTCTCTTGGCTACGTGAGCTATGCATGGATCCTTCCTCTACTGCTTGGCTGTCTAGGTCGCTTCACTTCTTGACAACTCTAAGTCTAAAGAAGTATTTCCTACCATTCCCGTGACTCAATATGTGTTTTTAACTTCCAGCTGTATCCTCGTGTACGGACTCTCCCTGCCCATCTTGTCAGTTCCTCTCCGTATATTGTGTTGAAATCATATCACCTTAGTCTTTTAGCCAGACTTTCAGCTCTCTTACGCCTTCAGCCAGTCTGCTAATCCTTCTATTCCTTCAGCCAGTCTGCCAGTCCTCATGCCAGTCTGCGAAATCATCTTCCTTCATTCAGTCTGCCAATCCATCTATTCCTTCAACAGTCATCTTCCTTCAGCCAGCCTGCTTACGGAAACAAGGTATATGCTAGAAATACGTTGGGAAGATGACGCGTGTGCAAACAGTGTGTTAAGTGTGTGCACACAGTGTGCCTGTGCTCTCGGTGCCACCTGTTGACTAAGATTGTGGTGAGGATAAAGGAGTGTTGCAGATGGACTGACCTTGGTGTCGGTGTTGTCACCCGGAGGGCAGAGAGGGCATGGATTTCAGGTGCCAGGGAGCCTTTACTGCAGAAATTTGACCACTTGTTGGTAGTAGTTACATACCGACCGTCTCCACCGAGGTAGGGTGAAAAAAAAAAAAACCATGGTCAAGATAACTCGTTCAAATAGCTGTCTTGGCGGAAGTGTGCAGATATCACAGTTTAAATAACCCTCGTTAAAGCACTGTGCTGCCAGCCTGAAGGGCGACACTTTAATGCTTGCCAGAAGTGTTTGGTTTGTAGCTTTTCACTTTTATATCACTCGTAATTTGAGAAGGCCTCGTCAGATCGGCTTCAAATTTTCACTGCTTGTGTACAGTAACTAGGACAAGATTCTTGAAACACTTGCCATGTACACGTGCTTTTATGACCAAAGTTGTTGAGGCCGTTCCTAACCTTTTATAACGGAGTTACCACTGTAGTTAACATTACCTAACAGAGTTACCACTGTAGTTAACATTTACCTAACAGAGTTACCACTGTAGTTAACATTACCTAACAGAGTTACCACTGTAGTTAACATTACCTAACAGAGTTACCACTGTAGTTAACATTACCTAACAGAGTTACCACTGTCCTTTGAAAAGTTTGGAGAGTTTCACTACTGTCGGACCCCGACCATGGGCCAGGCTCGTCTGGTGCTTGCCTGGTCAACCAGGCTGTTGCTGCTGGAAGCCCGCTGCCCCATATATCCATCACAGACTAGTTGATCTGGCACCTGGTGAAGATACTTGTCCAGTTTCCTCTTGAAGACTTCTACACTTATTCCAGCTATATTTCTGATATCTTCTGGTAAGATGTTGAATAGTCTGGAGCCACGAATGTTGATACAGTGTTCCCTTATTGTGCCCACCGCACCCCTGCTCCTCACTGGGTTTATTTTGCACTTCCTCTCATATATCTCACTCCAGTATGTTGTTATGGCAGTGTGCAGATTTGGGACCAAGCCCTCGAGTACTTTCCAGGTATATATTATCATGTGTCTTTCTCTCCTCCGCTCCAATGAGTACATGTTCAAGATTTGAAGGCATTCCCAGTAATTTAGGTGCTTTACTGGCTCAGTTTGAGCCGTAAATGATCTCTATTTGTTCCAGCTCCAGTATTTCTCCTGCCTTGAACGGGGCCGTCAGCACTGAGCAATATTCTAAATGAGGGAACACTAGTGATTTGAAGAGTATCGCCATTGGCTTTATTTCCCTTGTTTTGAAAGTTCTCAATACCCATCCCGTCATCTTCCTGGCTGTCGTGATCTTTGTCTTGTTATGGTCTTTAAAAGAAAGGTCAGCTAACATAATTATTCCCAGGTCTTTTACGTGTTCCTTTCGTTCTATTTGGTGACCCTCTTAAGTTTTGTATATAGTGCTCCTTTTGAGTTTTTCATTCTTCCCATACCTAAGCAGCTGGAACTTATCACCAGTGAACGTCATGTTGTTCTCCACTGCTTTTGTCTTCCTGTAATTTTTCAGTGTCGTCTACCGTAGTGACTTTCATGCTTATTTTAGTGTCGACTGCAAATGATACAGAAGTGTGACTGATGTTCTTATGTATGTCTGCTATGAGGATTGGAAACAGCAGAGGGGCACTGAGCTTTTTACCTCGCTGATGCTGGATCTTGCTTTGTTTATTACTGGTTTTTGTGTTGTGTGTGTTAGGACCCCGAAAATTCATCTGCCTACCTTCCCCGTAATGCCTGTGGCGCTCATTTTGTGCGCTATCACTCCATGATCGCGTTTATCAAATGCCTTTGCAAAATCTGTGTAAATTACACCTGCGTTTTGGTCATCTTCCAGCGCCTCCACTGTGATCCAGGTTCCTCCTGCTTCGATTCACCTGTCTACAGTATATAAGCCACTTCTCCGGCCATATGCTGTACTTTCTACAAGAGTGATGGACTGAACACATCGATTCCAGACAGAGGGACTGATTACCTCAAACTCCTCCTCTCCTCACCCCTTTGTGCTTTGTATTGGACTGAAGAAGCCACTGTGTGGCGAAACGTTTCCTTAATAAAGATTCCCATATTTTGCATAAGTGTCTCAATATTCAGTTTGAATAGTGTTTCCATTGGCATTATTTCTCTTGTTTTGAAGGTTCTCATTAACCATACCGTCATTTTTCTGCCTTCAAAGTGTTTGCTTTGTGTTCTTTAAAAGATAGTTCAGCTGACATTATTAGACATAGTTCTTAGATGTGTTAAATAACACATCTTAGATGTGTTGTTTGCGTTTTATGAGGTGACCCACTTGTGTTTTGTGTACCATTTCCCTTTTGAGCTCTTCATTGTTTTCCATCACTGAACAGCTGGAATTTATCCGAATTGAGCATCATGTATCTTACTGCTGCTCTGAAAGATACCAGAGGATGCTTCTGAGGTCACCGCCCTCTTGGCCTGGTCCCAGACTAGGTCTCCTAGTGGATTAAGGCCTAGTCAATTAGGCTGTTACTCCTGGCCGCATGCAGTCTGACGTCTGCAGTTTAGCTGGTCAAGAACTGATTTGAAGAAACTTATCAAGTTCCCTCTTGAAGACAGCCAGAGGTTTCTTGGTAATTCACCGTATGTATGAAGGGAGAGAGTTGTAATTGTTGAAGATAAACTTGCTGAACATCCCTTCACGTTGTCTGTATCCTCACGTCTCTATGCTTGATTGTAATGAAGTTGTGGTCTGAGTATAATGTATTTGGTATTATTATGGACCTGATTAGTTCCTCATTGTTGGTGAATATCAAGTCTAGAAAGATTTTGTTCTTCCGCCAAGTGCCAGATCAAACGAGTATTATACTCGGGGGTAGGGAACTGCATCGCTGAAGTTAGAGACGGGATGTTCAGTAAGTTTAATTTTAACAGCCATAGAACTAACTGGGAAAAAATAAACCAAGAGCTATCAGACATACCCTGGGAATCAGACGAGCACCCTAAATCCCCACCAGTGCCTAGAGAAGCTGAATACAGAAGCATACAAAGTGTGTACGAAACATGAACCATTGAGGAAACCCAGAGGATGATCAGATAGAGAGAGAGAGAGAGAGCGTAGTAGATGGTACAGAAGAAGAAAACATGTTACTGAACTGCTTAAAAAACACAAATATGCTACAACAGAGGAAAGATAGGCTTAGCAGAGAGATCACTGAATTAGAGCAAAAACTTAGGATGTCATACCTCACAGAAGAAGTACAAAGAGAACAAAGGACCATACAGGATATTGCAAGAAACCCAAAATATTTCTATTCCTACGCAAAATCCAAGCTAAGAACTACATGTAGAATTGGGCCACCACTATTATACTGACGATGAACAGGAAATGAGTGAAATCCTAAAAGAACAGTATGAGTCGGTGTTCAGCAACCCACTACATGACATCAAGGTAGAAAATGCAGAAATATTTTTCACTCCAGAAGAAGGCCGTGCAGACCAACCAACTGACATTAGAACAAATCCCATAGATTTCGAAAAAGAAATGGACAACATGCCCACTCACTCAGCACCTGGACCAGATTCATGGAATGCTCTGTTTATAAAGAAGTGCAAAGTACCATTAGCACGAGCACTCAGTATTCTTTGGAGAAAGAGCTTAGATATAGGTGAAATGCCGGAGGCCTTAAAGAGTGCAGGCATAACTCCTTTGCACAAGGGAGGTAGTAGAGCACTAGCTAAAAATTACAGACCAGTAGCCCTAACCTCTCACATCATAAAAGTCTTCGAAAGAGTGATGAGACGGCAGGTTACAAATTCCATGGAGCAGCACAACCAGCATAACCCGAACCAGCATAGTTTTAGAGCAGGACGATCATGTCTGTCACAGCTGCTGAACCATTATGACAGAATTACGGAGGCACTGGAAGACGACCAAAACACAGATGTGATTTTCACAGATTTTGCAAAGGCGTTTGACAAATGCGATCATGGAGTGATGGCACACAAAATGTAGGCCATGGGCATTACGGGGAAGGTAGGCAGATGTATTTTCGGTTTCCTAACACACAGATCACAAAAAGTAGTAGTGAACAGGGCAAGATCCAGCATCAGCGAGGTCAAAAGCTCAGTGCCCCAAGGCACTGTCCTGGCACCTCTGCTGTTCCTCGTCCTCATAGCAGACAGACAAAAATACCCGGTACACTTTTGTATCATCATTTGCAGATGACACTAAAATAAGCATGAAAGTCAGTACGGTAGAGGACACTGAAAAAAGTACAGGAAGACATAAACAAGGTTTTCCAGTGGGCAGTGGAAAACATGACGTTCAATAGTGATAAGTTCCAGCTGCTTAGGTAGGGAAAGAATGAAGAACGTAAGGAACACGTAAAAGACTTAAGAATAATTATGTCAGCGGACCTTTCTTTTAAAGACCATAACAAGACAAAGATCACGACAGCCAGGAAGATGAATGGGTGGTATTACAAAAAAAGTAATTTTTAAATATAAATGGTAAGATTTACTCCTTTTGTAATAAAGAGTTCGGGATACATAAATACACACATTAAAATCAATTAATCTTTAATATATAAAAATAAACTATCTTTGGTCTAGAGGTATTTGAACTAACATATGATAATATGTACATGTTACTATAATAAATTATAATTAGCATTTTACTAAAATAATTAATTCATAACCCTACACAGGGTACAACTTTCTTGACACTACTGTGTCACTAATATATATATATATATATATATATATATATATATATATATATATATATATATATATATATATATATATATATATATATATATATATGCTAAAATAATAAATTAAGTAACATTTAAAATAATATATTAGTCAACTGTTTCTCACGACACTTATCCGGTCGAGGCAAGTCACATGACACTATTCAGTGTACACTACAACCAGGCCATCTTCAGTGTCACACGACACCCTTTTCATCTCAGTGTTCCACTACGGTCCTGTGCATATCTCAGTGTTCCACTACGGTCCTGTGCATATCTCAGTGTTCCACTCCATCATACGTCCCTAAGTGTCACACTACGGTCCTGGCCCAGTTCAGTGTAACACTCCAACCTTTTCTTCATGTAATGTCCCACTAAACAGCATCCGATGACTCCGGCCCACAGTTGATCAGCGTAGACGGCGAGTCCACAGACATCACCGGTAGTCCAGTAAATCCTCTCCAAAACCGGTTGATACACCGCTAGCCGAACACCATGCTGCAAGCTCACTGAATGCGGCCGTCAAGTAACTGAGGCCAACAGACTCAGTGAGCTGCGGTGAGCGGTTCTTCTAACGCCAGTAGATAGGTACGATTAGGTGTTCAGGTACCTACTGCGTAGATGTGTACCCTGAGGAGTTCAGGTACTTAATGTTGCTGAAGCCAGTAGACGTGTACCCTTAGGTGTTCAGGTACCTACTGCTTAGGTGCGTACAGTGAGGCGCTCAGGTACACACTGTTTCTAAAACCAGTAGACGTGTACCCTTAGGTGTTCAGGTACCTACTGCTTAGGTGCGTACCGAGAGGCGCTCAGGTACTTCATGTAGCTGAAGCCAGTAGACTGTACCCTTAGGTGGTCAGGTACCTACTGCTTAGATGCGCACCGTGAGGCACTCGGGAACTTACTGCCCTAAGGCCGGCTCAGCAGTCCCCACATTGGGTTTGATGACGTACCCAGTGGTACTGCCGGCCGGCAGGTTAACTATTTAACCGCTAGTTTGGCAGGGGGCCGCAACAGGTGGGTATTGAGAACTTTCAAAACAAGGGAAATAATGCCGATGGTGACGCTCTTCAAATCGCTAGTGCTCCCTCACTTAGAATATTGCTCAGTGCTGACGGCCCCGTTCAGGGCAGGAGAAATATCGGAGCTGGAACAAATACAGAGATCGTTTACGGCTCACATTGAGCCAGTAAAGCACCTAAACTACTGGGAACGCCTTCAAATTTTGAACATGTACTCATTGGAGCGGAGGAGAGAGAGGTACATGATAATATATACCTGGAAGGTACTCGAGGGCTTGGTCCCACATCTGCACACTGCCATAGCAACATACTGGAGTGAGAGATATGGGAGGAAGTGTAAAATAAACCCAGTGAGGAGCAGGGGTGAGGTGGGCACAATAAGGGAACACTATCAACATCCAGGGTCCCAAACTTTTCAACATCTTACCAGAAGATATCAGAAACACTGCTGGAACAAGTGTTGAAGTCTTCAAGAGGAAACTAGACAAGTATCTTCACCAGGTACCAGATCAACCCGGCTGTGATGGATATGTGGAGCAGCGGGCCTCCAGCAGCAACAGCCTGGTTGACCAGGCAAGCACCAGACGAGTCTGGCCCATGGCCGGGCTCAGAGAGTAGATATACTCTCGAAATTCTTCAAAGGTATCTCAAAGGTAACCTAGTTGTGGTGGATATATGGACCAGCAGGCCGCCAGCATCAACAGCGTGGTTGACCAGGCAAGCACCTGACAAGCCTGGTCTAGGGCCGGGCTTCGGGAGTAGGAAAGCTCTTGAAACCCATCCATAGTATATTCTGATGAGCTCTGTAATTTCTTGGTTACCTTGACATACTTTTAAAGGCTTTCGAACATTTTCCTACTCTCGCAGCCTGATCCTAGGCCAGGCTTGTCTGGTGCTTGCCTGATCAACCAGGTTGTAGCTGCTGGTGACCCACTGCCCCACATAACCATCACAGCCTCATTGATAGGCACCTGACTGAGGTACATGCCATGTTTCCTCTTGAAAATTTCTACACGTGTTCCAGCAGAGTTTCTGATATCTTGTAATAGTGTTAAACAGTCTGGGCCCACGGATGTTGATACAGTGTTCTCTTAATTGTGCCCACGGCCCCCCTGTTTTCACTGGGTTTATTTTACATGTTGTCTTAGATCTCTCAGGTATGTTATGGCAGTGTGCAGATTTGTAACCAGACTATCGAGCATCTTCCATTTATATTATTATATTTATCTCTCGACTGTTTTGAGCACGTATTTAGAACTTTGGGGTATTCCTAGTAATTTAAATGTTTTTTTTTTTTTTTTTGGCTTCATGTGGGTCATCAATTAGGTTTGTATCTATTTCATCTTGGATATATTTCCTGCCCGGAAAGGAGCTGTCAACACTAAACTCTACTCTGAACGAAAGAGCACAGGCGATTTGAAACGTATCATTGGCACTGTTTCTCTTGTTTTGAAAATGATTGTCCACCCCATCATTTTCCTGGCTTTTGTGGTATTGACCTTAGTGTTTTTTTTTTTTTTTTTTGAAAGAAAGGTGAATTGACATTACTACATCCAGATCTTTCATATGTACCTCTCACTTTATTTGGTGGAAAAAAAAAAAACATACCACGGGCGGGTTAGAATAGAACCCGCGATCAGAGAGTCATAAATATACCTAGTTGGATGAATCTTATTGTGGCTAGTTGGCCCAATGGCTAACGCGTCGGTCTGGAGTTTTATGACTCTCTGGTCGCGGGTTCTAACCCCTCTCGTGGTATGGTTTGTTTGCAATCGTGTCATTACGATTTCGCGAGTCTTTCTATATCTAAGTAGGTGGAAGTTGTCACTATAGAACTTCATGTTATTCTTCACTGTCCATTGAAGGACTTTGTTGTCCTAAAGCAAGGTGATACTCGTGTTTCTTTCGGTATCATCTGCTTAATATGATGTTAAACAGTCAAGTGCCTTGAGGTACTAAGCATTTTAATCTGCTTAAACTGGAGATTGCTCTGTTAACTGCTACTCTTTGTGTTCTGTTTGTCAGAAATCTTTCTACTCTGAATCATGTTGGTTTGTGTTGTGGGGGTTATGCTCTTCCATAAAGTTTGTAATTTAATGTCTTGTCAGTCTTTCAGACTTTTGTGATGTATGGCGGTAGGACTACTGGTCGATAATTTTTGGTTAGTGCTCTACTGCCTCCTTTTTACAAAGGAGTTATGTACGCTCTCTTTAAAGTCTCTGGAATTTCGCCCATGTCTAAACTCTTCTTCCAAAGAAGACAGTGCTCGTGCTGGTGCAGTTTTGCACTTCTTCATAAATACAGAATTCCGCGAATCCAGTCCAGGCGCTGCATGAATGGCCATGTTTTCCGTTTCTTTTTCGACTTCTTCCGGATTCGTTCTTACGGCAGTGATTCGTGTGGCCTTTCGGAGTAACGGAAAAAAAAGTTCTGCATTCTTCACTGTACTTTTGTTTAATGGGCTGCTGAATATTGACTGTATTGCTCTTTTAGAACTTCTCTCATATTTTTTTTATCATTAGTGTATGAATCTCCTGTAATTAATGGTGCAATTCTACAGCAAGACTTTTTTAGAGAGCTCCAGTACGTCTCTGGCTTGTGCGTACTGGGCTGTTGTACTCCCAGGTACTGTGATACTCTTTGATTTAACATACGGCTGAAGAACCTTGGAAACTTGTCACAGGTATATCCACTAAGGAGGATACAGCCTTGACGAACACAACTTTGCACAGTGAAGACCTTGGCTTTTACTGCAGTGGATATAACTCTCTGGTGTAAATGTGTTCTTTTAAGGCGGAACTTACCATCTTGGCTCGGTAAGCAACGATGATTTTGACAAACAAGTACAGTGTAAATTCGTTGCAGTAACTGTGAAAAAACAGTGAATATCTTCAAACAAACTTAACTGTTATTAAATGGTTAACAAATTTAGACGGACCTGTGATAGGTTGGGTAAAATTTAGTTGAATTATATTATGGTAATTATGGCAGAATAACAGTAGGTGAATTAGCTGAGTTAAGGGAAAATAATATGATATATTAATTCACTAATACTTTATGTATCATTTCACTAGAATATGTATTTGTCATAAAGGAAAATTTTCAGACATTTATTGTGAATTAAAAAACTGCAAATACGCATTTTCTTTCTTTCTTTCTTTCTTTCTTTCTTTCTTTCTCTCTCTCTCTCTCCTCTCTCTCTCTCTCTCTCTCTCTCTCTCTCTCCTCTCTCTCTCTCTCTCTCTCTCTCTCTCTCTCTCTCTCTCTCTCTCTCTCTCTTTCTCTCGACCTACCCTCGGCAATACCCCACTCCCCACCCCAGCCTCCACACACACTTTTGTACGTACTTTACCTTGAAGCTGTGCTCACACAGGTAGCAGTAGTGTCTTGTCACTCTGGCTTGTATACCTTGCTACACTGTCATCAAGAAATGCCAGAAGCAGCATTTTATTTACAGGTGTGGTTGTGATGGTGTTGGCCGCGGACCTCTGTGGGGAGTGCTGAAATATACTAGTAGGTCGATGAAGCTTGGCAGCAAGTCGTGTTCTTCAGGCAGCGCTTAATTTTCTCTATTGTCCATCAGTGTCTGTCTCCACACAACTATTAGCATGTGGGAGTTCGCGATCTTGTTTTGTGGTTAAGTTTTTTTTTTTTTAGTTGAAAAGGTTGAGCAACACCACTGCACACTTGAAGACGATTATGAACATAACCAGAACGGTCGAGAGACAGCACATGTTTTAAAGATGATCCAAGTGCTGCTTATAATGGGCTTTTGTGTGGTTAACACTACATAAGAAAGAAAGAGCACTGCAGTATGCCTACTGGCCCATGCTGGGCAAGTCCAAGTCACCTACTGGCCCGGTTTAGAAAGACATATAAACAAACACTAGGATATATTTATTAGAAAACGTTTCGGTCCTCTGACCTTGATACCTTTTAACCACATAATGGCCTCAGCAAGTCAGGCCCAAGTCACATCCACTTAAGCAGGAAGGAGCACAAGCTAGTCAGGTCCAACTCACACTCACTCACTCATGTATTTATCTAACCTATTTTTAAAATGGCAAAAACTTTTTTTTATAGATTTTACACCTGTGGACAAACTTCTTCAGTCAATACACAGGCTGCACAGCAAGCATAGTCAGGTGAGTTGTCAGTGTGGGAGGTGAAGTGCTCGATGGGAACGTCTTTTTTCAACACATATCGGCTTTGCTAGATTTTTTCAGGAAAAATAGGAGTTTATCAAAATAGAAGGTATAATGATACCCACAATATGGATGAAAGGACAAAAAATTACAACGTTAATGCCAAAAAATAAGGTTCATGTTGCAAGAAAATATATCTATTATTGAAAGCTACATCACCAGAGGAATGGATAAAAGAACTAAAGAAGAATGTGAACATAAATACGGTGCAGAAACGACTACTACGAACTAGTTCACCATCAGAGACCTCTATGATAAACTTCAGGAAACTGGTAGTGTCGTGCATGACTTGAAAGCCAATACGTTCAGTATTTTTTGTCACTAATAAACATACATTGTCCACGGGTTGCGTGTGTTGCAGAACAGCCTGTAGTAAAACAGTGTGGAGGTAGATCTACACTGTTACTGGCCTCCCGGTGCTAACCTGATCAAGCTGTTGCCACTAGCCACACTAAGTCTCATGTCAGTTCCATAGCTCGGCTGATCAGGCACTGACTTTTGAGAAACTTGTCCAGTAACTTCTTGAAAACAAAAAGGATTACCAATAATCCCCTTCTATGTAAGAAGGGAGGACGTTGAAAAGTCTTGGTTCTTTCACACTTAGCGAGTTTTCCCTGCTTTTCATTGGGGGGGGGGGGCGTATTTTGTACCGTCCGCCAAGCCTCCTATCATGAGGAAAGATATGTGTGAGCAAATTTTGGACTAATCCTTTAAAAAAATTCAAGGTATAGATTATAATGCACCCCTCGCGCCTACATTCCAAGGAGTACAGGTCGATTGATTTTAAACGTTCTCAGTATTTTAGGTAGACTTAAACACGTGTGTGTTGAGGGCATCTTGAGTAATTATACAGAATGTTTGTCCCAGTTTAAGACAGCTTGTGGAACACGTTACAAGAGACCACGTCTGCCAACTTATTTCATTATCTCTTACTGTGAAATTACTGTGTATTATTGATAATAGTGGATAATTTTGTGTGCTGGAGGTGGCGTGTCTCTCCAGCTCTTAGTGCCTGCAGGCACCTATAGTTTGATTGTTCAGCCCCTAGAGAAGTGCAGTTTTACATTGAACTGACAGCAGACTTGCTTTCTTTAAAAAATGTGTAAAAGTTGTATATAATAAAGTGAGTGTGAGTGCTGGGTCCTAGGTGGTCTGTCACAACACACTGGTGTGAGTGCTGGGTCCTAGGTGGTCTGTCACAACACACTGGTGTGAGTGCTGGGTCCTAGGTGGTCTGTCACAACACACTGGTGTGAGTGCTGGGTTCTAGGTGGTCTGTCACAACACACTGGTGTGAGTGCTGGGTCCTAGGTGGTCTGTCACAACACACTGGTGTGAGAGCTGGGTTCTAGGTGGTCTGTCACAACACACTGGTGTGGGTGCTGGGTCCTAGGTGGTCTGTCACAACACACTGGTGTGAGTGCTGGGTCCTAGGTGGTCTGTCACAACACACTGGTGTGAGTGCTGGGTCCTAGGTGGTCTGTCACAACACACTGGTGTGAGTGCTGGGTCCTAGGTGGTCTGTCACAACACACTGGTGTGAGTGCTGGGTCCTAGGTGGTCTGTCACAACACACTGGTGTGAGTGCTGGGTCCTAGGTGGTCTGTCACAACACACTGGTGTGAGTGCTGGGTCCTAGGTGGTCTGTCACAACACACTGGTGTGAGTGCTGGGTCCTAGGTGGTCTGTCACAACACACTGGTGTGAGTGCTGGGTCCTAGGTGGTCTGTCACAACACACTGGTGTGAGTGCTGGGTCCTAGGTGGTCTGTCACAACACACTGGTGTGAGTGCTGGGTCCTAGGTGGTCTGTCACAACACACTGGTGTGAGTGCTGGGTCCTAGGTGGTCTGTCACAACACACTGGTGTGAGTGCTGGGTCCTAGGTGGTCTGTCACAACACACTGGTGTGAGTGCTGGGTCCTAGGTGGTCTGTCACAACACACTGGTGTGAGTGCTGGGTCCTAGGTGGTCTGTCACAACACACTGGTGTGAGTGCTGGGTCCTAGGTGGTCTGTCACAACACACTGGTGTGAGTGCTGGGTCCTAGGTGGTCTGTCACAACACACTGGTGTGAGTGCTGGGTCCTAGGTGGTCTGTCACAACACTGGTGTGAGTGCTGGGTCCTAGGTGGTCTGTCACAACACACTGGTGTGAGTGGGGGTCCTAGTGGCTGTCAAACACACTGTGTGATGCTGGTCCTAGGTGGTCTGTCACAACACACTGGTGTGAGTGCTGGGTCCTAGGTGGTCTGTCACAACACACTGGTGTGAGTGCTGGGTCCTAGGTGGTCTGTCACAACACACTGGTGTGAGTGCTGGGTCCTAGGTGGTCTGTCACAACACACTGGTGTGAGTGCTGGGTCCTAGGTGGTCTGTCACAACACACTGGTGTGAGTGCTGGGTCCTAGGTGGTCTGTCACAACACACTGGTGTGAGTGCTGGGTCCTAGGTGGTCTGTCACAACACACTGGTGTGAGTGCTGGGTCCTAGGTGGTCTGTCACAACACACTGGTGTGAGTGCTGGGTCCTAGGTGGTCTGTCACAACACACTGGTGTGAGTGCTGGGTCCTAGGTGGTCTGTCACAACACACTGGTGTGAGTGCTGGGTCCTAGGTGGTCTGTCACAACACACTGGTGTGAGTGCTGGGTCCTAGGTGGTCTGTCACAACACACTGGTGTGAGTGCTGGGTCCTAGGTGGTTCTGTCACAACACACTGGTGTGAGTGCTGGGTCCTAGGTGGTCTGTCACAACACACTGGTGTGAGTGCTGGGTCCTAGGTGGTCTGTCACAACACACTGGTGTGAGTGCTGGGTCCTAGGTGGTCTGTCACAACACACTGGTGTGAGTGCTGGTTCCTAGGTGGTCTGTCACAACACACTGGTGTGAGTGCTGGTTCCTAGGTGGTCTGTCACAACACACTGGTGTGAGTGCTGGGTCCTAGGTGGTCTGTCACAACACACTGGTGTGAGTGCTGGGTCCTAGGTGGTGCGTCACAACACACTGGTGTGAGTGCTGGGTCCTAGGTGGTGCGTCACAACACACTGGTGTGAGTGCTGGGTCCTAGGTGGTCTGTCACAACACACTGGTGTGAGTGCTGGGTCCTAGGTGGTCTGTCACAACACACTGGTGTGAGTGCTGGGTCCTAGGTGGTCTGTCACAACACACTGGTGTGAGTGCTGGCTCCTAGGTGGTCTGTCACAACACACTGGTGTGAGTGCTGGGTCCTAGGTGGTCTGTCACAACACACTGGTGTGAGTGCTGGGTCCTAGGTGGTCTGTCACAACACACTGGTGTGAGTGCTGGGTCCTAGGTGGTCTGTCACAACACACTGGTGTGAGTGCTGGGTCCTAGGTGGTCTGTCACAACACACTGGTGTGAGTGCTGGGTCCTAGGTGGTCTGTCACAACACACTGGTGTGAGTGCTGGGTCCTAGGTGGTCTTGTCACAACACACTGGTGTGAGTGCTGGGTCCTAGGTGGTCTGTCACAACACACTGGTGTGGGTGCTGGGTTCTAGGTGGTCTTGTCACAACACACTGGTGTGAGTGCTGGGTCCTAGGTGGTCTTGTCACAACACACTGGTGTGAGTGCTGGGTCCTAGGTGGTCTGTCACAACACACTGGTGTGAGTGCTGGGTCCTAGGTGGTCTGTCACAACACACTGGTGTGAGTGGTGGGTCCTAGGTGGTCTGTCACAACACACTGGTGTGAGTGCTGGGTCCTAGGTGGTCTGTCACAAACACACTGGTGTGAGTGCTGGGTCCTAGGTGGTCTGTCACAACACACTGGTGTGAGTGCTGGGTCCTAGGTGGTCTGTCACAACACACTGGTGTGAGTGCTGGGTCCTAGGTGGTCTGTCACAACACACTGGTGTGAGTGTGGGTCCTAGGTGGTCTGTCACAACACACTGGTGTGAGTGCTGGGTCCTAGGTGGTCTGTCACAACACACTGGTGTGAGTGCTGGGTCCTAGGTGGTCTGTCACAACAACTGGTGTGAGTGCTGGGTCCTAGGTGGTCTGTCACAACACACTGGTGTGAGTGCTGGGTCCTAGGTGGTCTGTCACAACACACTGGTGTGAGTGTGGTCCTGTGGTCTGTCACAAAACTGTGAGTGCTGGGGCTAGTGGTTGTCACAACACACTGGTGTGAGTGCTGGGTCCTAGGTGGTCTGTCACAACACACTGGTGTGAGTGCTGGGTCCTAGGTGGTCTGTCACAACACACTGGTGTGAGTGCTGGGTCCTAGGTGGTCTGTCACAACACACTGGTGTGAGTGCTGGGTCCTAGGTGGTCTGTCACAACACACTGGTGTGAGTGCTGGGTCCTAGGTGGTCTGTCACAACACACTGGGGTGAGTGCTGGGTCCTAGGTGGTCTGTCACAACACACTGGTGTGAGTGCTGGGTCCTAGGTGGTCTGTCACAACACACTGGTGTGAGTGCTGGGTCCTAGGTGGTCTGTCACAACACACTGGTGTGAGTGCTGGGTCCTAGGTGGTCTGTCACAACACACTGGTGTGAGTGCTGGGTCCTAGGTGGTCTGTCACAACACACTGGTGTGAGTGCTGGGTCCTAGGTGGTCTGTCACAACACACTGGTGTGAGTGCTGGGTCCTAGGTGGTCTGTCACAACACACTGGTGTGAGTGCTGGGTCCTAGGTGGTCTGTCACAACACACTGGTGTGAGTGCTGGGTCCTAGGTGGTCTGTCACAACACACTGGTGTGAGTGCTGGGTCCTAGGTGGTCTGTCACAACACACTGGTGTGAGTGCTGGGTCCTAGGTGGTCTGTCACAACACACTGGTGTGAGTGCTGGGTCCTAGGTGGTCTGTCACAACACACTGGTGTGAGTGCTGGGTCCTAGGTGGTCTGTCACAACACACTGGGTGTGAGTGCTGGGTCCTAGGTGGTCTGTCACAACACACTGGTGTGAGTGCTGGGTCCTAGGTGGTCTGTCACAACACACTGGTGTGAGTGCTGGGTCCTAGGTGGTCTGTCACAACACACTGGTGTGAGTGCTGGGTCCTAGGTGGTCTGTCACAACACACTGGTGTGAGTGCTGGGTCCTAGGTGGTCTGTCACAACACACTGGTGTGAGTGCTGGGTCCTAGGTGGTCTGTCACAACACACTGGTGTGAGTGCTGGGTCCTAGGTGGTCTGTCACAACACACTGGTGTGAGTGCTGGGTCCTAGGTTGACTCTCAGCACACACCATGATGGATGGTTGACTCGCAACACACACCATGATGGATGGTTGACTCTCGGCACACACCATGATGGCTGGTTGACTCAGCACTCACCATGATGGATGGTTGACTCACAACACACACCATGATGGATGGTTGACTCAGCACACACCATGATGGATGGTTGACTCACAACACTCACCATGATGGATGGTTGACTCACAATACTCACCATGATGGATGGTTGACTCACAATACTCACCATGATGGATGGTTGACTCACAATACTCACCATGATGGATGGTTGACTCACAACACACACCATGATGGATGGTTGACTCGCAACACTCACCATGATGGATGGTTGACTCACAATACTCACCATGATGGATGGTTGACTCAGCACACACCATGATGGATGGTTGACTCACAATACTCACCATGATGGATGGTTGACTCACAACACACACCATGATGGATGGTTGACTCACAACACACACCATGATGGATGGTTGACTCACAATACTCACCATGATGGATGGTTGACTCGCAACACACCTTCAATTATAAGATATTTTCTGACTGCTCACAGTTTCAGCGTGTATAACCCCAACGGTTTTAGCGCTTTTTCATGAATAAAATAAATCTGAAAGGCGTGTTGGGGTCATGTTTTCCTGAATAGTTGGGTGGGGGGCGTGGGTGTGGGCGTGGCGGTGTGGAGGGTAGATGCAATACTCTCATTGCTCTCTCTCTCCCAGTTTCTCTTTTCTCCTACTCATCTTTCTCTACCACCTCTTTCTTATATTCATCTTTCTCTACTACCTCTCTCCTACCCATCTTTCTCTGCCACCTCTTTCTCTTACCCATCTTTCTCTACCACCTCTTTCTCTTACCCATCTTTCTCTACCACTTTCTCTTACTCATCTTCTCTACACCTTTCTCCTACCCATTTTTCTCTACCACCTCTTTCTTCTACTCATCTTCTCTACCACCTCTTTCTCTTACCCGTCTTCTCTACCACCTCTTCTACTCATCTTTCTCTACCACCTCTTCTACTCATCTTTCTCTATTACCTCTTTCTCCTACCCATCTTTCTCTACCACCTCTTTCTTCTGTTCATCTTTCTCTACACTTTCTTCTACTCATCTTTCTCTACCACCTCTTTCTCCTACCCATCTTTCTCTACACCTCTTTCTTCTACCCATCTTTCTCTACCACCTCTTTCTTCTACTCATCTTTCTCTACCACCTCTTTCTCTTACCCGTCTTTCTCTACCACCTCTTCTACTCATCTTTCTCTACCACCTCTTCTACTCATCTTTCTCTATTACCTCTTTCTCTACCCATCTTTCTCTACCACCTCTTTCTTCTGTTCATCTTTCTCTACCACTTTCTTCTACTCATCTTTCTCTACCACCTCTTTCTCCTACCCATCTTTCTCTACCACCTCTTTCTCCTACCCATCTTTCTCTACCACCTCTTTCTTCTGTTCATCTTTCTCTACCACTTTCTTCTACTCATCTTTCTCTATTACCTCTTTCTCCTACCCATCTTTCTCTACCACCTCTTTCTCCTACCCATCTTTCTCTACCACCCTCTTTCTCCTACTCATCTTTCTTTACCACCTTTCTCATACTCATCTTTCTTTACCACCTCTTTCTCCTACTCATCTTTCTCTACCACTTCTTTTCTCATCTTTCTCTACCACCTCTTTCTCCTACCCATCTTTCTTTACCACCTCTTTCTCCTACTCATCTTTCTCTACCACTTCTTTTCTCATCTTTCTCTACCACCTCTTTCTCCTACCCATCTTTCTCCACTTTCTCCTACCTATCTTCTCTACCACCTCTTTCTCCTTCCCATCTTTCTCTACCACCTCTTTCTCCTACCTATCTTTTCTACCGCCTCTTTCTCCTTCCCATCTTTCTCTTCCACCTCTTTCTCCTACTCGTCTTTCTTTACCACCTCTTTCTCCTACTCATCTTTCTTTACCACCTCTTTCTCCTACCCATCTTTCTCTACCACCTCTTTCTCCTTCTCATCTTTCTTTACCACCTCTTTCTCCTACTCATCTTTCCTTACCACTTTTCTCATCTTTCTCTACATATCTTTCTCCTACCCATCTTTCTCTACCACCTCTTTCTCCTACCCATCTTTCTCTACCACTTTCTCCTACCCATCTTTCTCCACTTCTCCCTCCCCATCTTACCCACCACCTCCCCCACTCTCCTTCCTCTTAGTCTTAAGAACATAAAGAAGGAACACTGCATAGGCCTACTGAACCATGCAGGTCCAAGTCACCCCCCGGCCCAATCCTAGTTAAGGCAGGTCACATCCACTTGGGTTTGATGCCGTGCTCCTTCCTATCAGCACAAGCTAGTCAGGTCCAACTCACTCCCATCTACACTCACTCGTGTATTTATCTAACTTATTTTTAAAAGTACACAACGTTTTAGCTTCTATGACGGCACTCGGGAGTTTGTTCCACTCATCCACAACTCTGTTACCAAACCAGTGCTTTCCTATATCTTTCCTGAATCAGAATTTTTCCATCTTAAAGCCATTGCTGCGAGTCCTGTCTTGGCTAGATGTTTTTAGCGCGTTATTTACATTTCCTTTATTTATTCCTGTTTTCAGTCATATCCCCCCTAATTCTACGCCTCTCCAGAGAGTGCAGATTCAGGGTCCTCAGTCTATCCTCATAGGAAAGATTTCTGATACATGGGATCAACTTTGTCATCCTCCTTTGTACGTTTTCCAGCGCATTTATATCCATTCTGTAATACGGTGACCAAAACTGTGCAGCATAATCTTCGGTATAAACCTTGGTAATAAATACCGACAAGTTGGTTTAGAAAAACACTTAAGCAAACGCTAGGACATATTTATTAGAAAACTTTTCGGTCCTGGGACCTTTATCACTTCTAACATACTGATGTATGTATAATGTTCGCCAAGACCGTAGTCCTGGCACGGGTCTCTAACATACTGAGGCCGAAAGACAGTATATATAGGCGAAGAGTGAGGTGTGAGTGACGCATGGTGACCTGAAGATTGCCATATTGGGATGAGGACAGGTAGACGATGAGATCATGTGACTCCTGTGTTGCTGGGTAGGTGGTGTTTTGCCTGCTTGAGTATCATGTATGCTAATATTTTAGAAATTTTATGGTTTCTAGTGTTACGTTCTATTGTGTCGGTGGCGACGATTAGTGAGGCTTCTAGACACCGTCGGCGTCTGAGGTCTGGTTCGGTGAGAACGCGTTGTGCCTCATCCCATTTCATCAAATGCCTCGTAGAGCCTCTGTGGATGACACAAGCGTACCTTGATTAAATCGTCTCTGTTACTGGCACTTCGATGCTCGTTCAAGCGAACCGCAAGATCTCTGCCTGTTTCGCCTACATATTTCCTCATCCCAATATGTCATTCTTCAGGTCACCATGCGTCACTCACACCTCACCTATATATACTGTCTCAACCTCTGTATGTTAGAAGTGATCAAGGTCCCGGGACCTAGTGCTAGCTTGTATCTTTCTAAGCCAGCATAATCCTCCTCCGCCTCTACTGTTCTCTGCTCTACTGTTGTACTTTGTAGCTATTTGTTGATTTACTCTGGTGCTTTATGGTCACGTACTATTCTGACGTGTGTATGTTCATTTATTTTGCCCTACTGGAGTGTACGTTGATGTACTCTGCACTACTGGAGTGTACGTTGATGTACTCTGCACTGCTGGAGTGTACGTTGATGTACTCTGTACTGCTGGAGTGTACGTTGATGTACTCTGCTCTTCTGGAGTGTACATTTTTGTTCTACCATTGTTCCTCAGTCTCACACTAGTACAGCCTCTCTTAACGACGGAGTTCCGTTCCTAAGACCACGTCGGTAAACGAATTCGTCGCTAAATAAGGAGCATACTATAATTGTAGTGGGTTATAGTCAAGCATCTTTGATATTGTTTTAATGTTACCTTTGCACCATTTATAACATTTCTGGTATATTTTTAAATGTTTATACAGCGTTGTACTGTATATCGTAAGAAACAAAATTGAGGAAATCAGCTCTAATATACATTATTTAGATAAGCATACTGGTCAGAGTCGTCGGTAAACGAATACGTCGCTAAGTGAGGAGAGGCTGTACTCATAAATTGAGTAACACTGAGAAAAGTAAGAGACAAGTGCAGCTGGTTGGTTAATTGTGCTTCAGACCTATCAAATATACCAGGGTCTTTACGACTGCTTGTTACCTGCACACTACCAGTCACTACTCCAGGGTTATTAGGGCTGCATGTCACCTGCTCACTACGCCTTTACCAGGTACTCACCTATTTGTGGTTGCAGGGGTCGATTCATAGCTCTTGGCCCCACCTCTTCGCTGATTGCTACTAGGTTCTCTCTCTCCCTGCCCCATGAGCTTTATCATACCTCGCCTTAAAACTATGTATGGTTCCCGCCTCCACTACGTCACTTTCTAGGCTATTCCATGACCTGACTACTCTGTGACTGAAGAAATACTTCCTAACATCCCTTTGATTCATCTGAATCTTCAACTTCCAATTGTGACCTCTTGTGTCTGTGTCCCTTCTCTGGAACATCCCGTCTTTGTCCACCTTGTCTATTCCGCGCAGTATTTTATATGTCGTTATCATGTCTCCCCTGACCCTCCTGTCCTCCAGTGTCGTCAGGCCGATTTCCCTCAACCTTTCTTCGTAGGACAATCCCCGTAGCTCTGGGACTAGTCTTGTTGCAAACCTTTGCACTTTCTCTAATTTCTTGACGTACTTGACTAGGTGTGGATTCCAAACTGGTGCTGCATACTCCAGTATGGGCCTGACGTAAATGGTATACAGAGTCTTGAACGAATCCTTACTGAGGTATCGAAACGCTATCCGTAGGTTTGCCTGCGCCCGTATGCTGCAGCAGTTATCTGATTGATGTGCGCCTCAGGAGATATGCTCGGTGTTATACTCATCCCCAGATCTTTTTCCTTTAGTGAGGTTTGCAGTCTTTGGCCATCTAAACTATATTGTGTCTGCGGTCTTCTTTGCCCTTCCCCAATCTTCATGACTTTGCATTTGGCAGGGTTAAACTCAAGGAGCCAGTTGCTGGACCAGGCTTGTAGCCTGTCCAGGTCTCTTTGTAGTCCTGCTTGATCCTCATCCGATTTGATTCTTCTCATTAACTTCACACCGTCCGCAAACAAGGACACTTCTGAGTCTATCCCTTCCGTTATGTCGTTCACATATACCAAGAACAGCACAGGTCCTAGGACTGACCCCTATGGAACCCCACTTGTCACAGGCACCCACTCTGACACCTTGTCACGTATCATGACTCGTTGTTGCCTCCCTGTCAGGTATTCTCTGATCCATTGCAGTGCCTTTCCTGTCATGTGTGCCTGATCCTCTAGCTTTTGCAGTAACCTCTTGTGAAGAACTGTGTCGAAGGCCTTGCAATCCAAAAAAATGCAGTCGATCCACCCCTCTCTCTCTTGTCTTACTTCTGTCACCGTGTCATAAAACTCTAGTAGGTTTGTGACACAGGATTTTCCTTCCCTGAAACCGTGCTGGTTGTCAATTATACACTTGTTTCTTTCCAGGTGCTCCACCACTCTCCTCCTGATGATGATCTCCATGACCTTGCATACTATACACGTTAGTGATACAGGTCTGTAGTTTAGTGCCTCATGTCTGTCTCCCTTTTGTTCTTCCCATTATTTCTGTTTCCCTTGGGAACATACCTCTCGTCTGCCTCCTTGCATTTTGTCGCCACATAGTCCATCATTTCTTGTACTGGTTTTCCTGTCAGTTCCCTCTCCCACTGAATGTCTTAAAGGAAGTTCCGCATGCCTGAGTAGTTCCCCCTTTTGTAGTTTGGTTTTTCCCACCCTATTCCTGCTACTCTCTCCACTTGGAGCTCAACTATGTAGTTGAAGCACAGAACCACATGATCACTAGCTCCCAGGGGCCTTTCATACATGATGTCCTCGATGTCCGAACTACTCAAGGTGAATACAAGGTCCAGTCTTGCTGGTTCATCCTCTCCTCTCCTCTCTCTGGTAGTGTCTCTAACATGTTGATGCATGAGGTTTTCCAGTACCACATCCATCATCTTAGCTCTCCATGTTTCGGGACCCCCATGGGGCTCCAGGTTTCCCCAATCTCCTTGTGATTGAAATCACCCATAACTAGTAACTTTGCTCCCCCCATGTGTGCTCTCCTGGCCACCTCGGCTAGTGTGTCGACCATTGCTCTGTTGCTCTCATCGTATTCTTCTCTTGGCCTCCTGCAGTTCTGTGGTGGGTTGTACATTACTGTAATTATCATCTTATGTCCCTCAGACTGGATTGTTCCTACTAAGTAGTCCCTTTCGCCCGTGCCATCCATTCCTTCCATTTTCTCAAAACCCCACTGGTTTTTAATGAGCAGTGCAACTCCTCCTCCCCCTCTCCTCCCTCTGTCTTTCCTGAGGATTTGATATCCGGATGGAAAGATTGAATCTGTTATTATTCTGGTGAGTTTTGTTTCTGTGAGTGCTATTATGTCTGGGGATGTCTCCTTGATTCTTTCGTGCCACTCCTCATACTTATTTGTTATTCCATCTGCATTTGTATACCACACCTTCAACTTCTTCTCTAAGACTGTGGTCTGGTAGATGTATTGGGGTTGGGGAAGTGGGAGACCTGATAAGGAACTATGGGTGGTTGCTGTGGGGGTGGAGTTTGTAATGCAGTGGGTGGGGGCATTAGATGTGGCATGGGTGTTTTGGTTTAGAGTGCTTGGTTGCACTGGGGTTGACCTGGTTGGGTCATTAATGTTGCGTGTCATCTGTTCACCATCATCAAAGATACTTTAGTAACTAAGATAACGATTAAACTAAACTGTCAGGTGATGAGATACACACAGTGAGATACCACTCGCTGTGTATACCTGGAGTATACTTGGAAAGGGTTTCCGGGGGTCAACGCCATCGCGGCCCGGTCTCGTATACAGAAAGTGTATGTGGTATTTATCGACTTTTTTTTCCCCCCATAATATGTAACAAGTTTAATGACTGTGCAGCCCCCCCCACCCCAAAAAAAAATAATTAAACCACGAAAATATAAAGTCAAGTTGCCACTACCTAAAATGTGCCCGGTCTGAGTATTTAGTGCGCGGCGCTTGATTGATTGTTGCGCCTCTGCGCAAGCGCACAGCACACACGGGAACACTTGAGTTGTAGTACCTCCCTGGGTGGTTGCTACCTACCAATCCACCAGCTGCCACCGGTATTAGTGTCAGCGGTTGTGTGTGTGACAGTTTAATATATAATAGACCTGCTGTACCTCCCTGAGTGTTAGTGTCTGCCAGCTTACCATGCACGTCTTCTACTGGGTGGTAATAAGACAGTATGTGAGGTGAATGGTATATAATACCGACAGGATGAAGAACTAGACATGTGCAACATCTGGGTAGCTTTATTTGTAGACGTTTCCCCAACCAGTGACTTTATCAATACAAGGACACGATGTGAAGAATGTAGAACTATATACAAAAGATGAAATAATTAGTCCCTCAGCCTTAGAGTTGAAGAGCACCGTAGTCTTCAACTCTAAAGGCTGAAGCTTAGCGCTTCTTTTTTGATTATAATAATAATAATAATAATAATAATAATAATAATCTAAAGGCTGAAGGACTGATGAGGTAATCAGTTCTTTTGTATCTAGTTCTACATTCTTCACATCATGTCCTTGTATTGATAAAGCCACTGGTTGGGGAAATGTCTACAAATAAAGCTACCCAGATGTTGGGCATGTCTAATTCTTCATCATAGTATTAAAGACGATTAATAAAGTAGGTCCCGGTGGATGAAGCGTCGTGTTAATAAATACCATAAATCTTATATTGTATCACATACTTGTTGATATATAATACCAACGATATAAACTGTGTATTGGGTGTGAATTTGTGTTCGTGACCGTCAGGTATACAAATGTTCCAATTGTTGGAAACGTGGTGAGAGGTAGTGATGTTTTTGCAAGCTTGTTTGCCTCTTTCACCTAAACTGAGTTTTGTTCAAGTGTTGATATAGCGTATCTAATAATGTGTTGGCCCCTCAGAAGTGTGTTACAAGCAGTAAGATAATCTAACAGTTGGTCGGTGTGTTTACTAGTGTGAGCGAGAAGTTGCTGATACAAGTGATGTATGTGCTTGAGTAAGGAGGCCATTGTTGCGGTTAGTGTTACATACCAGTGAGTGCATACGAGTGGCTACAAGCACAGATGCACTCTTCAACCCAGAGTGCCATAAATAGCGAGTGTGTGTTTTGAGTGCTGGACAAGGAAGGCGTACGTGCATGAGTGTACGCGCGCGTACACCTGCCTGCTTCTGCCACTACCACAGTTTCTTCGTGCTGTCACACCTGCCTCAGCTCCCATGGTGCTCAATAGGTAAGTGTAGTCTTGTGTACACGTACAGTTTTATTTCTATAATCTCTCGCTCGTCGTCTTAACATGTACTAGTTCTTGTTTTAACGTATGTTACTCGTGACTTTTATTATTGATAAGTAGCTTATTCTCGCAGTAACACCCGTAATGCTCAATAGGTAAGTATAATATAATAATGTCTTCATTTATACAAGTACATGTACAAGGTATGCAAGTCTAGCTGACATCAGTGACATAACAAAGAGCTTTCTATATAGTATTATATAGAGCATTTCTGACAAATTAGGTCAGTTTTGTCCCAGGATGCGACCCACACCAGTCGACTAACACCCAGGTACCCATTTTACACTGATGGGTGAACATGGACAGCAGGTGTCTTACGGAAACACGTCCTAATGTTATCCAGCCATACCGATGATTCTATCTCCGGACCTCACTGCGTGAGCCGAGTGCGCTCTTTGGGTGTAGGTTCTCGCCTCCACCTGTACCGTCTGTGTTTATGGATACCCACAAACTGAAACCATTAAGGAATGATAATATAGTTGGAAAATTTAGAAGTGACAGTTTCACTTGTTTTAAGTTATTTTTCAAGTGTGTAGAACACACAAAGTACTAACTTGAAAATACTTGTAAACCAAGTGAAACATTGTCATTTACGTAGTTCTCTACACTGTATTAACGTCTTATTTGTTCCAGTGTTGAATTTTTTTTTTATCTCAACCTTATATTTATGATGATTAATAACTGTGCAACACGTATATCTTATTACCGAAGATATGGCCCAGCATAACAGGCTGCTATATTAGTGATCTTTATTTAAAGCCTAGGCATACGGCCAAACCTTACATACTAGAGCAGAAGTGAGGTAAATCAGTTGGTTATGCTAAACAGTTGTTTAGCAAAATAGTTGCAGAAGACTTCCCCTGAGGATGAAGCTTATAACAGCGTTCATCTTTGGTCTGTTGTGATGTGTAGGTTTTCTGTACGCCTTCAACAATAGTTATTATTCTTCAGTGTAAAGGAATACACGGAGAAAGGGTAAGAGGGGTGCCGTTTTCCTCAACCGTTAACTTGATAGTGGATCTAGGTTGTTAGTGGTTTTCAAGGCTCAAACATGACTAGTGCATTGTTTACCTACCATATGCACGAGTTGGGTATGGTGGTCTGGATATGGTTAGCTTTGAAATCTTCCATAATTAGATAGCTAGGACGGCGGCACTGAGAGGCTAGCTCATAACCAGGCTAAACTGTTGTATGTATTTGTTGTTGTCAAAGCTGAAGCAGTTGTAGCGCTTGTACAGTTCTGTCAAATCGATGATCTCTTGGCGTAACACAGCTGAACGCCACCCTGCGGTTCAATCTCAGACTAGGCGTCTGGTGGATGGCCTGAACAACGAGGCTGTTGGTGGTGCTAGCCTCACGAAGTCAGTTATACACAACACCCCGGGTGCTTAAACAGTTACTTGAACTTAAATTCTTCTGAAGACAGCCAGAGGTCTGTTGGTGATAACCGTTTGGTAAATATCTAGTCAAGACAGGACTCGCAGCAGTGGTTTTCAGTTGGAAAAATTCAGATTCAGGAAGGATATAGGAAAGCACTGGTTTGGTAAGAGTTGTGGATGAGTGGAACAAACTCCCGAGTACCGTCATAGAAGCTAAAACGTTGTAGTTTGAAAAATAGGTTAGATAAATACATGAATGGGTGCGAGTTGGACCTGACTGAGGAAATGGTATGGTGATACCAACAAGATGTGGAAAAAGACACTTACGTACAGTTCAGGACATTTATTTTTTTTATTTATTATTAATTTGGACATGATACATAGATGTACCAATTGTATATTGTACCATTGTATATAGATCATTATGGGCAGGCTTAAAATTAACTTAAGATTAACTAAGCAATGATATATTCAGTGGTAAAAATTATAGTAAACAAATAACAATTAAGCACAAATGAGTATTTCAAAGACAGGTCATATGTTCATTTACTGAGTTGCTGAGCATTCAATAGAATGAAGTATTCTGTTAGGTAATGTAATTAAAAAAACAGTTTGATAGAGTCACAGGTTAAACATTTATGAGATACAGTTATTCAGTATTTATTTAGTTGTGGGTGAGTAAGTGTTTCTTTTATATTCACAGAGAAAAATACAGAGAAAACTAAGAAAACGTGTATATATAGTGGCAGGAGTCAGGTGAAGTGTCGCGTGGGTAGAGGTGGTAGTCGTAGTAGTAGTGGAACAGAGGTGAGACGGATGGTTACAGAGGGATCTGTTGACATCATGTAATATCAGTTTTCAGAATGGGTAATATCCTGTTGATTAGCAATTTTGAGATACTGTAACTACCGGACTTTTGCTTTATAGTGTTACTGACAGCAATTAGGGCAGCTTCTATGCATTTTCTCCGTCTTAGGTCGTCTTCATTAATCACTAATTTAGCCTCACTGAGTTTCATGAGGTGTCCAACATCGTCACTATGTTGAACACGCGTTTTTGCGATCATCATTTCTGTGTTCGGTGATCCTAATGTCCAAAGATGTGGCTGTTTTCCCTACATATACTTTGTCACACCCCCACATGGTATAGTGTAAATACCTGCACTTGTGCCAGAATCATGCTTGGGTTTTTGTATCAGGTTCGTAATGGTAGTTGAAGAGCTGGTAGACATTTTAGCCAGTTTTCTGTCAAACATTCTTGAAACGTTAGTGGCAACATTGCTGACCGGTAAAACGATGTAACTTGGGGCTTTTCTTCAACTTGATTGGTGTTGGACCTGACTGGCTTGTGCTAGTAGGTCCGATGCCGTGCTCCTTCCGTAAGTGAATGCGACCTGACCTGACTAGGTTGGGTCATTGGCTTAAGCCGGTAGGAGACTTGGGCCTGCCTCGCATGGGCCAGTAGGCCTGTCGCAGTGTTCCTTCTTTCTTATGTCTTAGTCTCTTCACACTGAGCTTTCCAATAGTGTACTCATTGCATTCCTGTTAAGACTCATTGTGAAGAGGTATGCTGGTAATACCTGTTATCCCGGAAGGGAAGGTGTTGAAGATTGTTGAAGGTCAGTGGCTTGGTCTTCCGCAGCATCATTCTCACTGTCGTGGTTCTCACTGTCGTGGGCACCAGCACCGGATGTGATACAAGTCTGTTTTGTACTGTATTATATGCTGGTCAAGACGCGTGGCTCAAGGGTACAACCTCTGGCTTGCAACCAGAAGACCAGAGTTCAAGTCGGGGGGGGGGGGGCATATTTCCATAAACCTGTTGACTCCTCCACTAAGTACGTACCTCAGTATTAGCAGACTGTTGTGGGTAGTATCTTGAAGAGGAATAAGACATGTCAGCACCCACTAAAACATATTTATTACAAAACGTTTTGGTTCTGAGACGTTGATTACTTGTAACACATACAGGTAGACAATAACATTACGGTATATACAAAAACACTGGCATGCATGATACTGGAATAGCACTTGTTTACTTTTGGATTGCATCTCTGAACAAACAATAGCCATTGTGATGTAATTCTTACACGACACACTTCTTATTTGTTAGAAATAGGGAAGTTTTATCATCAAGTTTTCACTATTGAAAGTGGTTCACAAAACTACTAAACGTCCCAGTGAAAAAATTTTGGCATCAGAAATACTGCTTAAGTATATACAAAGCATTTCATCAACATCACTGAGTGATCCAAGATTCTCAAGCTCGTGTAGTGAGCTGTGTCAGTGTTAACTAGGTGGGAGAGTTACACCACTGACTATACCTGGAGAGGGTTTCGGGGGTCATCGCCCCCGCGGCTCGGTCTGAGACCAGGGCTCGACTACACGATATTCGGCACATTTCTTTATCCCCGATATAACAATAAGTTTTTCAATGTCACTGCAGCGGATTAGTCATACACAAACCTTGACAACATTGAGAATGAACTGAAAGAATCTCTGGAGAGAAGTCATCAGACTCGTTGCTGCTGGCAGACCATCTGTACTAAGTCTAATAAAGTTGGTAGAATTACCAACAATATGTAAAGTAAAAGGACACAATTGCAACTAATGTGACATTTTTATTGTGGCAACATTTCGCTCTCCAGGAGCTTTGACAAAGCTCCTGGAGAGCGAAACGTTGCCACAATAAAAATGTCACATTAGTTGCACTTGTGTCCTTTCACTGTACTAAGTCTGTGGAAGAAAGTCAAGACGTAACAAACATTGAGCAACCCGAGTGTTTTGATCAGTGTTGTAAAATAATTATAGCCACCACTCCAACAGCACATCAAACATCTGCATCGGGATCCTTTAACAAATGTAAACAAAAAAGCCTCGAGAAGCCAACATGGTGGTATTGATGTTACCACAGACAAAAACAGACAAATATATGGCAGTGACGTTATTGCCTTAAGAAAATTCACTTATCGTACCTTTGATATAGGGTTTTGTCTACTGCCTGAGCCCGGCCATAGGCCAGGCTCGTCTGGTGCTAGCCTGATCAACCAGGTTGAAGCTGTTGGTGGCTAGCAGCCTCGCATATCCATCACAGCGTAGTTGATCTGGCAAACTGGGCTAGTAAATGAGTTCATCTCTTGTTCAATAAAGAGTAAAAGATTGTTCACCACTGGAATGATCATCTAGTAAGTTCATTCAGGTACACACAGATACAGTTACGTAGATTATCATACATGGCAGCATGTGTGTAGACAACCTGGGATAACACAAGTCACTGACTTAGTTCCATCGTGGTCTACTTAACTAATAACACGTTAACTTATGAACATGTTTAGAGACTTGACTCTAGAAACTTGTCAAAGGTATGAAGCTATATCCTTATGGTGGAGAATTTTTAATTTTTAGTTATTGGAGTATTGTCTAATTATTTTTAATTCAGGTACCACAATATTTTTTTTTATTAAAAAATTGAGTTATGGAAATGTTGGTTAATTCAGTTTAATAATGGAAAAATTGTTAGTTTTGAATTATAATTATAAACTTCCAGTCACGTTTTACAGTTTTTAAAAAAATTTTTTTGCTCTAAGTAAACATGAATGTTGGATGTTTGTTTCTTGTTTAATATAATTAGGAATTAAAACTCTTGTTTTCATAATTGATTTCTGATTGTCTTTGGTTTGTGGAGTAAGTACCTCCAGATTGTGGAATAAGTACCTCCAGATTGTGGAGTAAGTACCTCCAGATTGTGGAGTAAGTACCTCCAGGTTGTGGAGTGTGTACCTCCAGGTTGTGGAGTGTGTACCTCCAGGTTGTGGAGTGTGTACCTCCAGGTTGTGGAGTGTGTACCTCCAGGTTGTGGAGTGTGTACCTCCAGGTTGTGGAGTGTGTACCTCCAGGTTGTGGAGTGTGTACCTCCAGGTTGTGGAGTGTGTACCTCCAGGTTGTGGAGTGTGTACCTCCAGGTTGTGGAGTGTGTACCTCCAGGTTGTGGAGTGTGTACCTCCAGGTTGTGGAGTGTGTACCTCCAGGTTGTGGAGTGTGTACCTCCAGGTTGTGGAGTGTGTACCTCCAGGTTGTGGAGTGTGTACCTCCAGGTTGTGGAGTGTGTACCTCCAGGTTGTGGAGTGTGTACCTCCAGGTTGTGGAGTGTGTACCTCCAGGTTGTGGAGTGTGTACCTCCAGGTTGTGGAGTGTGTACCTCCCTCCAGATTGTGGAGTGTGCACCTCCCTCCAGATTGTGGAGTGTGCACCTCCCTCCAGATTGTGGAGTGTGCACCTCCCTCCAGGTTGTGGAGTGTGCACCTCCCTCCAGGTTGTGGAGTGTGCACCTCCCTCCAGGTTGTGGAGTGTGCACCTCCCTCCAGGTTGTGGAGTGTGCACCTCCCTCCAGGTTGTGGAGTGTGCACCTCCCTCCAGGTTGTGGAGTGTGCACCCCTACCCTCCAGGTTGTGGAGTGTGCACCTCCCTCCAGGTTGTGGAGTGTGCACCTCCCTCCAGGTTGTGGAGTGTGCACCTCCCTCCAGGTTGGCAATATAAACACAAATGCAGTATAATGTGATCCTTTATTGACTACGTTTCGCCCACACAGTGGGCTTTTTCAAGTCACAAACAGAACTACCTGGGGTGGAAGGAACGCGAGTATTTATAGTCCGGCTGAGGTCAGGTGAAGAATGCTGCATCTGATGATGTACCGAGTTGGGTTGTAGAGTCTAAAAACTTGGGTAGCTTGGAAAGGAGACTGGACAAGTTTGTGAGCAGACCTTCTACAGTGTTCTTATGTGGGATAGCGATGAAGAAGTTTCTTGGCAAGTGGTTCAGCTATGTTATAGAAGCCACTATTCTGGTTGAAGTTGTCGGATATAGAAATAAGTGATGATTCCAGGATTCTTCGGTATTGGGTGTTGTCTTCTGTGGCGATAAGTCTTGAGTTTCTGTAGTTTATCAAGTGGTTGTGTGAATTACGGTGTTGTACGCAGGCATTCCTTGTGTCGTCAGACCTGCTTGCGTATTGGTGTTCTGAAATACGTGTTTGGAGGTCCCTTGATGTTTCGCCCACGTATAACTTGTTGCAGTCATTACAAGGGATTATGTATACCCCTGCAGAGGATGGAGGCTTGTCCTGCCTACTACTGGTGATGTCCTTGATGGTCGTGGTTGTGGAGGTAGATACTTGGAATGATGTTTTGGCAAAGATGTTGGAAACATGTTTGGCAATGGAGTTGGTGGGAAGGACTATGTATCTCTTCTCGGCAGTGTCTTCTCTGGGTGTGTTGAAGATGTTTAGTGCTCGCCGTCTGCAGTCTCTGATGAAGTGACGAGGATAGTGGAGTTTGGAAAATACCTGTTCAATTATAGTGCATTCTTCCTCAAGGAACTCGTTGCTGCAGATTCTGAGTGCACGCAGGAAGAAGCCTATAATTACACCACGTTTGGTTTTGGTGTCGTGGTGAGAGTAGAAGTGGAGAAGATCGTTTTGGTTGGTGGGTTTTCGATAGACTTTAAAACGAAGTTCGTGGTCAGCTTTGCAGAGTAGAACATCAAGGAAAGGAAGAGTGTTGTCGACCTCTTCTTCAAGTGTGAACTGGATTGAAGGCTCGACCTGGTTGAGCTTGTCTTGGAGAGCTTGAACGTTGAAGCGTTTAGGAGTTATGAGGAGAATGTCGTCAACATAACGGAGCCAGGTGACAGACGAAGGAATAATGGTGGAGAAACGTTCGGCTTCTAGATGTTCCATGTATAGGTTCGCTAGGACTGCACTGAGTGGCGAACCCATGGGTAGTCCAAAAGTCTGCTGAAAGAGGTGATTTTCAAAAGAGAAACACGTAAAGCCAACACATAGTTCAACCAGGTCGATGAAGTCGCTGGCTGGAATGGGAAGATCAAGTGAATCGTCAATTTTCTTGCGCAAGAGATCGATGGCTTGTTTAGTAGGTACTTTAGTGAATAGGGAAGTCACGTCAAGGCTGGAAAGTTTCTTGTTCCTGATGTTGATGTTGCGAATGCGATTGAGAAGATCACCTGAGTGTTTGAGATGTGCTGGACTGTCGCTTGATCTTCAGATAGTTCCTGACTATGGAACTGAACTTCTCCAGGCCGAGGGACTGACAACCTCAAATTCTACGACTTTAAGGGTGATGGACTGATTACATCGTCTTCTCTACTGTTCCTGCCTACTTTCTGTATTCGACTGAAGAAGCCTACTGTGTAGGCGAAACGTTTCGGAATAAAGTTGCCTAACTGTTGCCTATGTGTCTTACCTACCAACCTGTCGGTATTGTATACCATTTTGATGTTCATCTTGTCAGACACTGCAACACATAGCATCTTGATACAGAAAACACCTTGGACAAACTTTTCAAGTGAGAATTGTTGGATCTGAGAGGGACCTGACCTTTCAGTGGTTACATTCTCACTACTACTACTACTACTCTGCACCTCTCCTTCCGACAGTATTTAAGTCTCCGCACTGTCGCTTGATCTTCAGATAGTTCCTGACTATGGAACTGAACTTCTCCAGGCCGAGGGACTGACAACCTCAAATTCTACGACTTTAAGGGTGATGGACTGATTACATCGTCTTCTCTACTGTTCCTGCCTACTTTCTGTATTCGACTGAAGAAGCCTACTGTGTAGGCGAAACGTTTCGGAATAAAGATGTCTAACTGTTGCCTATGTGTCTTACCTACCAACCTGTCGGTATTGTATACCATTTTGATGTTCATCAGTCTTCCCAGTGGGGTGATAGAGGCTACGACCTTGGGTAGCTTTAAGAAGAGACTGGACAAATATATGAGTGGGAGGGGCTGGGTTTGATTGGTGTCATGGGGTACGGGAGTTATTTCTTGGGAAGCTTTAGGTAGTAGTTTTGATAAGGACCTGCCTCGCATGGGCCAGTAGGCCTTCTGCAGAGTTCCTCCATTCTTATGTTCTTATACATAGTTGTGGTGGTGTCTGGCTCAACCTTGATATTCTTCAGTAATACAATACCAGAGTGTTGCGTGTGTCTGGCTCATCAGCTTGTTGGTACTGATTAACACCACACACTGTTATATTAATGATAATGACAGTTCTAACCAGCATTACATATAACCCGTAAGATACGTCAAGAAACAGGACAAGTGTTTCTTGACGCGGGTCTTAGTCATTGGAGCTTTTGGTCATCTGACAGAGGCCTTCCACTGGCTTACCGGTCCACCCCTTTAAAAATTAAGGATGTAATTATAACCATAATATTCTTGTTGTTAGGTAAGACACATATGCAACAGTTAGGTATCTTTATTTCGAAACGTTTCGCCTACACAGTAGGCTTCTTCAGTCGAGTACAGAAAAGTTGATAGAAGCAGAAGATACTTGAAGACGATGTAATCAGTCCATCACCCTTAAAGTTTTGAGGTGGTCAGTCCCTCAGTCTGGAGAAGAGCATTGTTCCATAGTATGAAACAATATCTTGCAGATAGTTCCGTAACTTCTACGCCGAAGTATTTTGGTGGTAAAAGTAAGTTTGTAACAGCAGTTAGAGCCTTGTTCCCAGGTCACTTGTATATCACATGATCTTGTACTACCGCCCACTATGGATACCAGTTACCTGGTGTGGTCCTCTGCCTTGTACAGAGATAGCGAGAAAGAGCGATGCATTCTCTCTTATCTCTCTCAAGAGATAGTTGTGGGAAAGGGATGGTGGTTATCAAAATACGATATGGACTCACGATATAACACGATTGGATGCAAACCACGAAACAGGTGGGGTTGAAACCCATGGTGAGAGAGTCCTAAAACTGGAATTTTACGACTCCAGTAGACCCCTGGCTGTCTTAAAAAGGCACTGGACAGGCACCTAAAGTCAGTACCTGACCAACCGGGCTTTGGCTCGTACGTCAGCTTGCGTGCGGCCAGCAGTAACAGCCTGGTTGATCAGACCCTGATCCACCGTGAGGCCTGGTCTCAGACCGAGCCGCGGGGGCGTTGACCCCCCGAAACCCTCTCCAGGTAATGGGTACAAACGCCACCCGTTCCGTGATTTAAAGTAGACTGGTGTTGAGAGCAAGGAGAGTACCATCCACGCGTCGTACTCCACACTGTACTCGAATTCTTGTCGACCCAACTTGTATTGGGAGACAGTTTCGCTCTGTTAGGTTTTATGACTTTCAAGGCTCTACACAGGGCGAAACAATAACAGCTTGTTTTGCAACGTTTTCTTCAGAGGAAGAGGGTACTGGGTATGATAGAACCACAAGTTACAGGAGAGAGGGTACTGTGTATGATAGTACCACAAGTTACAGGAGAGAGGGCACTGGGTATGATAGTGCCACAAGTTACAGGAGAGAGGGTACTGGGTATGATAGTGCCACAAGTTACAGGAGAGAGGGTACTGGGTATGATAGTACCACAAGTTACAGGAGAGAGGGTACTGGGTATGATAGTACCACAAGTTACAGGAGAGAGGGTACTGGGTATGATAGTACCACAAGTTACAGGAGAGAGGGTACTGGGTATGATAGTACCACAAGTTACAAGAGAGAGGGTGGTTTAGAAAGACACGTAAGCAAACACTATAACATATTTATTAGAAAACGTTCGACGTTCTACTGTGCAGATCTCCCGACAGTGACAAACTTCTCTTCAAAGTGTATAGAAAACCTACCAACAAGGACGATCTTATACACTTTTATTCACACCAAGACACCCGCACTAAGAGAGGAGTCCTCATTGGCTTCTTGAGAGCTCTTCGCATCTCCAGCCCTTGTTTTCTAGAAGAAGAATGCACTTACATAACACAAGCCTTTACACGTCTTCATTTCCCATCTTTCTTCATCCGAGATTGCAGACTCAAGGCACAAGCTATCCTCAACAAACCGCCCATGGAACAGCCCCCTAAACAGTTCATAGTACTCCCATGTGGCGATGTTGCCACGAATACTCGCCGGGCACTTGCTATGAGTAACATCAACGTTTCCACCATAAACACATCATCTATCAAAGACCTCACTACTAAACGCAGCCCCACACCTCTAATTTCTACAGCAGGCGTCTACACTATCCCCTCCTTGACGCTGGTGAGGGGCTCTTGATCTAGGGAATTGGATCTGTGCTCCAGTTCCCTGAATTAAGCCTGAATGCCTTCCATCCCCCCATAGGCGCTGTATAATCCTACGGGTTTAGTGCTTCCCCCTTGATTATAATAATAATAATAATAATACACTATCCCCTGTGGGTTCTGTCCCAAGAAATATGTAGGCGAGACAGGCAGAGATCTTGCAGTCCGCCTGAATGAGCATCGAAATGCCTCTAACAGAGACGATGTAAGGTACGCCTGTGTCCTCCACAGAGACTCCACGGGGCATTTGATGAACTGGAACGAGGCACAACTCGTTCTCACCGAACCAGACCTCAGACGCCGACGGTGCCTAGAAGCCTCACTAATCACCGTCACCGACACTATAGAACGCAACACTGGAAACTACAAAATTTCAAAAACATTGGCATACATGATACTTAAGCAGCACCAACCCAACAACACAGGAGTCACATGATTTCATCGTCTACCCGTCCTCATCATAGGCAGAGGTTGTTTTGATAAGGACCTGCCTCGCATGGGCCAGTAGGCCTTCTACAGTGTTCCTCCATTCTTATGTTCTTATGACATTCCTCAGGTCACGTGCGTCACATCTCATTCTCCGCCTATATATATAATGTCTTTCTACCTCTGTATGTTAGAAGTGATCAAGGTCCCAGGACCGAAACGTTTTCTAATAAATATGTTCTAGTGTTTGCTTACGTGTCTTTCTAAACCAACTTGTCGGTATTTATTACCAAGGTTTATACCACAAGAGAGAGGGTACTGGGTATGATAGTACCACAAGTTACAAGAGAGAGGGTACTGGGTATGATAGTGCCACAAGTTACAGGAGAGAGGGTACTGGGTATGATAGTGCCACAAGTTACAGGAGAGAGGGTACTGGGTATGATAGTACCACAAGTTACAGGAGAGAGGGTACTGGGTATGATAGTACCATAAGGTACAGGAGAGAGGGTACTGGGTATGATAGTACCACAAGGTACAGGAGAGAGGGTACTGGGTATGATACAGAAGGTACAGAAGAGAGGGTACTGGGTGTAATGGTACAACAGAGGTACAGGAGACGGTACTTCTTGAATACAATCGTAAGTGTGAAAAGTGGACGTTGAAGTCTTGATCTCTCTACACTTATCGAGGTTTCCCTTAGTCTGTTGATTCTACCCCCGTTTTTCATTGGGGGTATTTTGCATCGTCTGCCGAGCCTCTACCTTTCAACCTGGTTAACCAGGCAAGCACCAAACAAGCCTGGTTCAAAGTCGGGCTCTAGAAGTAGAAAAACTCTCGGAACTCGTCAAATGTATATCAAAATTAAGGTCGAGTGACTTCAAGTATTCCCAGTAATTTAGGTGCTTAATTGAATCAGTGTGAGCAGTGAAAGCTCACTGCACATTCTCTTGGTCTCCGATTTCACCTTCCTTGAACGGAGCTGTTAGTGCAACAGTGCTCCAGCCTGAAGAGAACAAGTGATTTGAAGAGTATCAGTATTGGCTTGGCATCTCTTTGTTTGAAAGGTTCTAGTTATCCAGCCTGTCATTTTACTTGAGGGTCTTGTCCCAATTTTGTACACTAACATACTGGAGCGAGACGCCTAGAAGAAAGTGCAAATAAACCCAGTGAAAGGCAGGGGGTAGTGGGCACAGTATGGGGTGCTTTTAACACTGTCTTCCTTATTCCTTCCATTTGTACACTTCAGGCTCCCTCTGTCCCCCGATTCTACGTCTTGCCGGAGAGTGCAGAGTCAACACACCTGTTGGTGCGCTGGGATTTGGGGTCGGTAACGTGTGTAGTGTATCATGAATTTGTTTTCGTTTTCCTTCCACAATACTGTTCTTATTTCCTCATTTGGCAGTCTTTTCTAAGTGAATTTTTCGTCTAATGCAATGCCATTTAGTGCACTATTTAAGTCATTGTACTAACAGCTCCATTTAAGGCAGAAGTTGCAGATCTGGAGAATATACTGATGACTTTCACTGCAAGTAACAGTTGAAATGACTAGGTTATATTAAATGACTAGGTTATATTAAATGACTAGGTTATATTAAATGACTAGGTTATATTAAATGACTAAATTATTTTCCTGGAAGTGCAGGAAAGAAAGATGTACATTTATTTATGACTGACAAATGCTGGAGACTGTTTAAATCTGTACAATGAAATAGCACTATAAGAGCAGTAGATGGTGCAAAGTAAAGAACATGACTGGGGGGGGGGGGGACAAAGAGGCTTCCCGACAGCCTCGTTTCAAATACGTACATATACAAAATGAATTACCAGTAGACCTTAGTCTTCACGAGGGAGCTTAAGATTCTCCAGGCATTTTGTGATTAGTCACTCTCTAGTTCCCAGGTTTCACTGCTTTCAAGAAGCACTACCAGTTGGATTGACCAAGCTGTCTGGTCTGACACCTGATCACAGGGACAGCGATCTGGATTCTGGAGAATACAATTTTGATAAGGATGTCAGGTATGGGTCGGTAGGCCTGCTACAGTGCTACTCCTTTCTGATGTTCTTATGAGTGAAAGGGGTTGGATTTGAGTGGAATTTGCACTTGGGTTAATAGGGTTATCAAAGTTTATTCCTTGAGTAACATTAATAATGGGCGAATATTTTTGTTAGTGGGTTTCTGTTTGACAGGGACCTGCCAAGTATGGACCAGTAGGCCTGCTGCAGTGTTCCTCCTCATGTTCTATGGCTGAATGCAGGCGTAACCTTAATGTCGGTAGGGAACTCTTATAGTATTTAGTTTTAGTAACAATAGTTTTTTTTATAGTTACACACTATTTCGTTAGAAGAACTTTCGAATTTTGTAAAAATTTTACAATTTACATTTAATTAGGAGTACGGACGCTAATTTTGCAACACTGGTAGTAAATTGTCCAGATAGACATGTTGGGCTTGTGAGGATTGAATCCTGGATGGTGACCCAGCTGCTGGGAAGGTATTACTCACTGTGGTGGGCAAGCAAGTTTCTCCTCGAAACTAGGAACGATTTTCCTTGTTTCAAGATTATATTGTTTGTGAGAGGGAAGTGTAAGGCAGTTGTAGTGATCGTAGAAGACAGATGTGACACTGGTAGGTAAGTGACCTTAGTCTCACTGTCTTAGTCGCGTCACCTAGATTGTGATTACTTGGTCTTACAGCAGTGGAAGGTGAGGCCATTGCGTGTATAATGTTTATGTACAGTTCAGGGTATTAAAGGCAATGTTTCACGACGAGTGGCTGATTCAGTTCAGTCACGCCTACCTAGTGATCCAAGAAGCAAACTTCCGCAGGTGTAAATGCCTTGAGTTATCTTAAATCGCTATTTCAAACACCAATAAACGGAATAAAGGTAGCTTCGTTATTTTCGGAGGTTTTAGCCAGAATTTTACTCAAAACAATAAACCCTGTCATCACATAGCAACCTCGAGTTACCTCCACTAATGATCTGTTGCTGCTACCTATCTCACCTCACGTGTCCTTGTAATGTTTGCAACGGCTTGCCAAAGCTCCTGGAAAGTGAAACCGTTCCACATTAAAATGTCACATTAGTTGCATCTGCGTCCATTTACTTAACATTTAATCAGTTCTAACGATGAAGACGCCCATGACTAAACGGCTTCCCTTAATAAATGTCCTGAACTACCCAAGTGTCTTATTCACATCTTGTCGGTATTACCATACCATTGACACCCGAGTCCAGTGTCTGGAGGTAAATAAACAAGTTTGTTAAAGGCACACCTGACTACCCGAGTTAGTATAGGATATCCAGACTCGCGGTGACACCAGCACATTCCAAGTGATCATATTTCTGCATCATGGCCAGTATTACCCACAAGTCTGAAGACCAGGGCCGGGCTCCGCCAGGAGGAAAACTCTCGAAGCTCATAAAAGGTACGGGATTCAGACTTGATCCCAGTAGTAAGGGTAGATGTATATTGTCCAGACACACAGTATGTACAGAGGGAATAGGTCTTCAGTCACCCACAATATCCAGAACTCTCCACGTGGAGGTGGGTGTTAATTTAGTGTTCGTCACTCCCGCTGTGTAGAGCTGTGAGACACAATCATGTTGTACAAAAATGGTATTATATAATATCGATAAGATGAAGAATTAGACGCATGTGCAACATTTGGGTATATTTGTAGAAGTTTCACCAGTGACTTACCAATACAAGGATGTAATGTGAGGGACTGATTACCTCATCTTTTGTATATAGTTCTACATTCTTCACACTGTCATTGTGTTAATAAAGCCACTGGATGGCCGAACGTTTACAAATAAAGCTACCTAGATGTTGCACATGTTTAATTCTTCACAATCATGTTAGTGCTACCAGCAAATATCACCCCGAGAACTGCAGAGTTCTGGAACATTGGTGACGTAGATTTCACTATATATACTTGCATGATAAAAATTACTCATGTGCAACATCTGGGTATCTTCATTGTAGATTTTTCGCCATCCAGTGGCTTTCTCAATACAAATTCTAGAAAATAATTGGAAGACAGAACTATATACCTGCATATTGGCCTTACTCTCCTGGCCTATCTTTATTTTGCTTCATTATTTCTCTGAGTACCCAACGTTGTTTTCTCAAGCATCCTGAAAAATTGCCTGTTATTTTCTGTATTTTAGTTTATCTTGGGTTAAATGCACTCATCCATAGGAGCTTCTGTTTAACCAAAAGTAAGCAAATAAAAGACAGGGTGTATATAACTGATAACGAGATGGCTGAGAATAGTCGGGAAATGTTGAAATGCGCAGGATTATCACTGGTGGCACCAGAGTAAACTGTAGACACTGACCAGCAAGATTATCACTGGTGGCACCAGACTAAACTGTAGACACTGACCAGCAAGATTATCACTGGTGGCACCAGAGTAAACTGTACACACTGACCAGCAAGATTATCACTGGTGGCACCAGAGTAAACTGTAGACACTGACCAGCAAGACTGGACCGAAACGTCACCTTATGGTAAAGTTTCGGTCCCTCCTGGACTACTGTCACAACAGTTGTGGCTTAAATTAATGGTCCAGGACGGACCGCAGTGTCCTCGTAAGGTTCCTGTGTGTGTGTGTGTGTGTGTGTGTGTGTGTGTGTGTGTGTGTGTGTGTGTGTGTGTGTGTGTGTGTGTGTGTGTGTGTACTCGCCTATTTGTGGTTGCAGGGGTCGAGTCCTAGCTCCTGGCCCCGCCTCTTCACCGGTTGCTACTAGGCCCTCTCTCTCCCCGCTCCATGAGCTTTATCAAACCTCGTCTTAAAACTGTGTATGGTTCCTGCCTCCACTACGTCATTTTCTAGGCTATTCCACTGCCTTACAACTCTATGACTGAAGAAATACTTCCTACTATCTCTCTGACTCATTTGTGTCTTCAACTTCCAATTGTGGCCTCTTGTTTCTGTGTCCCCTCCCTGGAACATCCTGTCTTTGTCCACCTTGTCTATTCCACGCAGTATTTTATATGTCGTTATCATGTCTCCCCTGACCCTCCTGTCCTCCAGTGTCGTCAGGCCGATTTCCCTTAATCTTTCTTCATAGGACATTCCCCTTAGCTCTGGAACTAACCTTGTCGCAAACCTTTGTACTTTCTCTAGTTTCTTGACGTGCTTTATCAAGTGCGGGTTCCAAACAGGTGCTGCATACTCCAGTATGGGCCTGACATACACGGTGTACAGTGTCTTGAATGATTCCTTACTAAGGTATCGGAATGCTGTTCTCAGGTTTGCCAGGGCCCATATGCTGCAGCAGTTATCTGATTGATGTGTGCTTCCGGAGACATGCTCGGTGTTATACTCACCCCA
Source organism: Cherax quadricarinatus (assembly GCF_026875155.1). Lineage (NCBI taxonomy): Eukaryota > Metazoa > Arthropoda > Malacostraca > Decapoda > Parastacidae > Cherax > Cherax quadricarinatus. Next base: position 3,903,323 of record NC_069454.1, on the reverse strand, counting down.
AGATCTTTCTCCTTGAGTGAGGTTTGCAGTCTTTGGCCACCTAGCCTATACTCTGTCTGTGGTCTTCTGTGCCCTTCCCCTATCTTCATGACTTTGCATTTGGCAGGATTAAATTCGAGAAGCCATTTGCTGGACCAGGTGTCCAGTCTGTCCAGGTCTCTTTGAAGTCCTGCCTGGTCCTCATCAGATTTAATTCTCCTCATTAACTTCACATCATCTGCAAACAGGGACACTTCTGAGTCTAACCCTTCCGTCATGTCGTTCACATATACCAAAAATAGCACTGGTCCTAGGACCGACCCCTGTGGGACCCCGCTCGTCACAGGTGCCCACTGTGATACATCATTACGTACCATGACTCGTTGTTGCCTCCCTGTCAGGTATTCTCTGATCTATTGCAGTGCCCTTCCTGTTATATGCGCCTGATGCTCTAGCTTCTGCACTAATCTCTTGTGAGGAACTGTGTCAAAGGCCTTCTTGCAGTCCAAGAAGATGCAATCAACCCACCCCTCTCTCTCTTGTCTTACTTCTGTTTTTTTTTTATCATAAAACTCCAGAAGGTTTGTGACACAGGATTTGCCTTCCGTGAATCCGTGCTGGTTGGCATTTATACTCCTGTTCCGTTCAGGTGCTCCACCACTCTCCTCCTGATAATCTTCTCCATAATTTTGCATACTATACACGTCAATGACACAGGTCTATAGTTTAGTGCCTCTTTTCTGTCTCCTTTTTTGAAAATGGGAACTACATTTGCCGTCTTCCATACCTCAGGTAGTTGCCCAGTTTCCAGGGATGTGTTGAAGATTGTGGTAAGTGGCCCGCACAACATATCTGCTCCCTCTCTAAGGACCCACGGAGAGATGTTGTCCAGTCCCATTGCCTTTGAGGTATCGATGTCCCTTAGCAGTTTCTTCACCTCCTCATCTGTATGTATGTCGTCCAACACTTGTTGGTGTATTCCTTGCTGGTGTCCCCATCTGGTCTGTCCCCCCAGAGTCCTTCCTGTCTCTACTGTAAATACTTCCTTAAATCTCGTGTTGAGCTCCTCACATACCTCTTGATCGTTTCTTGTGAGTTCTCCACCTTCTTTCTTCAGCCTTATCACCTGGTCCTTGACTGTTGTCTTCCTCCTAATGTGGCTGTACAGCAGTTTCGGGTCAGATTTGACTTTCGATGCTATGTCGTTTTCATACTGTCGCTGGGCCTCCCTCCTTATCTGCGCATACTCGTTTCTGGCTCTTCTACTAATCTCCTTGTTTTCCTGGGTCCTATGCCTCCTGTACCTTTTCCATTCTCTGTTGCACTTAGTTTTTGCCTCCCTACACCTTCGGGTAAACCAAGGACTCGTTTTGGTCTTCCTATTATTTCTGTTTCCCTTGGGAACAAAACTTTCCTCTGCCTCCTTGCACTTTGTTGCCAATATTCCATCATCTCGTTTACTGATTTTCCTACCATTTCTCTGTCCCACTGAACCTCCTGCAGGAAGTTTCTCATACCTGTGTAGTCCCCCCTTTTATAGTTTGGCCTGTCCCCTTCAGTTCCTGTTACCTTCTCCACTTGTAACTCTACTATATAGTCAAAACTCAGAACCACATGATCGCTAGCTCCAAGGGGCCTCTCGTAAGTGATGTCCTCAATGTCTGAACTGCTCAGGGTGAACACAAGATCCAGTCTTGCTGGCTCATCCTCCCTCTCTCTCTGGTTGTGTCCCTGACATGTTGATGCATGAGGTTTTCAAGTACCACATCCATCATCTTGGCTCTCCATGTTTCGGGACCCCCATGTGGCTCCAGGTTTTCCCAGTCGATCTCCCTGTGGTTGAAATCGCCCATTACCAGTAACTTTGCTCTGCTCGAGTGAGCTCTTCTTGCCACCTCAGCCAGTGTGTCCACCATCACCCTGTTGTTTTCTTCGTACTCCTCTCTTGGCCTCCTGCAGTTCTGTGGTGGGTTATACATCACTCCAATGACTACTTTATGTTCTCCGGACTGAATTGTACCTACAATGTAGTCTCTTTCTCCAATCATGTCCATGCCTTCCCTTTCCTCAAATCCCCATTGGTGTTTTATGAGCAGTGCAACCCCTCCTCCCCCTCTACTACTCCTATCTTTCCTCAGGATCTGATATCCTGTTGGGAAGATTGTGTCTGTTATTGTCTCAGCGAGTTTTGTTTCTGTGACTGCTATGATGTGTGTGTGTGTTGTGTGTGTGTGTGTGTGTGTGTGTGTGTGTGTGTGTGTGTGTGTGTGTGTGTGCACGCTTATTTGTGGTTGCAAGGGTCGATTCACAGCTCCTGACCCCGCCTCTTTACTGGCCGCTACTAGGTCACACTCCGTGCACCATGAACTTCATCATACCTCTTCTTAAAGCTGTGTATGGATCCTGCCTCCACTACATCACTTAAGAACACAATGGAGGAACACTGCAGAAGGCCTACTGGCCCATACAAGGCAGGTCCTTATCAAAACGACCTCTACCCAAAGCAACCCAAAAATTAACTCCCATACCCAATGACACCAATCAAACCCAGACTGTTCCACTTCCTGACAACTCTGTGACTGAAGAAATACTGCCTAACGCCTCTGTGATATATCTGAATCTTCAACTTCCAACTGTGACCCCTTATTGCTGTGTCCCATCTCTGCAACATCCTGTCTCTGTTCACGTTGTCGATTCCTCGTAGTAGTTTGTGTCGTTATCATATCCCTCATATCTCCTGTTCTCTAGTGTCGTCAGGTAGATTTCCCTTAACCTTACCTCGTAGGACATGCCCCTTAGCTCCGGGACTAGTCTTGTTGGAAACCTTTGCACTTTCTCTAGCTTTCTTACGTGCTTGGCTAGGAGTGGATTCGAAACTGGTGCTGCATACTCCAATATAAACCTAATGTACACAGTGTACAGGGTCCTGAACAATTCCTTATTGAGATGTCGGAATGCTGTTATGTTTGCTAGGCGCCCGTATGCTGCAGCAGTTGTTTGGTTGTGCTTGGTGTTACACTCGCCCAAGATCCTTTCCCTTGAGTGAAGTTTGTAGTCTCTGGTCCCCTAGACTGTACTCCATTTGCAGTCTTCTTTGCTCTTCCCTAATCTTCATGACTTTGCACTTGGTGGGGTTGAACTCCAGGAACCAGTTGCTGGGCCAGGCCTGCAGCCTGTCCAGATCCCATTGCAGTTCTGCCTGGTCCTCGTACGATTGAATTCTCATCAGCTTCACATCTGCAAACAGGGGCACTTCTGAATCTGCTCATTACGTCATGTCGTTCACAAATACCAGAAACAGCACCGGTCCTGCGACTCTCCTCTGTTTAACCCCGCTCGTCACAGGCGCCCACTCTGACACCTCGTTTTGTATCATGACTCCCTGATGTCTTCCCGACAGGTATTCCCTGACCCATTTCTGTGCCTTCCCTGTTATACCGGCCTAGTCTCTCAGCTTATGCAGTAATCTCTTGTGTGGAACTGTCAAACGCCTTCTTACGTTCCAAGAAAATGCTATCTACCCACCCCTCTTGCCTTGCTGCTGTCACCTTGTCATAGAACTCCAGTAGGTTTGTGGCACAGGATTTCCCATCCCTGAAACTGTGCTGATTGTCGTTGATGAGATCATTCCTTTCTAGGTGTTCCACCACTCTTCTCCTGATAATCTTCTGCATGACTTTGCATACTATACTTGTCAGTGACACTGGTCTGTAGTTTAGTGCTTCGTGTCTGTCTCCTTTTTTAAAAACTGAACTACATTTGCTGTCTTCCATACCTCAGGTAGTCACCCTGTTTCGATAGATGTGTTGAAGATTGTTGTTAGTGGTGCACACAGTGCCTCTGCTCCCTCTCTCAGGACCCATGGAGAGATGTTATCCAGCATCATCACCTTTGAGGTATCTAGCTCACTTAGCAGCCTCTTCACGTCTTCCTCGGTTATGGCCGGGGGGTGGCATGGACCTGCTTCGCATGGGTCAGTAGGCCTGTTGCAGTGTTCCTTCATTCTTATGTTCTTATTTTTTATGTATTGTCCAATACTGGTGGTGTACCCCACCTCTCCGTCTTGTGTTGAGCTCCTTACATGAGATTCTTGTGATCTCTCCTCCTCCCTTCCTCAGCCTGATTACCTGGTCCTTGACTGTTGTTTTCCTCCTGATGTGGCTGTACAACAGCTTCGGGTCAGATTTGGCTTTCTCTGCAATGTTGTTTTCGTAATGTCGTCGGGCCTCCCTTCTTACCTTTGCATATTCTTTTCTGGCTCTACGACTGCTCTCCTTATTCTCCTGTGTCCTTTGTCTTTTATATCTTCCATTCTCTAGTACACTTGGTTTTGGCGTGTCTACATCTTTGAGTGAACCAAGGGCTCATCCTGGCATTCTCTCTATTTCTGTTGCCATTGGGTACAAACATATCCTCAGCTTCCTTGCATATCATTTACTGATTTCCCTGACAGTGCTCTGTCCCACTGAACCTCGTGCAGGAAATACTTCATGCCTCTGTAGTCCCCCCTCTTGTAGTTTGGCTTCGTTTGTAATGCCTTTCCTGCTTACCTCTCCACTTGTAACTGTACTATGTATTCGAAGCTTAGAACCACGTGGTCACTGGCCCCAAGGGGTCTTTCATATGTGATGTCCTCAATATCTGTACTACTCATGGTGAATACCAGGTCAAGTCTTGCTGGTTCATCCTCTCCTTTCTGGTAGTGTCCCGTACGTGTTGGTACATGAGGTTTTCCATTAACTCTTACTCACTCACTGTCTCTCACTCACTCTTTTTCACCCACTTTCACACTTTTTCACTCTCTCTCACACCCACACACTACAACAGGTCTAGTGTGTAATGGACATGTGCCTAGGACAAACTAGTAAGTAACGTGTGTGTAGGAGCGCACTGGCGTGTACTACTCTTACTATGAAGTGAGGAGTTATAACGTGATATACTACAATGGTGTATTGACTTGATGCAGCTACTAGATGCGTCACATTCCTCAAACTGGTTTCTGGAAGATTTTCCTCCACGGCTGCAACCCGATCTGTGGTCACACTTGTTGACTTGAACCACAGCAAGAATCTTGGCAATTGATGGCGTGATAGTAGAAGCTTAAGTATACTTATATAAAAGTGGTGTATAGTGATGTGGTGTGGTTGATAGTCTGGTGTATATTGCTGTGGTGGTGGTGTGGTTGATAGTCTGGTGTATAGTGAGGTGGTGGTGGTGTGGTTGATAGTCTGGTGTATAGTGAGGTGGTGGTGGTGTGGTTGATAGTCTGGTGTATAGTGAGGTGGTGGTGGTGTGGTTGATAGTCTGGTGTATAGTGCTGTGGTGGTGGTGTGGTTGATAGTCTGGTGTATAGTGAGGTGGTGGTGGTGTGGTTGATAGTCTGGTGTATAGTGAGGTGGTGGTGTGGTTTATAGTCTGGTGTATAGTGAGGTGGTGGTGTGGTTTATAGTCTGGTGTATAGTGAGGTGGTGTGGTTTATAGTCTGGTGTATAGTGAGGTGGTGGTGTGGTTGATACTCTGGTGTATATTGCTGAGGTGGTGGTGTGGCCGATAGTCTGGTGTATATTGTTGTGGTGGTGATGTGGTTGATAGTCTGACGTATAGTGAGGGTGGTGGTGTGTGGTTGATAGTCTGGTGTATATTGCTGTGGTGATGTGGTTGATAGTCTGGTGTATATTGCTGTGGTGGTGGTGTGGTTGATAGTCTGGCGTATAGTGAGGTGGTGGTGGTGGTGTGGTTGATAGTCTGGTGTATAGTGGTGTGGTGGTGTGTTGATACTCTGGTGTATAGTGGTGTGGTTGATTCTCTGGTGTATAGTGCTGTGGTGGTGTGGTTGATACTTTGGTGTATAGTGCTGTGGTGGTGTGTTGATACTCTGGTGTATAGTGGTGTGGTTGATTCTCTGGTGTATAGTGCTGTGGTTGATATTCTGGTGTATATTGCTGTGGTGGTGGTGTGGTTTATAGTCTGGTGTATATTGCTGTGGTGGTGGTGTGGTTTATAGTCTGGTGTATATTGCTGTGGTGGTGATGTGGTTGATAGTCTGGCGTATATTGCTGTGGTGGTGGTGTGGTTTATAGTCTGGTGTATATTGCTGTGGTGGTGGTGTGGTTGATAGTCTGGTGTATAGTGAGGTGGTGGTGGGGGTGTGGTTGATAGTCTGGTGTATAGTGAGGTGGTGGTGTGGTTGATACTCTGATGTATAGTGAGGTGGTGGTGGTGTGGTTGATAGTCTGGCGTATAGTGTGGTGGTGTGGTTTATAGTCTGGTGTATATTGCTGTGGTGATGTGGTTGATAGTCTGGCGTATAGTGAGGTGGTGGTGGTGTGTTTTATAGTCTGGTGTATATTGCTGTGGTGATGTGGTTGATAGTCTGGCGTATAGTGAGGTGGTGGTGGTGCGGTTGATAGTCGGGTGTATAGTGCAATAGTGGTGTGGTTGATACTCTGATGTATAGTGAGGTGGTGGTGGTGTGGTTGATACTCTGGTGTATAGTGCTGTGGTTGATATTCTGGTGTATAGTGCTGTGGTAGTGCTGTGGTTGATACTCTGGTGTATAGTGCTGTGGTGGTATGTTGATACTTTGGTGTACTCCCAGAGTTGTTTGTACTGCAGCTCGGTATTCTCACACCAGAATCCCCGAGATCGGCGCCCACGGAAGACAACGGATATTACTAAATTCTTCCAGTGGGTTTTGCACAATAATAAAATATTCAATGAGGACAAAATTTCAGTTGTTCCGCTGTGGATGAATGAAGGAAATACTGAAACTGGACACACAACTCAAAAGGAACTCTATATACAAAACTTAAGAGGGTCACTAAATAGAACGAAAGGAACACGTAAATGATCTGGGAATAATTGTCAGCCGACCTTTCTGTTAAAGACCATAACAAGACGAAGATCACGACAGCCAGGAAGGTGACTGGGTGGGTATTGAGAACTTTCAAAACAGTGGAAATGATGCCGATGGTGACACTCTTCAAATCACTAGTGCTCCCTCTCCTAGAATATTGCTCAGTGCTGACGGCCCCGTTCATAGCAGGAAAAATATCGGAGCTGGAACAAATACAGAGATCGTTTACGGCTCACATCGAGCCAGTAAAGCACCTAAATTACTGGGAACGCCTTCAAGTCTTGAACATGTACTCATTGGAGGGGAGGAGAGAGAGAGATACTTGATAATATATACCTGGGAAGTACTCGAAGGCTTGGTCCCAAATCTGCACTCTGCCATAACAGCATACTGGAGTGAGAGATATGGGAGGAGTTGTAAAATAAACCCAGTGAGGAGCAGGGGTGCGGTGTGGACAATAAGGGAACACTGTATCAACATCCGGGGTCCCAGACTTTTCAACATCTTATCAGAAGATATCAGAAACACGGCTGGAATAAGTGTAGAAGCCTTCAAGAGGAAACTGGACACGTATCTTCACCAGGTGCCAGATTAACCCGGTTGTGATAGATATGTGGGGCAGCAACCACCAGACGAGCCTGGCCCATGGTCGGGCTCAGAGAGTAGAGAAACTCTCGAAACTCTTCAAAGGTACATTAAAGGTAAAGGTATATCAGAGGACAAACTCCAGTCTTGTTAGAACGAAAAGTTCCATGTGTGAGACTTGAGTGGTGTCAGTATATCTAGTATTCAAAGTTTGTAACATTATTGATGTTACCACCTGAAGGAAAATAATAAGCTTTATATTAAGAACGTTCAGAACGAGATGTCGAGGTAATGATGCTCGTCACTTGTTCTCTCTAGGATGAACTACTACTGTATACTAACAACTCCCTTTACGAGTGGAGAAACTGCTCACTTATAATAATAATAATAATAATAATAATAATAATAATAATAATATAATAATTGTACCTGTACAAGGTATACAGGCCTAGCTGACATCAGTGACGTACTACTATATAGAAAGCCACTTTTTATGCAGAGCAATTCGGGTAAATTAGGTTAATTTTATCCCGGTGATGCTACCCACACAAGTCGACTAACACTCGGGTAACTTTTACTGGACAGTAGGTGTCTAATGTTTGCACCCGGCTCACACACTGAAGTCCGGGGGGGATGGACCCCCGGACTTGTGTGTGAACTGAGTGCACTAGCGATCTGGCCTGTATACATTCGAACATCTGAACTACTGGCTGGGAAAACTTGAAGTCTCTTGAACTGTAACTACTGGAACATGGGAGTGAAAGCTGCAACATAACTTACACCTGGAAAATTCCTGGAGGGATTGGTCATGATTTTTTTTTTTTTTACCGAAATCGGTGAGTATTCGAGCAAGAGACTTGGCAGACAGTACAGAGTGCATCCAGTAAAAAGCAGGGATACAACGAGGACGCGGAGGTAATTCGATTAGTGTCAGAGGTTCCAGATTTTTCAACACCCTTCGTGCGTGAAGGCAATTACCGGCAAACCTCCGGTTGTCTTCAGGGGAAATTGGTAAGTTCCTCAAATTAGTTCCTGATCAGTCAAGTTGTGCGGTTTGTGTGTAGCCAGCAGCAACAACTTAATCGATCATACCACGAACCAGAAAGTTTGGTTTGGGACCGGCCTAGGGAGTGATGAACCCCCCCCCCCCCCGAAAGCGGTATAAAGGATTTCGAGAGGCTGCTCCTGGTCCTGCCTCTCAGTTGATCACTACCGAGTTATTCCTGACTTTGTGATCCATATCATACCTTTTCTTATGGCTGTGTATGGATCCTGTCTGCCACTTTGTTGTTCACGTCGTCCCACTTCCTGACGACTTTGAAGATGTGTTTCGTAATATCCCGGGCGCGCACACTTTTGTGCGTGTGTAGTTGTACCCTCGGTTTGTTTCCCTTCTCGTAAACAGTCTGTCTGCACTGTCAGTGTCAGTGTTTTCTACATTATCATATCTTCTCTGGTCCTTCTGTCCTCTCATTAGCTTAGTTTCAGCCTTTCCTCATAGTTCGTACTTCTTAGTTCCGGGACGTGTCTCCTTTCAAATATCAGCACTTTTTCCAATTTCTTGGCACGATTGGGGTACATACTGGTACTACACACTGCCGTACGGTCCTGCCATATGTCGTACACAGTCCTGAATTACTGTCCAAGTTTTTTTTTTGAAAGCTAATGTTCCATTTACCGGAAGACCATCTACTACTGATATTTATTTGATGTGCTCAGAGATGTGTGTACATTGGTCGAGATGCAGCTCTTAGCATTACCTCAGACATCCTTAATTAGCATCATTGCTTTCTGACCTTGAGCCTTATCATACCTACTCTTAAAGCTGTGTATTGAGTTTGCTTTCAGTTCATCTCAGTCATTCAACTTTTCTACTACCTTCGGATTAAATAGCTACTACTGGACAGCTCTATTGATCCATGACTCGCGAAATCGTAATGACACGATTGCAAACAAGCCATACCACGGGCGGGGCTTGAACCCGTGGGTTCAAGCCCCGCCTGTGGTATGGTTTCTATGATCCATGTATCTTCAGCCTATATCTAAAGTACAGGGAAAGAGGACTCTCCTCACAGCCCTCAGCCATAATACTAATTCAGAGTCGACGGAATCATTTGTAAGTACAGAAAATTAAATATTCTTTAATGCAAACTCCAGTGATCACAGTCGACAGAACATCCAAATGTGTTCTCACTGTTCGTGGAACGTTTGTAAACATGGACTAACTGGTATAAGAAATGAAAAAAGTCATTTCGATCATCCAAAGGTGTATGTTAATCTAATAGTTGCAAATACTTCCATCCAGAAATGTGTCTTAGTTCAATAAGAAACAATGTTATGATACAACGTGTCCTGCATTCCACAGGTAAGGAACAAGGCAGATAAGTATTCATGAACGGCTAGCTGCATGACGCAGTTAGTCATCACTGATTTTTCAGTGCCAGGAAGCGAGAAAGAGTAGCGAAAAATAAGAATGTGCCACCACCTTGGAGCCATGCTGGACTGGAAAAAAACCACATATATTAAGACATAACAAAAATAGGCTGCCAGCGCTAACTAATAATACATCATTTGTATATAAACTTAGTGCCTTAAAGCAAATAACAAAAGACCATTGATTATCGGAATCAAATGCATTGTTTGTGGCTTTCAAAGACCCACGGAACATAATGGTGTTAAAAACAACTAATTCAGACAACTGTCTAATTGAGGTTCAAACCTGCATACACACTGGTGTTCAGCAGCAATATACACCAGGTGTCACCACCATGTGTTCAGTCAATTGTTTCAACTGAAACATTAACTGGGATAAAAAAAAATGACGTCAGTGAAATATGCTGAGAAGAAAATGACGGACGTTGCTTTGAGCCAGAGTATCTGAAGTGTGACCTTAATGATGTATGCTACACACAGCATTAATGATACTAGATGTATGCTACACACAACATTAGTGATGCTAGATGTATGCTACACACAGCATTAATGATACTAGATGTATGCTACACACAGCATTAATGATACTAGATGTATGCTACACACAACATTAGTGATACTAGATGTATGCTACACACAGCATTAATGATACTAGATGTATGCTACACACAGCATTAAGAAAATAAGATGAGAGAGACCGACCGACCTGGTACAGGTAACGTCTTAAAAAACTTCACAACGCTGCAGACTTTGGGAAGAACGTAAAGCGAGACAAATAACAAACATTGACCTTAAACCAAGTGCATTATACAAGGTCCAGGGGAGAGACAGAGGGGCAACAAAAATCCATAAATTAAATTGTAAAAAATCCTAGATACTTTTCCTCGCATGGAAAATTGAAACAAGTCTCGGATTCTTACTTAGGTTTGAACCTACATTGGCGACGAAGACATGAGTGAAATACCGAACTTATAATGAGTGTTCAGTGAGCCATTAATCAGTCAAGATTGACAATCCAGATGAGTTTTCATGGATGACTCAAAGCCCTAATTACATCTCTCATTTCTGATTTAACCCAAACTTACTTGACTTCGAGAAAGCCATCGATTACATGGCGTTTACTTAGCCCGAGACTAACTCTTGCAACTCCATATTCATGAACTGCAAGAAACACTATCTTGTGCCTTGAATATTCTTTTGAGGAGCATCCTGAAAACAGGAATATCATTCTGTATAAACATGTAATATAGCCCCACGTTACGAAGGTGGCAATACAGCAATCCCCAAAAAACTAAGCTGATATCGGTGACGTCCCACATCAAAATCTTTGAGGGTCTTAAGAACCAAGATTGCTTAGAATAATAATAATAATATCTTTATTTCTACAAGTACATGTACAAGGTATACAGGTCTAGCTGACATCAATGACATACTACTATATAGAAAGTCCCTTGTTATGCTGAGCATTTCGTGCAAATTAGGTCAGTTTTGTCCCAGGATGCGACCCACACCAGTCCACTAACACCCAGGTACCCATTTGTTTACTGATGGATGAGCATGCAGAGCAGGTCTCTCATGGAAACACGTCCCTAATGTTTTCCAGCCTTACCGGGGATTCGAACTCCGGACCTCAGTGTGTGAGCTGAGTGCGCTGGCAGTCGAGCTGCTGGACACACGGAATCTCAAATATTGCGACACCCAGGGCAACAGGGGTGTACAGCAGGCCTTACCTTTATACCTTTGAAGAGTTTCGAGAGTTAATCCACTTGTCTGGTGCTTGCCTGGTCAACCAGGCTGTTGCTGCTGAAGGCCCGCTGCCCCACATATCCATCACAGCCTGGTTGATCTGACACCTGGTGAAGATATTTGCCCAGTTTCCTCTTGAAGGCTTCTACACTTGTTCCAGCAGTGTTTCTGATATCTTCTGGTAAGATGTTAAATAGTCTGGGACCCCGGATGTTGATACATTGTTCCCTTATTGTCCCCACCGCACCCCTGCTCCTCACTGGGTTTATTTTACACTTCCTCCCATATATCTCACTCCAGTATGTTGTTATGGCAGTGTGCAGATTTGGGACCAAGCCCTTGAGTATTTTCCAGGTATATATTATCATGTATCTCCTCCGCTACTAAGGCTCCTGCCTCTCTCAATTGCTTGACCATTACGACATGGTCTTGGATGCAGTTCAAGATAATTAGAATGTTGATGCAGTGTACACACTTTTCAAAAGCCTTTGACAACATTGTGTAATAGTAAACAGGGTGAAATTAGAGGCTGACATAGTGGAAAGCTTTGTTCCTCAAGGCATGGTACTTGCCTTGTTTTTTCTCTTATAACCGGCATACACACATAAATCATAGCACCATATCATTTACTGCTCTTAGAATCTGTGTGAAAATGACATCCATTGAGGACACAGGAAACCTCCAAGTTGTTATAAATAGATATTCCAGAAAGCCTTGTCCCAAATCTGCACACTGCCACAACAGACTGGAGCGAGAGATATGGGAGGAAGTACATGAAAATCCTAGTGAAAAGCAGGGATGGTGTGAGCACAGTAAGGGAACACTATCATTAGTGGTCCCAGACTATTCAACAACTTACCAGAAGATATCGGAAACACTGCTGGAACAAGTGTGAAAATCTTGAAGAAACTTGTCTAGTTTCTTCTTTATCAGGTGCCAGATTAACCAGGCAATGATGGATATGTGGGGCTCTGGGCCACCAACAGTAACCTCCTGGTTGACCAAGCAAGCACCAGACGAGCTTGACCCATGGCCGGGCTCCAGGACCAGAAAAACTCTATGAACTCGTCAAAGATGAAGATATGTTGTACAGTAAGGACAAGTTTCCTTTACTCCGTGATGGAAATATTGAAGAATTAAAGACCGGAACCGAGTATAAAAGAAACCGTAATGACTCAAGAGTGTATGACTAAAAGTGAGATTTAGTATCAGTTGGATCTCATCTTCACGGATCACAAGCATCACTATCAAAACCGCAAGCAAAATAATAGGCTGGATAACTAGAACCTTTAAAACAAGAGATGCCAGACCAGTGATGATCCTCAAGTCACGTCTCTCTAGATTGGAATTCTGCTGTATTCTTAACAGTCTTTCAAGACAGGCGAAATTACAGACCTGAAGAATGTGTAAAGTAAAAGGACACAAGTGCAACTAATGTGACATTTTATTGTGGCAACGTTTCGCTCTCCAGGAGTTTTATCAAGCCGTTAGCTTGATAAAGCTCCTGGAGAGCGAAACGTTGCCACAATAAAATGTCACATTAGTTGCACTTGTGTCCTTTTACTTTACATATTGTCGGTAATTCTTCCAACATTAATACAATCTGAGGAATGTGCAGAGAACCTTCACTGTGTGTATAAATTCAGTCAGGCACCTAATTTAATGGGAATGTTTAAAGTCCTTCGATCTGTAAACCTTGGAACGTAGGCGAGAAAGATGCATTGAAATCCACATCTGGAAAAATCCAGAGAAATTGGCCCTAAATCTGCGCGCACAAATCATTCCCTATGGAAGCAAGGAGTTAAGTAGGCGCAGCAGAATACCTCCAGTGAAAAGTCGGGGTGCAGTGAGTACACTAAGGGGAAAACTCAACAAGTGTGAAGGAACCAAGACTTTTCTGTACCCTCCCTTTATAAGTTCATATAAAAGATGGATTACCAATAGATCTTTTAGATAATTTAATTACTTACAAGCCAGTGCCTGAACAGCCCGGCTGTGGTGCATACTTTGGATTTCGTTCAGCTAACACCAACAGCCTGGTTGATCAGGTCATCCGCCCTTGGAACACACCCCAGGTTTATAGAGGGTATGGCAGGGCACAAAAACTAGTAGGGAGTGAATCTGTCAAGCGGCAAGTTGAGAGGTTGTGCCAGGAACAAGGACTCGACCCCCTGCAACCACATAGAGATAAGTATATAGGTGAGTACACAGGTACACTCCCCCCCCCCTACCTGTTTAATGTGTGGGCAGCGAGCGTGCACCTGCTCATGCATATGTATCCCACTTCTTAATGTGTGGCACGCAGGAATAGAGAGCCCAGGCACCGAGTATACATACCACCCCAGCCTCTTGAAGTATACGAAATACTACGCTGCAAGTATTGCTTAAGTTGGGTACTAGAATATTACCACCCTGGTGGTGGTGTTGGCGTGTAGTTGTCTGCTAGGTAAACAAACGTCTCCCTGCAGTCAGTTGGTTACACTAGCTACCCATCATGGGAAAGCACCTCAACAATAAATTTGACACATGTGAAACACTTGGGTATCTTTTTTGTGAAAACGTTTCGCCACACAGTAGCTTCATCAGTCCAATACAAAGAAGAATGTTGAAGATCAGAAGGAGCTTGAGTTAATCAGTCCCCCAGCCTGGAGTCAATGTAATCAGTCCATTAGTCTTGATAAGAATCTGCCATGACTCTCGAAACTCATGAAAGGTAAAGGTAAGAATACAGCATATGCGCGACAAATGGGTTTATATACTGCAAACAAGTGAGGTGAAGCAGTAGTAGGCGGCGTCACCTTGGATAAATCCACAGGTGGAAGAAAGTCATGCCTGTAGGTTAGACAAGCGTGGAATTTCACTGTATCAAGATTCCAAGATGTTGCCGTGTGTAACAGGAATGTAGATATAGTTCATAGAACCGATAAGTTGATAAATTACATATGTGCAACACTTGGCACACGGTGTTAGATACCTCCAATGAAAAGCAGATTAACGATGGGTACACTGAAATAGTTGGGAGACCACGACTCGACACCATCCTACATAAGGGGGGTTACCAACAACAAACCTCTTTCCCTATCTGTCTTCAAGAGGTAACTCTACAATTCTTCAAAATTGTTCCTGATCAGCCGGGTTGTGATGCATACGTTGGACAGCGGGTAGTGGGCACTAATACTTATCAATCAGGCCAGGAGGCCTGGTCTGGGCCGCGGGAGCCATGACCTCTAGAATCAACTTCAGGTTAACTTGAGGTAAACCTCCACAACAAGTGTGAAGTTGTGATGCCAGGAGTGTGGGGACGACCATTTAATGACCAACCACCCCGTCCTCTTGTTAGCATGCTGCTGCTGCTTATAATTACGTTGTTCATGCTGTTAAATATCAGTTGAAAGCTCGTCTGTTTTCTAGAGCTTAAGGGACTGAACTCCTGTAAAATACCTCTACTTTTCTTCCACTGGATTTCCTATTTTGTCGCCTCTGTATTCAACTGATGAAACCTGCCAATTAGGCGTAACTCTTCCTCAATAAAGATAAACTGACTCACGAAATCGCAATGACACGATTGCAAACAAACCATACCACGGGCGGGGTTAGAACCCGCGATCAGAGAGGGTCTAGAGTTTTGAGAGACTGATCGCGAGTTCTAACCCCGCCCGTAGTTTGGTTTGTAATAAACTGTTTTGTTCGTGTACAGATGGCGCAATAAGTATCTTATAATAATTCTGTTTGAGTTTTATAAAGTTATGCCATTATAAAGCTTTCTTAGTCTTAAACCCACCAAACAAAGATGTGGCGGAAGCAAGAAGTATACACTGCTTCAAGAGTAGGTATGATCGGACCCTGGTGACAAGAAATCGTTATAACTGCTCGGACGAAGGACTGGGCAGGGAATTATGACTTAACCCCTGCACACACAACTAGGCTGGACAGGGAATTATGACTTAACCCCTGCACACACAACTAGGCTGGGCAGGGAATTATGACTTAACCCCTGCACACACAACTAGGCTGGACAGGGAATTATGACTTAACCCCTGCACACACAACTAGGCTGGGCAGGGAAGTATGACTTAACCCCTGCACACACAACTAGGCTGGGCAGGGAATTATGACTTAAACCCCTGCACACACAACTAGGCTGGGCAGGGAATTATGACTTAACCCTGCACACACAACTAGGCTGGGCAGGGAATTATGACTTAACCCCTGCACACACAACTAGGCTGGGCAGGGAATTATGACTTAACCCCTGCACACACAACTAGGCTGGGCAGGAATTATGACTTAACCCCTGCACACACAACTAGGCTGGGCAGGGAATTATGACTTAACCCCTGCACACACAACTAGGCTGGGCAGGGAATTATGACTTAACCCCTGCACACACAACTAGGCTGGGCAGGGAATTATGACTTAACCCCTGCACACACAACTAGGCTGGGCAGGGAATCATGACTTAACCCCTGCACACACAACTAGGCTGGGCAGGGAATCATGACTTAACCCCTGCACACACAACTAGGCTGGGCAGGGAATTATGACTTAACCCCTGCACACACAACTAGGCTGGGCAGGGAATTATGACTTAACCCCTGCACACACAACTAGGCTGGGCAGGGAATTATGACTTAACCCCTGCACACACAACTAGGCTGGGCAGGGAATTATGACTTAACCCCTGCACACACAACTAGGCTGGGCAGGGAATTATGACTTAACCCCTGCACACACAACTAGGCTGGGCAGGGAATCATGACTTAACCCTGCACACACAACTAGGCTGGGCAGGGAATTATGACTTAACCCCTGCACACACAACTAGGCTGGGCAGGGAATTATGACTTAACCCCTGCACACACAACTAGGCTGAGCAGGGAATTATGACTTAACCCCTGCACACACAACTAGCTGGGCAGGGAATTATGACTTAACCCCTGCACACACAACTAGGCTGGGCAGGGAATTATGACTTAACCCCTGCACACACAACTAGGCTGAGCAGGGAATTATGACTTAACCCCTGCACACACAACTAGGCTGGGCAGGGAATTATGACTTAACCCCTGCACACACAACTAGGCTGGGCAGGGAATTATGACTTAACCCCTGCACACACAACTAGGCTGGGCAGGGAATTATGACTTAACCCCTGCACACACAACTAGGCGAGTACAACAAGGTAAGTACAAGCAGTCAAATTCCAATTTACATAGAAAATAAGTCATGCATGAATATTGAGGTAATCAATGTGGACCTTTTTTGTCTAATGTCACCACCTCTACAAAGGGTCTCCCTTAAGTTCTCTTCCATTAAAAAAAAATATTTTAATACTGTGATATTGGATATGAAAGGTAAATCTCTAAAAAGGCAACAATAAATAAATAAATGAATAACTTGGTATTCTCGAGCGCCGGTTCTTTCCAGAACACAAGTGCTCGCACATCAAGCCAAAATTACAACAATAATAATTATAATTAATACTCAAGTACTGAAATTATAACAAGAGTGAGTATTATCAGGATCTTAACCTTAACATTGAATTAAGTCTAAGAGACTCAACACCGTTAAATAATCTCTTCACGTCTTCCGCCACTGTCTTCAGTAGCCACCTCTGTACCTTTCTTACCTTTAAGTTTCGAGAGTCTTGTTATTCTCGGAGCCCGGCCGTGGGCCAGACTCGTCTGGTGCTAGCCTGCTCGATCAGGTTGTT
>NC_069454.1:3856011-3881011 GCF_026875155.1 Cherax quadricarinatus | reverse complement strand
GTTGCACTTGTCCTTTAACATCACCTAACAAGTAGTATGGTGATGGCTGACAACAGTATGCACACACACATTGTGGAAACGTTTTGACACAAGTGGCTTCTTCAGGTTAGGAATAAAAAAGTCACTCTTGGCTAAAAGTTTCTTTCAGTGTCTGGAAGTGTCGACAAGTGTGTTGTCCACTTGTTTGTGAGGAAACTTGTCTTCCTCTTGGCTCCTCGTCTGGCTGCTTGCTTGGTAGACTTCTCGTGAGTCATCTGGCGCTTTAAACTCTCGTGTTTAATGTTCTGCTGCATATTGTGGCTGTACATCCGTACATCCAGTGCTGACGATGTTACGTGAGAGGAATCAGTGCTCTGCCCTGGTGTACACCAGTGAGAAAGGCACTGGTGCTCTGCCCTGGTGTACACCAGTGAGAAAGGCACTGGTGCTCTGCCCTGGTGTACACCAGTGAGAAAGGCACTGGTGCTCTGCCCTGGTGTACACCAGTGAGAAAGGCACTGGTGCTCTGCCCTGGTGTACACCAGTGAGAAAGGCACCGGTGCTCTGTCCTGGTGTACACCAGTGAGAAAGGCACTGGTGCTCTGTCCTGGTGTACACCAGTAAGAAAGGCACCGGTGCTCTGTCCTGGTGTAAACCAGTAAGAAAGGCACCGGTGCTCTGTCCTGGTGTACACTAGTAAGAAAGGCACCGGTGCTCTGTCCTGGTGTACACCAGTGAGAAAGGCACCGGTGCTCTGTCCTGGTGTACACCAGTGAGAAAGGCACCGGTGCTCTGTCCTGGTGTACACCAGTGAGAAAGGCACCGGTGCTCTGTCCTGGTGTACAGTGAGAAAGGCACCGGTGCTCTGTCCTGGTGTACACCAGTAAGAAAGGCACCGATGCTCTGTCCTGGTGTACACTAGTAAGAAAGGCACCGGTGCTCTGTCCTGGTGTACACCAGTAAGAAAGGCACCGGTGCTCTGTCCTGGTGTACACCAGTAAGAAAGGCACTGATGCTCTGTCCTGGTGTACACCAGTAAGAAAGGCACTGATGCTCTGTCCTGGTGTACACTAGTAAGAAAGGCACCGTGCTCTGTCCTGGTGTACACCAGTAAGAAAGGCACCGGTGCTCTGTCCTGGTGTACACCAGTAAGAAAGGCACCGGTGCTCTGTCCTGGTGTACACCAGTAAGAAAGGCACCGGTGCTCTACCCTGGTGTACACCAGTAAGAAAGGCACCGGTGCTCTGTCCTGGTGTACACCAGTAAGAAAGGCACCGTTGCTCTGTCCTGATGTGCACCAGTAAGAAAGGCACCGGTGCTCTACCCTGGTGTACACCAGTGAGAAAAGCACCGGTGCTCTGTCCTGGTGTGCACCGGTGAGAAAGGCACCGGTGCTCTGTCCTGGCGTGCACCGGTGAGAAAGGCACCGGTGCTCTGTCCTGGCGTGCACCGGTGAGAAAGGCACCGGTGCTCTGTCCTGGCGTGCACCGGTGAGAAAGGCTCCGGTGCTCTGTCCTGGCGTGCACCGGTGAGAAAGGCACCGGTGCTCTGTCCTGGCTTTGCACCGGTGAGAAAGGCACGGTGCTCTGTCTGGCGTGCACCGGTGAGAAAGGCACCGGTGCTCTGTCCTGGCGTGCACCGGTGAAAAGGCACCGGTGCTCTGTCCTGGCGTGCACCGGTGAGAAAGGCACCGGTGCTCTGTCCTGGCGTGCACCGGTGAGAAAGGCACCGGTGCTCTGTCCTGGCGTGCACCGGTGAGAAAGGCACCGGTGCTCTGTCCTGGCGTGCAACCGGTGAGAAAGGCACCGGTGCTCTGTCCTGGCGTGCACCGGTGAGAAAGGCACCGGTGCTCTGTCCTGGCGTGCACCGGTGCTCTGTCCTGGCGTGCACCAGTGAGAAAGGCACCGGTGCTCTGCCTTGGTGCCTTTCATCGGTGTTCTTGTAACTGGCATAAATAGTAATAAAAACAGTGTTGAAGGATGGTGCTCAGAGAAAAAGTTAAAAAGGGCGTCAAGATAAAACAAAAATCTAGGGTGGTAAGAGTAATGGGAAGGTTTTGGTCGGGAATTACAGGTAAAGTCTCTGGTGATGAGTGGTGAAGCAGAGATCAGAAAGGCGTTTATTGGGGTCAACCTCCCCGTGGCCCGCTCCCAGACCAGGTCGTCTAGTGGATCAACGCCTGATCAGTCAAGCTGTTTCTGTTAGCAGCACGACGTCCGACATACCAAATAGCCCGGCTAGTCAGGAGCTGATCTGAGGAATTTGTCAAACTTCCTCTTGAAGACAGCCAGATGTTTGTTGGTAATTGTATGAAAGGAGAGCGTTGAGAAGTCTGGGACCTCTGACACTGGAGTTCTCTTGTTATATTCGTTGCGCCTCTGTTTTTTTTTCATTATTTTTATTACTGTCATGTGTCGTTTTCATACGGAGGGATTTCAGTGCTCAGGTCTGGGACCATTGTCTCAAAATTTTCTAGTCGACTTGGTGTTCTCAATAGTTTAGATGTTTCATTGAAGAGAAGTGTAGTATACGACAGTATTCCAGCCTAGAGAGAACAAGTGATTTTACGAGTATCATCATTGGCTCAGCACTCTGGTCTTGAAAGTTCTGTTTATCCAGCTTATCATTTTCCTTGTGGTAGCGATAGCAACATTGTTGTTATCTTTGAATGTGAGATAATTTAACATTACTTCCAAATCTCGCACGTGGCTCTTCCACTTTAAGTTTATTCTGTACTGTTTGCTCCGTTTTTCCATCTGCTAGAAAAATGACAGGATGGATAATGAGAACCTTCAAAACTAGGGATGCCAAGCCCATGGATGACACTCTTCAGGTCGCTTGTTCTATCTAGGCTGGAATATTGCACACTAACAGCACCTTTCAAGGCAGGTAAAACTGCTGACCTAGAAAATGTACAGAGAACTTTCATGGCACACATAACTGCGATAAAACGCCTAAATTACTGGGAACGTTTGAAATTCCTCGACTTGTACTTCCTGGAACATAGGCGGGAGAGATACATAATTATATACACTTGGAAAATCCAAGAGGGACTAGTGCCAAATATGCACACGAAAATCACTCCCTATGAAAGCAAGAGACTCGGCAGGCGATGCAGCATTCTCCCAGTGAAAAGCAGGGGTGTCACTAGCATGACAAGAGACAATACAACAAGTGTTAGGGGCCCCAAGACTGTTCAACTGCCTCCCAGCATGTTATGTTAGGTAAGACACATATGCAACAGTTAGGTATCTTTATTTCGAAACGTTTCGCCTACACAGTAGGCTTCTTCAGTCGAGTACAGAAAAGTTGATAGAAGCAGAAGATACTTGAAGACGATGTAATCAGTCCATCACCCTTAAAGTTTTGAGGTGGTCAGTCCCTCATGGTCAGTCCCTTAATGTTCATTCTGCCTCCCAGCATACATAAGGGGGATTACCAATGGACCTCTGGCTGTCTTCAAGAAGGCTTTGGACAGGCACTTAGTACCTGATCAGCCAGGCTGTGGTTCTTACGTCGGTTTACGTGCGGCCAGCAGTAACAGCCTAGTTGATCAGGCTCTGATCCACCATGAGGCCTGGTGACAGACCGGGCCGAGGGGGGCGTTGACCCCCGAAACCCCCTCTAGGTACACTCCAAGTATAGTAGAGCAAGTGAAACTTGTCCTCGGTGAACATTATAATGTCTGAGGCCCATTGGAAGACTTAATTTGTATCCTCGTGAAGGTTCACTCCGTCTTCGACGAACGTCATTCTGTAGATGAATGGTTCAGAGAACCGACATGTTGATAAATTAGACACATGTGCAACTCTTGGGTATCTTTATTGAGGAAACGTTTCGCCACACAGTGGCTCCATCAGTCCATACATAGGAGAAACTTGAAGAACAGGAGGAGAATGAGGTAATCAGTCCCTCAACCTTGAGTCGATGTGTTCAGTCCATCAATCTTGAGTGGAATACCTGTCTATTCTACTGTCTATTCTACCGGTATTCTACTCAAGATTGATGGACTGAACACATCGACTCAAGGTTGAGGGACTGATTACCTCATTCTCCTCCTGTTCTTCAAGTTTCTCCTATGTATGGCCTGATGGAGCCACTGTGTGGCGAAACGTTTCCTCAATAAAGAACGTCATTCTGTAGATTCTGGTGTCACAACCAAATGATTTTATGATGTTATAGTTTATCTGCTTGTCAGTGTCGGATACAAGAATAAGAAACATAAATGGGACGGACATTGTGCCTTGAAGATAGCGTTCCACTGTGGCAGCCTCCCACGTTTGTTTACTACTGTTGGTACTGTTCGTTACGCTTTAAATATCCATCTGCACACTTGCACACATTTTGTGCTGTCACAACATAGTCGCACTTGTCGAAGGCTTTTGCAGAATCACTGTTCAATACGTCCGTATTTAAGTTGTGTTTCAGTGCATGAAAGACCGTGTGGTAATGGTGTAGCAGTTGTGACAGGCAGCAACTCTCTCTTTTAAACCCATGCTCTTCTTGGTTATTTTAATTATTGGTATTGTGTGAAGTTAACGCTATTGGTCTATAGTTATTCGTGATTTCTTTTCCGTCACCTTTGTGAAGTGCGGCAATATCATTGGTTTTTGGAAATAAATGGTATAAAATACCGACACAATGGAAATATAAACACATATGCAGTATAATGTGATCCTTTATTGACTACGTTTCGCCCACACAGTGGGCTTTTTCAAGTCACTTGAAAAAGCCCACTGTGTGGGCGAAACGTAGTCAATAAAGGATCACATTATACTGCATATGTGCTTATATTTCCATCATTGGTTTTTAATGACCCCCGAAACCCTCTCCAGGTATACTCCAGGTATGGGATGCACTTGTGCCCAGGCTCCTTCTCCACAAAATACAGTAGACCTGAGGTAGAGCTTTCTTGCCATTTTTGATGAATATGAAGTGGTTTGATGTGGACAAATGTGGACTTGGCTTGCGCGCTGAAGCACTGAGAGAGACCGACCGAAACCGAGACCATCTGATAGTATTGTTTTGGTCACAGTAATAAGCCTTCTTGGTAGTGAACATTAAAATGGTATAAAATACCGACAGATTGTTAGGTAAGACACATGCAACAGTTAGGTATCTTTATTATGAAACGTTTCGCCTACACAGTAGGCTTCTTCAGTCAAGTACAGAAAAGTTGATAGAAGCAGAAGATACTTGAAGACGATGTAATCAGTCCATCACCCTTAAAGTTTTAAGGTGGTCAGTCCCTCAGTCTGGAGAAGAGCATTGTTCCATAGTATGAAACAATATGGAGATGAAGTGACAGGATGGAGCCTTATATAGCGCCAACAGGTGAGACGTAGGTCACTAGAAGAGGTAAGAACTCAGATGTTGGGAGGTCAGGTCCCTCTCAAATCCAGCCGTTCTCACTAGTGGAGGTTGTCGAAGTTGATTGCAGGTCTGTACCAAGATACCCTTGTGTTGCAGTGTCTGACAGATTGAACATTAAAATGGTATAAAATACCATGGACTGATGGACTGATTACATCGTCTTCAAGTATCTTCTGCTTCTATCAACTTTTCTGTACTCGACTGAAGAAGCCTACTGTGTAGGCGAAACGTTTCGAAATAAAGATACCTAACTGTTGCATATGTGTCTTACCTAACTTCTTGGTAGTGTTGTGATTGTGCTGAGTTGGTAACGGATACTCTCTCATCACTTTATTTAATTTTGTTCATATTTAATAATGCCTCGATTACAAGCTACTTTGATTAATTTGTGTTGAGTGTAAGTGATCAAGCTATTATGATTGGGCCAGCCCACAGCAACAGCCTGGTTGATCAGGCACACCCAAAAAAAGTCTGGCCCATGGCAAGGCTGCGGGAGTAGGGAAGCTGTCGCAACAGGTCACAGGCATATCACAGGTAAGATGTTTGATGATATACACCTGAAAATACAGCAGACAGGTAGTTACATCTACAGACTGAGAACTGTTTACATGGACTATGGAAAATATCACTTACAACACCAGGGCTACACAAAGTACACTTTTTGACTTCCGAGAGCCTTTCTACTCCCGGAGCCATGGTGCTAGACTGGTCAACCAGACTGTTGTTGCTGGAGGTCCGCTGCCTCATATTCATCACAGACTGGTTGATTTGGCACCAGGAGGCGTGGTCTGAGACAACAGGTACTGGACAAGACGACGACATGAACATCAAAATGGTATAAAATACCGACTGGTTGGTAGGTAAGACACAAAGGCAACAGTTAGGCAACTTTATTCCGAAACGTTTCGCCTACACAGTAGGCTTCTTCAGTCGAATACAGAAAGTAGGCAGGAACAGTAGAGATGTGAAGACGATGTAATCAGTCCATCACCCTTGAAGTCGTAGAATTTGAGGTTGTCAGTCCCTCAGCCTGGAGAACTGAACTTCTCCAGGCTGAGGGACTGACAACCTCAAATTCTACGACTTCAAGGGTGATGGACTGATTACATCGTCTTCACATCTCTACTGTTCCTGCCTACTTTCTGTATTCGACTGAAGAAGCCTACTGTGTAGGCGAAACGTTTCGGAATAAAGTTGCCTAACTGTTGCCTTTGTGTCTTACCTACCAAGACGACGACAATTGACATACTAGGTAACCTGTTCGTATACAAGAACAGATAATTGACCTGAATCTATTGACCTGTATTAATTTTAAATAGGGATAGAACGATGCCGAAGTAAGTTTATTCGGGTATAGGTACATATAAATACATAGCAGCATATGTGTAGATTACCCAGGATACTTGGGCACATCAATGGTATTAAAGCCGCCATATTGATGAAACTACCCTAAAGGTAAATTCCTCAATACTCAGTGAATTAATAATAGACGAACGAAAAGGCACAATATCACGACTGGAATAATGCGTAAATAACCCGCACGAGTGTAACCAGTGATATTATTTATTACTACATGATGCAACTTATACATACCATAGCTGAGCTCAGTGACATACTATATAGAAAGCCGATGGAAATAAATGGTATAAAATACCGACACAATGGAAATATAAACACAAATGCAGTATAATGTGATCCTTTATTGACAACGTTGTCAATAAAGGATCACATTATACTGCATTTGTGTTTATATTTCCATATAGGAAGCCCCTGGTTATGCACAGCATTTCAGGCAAATTAAGTTAATTTTGTTCTGCCAGGGTACGACCCACACCAGTCGACAAACACCCAGGTGTATATTTAGTGCTAGGTGAACAGTGACAGTATGTATGAAGGAAACACGTCCATTGTTTCCACCAGTACCAGGGATCGAACCACCACCACTCAATGTGTGAGCTTGAGTGCGCTACCAGTCAAGTTATGGCACACATGTATCGGTCCAAGTCGGACCGATACGTCGTCACAAGTTTCGGATTATTTGTGTAATAAGAGACACCTAACTCTCTTCAAAAGATAACTTGAGTGCCTCAGGTTCGTCCCTGCTCAGGCGGGGTTAGGTGCATACGTTGGAGTGCATGTGGCTAGCACCAACAGTCTGACTAACGATCGCGGGTTCTGTCCCCGGCCTTGGTATGGTTTGTTACCAACAGGCATAGTCTGGTGACTCCAGGTATCGTCTTCAAATACTATGTTCGTATTTCTTATTTCCGTGCATTAACTGACACTGTTGAAAATGGAACTTGGTAAGGTTCTGCTAACTCAAATCTAACATCTCTCTTATCTAGGTTACATGCCTGTTGCAAGCACTAACAGTCTGACTAACCAGGTTCTCAGTTTGCCGGGGGTGATGTGAAGTGTGGGACGCGGGGGATGATACACAGTCAAGATTAAGGCACATGTGTAACAGTTGGGTATGTTTATAGATGCAACATTTCGCCTACACAGTAGCCTCGTACAGTTAAATACAAAAGGAGCCTGAAGAAGCCTACTGTGCAGGCGAAGCGTTTCATCAATAAAGATAACCAACTGTTGCACATGTGCATTAATCTTCAATTTGTCGGTATATTTTACACCATTTTGAACATTTGTTAGTGTCGCTAGTGTGTGTATGAGCACACTTCACTATACTTGAATATCAAAGTTAAGACACATGTGCAACATCTGGATATCTTTATTGTAGACGTTTCGCCATCCAGTGGCTTTATCAATACAGATTCTAGGACATAATAGGAAGACAGTAGAACTATATACAAAAGATGAGGTAATCAGTCCCTCGGCCTTGGAGTTAGTGTTCACAGCATCGTGGTGGAGGAGAATCTGGAGCAAAGGCAAGAAGGCTGGCGGTTATATAGGCGTCAGTGGAAGGGACGGGCAGCAGACGAGGGCAGTCACTGGTAGGCGGGATTCCCCAGTGGAAGTAGGTCCTTCCCAAAGAGATGGGTTAGTTGCAGCAGCCCTGAAGAAGGTCTTGTAGATGTCCTCTGAACCAAGATTCCATGATGTTGCAGTGTCTGACAAGTTGTGCAAGAAAGGTGTCTTAACTTTCATATTGTCGGTATTTTATACCTTTTTTGCACTACTTGAATATCATAATGATATACAATAGTTGGTAAGTAAGACGCATGTAGTTCCTCAGCTGAGGGACTGACCACCTCAAAACTAAGTCTTCAAGGGTGATGGACTGGTTACATAGTCTTTACATCTCTTCTGTTTGTGCTGCCTCCTTTGTACTAGACTGAAAAAGTTTGCTGTGTAGGCGAAACGTTTCGGAATAAAGATACCTAAGTGTGGAAATATAAACACACATGCAGTATAATGTGATCCTTTATTGACAACGTTTCACCCACACAGTGGGCTTTTTCAAGTCACACACAGATCTGTGTGTGACTTGAAAAAGCCCACTGTGTGGGTGAAACGTTGTCAATAAAGGATCACATTATACTGCATGTGTTTATATTTCCACTGTGTCGGTATTTGATACCATTTATTTCCATACCTAAGTGTTGTACGTATCTTGCTTATCAAGCAACCTCTGAGTATCTTTGGTAAGACATACAACAGTTAGTTATCTTTATTTCGAAACTTTTCGCCTACACAGTAGGCTTCTTCAGTCGAGTACAGAAAAGTTGATAGAAGCAGAAGAGACTTGAAGACGATGTAATCAGTCCATCACCCTTTGAAGTTTTGAGGTGGTCAGTCTCTCATGTGTCTTACCTAACAACCTGTCGGTATTTTATACCATTTTAATGTTCACTCTGAGTATCTTTATTGTAGACGTTTCGGTATGACTTAATTCCACAGGGGAATCCCGCCTACCAGTGATTATGCCCTCGTCTGTTACCCGTTCTACTGTCTTGAAACTGTCCTAGAATCTGTATTGATAAAGCCACTGGATAGTGAAACGTCTCAATAATGATACCCAGATGTTGCACATGTGGGTATTGCTTTACCCCTTTTTCCCTTCTCTTTTTCTCTATCTCCTATCTCTTTTTCCTCTCTATTCTCTATCCTCTCTCTCTATATCTCTTCTTTTATATCTCTCTACTCTCCTAATCTCTCTCTCTCTTTTTTTACCGGGGTTTGAAAAGTTAAAGGATCCCATTTTATTGACAGCATTTACAGGTTAAGGTTTCCTAACTTTATTGGGAAACAAAGAGCTTTTCCCTACATTCATTTAAAAGCTTTTTTTGTTACAGCTACAATTGGAAAGGGGATGAAGTTGGAGCCATCTGGGGGCCACATTTTCTTTTGTTTAAACTGACTTTATCTCGTTGACATCTTATGCTTACAAAGGGGTTCATACTCTGTATCCTGGGGTTTATGATTCGAGGGAGTGGTTTGGAGAAGGGACACCAGAGTGAATTTGCTGCTTTCTGCCCGTCTTGGGCAAAAAAGCTTGTTTAAAACGTTTCCCTCGAATGGAAAGGTGGTTTTTGACAATTTTGGGTTTTTATATAACGTAAACCACCCACACCCTCCTATTTGAAAGGCTCTGCTGAAAGACAGTCTACCCAAGGGCCCGGCCCGAGAGATGAACGTTTTGCTTGTTTTTACTCTGTAAGAGTGCAGATGGAGGGGGGGGGCAGGAAAACCCAAAAAAAGTGGACAACTAAAGGGGTGTGGGGATTTGGGCCCCTCGTACAGGATTTGCAACCCCTACGTCAAGCAGAGGGGGAGATACGGCAAAGTGCTGTAAGTTTCCCTGGCCCCTTTTTGCAAGTATACCGGGTTCTTCATGGTTTTTTGGAGCAAATTTCACCCCAAGGATATCAATTCTTCTCCAGGTGCCAACACCTCCCTTTCATCCTTTACTACGCACCAATTACCATCTGGTGCCTAAGCGTCACATTTGCTTTTTTCTCAGGTGCAAATTTTTATTGATTATTTCCCCAAGTGAATGCTCTCAGCTGGTGATTGAGTAGCTTGAGCACGGCTTTTTCTTTTGGATAAGTAATTCAGTGTACAGTCTCTGCAATTGGTTCTGGATGAGTTGAAAAAGGGTCGTTGAAGTAACTTTCCCATAACAAGGGACCCAGCACGCCCCTTGTGGAACACTTGCCCAAAGGTTTTTGCGTTTCCCTTTCCATTAAATACACTTAGAGATCCCCATAGGTAGTCATGAGGAACATAGGTAGAGCCTGCAATTCCCAGTGCTTAAAGTTTGCTAAAGGCCCGGTTCCACCCCGGGCGAAAGCGCCCAATGTCCAGTGCTACCACACACTAATTTTGGATTCATCCAGTGACGGTGCCACTTGTGGAGGTTTTACAACAATCGCAAAAGGGTAACCTTTCTGAAGCCATTTGCGACCAAAGTAATGAGTGGTGTCAAAAAACTCGTCATTTGTCTTGAATTTTTTGTCTCAAGGATCTTACCAGGGATTGACAGAGGCATGGGTCGTAGTTGCTGATTTCTGCTCTGCTTTCTTTTTGTGAAGGGGGACACTTTCGCCTCTTTCCTAGAAAGGGCCATTTACCTGTACTAGGCATCTGAAAGATGCGATTTGAGGTGTGCTGCTGGTCGCAATTTTTCTCAACAATCTTGGGCTCAACTTGTCGGGGCCCCAACCTTTTTTTTGTCAAGCGTTTTAAGTAGGAAATGCACCTCCTCCCCCTTATTGCACCACGACATTTTTGCACAGTTCTTGAGCTACCGAGGGGGGTCCCCCCCCCCTTGGGGGATAGGAACTGGCATTTTGGTAGCAAGTGTTAGCAAAGGGCCGCCTTTCTTGACTATAGTAGAGGGGGGTCCCATCCTGCGATTTAAGGTGGGAAAAGTTATCAGGGGATAACCTTTCTGTCCTTGACCAGGGGGCCCCCAGGTTTTGGCCTACCCACCTGATCAGCTTTTTTTTTAGTGTCCCCTCCCTTTAGCAATGGCCCCTTTTGAAAATACCCCTATGCCTAAGGCATATCTCTCTATCTCCTTTTTATCTCTCTCTTATCTTCTCTACTTATATCATCTATACCTATCTCTCCTCTTTTCTCTTTTTAATCTCTTTCTCTCTTCTATATCTCTTTTTTTTTATTTTTCTCTATATCCTCTCTCAAAATTTTTCTATATCTCTTTTTTCTCTTTAATCTCTCTCTATATCTTCTCTTATATCTTTACTCTTTTAAATTTTTTTCTCTCTCTATTCTCTCCTCTAAAATCTCTCTCTATATCTCTTTATATATCTCCTCAACTCTCTCTTCTTTTTCTTTTAAAATTTCTATACTCTTTAATTCTCTCTATATTTTTCTTATTTTTATATCCTCTCTATATTTTCTCTTTATATCCCTTTCCTCCTTTTCCCCATATCCTCTCTTTTTCCCAATCCTTTCCCCTCTATTCTTTCTATATTCTCTCTTTTCTCAATTTTTTATTCTCTCTCTATATCTCTCTCTCTAAATTTTCTATATCTCTCCTATATTCTCTTTATTTCCCCTCTATATTCTCTTATATCTCTCTTAAACCCCCTTCTCTCTATACTCTCTAACCTCTTATCTTTCCCCTTAAACTTCTTCTATATTTTTTCCCCTATTCTCTAAAACTCTTCTCTAAACTCTCTTCCCCTATTCTCTATTTTTTCTCCTCTCCTTTCTCTCCCCATATCTCTCTCTATATCTCTTTTTTCCTATATTCTTATATCTCTTTTCCCCCATTCTCTCTATACCCCCCTATATCTCTCTTAATCTCCTAATCCTCTATCTCTCTCTCTATATCCTCCCCTATATTTTCTCTTATTCTCTCTATTCTCTCAATCTCTCTCTTTCTCTCCATCTCTCCCTTTTTTCCTTATCTCTTTTTCTCTCTCTAATCCTCTCTTTTATCTCCCATATTTTTTTCTCTCTTATATCTCTATATCTCTTCTTATTTCCCATATCTCTTCTATATCTCTCTAATTCTCTCTAATTTTCTATTTCTCTTTTTTCTCTAATCTCTCTCTATATCTCTTATATCCCTTCTATATTTTCTCTATTTCTCCTCTCTTATCTCTTCTTAATCTCTCTCTCTAATCTTTACCCTTATATCTCTCTCTATATTCCCCTCTATATCTCTCTTTTTTCTCTCTATATCTCTATATTTTCTCTCTTTTTCCTTTTATCTTTTATCTCTCTTTTTCCCTATATCTTCTTATATCTCTCTCTTATCCTTTTTCCCCTAATCTCTCTTTTTTATATTTTCTTATTCTCTCTATATCTTCCCATATCTCTTCTAATCTCCTCTATACTCTCTCTATATCTCTCCTTTCTCTCTATATTCTCCTTTATCTCTTTTTTTCCCCTTTTTCTCTTATATTCTCTATACCTCTAATCCTTTTTCTCTATTTCTCTCAAATTTTTCTTAATCTCTCTTTTTCTCTTTATTCCTCTCTAATTCCCCAATTTTTCTATATTTTCTCTATTTTCTCTATATCTCTTCTATACTCTCTATTTTTCTTCCCCTTTTATACCTCTCTCTATATCTCTTATCTCTCTCTAAAATTCTCTCTTATATTTTTTCTATATCTCCTTTTTCTCTAATCTCTATATTCTCTCTATACTCACTCTTATCTCTTTTCTATATATCTCTTATATCTTCATTCTCAAACTCTATAATCTCTCAACTCCACTCCTCTAAACCTCTTCTCCAATTTAATCTCTCTCTTATCTCTTCTCTCTATATTCTCTCTCTCTTTATCCCTCTCTCAAAAACTCAAATCCCCTAATCTCTCCTATAATCTCTCTAATCTCCTTTCTAACTTTTATATCTCTTAACTCCTATACTCCATTCTCACTCAATCTCTATATACTCTCTAATTCTCTCTAACTCTTTAACCTCATCTCACTCTATATCTTTTCCTAATCTCTCAATCCTTAACCTCTCATCTCTTATCTCATCTAATATTCCCTAATATCTTTTCTAAATCTCTCTCTATATCTCTCTCTATATCTCTCCTATATCTCTCTCTATATCTCTCTCTATAATCTCTATCTTAACTCTCAATATCTCCCACACTCTCTCTTAACTCCTATATCCTCTCTAACTCTCTTATCTTTAACTCTCAACTCTCTATTACTCCTCACTCTATACTCAATCCAAATCTTATATCTCTCTCTAATCTACCTTATCCTCAACCAAACTCTCAATACCCCATACCTCTATACTCTATACCTCCTAATCTCCTCATATCTCCTCTATATCTCTCTATCCTCTCTAACTCCCCTATCTCTCTTATCTCTCCTCTCTCTTATTCCCCCCCTATACTCTCACCTATCCTCTCTTTTCCTCTCTAACTCTCTAATCTCTCTCTAATCTCTCCTAATCCAATCTCTTCCTCCTCATATCTCTCTCCTATATCTCTCCCTATAAACCCCTCTCATATCTCTCCTATACTCTCTCTATACTCCCTAAACTCTCATATCTCCTATACCTCTCAATCTCTCCCTATTCTCTCCTCTAACTCTCCCAATATACCCAATCCTCTCTTACCCCCCTATCCCCTCTCAATCTCTCCCATACCCTCAATCGTCCTCAAAATCTCCTCTAAACCCCTTACCTCAAATTTTCCCTATTTCCCCATAAACCTCCATATTCTCTCTAAATCTCAATCTCTAATCCTTTTAATCCCCTAACCCGTCCTCTCACCCCAACACAACTCACACACAACACACACACACACCCCCACAACCCACACCGTACATTTAATTCGCGACAAAATTTTAAAAAATTCAGTTTGAGAGAAGGGGAGTCTAGAATGTTGACATCGACAAGTTCTTGGTTGAATAATGTTGTGCTGCTATCAGATATTATAAGGAACCATTTCACTAACACTAGCTTGTTCATTAACACAAACAAGCACTCTTGGCCAAATGTTTCAGTATGTCTTGATATGTGTACGTCTGTTTGACCACCGTTTTCAAGCAGTTTGGTGTATGACTTTCCTTCGCTTTGGTGCTACCCTCTTTTAACCTTTGACTTTTTTTTTTTTTTTTTTTTGGGGTGGGGGGG
This sequence comes from Cherax quadricarinatus, assembly GCF_026875155.1. Lineage (NCBI taxonomy): Eukaryota > Metazoa > Arthropoda > Malacostraca > Decapoda > Parastacidae > Cherax > Cherax quadricarinatus. Next base: position 3,866,628 of record NC_069454.1, on the reverse strand, counting down.
GGTGTTGTCTGGGGGTAGTGCGTAGGGAAGTATTTGTTTATGATGTTGAGTAAGCCTAGATGTGGAATTATCAGGATATATGTACATAACTTTCACCATGGAAGAAGACTATACTGACGATCTGTTGTGGGAAATTTCCCGCCAGACTGTCACTTTCCAGTATGTGTCTTGCGGCATCTTTAACTAAGAAACTTTCTCATCAACAAATGTAATGACGTTGTTACTTGTCTCATCTTGAGCTTAGCAGGAATACAATGAGCCAATCAGTGATTAAAAAGGAGAAAAGGTGACAGAAGCATTTTAACGTGGGCAAAGGTACGGGTCTAGGAAAATAAACTTCGGCCACTGACAAAATAATATATTATTAGAAATACGAGTTTTTTTTTACCGGAAAATGTTGCAGTGCATCCAAGACTGGTAGTGGACTGGTAATTGTGAGAAGAAGAAGCGGGAGCGACCTGTTGTAAAACCCGTTGTTCACCCTGGGTTGTACTGTGGTAGTGTCTGGTAAACCCGTGTTACCTCCCTGGTTGTACTGTGGTAGTGGTTTTGGTAAAACCCGTGTTACACCTGGGATGTACTGTGGTAGTGAGTATGGTAAAAACCCGTGTTACACCCAGGGTTTTGTATGTGTGGGGGTTGGTAAAACCGTGTTAGCCTGGGTGTGTACTGTGTAGTGGTCAGGTAAACCGAGTTACGCCCTGGGTTGTGTACTGTGGTAGTGAGTCTGGTTAAAACGTGTTACACCTGGGTTGTACTGTCGTAGTGTGGTCTGTTAAAACATCGTGTTTACGCCCTGGGTTGTACTGTAGTAGTGGTCTGGTAAAACCGTGCTTACCCCCGGGTTGTACTTGTATTGAGGTTGGTAACCGTGTTACACTGGGATGTCTGTTGTAGTGGTCTGGTAAAACCGTGTTACACCTGGTTGTACTGTGGTAGTGGTTGGTAAACCGTGTTTACGCCCTGGGTTGTTACTGTGGTGTGGTCTGGGTAATCCGTGTTAGCCTGGGTTGTACTGTGGTTAGTGGTCTGGTTAACCCGTGTTTGTTACGCCTGGGTTGTACGTAGTAGTGGTTGGTAAGTAAACCCGTGTTACACCCTGGTTGTACTTGGTAGTGGTTGGTAAACGTGTTACGCCCTGTGATTGTACTGTAGTAGTGGTCTGTAAAACGTGTTACACCCTGGGTTGTTACTGTAGTAGTGGTTCTGGTAAACCGTGTTACGCCCGGGTTTTGTACTGTGGTAGTGGTTCTGGAAACCGTGTTTCACCTGGGTTGTACTGTGGAGTGGTCTGGTAAAAACCGTTTGTTACGTCCTGGGTTTGTATGTGTATTGGGTTTGGTAAACCCGGTTTAACCCTGGGTGTGTACTGTAGTAGTGTCTGGTAAAACCCGTGTTACGCCCTGGGTGGTTGTACTGTGGGGTAGTGGTTCTGGTAAACCCGTGTTTTTTTTAACCTAGGGTTGTACTGTGGTAGTGGGTTTGGTAAACCGTGTTAACCCTGGGTTGTGTAACTGTGGTAGTGGTCTGGTAAACCCGTGTTACGCCCTGGGTTGTACTGTGGTAGTGGTCTGGTAAACCCGTGTTACGCCCTGGGTTGTACTGTGGTAGTGGTCTGGTAAACCCGTGTTACGCCCTGGGTTGTACTGTGGTAGTGGTCTGGTAAACCCGTGTTACACCCTGGGTTGTACTGTTGGAGGTAGTGTTCTGGTAAACGTGTTACACCGGGTTGTTACTGTTGATATGGTCTGGTAACCGTGTACGCCGGGTTGTACTGTGGTAGTGGTCTGGTAAACCCGTGTTACACCCTGGGTTGTACTGTGGTAGTGGTCTGGTAAACCCGTGTTACGCCCTGGGTTGTACTGTGGTAGTGGTCTGGTAAACCCGTGTTAGCCCTTGGTTTTGTACTGTGGTAGTGGTCTGGGTGTAAACCCGTGTTACACCTGGGTTGCTGTGGTAGTGGATGGTACACCGTGTTAACCCTTGGTTGTATGTGGTAGGTAGAGGTTTTGTAAACCGAGTTACGCTGGGTTGTACTGTGGTCGTGGTCTGGTAAACCAGAGTTTAACCTGGTTTGAACTGTGGTAGTGGTTGGTATAACCGTGTTACGCCCTGGTTGTACTTGTGGTAGTGGCTCTGGGTAAACCGTTTGTTACGCCCTGGGTTGTACATTTGCTGTGAATTCTGTGATTAACAATGTTTGATCTGTAACTCTAAAATGTTTTTGTATGTTGGTCGTCAATTTATTTCTCCAGTTTCGTGATTCACTTTTCTGACTGTTGTGGAGTTGTGCTAAAATGTTCTTACGATGCCTTTGTAGAGATTCCTCACAAGAGTGTATTTGAAAACATAAAAGAACAGATTACAGCAAGCCTACTGGCCATGCGAGGGCAGGTCACAGTTCCACAGACTTAGCCAGTGACAGCTCGTCAGGTAGGTCACATCAAGGAGCGGGCCCAAGGGGCAACTACATGCATACTAACAATGACTATGCAAATTGGAAATATGGGAGATTTCAGCTGTTTTTTGAAAACTCTCGCATAAAAGTCAGGTGAAGGTATATCTTTAGTATGCTACTGATGACTCGTTAACGAGTCGTTTTTTCTTGATTTCATTCATTATTTGTTTCAGATATAAATACATGCTTTTAAAAGTTAAGAGTCAGAATCCATGGACTTAAGAATCTACCCAGGCAAAACGTCTCGATACGACTGTCTGAGACTCGAGTTTACAGTTGTGCGAAAGTGTTGCCACTCCCAGTGGAGGTGATGCTGCGTTACCATGCAGTACGTAGAATTGTTAGGTTGTGATTGCGGGTACCATGCTTTTCGTTGCATTTTAGGTTGGATGCTGCGGTACAAGCTTTTAATTGCATGTCAGATGTGTGATGCTGCGTGTTTACAAGTTTACGTAAATTCAGGTAGTGATCTGCTGGGTGGGGAGGTGTTGGTTAGGGGGGTTACCATGCTTTTTTTTTTTTAGGTAAAATTGTTTGGTAGTGATGCTTCGGGACCAAGTTACGTAGCATTGTCAGGTAGTGATGCTGCGGTACACCCGATGCTTTAGGTAACATTGTTAGGTAGTTAGTGATTGCCTGCGGTACAAAGCTTTACGTAGAATGGTAAGGTAGTGCAGTGATGATGCGTCCATGCTTTAGGTAGCCTTGTCATGTAGGTGAAGTGTGGTACCATGCTTTAGGTAGCAATTGTCAGGTAAGTGATGCTGCCGGTACCATGGCTTTAGGTTTAGCATTGTCAGGTAGTGATGCTGCGGTACCAAGGTTACGTAGCATTGTCAGGTTGTTGAGGCTGCGGTACAGCTTTAGTAGGCATTGTCAGTAGTGATGCTGGCGGTTACCATGCTTGGTAGCATTGTAGGTAAGTGCTGCTGCAGTACATGCTATAGGTAGATTGTCAGGGGTTGTGATGTTTGCGGTACAAGCTTTACGTAGCATTGTCAGGTAGTGATGCTGCAGGTACCATGCTTTTGGTAGCCTTGTCAGGTAGTGATGCTGCGGTACCAGTGCTGTAGTAAATTGTTAGGTAGTTGATGTGCGGTTACCAAGCTTTACGTAGCATTGATCAGGTAGTGATGCTGCGGATACCATGCTTTAGGGTAACATTGTTAGGTAGTGATGCTGCGGGGTACGCTTTACGTAGCATAGTCGTAGTGATGCTGCGGTACCTGGATTTAGGTAGCATTGTCAGGTAGTGATGTGCGGTTACATGCTTTAGGTTGCATTGTCGGTTGTGATGTCTGCGGTTACCATTGCTTTTAGGTAGCAATTGTCAGGTTTAGAGTGATGCTTGCGGTCCATGCTTTAGGTAGCATTGTCAGGTAGTGATGCTTGCGGTACCATGTTTAGGTAGGCATTGTAGGTCTTGTGATCTGCGGTCCATGCTTTAGGTAGATTGTCAGGTTGTGCTGCTGCCGTACCATGCTTTAGGTAGCATTGTCAGTTGTGAGTGATGCTGCGGTTCATGCTTTAGGTTGCTTTGTCAGGCTTGTGCTAGCTGCGGTACCATGTTTAGGTGCCTTTGTCAAGGTAGTGATGCTGCAGTACCAGGCTTTAGGTAGCTTTGTCAGGTTGTGGTTGCTGCCGATACATGCTTTGGTAGCATTGTCGGTAGTGATTGATGCTGGTACATGCTTTAGGTATGCAATGGTCGGTAGTGAATGCTGCGGTACCATGCTTTAGGTAGCATTGTCAGGTTGTGATGCTGCGGTACCAAGCTTTACGTAGCATTGTCAGGTAGTGATGCTGCGGTACCATGCTTTAGGTAGCATTGTCAGGTAGTGATGCTGCGGTACCAAGCTTTAGGTAGCATTGTCAGGTTGTGATGCTGCGGTACCATGCTTTAGGTAGCATTGTCAGGTAGTGATGCTGCGGTACCATGCTTTAGGTAGCATTGTCAGGTAGTGATGCTGCGGTACCATGCTTTAGGTAGCATTGTCAGGTAGTGATGCTGCCGTACCATGCTTTAGGTAGCATTGTCAGGTAGTGATGCTGCGGTACCATGCTTTAGGTAGCATTGTCAGGTTGTGATGCTGTAATATTTTAAGACCTAGATAAGCATCCAGAAGCTTGAGAAAATTCATACTGAAAATAAAGAAAGTGAGAGAGTCGAGTAGACTTGCAGGCAGACACAAACAAGTATGTGCAGGAAGTGCACAATACACGTGATCATCCTGACTGTGGTGCACACGATGGACTGCATGTAGTACATGAATGGTATAAAAGACCGACAAGATGAAAATTAGATATATGTATGCAACATCTGGGTATCTTTTAATGTAGACGTTTCGCCATCCAGTGACTTTATCAATACAAATTCTAGGACATAATTTGAAGATAATAGAACTTTCTACAAAAGATGAGGTAATCAGCCCCTCAGCCTTGGAGTTGATGTGGAAAGCACGTAGTCGTAGGAATTCTAGGAGCAACAGGCAAGAAGGCTGGTTCTTATATACTGGCGTCAGGTGAAAAGGGGACGAGTAACAGACGAAGGCTTTGTCAGTGACTATGCTTTCTTCTGCTACCCGTCCCCTTTTCACCTGACATCAGTATATAAGCCAGTATACAAGCGCCAGCCTTCTTGCCTGTGCTGACAGAGTTCAACGGAGAAGTCAAGTAATAGCAGCAGCAACACACACAACAAGAGGCATTCTTGATCATCCCCAGCGCTCGGCCTTATTAATGCCCAAAGTTGGGATGTGACTCCTAAAGGATTCTGTAGTGCTTGCTGCCTTTGCACCTCCTGACATTGTCTGTTGCTTTGCAGCTGCCACACTCTTCGAGCCCTGTGGGGGCGGAGAATGGGGATAGACCTGGGGACAGCTGGTCCTAGAAGTCGCGGAGGTACTTGAACACATCGACTCCAGGCTGAGGGACTGATTACCTCAAACTCCTCCTCTACTTACACCCTTCTGATTTGTATTGGACTGATGAAGCCACTGTGGCGAAACGTTTCTTCGGTAAAGATTCCCAGATGTTGCATAAGTCTCTCAATCTTCAACTTGTCGGTTTTAAACCATTTATCACATCTGTCAGACACTGCAACATCATAGGATCTTGATACAAAGAATTCTTAAACCTTGTCCAACCTTTGGACGACGACCTACTTCGACTAGTGGATGGTACCACTATGACTTCGCCTCACCTGAATACAGTATATAAGCCACATCTACGGCCTTATGCAGTACTTTCTACAAAATTGATGGACTGAACACATCGACTCCAGGCTGAGAGACTGATTACCTCAAACTCCTCCTCTCCTTATACCCTTCTGATTTGTATTGGACTGATGAAGCCACTGTTACGAAATGTTTCTTCAGTAAAGATTCTCAGATGTTGCATAAGTGAACTGCATGTAGCCAGCACCAACAGCTTGGTCGACCATGCCAACAACCGGAAGGTCAAGTCCTGGACCAAGGTGCAGAATCGTCTTAATATAAACGTTTGTACGTAGTAATAGTGAAGGTGAGTTCCACAGTCTTTAAAGAGTGAAAGAAGTCGGGGGCCAGAGAAGACTCAACCCTTCCTTACCCAACACCCCCACAAACACACTTGGGTGAGCGACACCCACCCAGGAATACCCACCCACCATCCACCTACAGAATCAGCTAGACAAATAGTATGTCCACATGCATCGTTGTACAAATATTAGTCTAGCGTCAGAGCATCGCATTATGGGAGGGATTGCATGGCTTCAGGTGATTTTTATAGCGTGATTGGAGGCAGTGACAGGCTTACGAGTTACACAATTGGTGTGTGGAGGCGGGTGTGACGGGAGGCTAGTCACCAGTGTTGTCACTATCACCACAATACATTGTACAAATGTCCTTCACAAGCTACAAAGCACACATTCAACCCCCTAACAATCCACCACAGTTGGTTTTGAGCACACACGTAGAACACTTTTGTTGGTAACGTTACGGTCCTTGAACCTGAATTACTTCAAATACATTTGAAATGAAGTAAGAATGGGACGATAGCTTTCGGCCGATAATGATAATTTTCCTATATTTTTAAAAGATGGAAGATGGAGGGAATATTTTGAGGAATTGTTAAATGTTGATGAAGATGGGGAAGCTGTGATTTCATGCATAGGGCAAGGAGGTATAACATCTTGTAGGAGTGAGGAAGAGCCAGTTGTGAGTGTGGGGAAAGTTTGTAAGGCAGTGGGTAGAATGAAAGGGGGTAAGGCAGCTGGGATTGATGGGATAAAGATAGAAATGTTAAAAGCAGGAGGGGATATAGTTTTGGAGTGGTTAATGCTAATATTTAATAAATGTATGGAAGAGGGTAAGGTACCTAGGGATTGGCAGAGAGCATGCATAGTTTGTATAAAGGCAAAGGGGATAAAGGAGAGTGCAAAAATTATAGGGGAATAAGTCTGTTGAGTATACCTAGTAAAGTATATGGTGGTTACTATTGAAAGAATTAAGAGTAAGACAGAGTAGGATAGCAGATGAACAAGGAGACTTTAGGAAAGGTAGGGGACGTGTCAGCAGATGGGTCTATGAAGGATGTGGTGAATCACAGAATTGATGAGGGGAAAGAGGTGAGTGGTGCACTTAGTCTGTGGAGACAGAACTTTGTCCGTGGAAGCAAAGAGGGGAATAGTATAGTTGTACCAACACACTTGTATGGGTGTGAAGCATGGGTGATGAATGTTGAAACAAGGAGAAGGCTGGAGGCAGTGGAGATGTCATGTCTGAGGGCAATGTGTGGTGTGAATATAATGCAGAGAATTCGTAGTTTGGAAATTAGGATAAGGTGTGGGATTACAAAAAAATATTATCCAGAGAGCTGAGAAGGGGTTGTTGAGGTGGTTCGGATATGTAGAGAGAATGGAACAAAACAGAATGACTTCCAGCGTATGAATCTGTAGTGGAGGGAAGGCGGGGTAGGGGTCGGCTTAGGAAGGGTTGGAGGGAGGGAGGGGGGGGGTTAAAGGAGGATTTTGTGTGCGAGGGGCTTGGACTTCCAGAAAGTGTGCATGAGCAGTCCGGCAGGCCGGACTTGAGTCCTGGAGATGGGAAGTACAGTGCCTGCACTTTGAAGGAGGGGTGTTAATGTTGCAGTTTTATAACTGTAGTGTAAAGCACCCTTCTGGCAAGACAGTGATGGAGTGAATGATGAAAGTTTTTCTTTTTCGGGCCACCCTGCCTTGGTGGGAATCAGCCGATGTGTTAATAATAATTTTTTTTTTTAAATTATGGTGACTGTGTTCAGTATATTAGGGAATGTTTACTGCATAATAAATATTAAATAGCACAGGAAGGTTAAATCTTAAATAACTTAATTTATCTGTACATGATAATGTTATTACTCGTTACTTGGCTTGTTAGATACTGGTTGTCAAAGGCACATGTCGATAGACACTTGGCCTGTTGTTTTTGCCTATTTGTACTTGCCAATTTGTGATTGCAAGGGTCGATTCACAGTTCCTGGTCCCCCGCCTCTTCACTGGTTTGTATGTCAGTCAGTGTCTGTCTGAGACTGACAGTCGTGAGGTAGTGTTAATGTTTATATTTTTCGGCTTCATATCAAGAAGTATAAATAATAGAAGTCCTCAGGTTGTTCAACTCTATATATCCTTGGTTAGGCCTCATTTAGATTATGCTGCACAGTTCTGGTCACCGTATTACAGAACGGATATAAATGCTCTGGAAAACGTACAGAGGAGGATGACAAAGTTGATCCCATGTATCAGAAATCTTCCCTATGAGGATAGACTGAGGGCTCTAAATCGGCACTCTAGAAAGGCGTATAATTAGGGGGGATATGATTGAGGTGTATAAAAGGAGAACCGGAATAAATAAAGGGGATGTAAATAGCGTGCTGAAAATATCTAGCCAATCAGGAGTCCTAGCAGTGGTTTCATGTTAGAAAAATTCGGATTCAGGAAGGATATAGGAAAGCACTGGTTTGGTAATAGAGTTGTGGATGAGTGGAACAAACTCCCAAGTACCGTCATAGAAGCTTAAACGTTGTGTAATTTTAAAAATAGGTTAGATAAATACACGAGTGGGTGTGAGTTGGACCTGGCTAGCTTGTGCGAGTAGGTCTGATGCCGTTCTTCTTCCTTCAGTGGCTGTGGCCTGAACCTGACTAGGTTGGGTCAATGGCATAAACCGGTAGGCGACTTGGACCTGCCTCGGATGGGCCAGTAGGCTTGCTGCAGTGTTCCTTCTTTCTTATGTTTGTCACATCCCTAATTTGAAACGATCAAGCCCCTATACTTTATCAGTAAAAGTGTTGCAAGTGTATGAATTAAGTGTTCATTTGTCTCAAGTTGCCTTCATTCATTGACCGAGTGATCTAGTTCACTGGCGACTCTTCAGTAAAGTGTGAGGGGGTGGGGGATATATATTCGCCATAAGTTGCTTTGGATCAAGTGCCAGTGTTGACATGGAAAGGTGTATTTCTGTGTATATACATGTACATTATATACGTGAGAACTTTATGTAATACTTCTAGATAGTGAAGATAAATATTAAAATAAGATTATTCTAATCAGAATTTTTTGTTGATATTGAGGAACATACAAAGTAGCAAGCAGTGTAATAAATAGTTTGTTTGAATATTATTTCTCGACCCACACCTTGAATATTTCACTGGAGTCAAAGTATCCTTGACGGGTGGCGTACAGGTGACACGCAGCCTTAATGCAACTATGATCGACCACATGGGGTCTGGGACTGACCTGCGTGGGTAGTGACCCTTGGAACTACCAAGCTATAGCCTTGTCTGCAGGTAGGTTATCTGAACAGCGTCACGGTAGAAAGTTTCTTGTGTGTTTTCGCCATAATTTGGTGTGTAGATTCCATCTCTGTATCGTCGTCATTGTCTCACCCATTTTATAGACTTTGTCTACATCTAGTTTGAACGTTGTGAGCATGTCTCCCCTGTTGCTTTAATTAATGTTTCCATTGTTATGAAGGATGTGGTAATTAAGCATGGTCTGCTCTCCTGTCTCGCATATTGCCCTGCAACAAAATTTGTACTCGAACTCGTGGCTGAGAAATACTCGATATATACACCCGAGTGGAAAAAGGGATGGTAAATATATACATGGAGGCTATTTAATGGGAAGATATCTTGCACCGTCTACCAAGCTCTTTAAGTTCATAATTAGTAGTTTCAGTATGCAGGTTTACGACCAATCCCTAAAGTATCTTCAGATGTAATTATGATGCATCATTCTTACCTACTTTCAAATGAGTCAGGTCCCTATAGCTGTGTTCCTTAGAATATAGGTGAGAATAATGAATCATAATCTACACCTGGAAGATACTTGAGTGTTCGCATCGCTATTGGGCCGTGCGGACGTGCTGCGCAGTAGCTCCTGATTGAGTTGGCTTTTGTGCAGTGTTGACGTGTACTTAGCTCTGTGAAGACCTGTTTGCGCGCTCTCTACGAATTGAAGCAAGATGCCCTCCATCGAGCAACTTTACCAACAGCTTAAGGAAGAATTGAGGATGGCGAAGTTGGAGATTCGGCGACTGACCGAGGAAAACAAGAAGATTCGTAGTAGTCCTGTTTTGAGTCCTCAGGTCAAAAAGGGAAAATGGTCAGTGGTTGGACAGCAGGGAACGAAGTTGACGATCAAGAAGACGAATGGAAAGGTAGAAACAATGAAGAAGGGAAAGAGACTTTCCGTGGAAAAATGTTGTGGAAACATCTAATACATTCTCGTGTACCCGGACGAATGTGAGTCGGGCTACTGGGAACATCACGACCCAACGCCCCCAAGGAAGGTAAGAATATTGTTGTTGGGGATAGCCAAGTTAGGTATATGGATAGGGCATTCTGCTTGAAGGACAGGAGTAGGAGACAGAGTTTGCATTCCTGGGGCTGGGATGGGATGGAGGATATTGTTAGCCGTCTGGATGACATCATGAGAGGTAATGGGAGCAATCTATTATCTGTCTCAGTGCTGGAGGCAATGATGTTGGCAGACGTAGGAGTGAAGACCCGTTAGAGTATAGGTTTGCAGTAGAAATAATTAGTGTAAGGTGGGAACCTGTCATATGTGGATTTTGCAAGGGAGGAGTTGGAAAGAAAGGTTTTCCCGGGAATTGGTGCAATTGCTGGCTGGCAAAAATGTA
>NC_069454.1:3794127-3855511 GCF_026875155.1 Cherax quadricarinatus | reverse complement strand
TTTTGCCTTCGGTCTATATTTGCTGAAACTGTAAAGGCAGTACCCCATCAGCCAGTCTGTGGTTCGTACATTGGACTATGTCGGTCAGCAGTAACAGCCTGGTTAATCAGGCCCTGATCCACCGGGAGACCTGGTCAAGAACTTGCCCGCGGGGACGTTGACCTCCGGAACACCCTCCAGGTAAGCAGACTCTCGATGACACGGAACGAATAATGGATATGGATTGTAAAAAATAGAATAGTGAATATGTCAGCAATAGCAAGTTGAAGGTATTAGAAATGAATCAAGTTGAAAGCTGTGACTAACCAAACGGTTCTGGTGATTTATAAATAAAATTAAACAACCCCCACAGTCCCGCCCGCGCTGGCAAAAACTGTTCTTACCAACCACATACACGCGCACCTCTCTCAAGCGGCGCACCCAGATAACACAAGCGTGCAAAGAGGAACACTTAAGCTGAAGCACGCACGCACATAGATGCAAGCGTATCACCAGAAGTACATGTAAATTGTATAATTACAGCAACATGTGCAGAACCTGCTAACTTAAGAACTGCTTTTGCGAAACTTCTTGTTAGCATCCAGAGGTTAAAATCAAGTAAAAATAACAATTAACTATGTAAGTACACTCCTTACAGAAGCAAATGTTGTTTGGAACGTTCACAGAAAAACAGACTAGATGCTCTGGAGAGAGATGTGGGTACAGAACTGCAATGTACGTTGATGTTATTTAAGTATCAGGGATACCCCGAAGGATACCGAGGAACGTTTTCAGGAGTTAATGCCCCCGTGGCCCGGTCATAGACCAGGCCTCCCATTGCTTCAAGACTTGATCATACTGATGGCCGCACGCAGTCCAGTGTATGAACCCCAGCCCGGTTGGTCAGGGACTGACTGGAACATGTCAAGTTCCTTCTTGAAGACAGGGAGTTGTTGGTAATTACTCTTATGCATGACCGAAGGGCGTTGAAAAGTCAGTAACATCTGGCCCTCGTTGAGTTCTCACCGTGCTCGTCGTGCCCCTTCTTTTCATTGGAGATACTAATCACCATCAGCCAAGTCTTTGTTTACAAGTGGAATGATACTGGTGCACACGTTTAGGGGCCATTTTCTCCAGGATTTTTCCATGTGTAAATTATGATGTACTTTTCTTGCCTCTATGCCAAGGAATACAGTTGAAACTTCAAACGTTCTCAGTAGTTCTGAACTAGGGATATATCGGATGTGAAAATTAGATATCCGCAGATGCGGATGTGTGTGCGGATGTCTTATTATACGGATGCATATGCGGATATCTGCTTACAGTAAAATACGGATGCGGATTGCGGATGTCACTTCTTGACATCCTCGCGCATGCGGAGTGGTGACCTGTACTTGGCGCAGTGGTGACCTGTGCTTGGCACAGTGGTGACCTGTGCTTGGCACAGTGGTGACCTGTGCTTGGCACAGTGGTGACCTGTGCTTAGTGGTGACCTGTGCTTAGCACAGTGGTGACCTGTACCTAGCACAGGGCTGACCTGTACCTAGCTCAGTGGTGACCTGTACCTAGCTCAGTGGTGACCTGTGCTTGGCACAGTGGTGACCTGTGCTTGGCACAGTGGTGACCTGTGCTTGGCACAGTGGTGACCTGTGCTTAGTGGTGACCTGTGCTTAGTGGTGACCTGTGCTTAGTGGTGACCTGTGCTTAGCACAGTGGTGACCTGTACTTAGCACAGGGCTGACCTGTACCTAGCTCAGTGGTGACCTGTACCTAGCTCAGTGGTGACCTGTACCTAGCTCAGTGGTGACCTGTACTTAGCTCAGTGGTGACCTGTACTTAGCTCAGTGGTGAGGACGTGTCTAGTATACTCTTCGTGGACTGAACCAAGATGCCCTCCACTGAGCAACTTTACCTGCAGCTTGAGGAATTATGGGTAGCTAACAATATCCTCCATCCCAGCCCCAGGAAAGCAAACTCTGTGTCTCTTTCAAGCAGAAGGCCCTATCCATGTATCTAAGCTGGCTATCCCCAACAACAATGTTATTGCCTTGGTGTCGTTCATCGTGACGTTCCCAGTTGTCGAGTCACATTCGTCGGGTAGCACGGAGAATGTGTTCGATGTTTCCACAACAGTTTCCCCAGCAATCTTTCTTTTTCATCGTTTTTCCATTCGTCTTCTTGATCTTCAACTTTGTTCCATGCTGTCCGGCCACTGCCCAGGTTTCCTTCTTGACCTGAGGACTCACCACAGGAGGACTACGAATCCTCTTGTTTTCCTCCGTCAATCGCCGTATCTCCATCTTCGCTACCCTTAATTCCTTCTTAAGCTGCTGGTAAAGTTGCCTGAGCTTGTTACCACCTGCAGCTCATAAGACTGCTATCCCCACGAGCCCCTTTGAGGCAGGGCAGATGGCAGACCAGAGGCCTAGCTTCTCCCTACGAGCCCCGTGAGGGCGGGGACTGTGGCTAGGCCTGGGGACAGTTGGTCCCAAAGATGAGGGGGTACTTGTGCCTCCTCCCATGGGAGACTTACGTCTCGAGATACTCCCCAGATAGGGAGCCAAGGCCGGGTCACCACTACTTGGAAAACACCCGGACCGCGGGAATACCGGCGAATAAAAAAAAGAAGTTACTCAGTGGAGGGCATCTTGGTTCAGTCCACGGAGAGTACACTAGACACGTCCTCACTGAGCTAAGTACAGGTCACCACTGAGCTAAGTACAGGTCACCACTGAGCTAAGTACAGGTCACCACATGTTGCACACGAGTTTCTTCAATAAAGATTCCCATGTATCGTATAAGTGTCTCAGTCTTCAGCTTTTCGGTTTTAAACTATTTATCACATTGAAAATTGGGTTGGGCAAATATTCTATTATTGGGATGAATTGTGAAGGATCTGCCTAGTGTGGTCCTACAGGCCTACTGCAGTGTTCATCCTTTCTTATATTCGTATAGTAGGTAAGATACATGGGCAACAGTTAGACAACATTATTCCGAAACGTTTCGCCTACACAGTAGGCTTCTTTATTCGAGTACAAAAGTGGGCAGGAGCAGTAGAGATGTGAAGATATAATCGGTCTGATTATATCATCTTCACATCTCTACTGCTCCTGCCTACTTTCTGTATGCCACTGAAGAAGCCTACTGTGTAGGCGAAACGTTTCGGAATAATGTTGTCTAATTGTTGCCCATGTATCTTACCTACCAACCTGTCGGTATTGTATACCATTTTAATATTCACATTCGTTCTCATGTTCTCTCTCTGCACAGAACATAAGAACAGGTCATTAAGTTATAAGATTTGAAGCTAGCAGTGTAAATGTATAAAGCATAAGAACAAGTATGTGGGAAATATAAAAGCTCTGTAATTTAGGTTATAATATCCGCCACATCCTCTTTGGCGCGGATGTGGATGCAGATGCGGATATTTATTTAATCTTGATTGCGGACGCAAATGCGGATGTCTCGTTTAGAAAAACGGATGCTGGTGTAAAATTGTGCGGATGTTATACGGATACGGATATCCGATACATCCTTGTATCTGAACTTCGCTCAGACCTCTGCAACACAATTGTCCTCAAAGATTTAAGTTACACCATGAATTAAGGAAAGATCCTGGACTTCACCTTACGAAACAAAGCAAATGTGATAGTAATTATGGACAAGGTAGATTATAGTGGAAAAATAAACATGTTAGAAGACAGGGGAACTTGCGTGCTGCTTAAACCTGACCGGGTGGAGGCACCCTTAGTCTCCCTAACATACTAGTAGGCACTCGCCATTTAAGGTGGCACACCAACCAGGCTGTGATAGATATGTGGGCCAGCGGTCCACTATCAGCAACAGCCTGGTTGACCACACAAACAAAACGAGCATGGCCTAAGGCTGCGCTCCAGGAGTAAAAAATATTCTCGAAACTGATCAAAGGATATTGTAAATTATTTGATAATGTTAGAAATTTAATATATTTAAAGCGCTGCATACGCAGTTCTAACTCCTTTGTGAAGAAAATGTGTGTGTGTGTGTGTGTGTGTGTGTGTGTGTGTGTGTGTGTGTGTGGTGTGTGTGTGTGTGTGTGTGTGTGTGTGTGTGTGTGGAGAGAGTTTCAGGGACGGTTTGGTGATTTGTTTTCGTAGAAGTGTTGACATGTCTGGGAAGTGCTGTTTTCTCCCAGTGTGTTGTAATACGGGAAAGCTTGTGCAGTTTCAAGTGGCTGTGTGATATCCTTGTTGTTTATAGTATATGTCAATGATCTTGATGAGGGAATTACTAGTGATATGAGCGGGTTCGCCGATGACACAAAGATAGGTGGGATAATTGATTCAAACGTAGATGTTATGGAACTTCAGGAGGATTTAAACAAACTCTATTCTTGGTCAGAAAAGTGGCGGATGCAGTTCAATGTAGATAAATGCAAGGTTCTGAAGCTTGGGAGTGCCCATAACCCTAGTACTTATAAGTTAAATGATGTAGAACTTAGCCATACAGATTGCGAAAAGGACTTGGGGGTTATGGTGAGCAGCAACCTTAAACCAAGACAGCAATGCCTAAGCGTACGTAATAAGGCAAATAGATTACTGGGATTTATATCAAGAAGTGTAAGCAACAGAAGTCCAGAGGTCATACTGCAGCTTTATACATCATCAGTAAGGCCTCACCTAGATTATGCAGCTCAGTTCTGGTCTCTGTATTACAGAATGGACATAAATTCGTTAGAAAACATTCAGCGTAGGATGACTAAATTAATACATAGCATTAGAAATCTTCCTTATGAAGAAAGATTGAAGACTCTTAAGTTACATTCACTTGTTAGACGAAGAATGAGGGGAGACCTGATCGAAGTGTATAAGTGGAAGATAGGTATTAATAAAGGGGATATTAATAAGGTCTTGAGGATGTCTCTCCAAGAGAGAACCCGCAGTAATGGATTTAAATTAGATAAGTTTAGATTTAGAAAGGACATAGGAAAGTATTGGTTTGGAAATAGGGTAGTTGATGAGTGGAACAGTCTACCTAGTTGGGCTGTTGAGGCTGGGACTTTGGGTAGTTTCAAATCTAGGTTGGATAAGTACATGAGTGGGAGGGGTTGGATTTGAGTGGGACTTTCACATCAGAGCTTATTTCTTGGGTGGCATTGAAAATTGGGTTGGGCAAATGTTTTGTTAGTGGGATGAATTGTAAAGGACCTGCCTAGTATGGGCCAGCAGGCCTCCTGCAGCGTTCCTCCTTTCTTATGTTCTTATGTTCTTTGCAATGTTTCTCGATAGTAGGCAGAGTTGTGAAACAGGGAGATAGTCAAGGCTGAGAGGAGTTGCTGCTAAGAGTCATAATTTCAGTCGACAAATTGAGCGGTCACATTCGGAGGAAGAGGGACAGCAAGACTTCTCGTGAGAAGAGGAGCGTACTAGGAAAAGTAGTGTTGTACACCCCACTGTGTGTAGGTTTGCGCTAAACTGAAAAAGAAAAGCTTGTCAGAGCGGTGGACATGAACTTTAAGGAGGGGAAGCAAAGAGTTCCATTCTAATTCAACTTTGAACTTATAGGAGGAGCAGTGTTATTAAGGGCATAAAGAAATGGTTGAAAGAGACTAAAGTGGCCAAAGAACAAACATGATGTGTCCAGCAAAGCCAGAGAAGATGAACACTGATTGTAGGAAGCAAAACAGTTTCAAAAATACCCCGTGTAAAGATTGACGCAAAAGCAATAAAAACACTAAAGTGAGTATGGTAGTGGTATACAATACTGACAAGTTGATAAGTAACACACATGTGCAACAGTTAGGCATCTTTATTCCGAAACGTTGCACCTACACAGTAGACTTCTTCACTCGAGTACATATGAGGCAGCACAGACATAAAGACGATGTAATCAGTCCATTACCCTTGAAGACGTAGTTTTGCACGTCTTAATTATCAACAACAACAGAGGTTTAGTAATAAAATTAACCTTGGAAGGAAAATAGTCCACACATGGGCGAATAAATAAGATCAATAAAGACAGTGGTGGGTATAGGGGGATGAAGTAGACCTTCACTAACTTTGTCAACTGACCTGACACATATTATAAAACTAAATACCAAACCCCCGCTTATTTACTCCATTTTATTGTAAAAATTTTCTTGGTAAAGCGTCTCGATGTAATATTGGAAACCATCCTCAGGTTTTTGTTCAGTTTTATTTCATCACTTCATCGCAAACAATTTTAAGGAATTTAGTTTTTACAATGACGTCCCTAAAATTAGATTTAAGTATGATTAAGAATTTATTTTTTTTTTAAATTGGCCTTGAATGTGTGATCTGTGGTGCGCATTATTGTAAAGATTTAAGATTCAGGTTTGCGAGACGATGACCTCTGCTTCCCTCCCTCCAAGTTTCCAACCATCACTTTTCCTAACACCAGTTACGTGCCGCTTACCTCTAAGCATCTAAGTACCTCTGTCCTCTAATAACATGCTCGTTTTTCCACTATAATCTGCTTTGTCCATAATTATCTCATTTGCTCTGTTTCGTAAGGTGAAGTCCAGGATCTTTCCTTAATTGTCCTCGCATATTTGTTAAGTTATACCATGAATTAAGGAAAGATTCTCGACTTCATCTTACGAAACAGAACAAATGAGAGAGTAATTATGGACAAGGTAGATTATAGTGGAAAATGAACATGTTATTAGAAGACTGGGGCACTTTCTTGCCCCTTAAGCTCTCTCTCTCTTTAAGCTGACTGACCCACATGGGTATTCCTCACAAAAAAAAAAAAAATCGAATTAACACAAGAAAGAAAAATGCATGATAAACTAGACCTGGAAAATATCTGTGTAATTAACACCAAATTTGCATATTGAAAATCTAATCTACTACAGGTAGGCTTACATCAGCGAGAAACTCGGCAAGAAGGTGCTAAATACCTGGTGTGAAACAGAGGTGCAGTTAGCACACTGACACCTTAGGTGTAGAAGGATGAAGATTTTTTATCGTCCCTTAACTATCTTCAGGACATAACTTGATAAACACCTTAAGTTATTGGTCAAGAGGGCTGTGATGTACGTTGGACTTAATGTTGCCAGCATCCAGAGAACAGTGAAGTCAGAGGCTGCAACAGTAAAAAAAAATAACTAGGCTCCAGGCATAGTACTTATCCCACTACTGTTTCTCATTCTTATATCCGACAAAGCAAGTAGCATCTTTTGCTAATGATAACAGATTCTTCTTAAATGGCATCTATCGAAGACAGCGAATCTTCAGACTGATATAAATCAAGTCTTCTAGTGGGACTGAGACAGTATGTTTAACGAGGACGAGTTTTAATGGCTCCTCTATGGAATAATGGAGGAAATAGTACCGGAGACTTAGGAGTAATGTCAGAAGATATCACCTTGAAGGACCACAACGATCTTCCCATTGTTACCTGGATACCTGGAGGTTATTCCGGGGATCAACGCCCCCGCGGCCCGGTCCATGACCAGGCCTCCCGATGGATCAGGGCCTGATCAACTAGGCTGTTACTGCTGGCCGCACGCAGTCCAACGTACGAGCCACAGCCCGGCTGATCCGGCACTGACTTTAGGTATCTGTCCAGCTCTCTCTTGAAGGCAGCCAGGGGTTTATTGGCAATTCCCCTAATGCTTGATGGGAGGCTGTTGAACAGTTTTGGGCCCCGGACACTTATGGTGTTTTCTCTTAGTGTACCAATGGCGCCCCTACTTTTTATTGGGGGCATTTTGCATCGCCTGCCCAGTCTTTTACTTTCGTAGGAGTGATTTCTGTGCGCAGATTTGGGCCATTCCTTCCAAGATTTTCCAAGTGTAGATTATGATATATCTCTCCCTCCTGCGTTCCAACGAGTACAAGTCAAGTGCTTCCAAGCGTTCCCAGTAGTTTAAGGTGCTTGACAGAACTTATACGTGCAGTAAAGGATCTCTGTACACTCTCTAGATCTGCGATTTCACCTGCTTTGAATGGAGATGTTAATGTACAGCAGTATTCCAGCCTAGAGAGAACAAGTGATTTGAAAAGGATCATCATGGGCTTGGCATCTCTCGTTTTGAAAGTTCCTCATTATCCATCCTATCATTTTTCTTTGCACGTGCGATCGTGGCACTGTTGTGATCCTTGAAAGTGAGATCCTCAGACATTACTACTCCCAGGTCCCTTACATTATTTTTCGCTCTATTGTATGGCCGGAGTCAGTAGTATACTCTGTTCTAGTTATTATCTCCTCCAGTTTTCCATAAACGGAGTAGTTGGAATTTGTCCTCATTGAACATCATATTGTTTACCGTTGCCCACTGGAAAACTTTGTTTATATCTTCTTGGAGGTTAACCGCGTCCCTCAGCAGATGACAGCCTCATGCAGATCCTAGTATCATCCGCAAAGGATGATACGGTGCTGTGGTGTATATCTCTGTTTATGTCTGATATGAGGATAAGGAATAAGATGGGGGCGAGTACTGTGCCTTGTGGAACAGAGCTCTTCACTATGGCAGCCTCCGATTTAACTCTGTTGACCACTACTCTTTGTGTTCGATTTGTTAGGAAGTTGAAGATCCATCTCCCCACTTTCCCAGTTATTCCTTTAGCACGTATTTTATGGGCTATTACGCCATGATCGCATTTGTCAAATGTTTTTGCAAAGTCTGTGTATATTACATCTGCATTCTGATTTTCTTCAGTGCATCCAAGGCCATGTCATAGTGATCCAGTAGTTGTGAGAGGCAGGAGCGACCTGCCCTGAACCCATGTTGCCCTGGATTGTGCAGATTTTGGGAATCCAGGTGATTTGCAATCCTGCTTCTTAGCACTCTTTCAAAGATTTTTATGATGTGGGACGTCAGAGCTATTGGTCTATAGTTCTTAGCTAATGCTCTGCTGCCACCTTTATGGAGTGGGGCTATATCCGTTGTTTTAAGTGACTGTGGAATTTCACCCATGTCCAAGCTCCTCCTCCATAGTGTACTTAGGGCACGCGAGAGGGGTTTCTTGCAGTTCTTAATGAAAACAGAGTTCCACGAGTCTGGGCCCGGGGCTGAGTGCATAGGCATGTTGTCAATGGCTTTTTCGAAATCTATTGGAGTTAGGGTAATGTCGGAAATCTGGCATACATTTATGGAGTTTTGAGGCTCTTTCATGAAGAAATCATTTGGGTCATCGATCCTCAGACCGATTAGTGGTTCACTAAACACAGAGTCATACTGGGATTTCAATATTTCACTCATTTCCTTGTTGTCATCTGTGTAAGTCCCATCCTGTCTGAGTAAGGGCCCGATACTAGATTGGTATTTGCCTTGTTTTTGGCATATGAAAAGAAATATTTTGAATTTCTTTCAATTTCACTAATAGCTTTAAGCTCCTCCTGCCTCTCCTGGTTCCTGTAAGAGTCATTTAGCTTAAGTTCGATAGTTTCCACTTCCCTGGTCAGCGCCTCCTTTCGTGTATCAGATATTCTAGCACTCCTGAGGAGCTCAGTGACTCTTCGTCGTCTTCTGTAGAGGGAGCGTCTTTTTCTCTCCAGTTTACTCCTGCTCTTTTTCTTTCTTAGGGGAATATGCCTAGAACATGCTTCGGCTACCAGGAAGTTGATCCTTTCAAGGCACTGGTTTGGATCCATGTCATTTAAGACATCTTCCCAACATATTTTGTTTAGGACATGGTTTACCTGGTCCCAGTTGATGTTCTTGTTGTTGAAATTGTATTTTGTGAAGACACCTTCACAGGTACATGCATTCTGCTGTTCAGGACCCCTATGCATGTACGTCTGGACTTTGATTAAATTGTGATCGGAATTTGTTGTTTTTTATATTCTTATGTCTCTTATCAGGTCCTCATTATTTGTGAAGATAAGGTCAAGTGTGTTTTCTAGTCTTGTTGGCTCCACTATCTGCTGGCTTAAGGTGTGTTTTTCACAGAGACTTAGTAGCTCATGTGTGTGTGACCTTTCATCTGCGCTACCTCCGGGGATTGTTTCAGCTATAACATTATTTGCTACATTCTTCCATTTTGTATGCCTTAGGTTGAAATCACCAAGCAGTAAGATGTTTGGGGATGGAGCTGGAAGGTTTTCCAAACAGTAATCGATTTTCAGTAGCTGTTCCTTGAACTGTTGTGAGGTTGCATCTGGTGGCTTGTATACAACCACAATGACTAGGTTTTGGTTCTCGATCTTTATTGATAGAACTTCAACTACCTCATTTGTGGTGTTCAGCAACTCCGTGCAGATAAGGGACTCTTTGACATACAAGCCAACCCCCCCTTGTTGCCTGTTTTTTCTGTCGCATCTAAAAAGGTTGTAACCACTTATCCATATTTCACTGTCAAAGTGATCTTTTGTGCGAGTCTCTGTGAAGGCTGCAAACATTGCATTAGACTCCACTAGAAGTCCACTGATGAAAGGTATTTTGTTGTTGGTGGATGGCTTAAGGCCCTGTATATTAGCAAATATGAACGAGGTTGTATTCTGTGTTTGTTGGGGGGATTTTGTTATTGGCATCAGTAGTTGTAATTCTGGAGGGCCATGGGCCATGGGTGTTGCCACAAGGAAAATGATAAGCTGGATAATTAGAACTTTCAAGACGAGATGCTGAGTCATTGATATTCTCTCACTTGTTCTCTCTAGGCTGGAATACTGCTGTATACTAACGGGTTCCTTCAAGACAGATGGTCGCTGAGCTGGAAAACGTTCAAGTTAGGTTAGATTCGTCAGGAAGAAGGATAATTGTTTCTTGATGCGGATCTTGGTCAAAGGACGACCCATCAATTTTAGGTTATGCAGTTTTCTAATACTGTATTACGTCTTTTAAAACATATATGTTCACTTCTCGAATACATTCGATCAGTCATTTGAACTACTGGGGACGCTCCCTTCGACTGTGTTCCTTGGAACATAGGCAGCAAACATAAACAATTTTCGTTTGGAAAATCCTAGAGGGACCGGTTCATACCTGAATGTCGATATCACTCCGTATGACAAAAGAGTTGGAAGACTGTGTAAAATATTCTTCCACTAAAGAGCAGAGGCGCAACAAGCACACTAAGAGAACTCGACGAGTTAGAGGTCCCCCACCCAACACCCTCTCTCCCTCCATAAGGTTAATTACCAGCAAACATCAGTCTTTAAGGAGGAACTGGAAAAGTTCTTCAAATTAGTGCCTGACCAGCTGGGTCTGTGGTACGTTGGATTTCGTGCGGCCAGCAGTAACAGCCTGGTTAATCAGACCTGTTCTGGGGCCGGGCCACGGGGGTGTTGACTCCCAGAAACATCCTTCAGGTATCCAGACCATCACCCAAGATTTCTGGTCTGCACCTGGGTCTCGGGGGCGAGTGTGATGTTTCAACCCGACTCGCCCACATGACTGGAGGGAGTGAGGAAGTGTGGCTGATGTGAAGCTGCTCAAATTCAACCTTCCCACTTGAAAAGATAGGGGTAATAGAATTTTTTTTTCGAGAGGGGAGGGGGGTATAGAGGAAGCGGCGTCTAGTCTCTATGGATGGAGTAGAGGCGAGGGTGTGATCCTCTTAGATTCTCAAGGGAACCTTGCAAAGTTGCATCTGTGGCCAGTTTCCGGAGCCTACCCACTACTGCAACTCGGGTTGAAGTGGACTAATTGTAAGTGTCAGTATCGTTAGGAATTCCATTTCTCATTTCTGATGGAACATTGTAATAAACCCTTCCCTTGCCAGTCTTATTTCCCTCTCAGTAACCGTCTTTGGTATTTTACAAGTGATTGTATATTTCCCATTTTTAAATTATTAGTACAATTTTATACACTCCTTTGTATATAATTCTGATATTTAAAGTACTGCTTAAGTGGAGTTTTAATTCTTTTAAAGTGCTCAATCTGAAGGGGAAGTTTGCTCTAGCACTTTCTTGAGGATGGCAATACTATCCCCGGAATCAATAACGGGCGGGTAATTTACAAGCGACACAGTTGATTTAGTTAATACTCGAGTTTCTAGCTCCTCTGCAATGACTAAATAATACAGAAGAATAATGCTGGTCGATACTAGTGTAAAAGGAGAGGCAAAGAGCTGAGACTTCTGCTAACAAAAATGTCTTCTTTCATTTTTTTACCCCATACATAAAAAGAATGCACATGCAAGACGTGATGACTTTTTCAATCATTTTGCCAAGAAGAGAGTATAGTTGTGTGATGGAGTGTGTATAATGGTTGAGTGTATGGTAATATTCACACCAGTCTTCCTCGCTTTCATCTCTCCGTGAAGGCAAGTCACTGGTGTGACGGACACTTGTGCTCTTACAACACTGTTTTGCCAAATTATGGATCCAGTATTACCTGAAGGATGTTTTCAGGCGTCATCGATCCCCGAGACCATGTCCCAGGCCAGGCCTCCTGGTGGATCAAGGCCTGATCAACCAGGCAATTAATGCTGGCCGCACGCATCCCAATGAATGAACACTGCCCAACAGGTTAGGACCTGATTTGAGGAACTCAAGTTCCATCCTGTAGACAGCCAGAGGTTCGTTTATAATTACTCTTAGGCACAAAGGGATGGCTCTTAAAAATCGGGGACCTCTTGATACTCGAGTTCTTTGTGTAATTGTCACGACCCTGCTTTTTGTTGGACGCACTTTGTACAGTCTGTCAAGTTTCTTGTTTTCGTACGGAATGATTTAGATGCGCAGGTTTCAAACCAGTCCATCCACGATTTTCCACGTGTAAATTATGTACATTTCTGGCCACCATTTCAGTTGAAGAGGATTCAGGCATTCTCCATAGTTCAGATACTTCATTGCATGTACATATATGGGCAATGGAAAGTCTCTGCATTTTCTGGCTCAGCATTCTGGCCTGCCTTGAAGGGAGCCATTAGTATGTAGCAATATTCTAGCCTGGAGAGAGTAGGTACTTTGAAGAGTAACACTGGTTCAGCATCTCTTGTCTTGAAAGTTATAGTTATCCAGCCTATCATTTTCCTTGCGGTAGCAATAGTAGCATTGTGATCCGTGAATCTGAGATCTGACATAATCACTTGGAATTCACATGTCAGGGCCTGAGGCAGAATCCATGAGCATGCTGTCGATGGTTTCTTGAAAGTCATCTGGGCATTGGGCTAATTCAGAAATTATGGAGATATCTACGTACAGTGAAGAGAGTTTTTCATGAAAAATGCGTTAGTCATAAGTCACCAGTGTGCGAGCTCCATCTTTTTTTGAGTACAGATCTTACACGGGATGTGGTTTTGCTTGGATTTTGTATACGATTAATGGTATTTTGGGTTTCTTTTAATATTATTTTCCTCTGTCTCCTGGACTCTGACAGTCAGTTTCAGTTTGATGTTCTCCATTACTCTGACCAGAGTTTCCCTTTGTGCTTCAGTAAGTCTTCGAGGAGCATTTTTACCCTTGTCTTCGCCATAAAGGGGAAGCACTTTAGAAATGTGTGGAGCATACCTAGAACGCTAGTGACCTCATCTTCGCGAAAAAAAACTTATTGTAACTTCGGTGGTCTTGTCTTCTCAGATTGTTTCATTAAGGTATTGATTTATTTGGTCCCAGTTGATGCTGTCATTGTTTATTTTTTTTTATTAAGCAATCATGATTGATCGTGTTTCTCAGGCCAGTATGCGTGCAGGTCTGAACCTCGATTATGTTATGGTCTGATGATGCTGTCTTCGACACCGTTACATCCCGGACCAGGTCCTTGTTAAATCTTTGAGTTTCTGGAGCTTTCTTATTCCCGGAGCTCGGCCTTGTTCCAGGCTTGTCTGGTAAATGCCTGGTCAGCTAAATTGTTGGAGGTCTGCTGGCCCACATATCCAGCACAATCTGGTTGACCAAGCACCTGGTGGAGGTAGTTTCCTCTTGAAGACTTCTACACTTGTTCCAGCAGTTTTTCCTATATCTTATGGTAAGACATTAAAAAGTCAGGGGCCCCAGGGGCTGTTGATACAATTTTCTCTTATTATGCCTACGGTGTTCCTGTCTTTCACTAGTCTTATTCTGTACTTTCTCCCATTCTCTCTTTCTTTTTGTCTTTTTCTCTTTCTCTCCCTCTTTTTCTTTCTCTTTGTGTGTATGAGAGAGAGAGAGAGAGAGAGAGAGAGAGAGAGAGAGAAATCTAGGATCTTTCCTAGTCTGGTCGGTTGTGCTGACTTCGGGCACATTTATTGCAGAGGTTTAATAATTTTAATGTTACACCGTTCGCCTAAACGAGCTCCAGGGACTCCCTCTGTTATACACTCCCTGGTACATTCTTTCATTGTAGATGTCTCAGATTAGTCATAAAGCAACAAGATATTTGGAGCTGGGTTTGATAGGTTTTCAGGGCAGTGCTATATTTCCAATAGCTGTATCTTGTGGCTTATAAGCAAGTAAATCAACTAGGTTCTGGCTTTGTTTCAACCTTCAAAATTTCGACTGGATTCTTGTGCTCAGTGCACACGAGTGACTGATATACAGACACACCCCCTCCCCCTCGAAAGAATGAGAATATGGAGTATAAAGCAAACACGAACCAGTAGAGCGTAGGACTAATGTGAGAGACCTGGGAGTGATCATGCTAAATCTTACTTTCAGTAATCACAACAGTGTCACTGTCACATCAGCAAGGACAATGATAGGCTGGATAACTAGAGCTTTCAAACCACGGGATGGTATGCCAATGATATTACTGTGTAAGCTGGAGTTCTGCTGTATTCTGACAGTTCTCATGAAGTCAGCGAAAATGTAGACCTGGGTGATGGTCTGTGCTTCTTACAACGTAGGCTGAGGAAATATCTGCACCAGGAAATCTCTAGGATTGGGCCCAGATCTCCACACAATCTTTCCCTATGGAAGTAAGAGGCTTGGTAGATACTGCAAAATACCTCCACTGAAAAGCATGGGTGCAGTGAATACACTAAGAAAAAACTCAGTAAGTGTGGAGGGACCAAGACTTTCCAATGCCTTCCCATCGCGTATAAAGGAAATTACGAACATGCCCCTAGGGTTCTTTGGAGAGACCTCGATAAGTTTCTCAAGCCAGTCCTTGATCAGCCGGGCTGTGATTCTTACATTATTCTTTGTGTGGCTTGCACAGACAGCCTGGTTGATCAGGCCATCCACCTGGAGATTGGGCCTTGACGACGCTGACCCAGGGGACACACTAGGTAGACTGACTCCAGGTAGCATGTAGGTGATTTATTCATAACATTTCTTTCAATTCTTTTCTACTTCCTGACACTACAACAATCCCTGCATGATTATGATTTGCAGGTTGTTTGGTGCTTCTGAGGGTTTTTACACCGCGTTCATCTGCATCGTAGTATTGTCTCACTGACTGAATTTTGGAACGTTTTGTAGTAAAATAGCTTGCTGGTCCTGAAGTAAAATGTGCCTTTATTCGGTAGATTTTGACATTTTTTCGGATGGTTGCATTGGCAGTTAAAATATTTGTCAATTCCAGTAAGACCAAATTTGCAGATCTTCCTAGCATGAAATTTACACCTGTTGGTTATGGACTCCCACAGAACCAGAGCCAAGAGTGACGTGGGCACTATCCTCAGCATCTTGTGGGTTGATCAAGGAAACCAGACATAAATGACTAATTATTTGATGTAGGTATGCTGGCCAGTTCTTTTGTAATCTCGCATATCCAGAAAATAGTGATTTTGAAGCACATTTTCTTTTGTTCCCCTCAGATAAATACTTTATATGAATCAGTACTGCATATCTAACAAGATGCAATAATTTCTCGGTGAATCCTGCACACGACGGGCAATCTCGATTTTCCTTAGTTCTTATAAGCTAGTAAGGTTGGTGGTAGTGTGGTGGATGGAAATATAGTAATGCTTACTCAGTTATGGGTGCAGGAGTAGTCTCAGCTCCTGGTCTCACCTCTGCTGCTTGCTACTTGTTTCGCACTTCTGACTGGATGATCCTCCTCATACGCAGGATGTTGATAGTGTTCCCTTATTGTCCCCACCGCACCCCTGCTTCTCACTGGGTTTATTTTACACTTCCTCCCATATCTCTCACTCCAATATGTTGTTATGGCAGTGTGCAGATTTGGGACCAAGCCTTCGAGTACCTTCCAGGTATCATGTATCTCTCTCTCCTCCGCTCCGATGAATACATGTTCAAGACTTGAAGGCGTTCCCAGTAATTTAGGTGCTTTTCTGGGTCAATGTGAGCCGTAAACGATCTCTGTATTTGTTCCACCTCCGATATTTCTCCTGCCTTGAACGGGGCCGTCAGCACTGAGCAATATTCTAAGCGAGGGAGCACTAGTGATTTGAAGTGTCACCATCGGCATTATTTCCCTTGTTTTGAAAGTTATCAATACCCACCCCGTCATCTTCCTGGCTGTCGTGATCTTTGTCTTGTTATGGTCTTTAAAAGAAAGGTCAACTGACATAATTATTCCCAAGTCTTTTACGTGTTCCTTACGTTCTATTTGGTGACCCTCTTGAGTTTTGTATATAGTGTTCCTTTTGAGTTCTTCATTCTTTCCATACCTAAGCAGCTGGAACTTTTCACCATTGAACGTCATGCTGTTCTCCACTGCCCACTTGAAAACCCTGTTTGTCTTCCTGTACTTTTTCAGTGTCCTCTACCGTATTGACTTTCATGCTTATTTTAGTGTCATCTGCAAATGATACAAAAGTGTGCCTGGTGTTTTTATTTATGTCTGCTATGAGGATGAGTATTATTAAACCTCTGAAATAAATTCGCCTTAATCTAGCTGATTGTTGAACTGACTATTCTGGGAAACACCCTAGACTTAATATTCACGAACAATGAGGACTCATTGTCGAAGGCTGCAGTCTTAGAAAATATAATCGAGATAGACCTCATTCACAGTGGCCTGGGACAGAAAGTTATTTTTTAGGGCAGTTTCAACAGATTTAACTTCAAGAATATCAACAGGGGTTAAATAAATCGTGAACTTAAGATATCCTGGGATGATGACATGACCCCCCAAGGTCTAAACCAGTTCCTCTTGAGAATGAACTCTTTGTGCTCGAAGTATGCTCCAGACATGTGTCTACGGTAAAGGAGATGCAAACTAAGACAGGGAGAGGGGAGGAGAAAGAGAGGGGGGGGGGGAGGTACTTCTTCAGGTGAAGACGACGATAATAGATCTCAAGGCAGAAGAATCTCTGAAGGACGACGGGAAACTGGTTAGACCTGGAGAACATCGAGCATAAACTGGAGGGAGGTGCAGGAACAAAGATCTATAAATGAAATACCTGTATACCATGAAGGATTTCTCCGGGGTTAATTCCCTTGCGTCCTGGTTCCAGACCAGGCCTCCCGGATGATCATGGCCTCATTAGCCCTACTGTTATACTGGCCGCACGCAGTCCAGTGTGCCAGCCACAGCCCTGCTGGTCAAGCATTGATTTGAGGAACTTGTTCAGTTTCCTTTTGATGACCAAAGTTTTGGTGGTAATTACCTGTATGAACGGAAGGAGGGCATTGAAGAGCCTAGGACCTCTGGCACTCCTTAAGTTCTCTTACAGAACTCAGGTTTGGGACTAGTCTCTTTCCAGAATTTTCCAAGTGCAAATTATATTATATTATATACATACTGGAGTGAGAGATATGGGAGGAAGTGTAAAATAAACCCAGTGAGGAGCAGGGGTGCGGTGGGCACAATAAGGGAACAATGTATCAACATCCAGGGTCCCAGACTTTTCAACATCTTACCAGAAGATATCAGAAACACTGCTGGAACAAGTGTAGAAACCTTCAAGTGGAAACTAGACAAGTATCTTCACCAGGTGCCAGATCAACCAGGCTGTGATGGATATGTGGGGCAGCGGGCCTCCGGCAGCAACAGCCTGGTTGACCAGGCGAGCACCAGACGAGCCTGGCCGGGCTCAGAGAGTAGATATACTCTCGAAATTCTTCAAAGGTATATCAAAGGTACCTTTTTTGCCTACGTTCTGTGGAGTCCATTTGAAGAGACTTCAGGGGTTCCCGGTTGTTCAAAAGTGTGAGTGTGTACACAAGCAGTAAAGGTTCTCTATACGTTTTCCAGCTCAACAGTTTCGCCTGCCTTGAAGGTGGATCGTCAATATACAGAGGTAATCTAGCCTCCAGAGAACAAGTGACTTAGAGTATCAGTATTGGCTCAGTTATCAGTGAACACCTCTGATTCGATTTCCCGTCATATTTTTTTTACATACACCAGAACCAGCACTGGTCTGAGTACGGACACCTCAAGTTACACTCGCCCATTCCAACACCACCTCTCTGACAGTAACTCATTGCTTCCTTCCTGTTGATTATTCCTTGATCCACTGTAGTGCTTTCTCTCTAATTCCAGCCTTCTACTCTAGTTTGTGTTTCTTGTGGGGGCACTATATATCGAATGGTTTATAGCCCGAAAATATAGTCCACCTTTTCCTCTACATTGCTGTTTTCCAGACGTCTGGCGGCTGCCCCGTTTCAGTCGATTTGTTGAAGATTGTTGTTGGTGGTTCACCCAATTCTTCTGCTCCTCGCAGATCTCGTGGAGAGATGTCTGGTCCCATTGCTTTTGAGGTGTCTATTTCATCACTCGGTGTTTTCTTCATCTCTCCTCCCGGTGTTTTTGTCCAGTACTTGTTGGTACATTTTCTCTTACTAGCAATGTTCCTTATTCCACTGAGAGTATGGTGGCATGGTGGCGGTTTGCTATGATGAAAAATGGAAAAGAATGAACGAGGGTTCGTGGAAATAACTACTTTCCTTCACACTATTGTCAGCCAACACCACCACCACACCACTGCTACAAAAGTCCTCCCCCACAGTCATAATCCTCCCCTCCACCTTTCTTAACCTGGATTTCAAATCCAGTGTCCCTCATCCATTTTTAGACAGGAATGGGAAAATCCTCTCGTGGTCGTAGTGAATCCTTCCTCGGTAAGAAAATACTGTTATTTACTCACATTACAAATTATTTTTCTTTAGGCTATCTAGCGAGTTTATCATTGAGAGTGAGTGAGGTAACAGTTGTACGAAGAGAGGCAAGTGGTAATGTATCAGGAGTAAGTGATGCAGTGTTGACGTGGTTCACATTATACATCATCTTTTATGACTGACACACTGCACTTGGGTAACGCATTTTTAACGAATTTGATTGTGACGTCAAAGCGGCTAGTATATTGCGCAACCCCACCATCTTGTGGACGGTAGCACACCAACATATGGAAGCACAAACGGCCTAGGAACTAGATAAAAAAAAAGTTAACAAGAATATATCTGGATTTATATCTACAGTTGTCTTGTCTGTTGGAAGCAAATGTAGGAAATTAGCTTAATGTATCTGGTATTTTATTCTTATTAATTAGATACCTTGACATATCACAGAGGTTATTATACTGTCTAGATTCCTCAGTAAGTGGACAATAAAGCACATTGAATAAAGTGATCATAAGGCATTTAGTTTGACCATCATCTATGAGTCTACCTAACTACTAGAAGCACTTGCTACCAAACCTAAGTCTGGCTACTACAACAGCAGTCAGTACACAACGCGCATTTAGGAGAGGGAAAGTGATCACTTTCCTGTGCGACTTTGACCATTGACATGTTACTGCAGCGTCCTCATTACTTACCCTCGCCTAAGTACGCGTAGTTTGTATATTGTTTCAGCCTTGGTATTGTCACTTTATTCTTTAACGTTAGTCAGTTTGTTCACATTGTAGGGTCTCCTTAGATATATCTATGTAAATGTTATCGTAGCAAGTGATTGATCCACTCAAGCTTCCCACTGCATTCCTGTGACATTTACTTTCATTACATACTATTAATATATAATATTCTTAATGCTGCATACACACCAGTTATATTCTATATTTTCATCTAGGGTACTTTTTTTTTTTTGCTAACTTGTCAGCTTTATCATTGAGTAATTCAGTGTGATGGATTCTGCAAATATTATACACTTCGTCGTTTTCTCTGATTTTTTTTAGTGTCCATACCTGGCTTCTCTATCCCTAATATGATACACTACAAACTCGTGTCAGCTGTAGGAGAATTAAGGTATATTCTGCCAATAATTAGTTTCCCACCTACTTACATATTGAGGGTCACAGCCCATGCGGCCTCCTGATTGTTGGAATTATCAGTCGGGCTATTAGTGCTAGTCCAGCATAAGAACCACAGCCTAGCTGATCAAAACTCGTTCAAGAAACCTATCATGTTTTCTCTTAAAGCTAATTAGGTGGTTGTTGGTAATTTATCTAGTGTAAATGAAGGAAGGGGTCTTGAGAAATGCCAGTCTCACGGAATCTCAAAAATTACACAGTCCAGGACAGCATGGGGTAAGGGCAGGTTGCTCTGTCTTTCACAATTGTTAAATCATTACGATACAGTCCTGGATCCTCAGGAAGACAATATAAATACTAATATACTGCACACTGAATAACTGGGAAAGTGGGCAGATGGATATTTAACATTTTAACAAATGGAACCTAGAGAGTAATAGTAAACAGAATACCTCAAAGCACGCTGTTCTCCCCCTTTTCTGCTTCTCATTCTTATATCCGACATTGACAAGGACATAAATCATAGCACCGTACCATCCTTTGCTGATGACATCAGAATCTGTGTGGGGCGTCCATCGAAGACGCAGCTAATCTTCAAGCAGTTATAAGTCTTCTAGTGAACCTCACACACCAATATGATGATTTATGAGGACGAATTTCAGTTGTTCTGTTATGAAAGAATGCAGGAAATAAATACTAACTTAAGTACACGACAAACTCAAATCTTTCAATAACGTGAAAGTCCCATGTTAGAAACTTAAGAATAATGATGTCAGATCTCACCTTCACAGATCACAGCAATGTTGTCATGTTACCTCAAGGTAAATAATACGTTCGAAATTATAACTTTCAAGGCAAGAAGCTGAGCCAATGCTGATACAAAGTAGGCGAGAGTGCTAACGTAGAGAGACCCTTCACAACTTGTATACACGCAGTCAACCTTCCCAATAATTTAGATGCGTGACTAAATTTTTATGGGCATTGAAGGTTCTCTGTACATTCTTCAGTTCTGCAGTGTCGCCTGCATTAAAAGGGTCGTGTTTGTGTGCATCAATATTCCAGTCTAGAGAGCATAAGTGGTATCATAATTGATTTCCTCGTAGCAGACATAGATAAATACACCCGTCACAGTTTTGTATCATTTGCATATCACTAAAATAATCAAGTCACCTCGGTAAAAAGACTGAAAAATTGCAGTAAGATATAAGGAGTTTTCCAGTGGGCACTGGAGAACAACATGACGGTTAATTGTGATAAATTTCAGCTACTTGGGTATGTAAAGAAAGCAAGAAAACTCAAAGGGACCCTGTATACAAAACTCAGATGATCGAATACAATGAAAGGAGCATGTGAAAGACCTGGGAGTAATTATGTCGGCTGACCTTTCCATCAAAGAACACAATGACATTCAATGACAGCCAGAAAGATGGCGGGGGTGGTTAATAAAAACATTCAAAACAAGGGAAAAGGTACTAATGATGACACCTTTTCAAATAGTTTGTGCTCTCTCGTTTGGAATATTGTTCATTGTTGACGGTCTCATTCAGGACGGGAGAAATATCAGAGCTGGAACAGATGCAGAGGTCGTTTACGTCCCTCATAGAACCAACCAAGCATTTAAATTAAAGTTTAACATTCAGATTCGAAGTTCTAAGCGTTGGAAAGGTAAATCATGATAATTAGAAACTAATGCCGATTTTGATATCTCTGGCTGCGAAAAAGATTTGGGAGTTCTGGTTAGCAATAATCGAAAGCCCAGACAACAGCGCGTAAGTATTCGAAATAAAGCGAATAGAATTCTTGGCTTCATATCAAGAATTATAACTAACAGGAGGCCACAGGTTATTCTTCAACTCTATATATCGTTTGTTAGGCCTCGTATACATTATGCTGCACAGTTGTGGTCGTCGTATTACAGAACAGTTGTAAATGCGTTTGAAAACGTACAAAGGAGGATGACAAAGATGA
This sequence comes from Cherax quadricarinatus, assembly GCF_026875155.1. Taxonomy (NCBI): domain Eukaryota; kingdom Metazoa; phylum Arthropoda; class Malacostraca; order Decapoda; family Parastacidae; genus Cherax; species Cherax quadricarinatus. Next base: position 3,833,597 of record NC_069454.1, on the reverse strand, counting down.
TCCCATGTATCAGAAATCTTCCCTGCGAAGATATACTGAGGGCCCTGAATCTGCACTCTCTCGAAAGGCGTAGAATTAGGGGGGTGATATGGTTGATGTGTATAAATGGGAAACTGGAATAAATAAAAAGGAATGTAAATAACGTGCTAAAAATATCTAACCAAGACAGGACTCAAAGCAATGGTTTCAAGTTGGAAATATTTAGATTCAGAAAAGATATAGGAAAGCACTGGTAATAGAGTTGTGGATGAGTGGAACGAACTCTCGAGAAGCGTCATTGAAGCTTAAACCTTGTGTAGTTTTAAAAATAGGTTAGATAAATACACGAGTGGGTGTGAACTGGACTTGCCTCGCATGGGTCAGTAAGCCTGCTGCAGTGCTCCTTTCTTATGTTATTATTTGAATGCCTTAGTCTTAAATATGTACTCACTGGAGCGGGAGAGATGTATGATAATATATACGTGGAAAATACTTGAGGGCCTTGTCCCAAATCTACACACTGCCATAACATACTGGAGTGAGTGATATAGGAGGAAGTGCGAAATAAACTCAACTAAAAAGCGGGGGAGCGGTGGGCACAATAAGGGAACAATGTATCAACGTCTGTGGCCCCAGATTATTCAACATCTTAACAGAAGATATGAGAAACACTCTTCGAACAAGTGTAGAAGTCTATTAAGAGAACAACTGGACAAGTAACTTCACCATGTACCAAATCAACCAGATTGTGATGGATATGTGGGTGTTGCCGCCACTGTGGTTGTGGTGCCGCCGACACTGTGGTTGTGGTGGCGCCACTGTGGTTGTGGTGCCGAGATTACAACATATAAATGAACTATTATTAAAGTCAATATGACTGTTCAGTGAGTCATTATTCAGCCTGAAGATTGAGACTCGGAATTTTGATGACGTCGCTCTGATATCTGACTAAACCAAGCCCCACTTTACTAAAAACCTGCATATTGCCTAGAGCCCTGACTCGTGGAATGCCATATTCATCATGAATGTCAAGAAGCCACCATCTCGTGCCTTTAATATTATATAGAGGAGGAACCTTGATGTACGAATATTTCCACAGTCATTAAAACCATTGATGAAGCCCAACTCCACAAAGGCGGCAGTAAAGCAATCACAAAAAAACTATAGACGGATAGTGGTGACGTCTTTCGTTATCAAAATATTTGAGTATCTTTAGAAGAAAGATTGGTAGTCACATGAAATCTCAACAGTTGCACAACCCACAGCAACGTGAACTAAGTCGCTCCTGCCTCTTGCTGCTACTACTGGACCATAACAGTATGGTCTTGGATGCAGTGGAAGACCAGCAGAATGAAGACGCAGTGTACACATACTTTGTTAGTCTTGGGAAAGTGCCACCAGGACGTGATGTTCTACAAAATTCCCGCAAAAGGAACAATTGGAAAAGTTTTCAGATGTTTAATTTTCTGATGAATAGAACACAAAGTGGAATTGTAAAAAGCTGGAAATTAGAGGGTGACACAGTGCAAAGCTGTGTTCCAGAAGGTACAGCAGTAGCTCTCTGTTCTTTATCGCTTCTCATGTTAAACGCTGTATCATCCTTGACAGATGATTCTTGAATGTGTACGAGAGTGGCATCCACCGGGGACACCACACATCTTCAAGCTGATATAAAGTGTTGCAGTGCGCCACTGATAACAGTATAAAGTTTAGGGAGAACAAGGTTCCCTTTATAATGGAAGGATTGACGAATTAAAACACACTAATCACTCGGTAAAACCTTATTTATCGTACGCTCCATATGATTTTTTTTTAAATACGTGAAACATTACAAAAATAAGAAAAATGTGTTAAAATGTTATTGTATATTTCGACGATAGACTAAAGTGAGAGTGAATATAATAATGATATACACTAGAAGCAAGTAGAAAAATAACACTGGAAATTGTGAAGCAACAAGCAATTTTCACTAACCTTAACCTTAACCTTTACCTTAACCTTAACCTTTACCTTAACCTTAACCTTTACCTTAACCTTTACCTTAACCTTAACCTTAACCTTAACCTTTACCTTTACCTTAACCTTAACCTTAACCTTAACCTTAACCTTAACCTTTACCTTTACCTTTACCTTTACCTTTACCTTTACCTTTACCTTTACCTTTACCTTTACCTTTACCTTTACCTTTACCTTTACCTTTACCTTTACCTTAACCTTAACCTTAACCTTTACCTTTACCTTTACCTTTACCTTTACCTTTACCTTTACCTTTACCTTTACCTTTACCTTTACCTTTACCTTTACCTTTACCTTTACCTTTACCTTTACCCGAGTTCCGAGGGTCTCCTTTCCCGGCGGCCCGTTCTATAACCAGGTCTCTTAGTAAATCAGGGCTTGTTCAGCCAGGTTGTTGCTCTTTGCCACACGCTTGAATTACAACCTGGCTCGTTATGAAATGGCTTTAGGGACCTCTCCAGTTGCCTCTTGAAGACAGCCAGCGGTGTGTTGGTAATCCTCCCGTATACACGATAACGGGCTGGTGAATAGTCCTGGGCCCCTGACACTGTTTTTTCTGTGTATTCATGGCTCGTAAGGGTGATTATCAACGAATCTCTGGCTGTCTTTAAGAACCGGGCTGTGGTGCATCTGTTAGACTTCATACAGCTAGCACCAACAGTTTTCACGATCAGGTCATGCAGCGGGAGGCCTGGTCTAGGACTAGGTAAATATTATACACGTTAATTAAATGTAAAGTTTTGAATAAGGAAGGTGTATGTTGCCTGGAGCCTGAGTAAGTGATTATTCTGAGAGCTGATGTTTGTACCGAGTAACAGCAGGTTTAAGGTGAGTTACCTGTTATTAATCGCCATGCACAAACATCATGGGTGAGGTGTGGACACATTAATGATAGTGCAAGGTAAGCAAGGATCTTTGGCGAATATAACGTATTTTTGAGGGAAATGGATATTAACGTAATCTCTAAACTGAGAGACGTGCAGCTGTGTATATACAGGAGGGTCCCGTTTATGCAGCAGGTTAGGCTCCTGGCTACTGTTGTAAAGTGAAAATTGATATAAAGTGAATCGTAGCATTTTTTCACTTTGAAATGCATATAAAAGCCTCATAACATGTTTACACTATCATATATTAAGTGAGCAGTAGAACTAGGCCTAAAAATGCATGGACAGTACACACACTACTTAAAATATTTTCGTCCTTAGCTTATATTGAGTAGTGAATATATTTATTTTAGGAAGTCTGAGTGACTAAAGAACGGTTGTAATTGAATACCACTGCATTAGCTAAACGCCATAAAGCGAAGAGCTGTAAAGCGGGGCCTGCCGGTATCCTTGATTAGATTTTATTAAAGCTTACATATTTGAGATACCACCGTCATAAAGCAAGACTAGAGTAGAAACAAGTGGAAATGGTTCAGCATAATATATGACTCGTAGTTCTATGTGTGGGGGGAAGGGCACCCTGGTGAGATGTGGCTGGGGTTGAGGGAGGTGCTAGCAGAGAAGAGAAGAGATGAGTGTGGGTGGGTGGGTGTAACCTTGCCCGCTTCATAGCACACTTATTGGTGAGTGACACCCACCGCCACACACTCGTATACTCGACTCACCTTCTGTCCATCCTACACAAGAAACTACATACAGTATACTACTACACTATTCTACGTGATGGTTATATTGTGGGAACATTCAGTGTACTACTACTCTGTTCTGTATACTGGTTATATTGTGGGAACATAGTGTACTACTACACTGTTCTGTATACTGGTTATATTGTGGGAACATAGTGTACTACTACACTGTTCTGTATACTGGTTATATTGTGGGAACATAGTGTACTACTACACTGTTCTGTATACTGGTTATATTGTGGGAACATAGTGTACTACTACACTGTTCTGTATACTGGTTATATTGTGGGAACATAGTGTACTACTACACTGTTCTGTATACTGGTTATATTGTGGGAACATAGTGTACTACTACACTGTTCTGTATACTGGTTATATTGTGGGAACATAGTGTACTACTACACTGTTCTGTATACTGGTTATATTGTGGGAACATAGTGTACTACTACACTGTTCTGTATACTGGTTATATTGTGGGAACATAGTGTACTACTAGACTGTTCTGTATACTGGTTATATTGTGGGAACATAGTGTACTACTACACTGTTCTGTATACTGGTTATATTGTGGGAACATAGTGTACTACTACACTGTTCTGTATACTGGTTACATAATGTGATACGGTAGAGCAACTAGGATCTCATTCTGGGAAAGGGTTAAGCTAGGATGCTGAAAAAAAATCTTCATAAACGTGATTTTCAGTTTTTCGTGGCCACTGGTCAATATAATTTAGTAAAAATTGGTCTTGAATTGGGAAAAACTATGTACATGTGGGGGGGAGGGTTAACCCTGATGATGGTCTTCCCCCTCCCCGTGGCAGTGCTACTGATGGAAACACCCGCAGTGTGGCGCTATCCCTTCTCTGTATGGTTACCTGGTGGGAACACCCGCAGTGTACGGCTGCACTGTTCAATTTATGATAGTACTCTCGTTTAGACTTGTTTGTTGACGGCCCCGTTCAAGGTAGGAGAGTTAGCGAGCGAGATGGAAAAGGTACACCTAGAACCAGTGAAACACAACTATTGGGTAGGCTTGGGGGTACTGGTCGTGTACTCTGCAATGATTAGGAGAAATCGAAAAATAGTCATATAGCGCCTGAAGAATGAGAGACATTCGGATTTAATCCAAGGAAGGGGGAGAATAAGTTCAGTTTCCTGGATCAAAAGTCTGTCACCTACTATCAAACCATCTTCACTGAGGTCTTGGTCACAGATCTGTATACCTACCTAAAGAGTTGCGAGGGTCAATACCCTGGCGGCACAGTCACAGATCTACCAGGCCTCCCGGTGAATGGCCTGATCAAGGAGACTGTTGGTGCTAACAAAGCAAAGTACAACATATGCACCACAGTCCTGCTGATCAGGGACTCTAGAAACTTGTCCATTTCTTACTTAAAGACAGCAGGGGGTCTGTCGGTAATCTCATTTATGTATGAAGGGATTTAAATGTTTTGGTCCCTTCGCACTTCGTTTTCTCTTAGTGTGCTCACTGCACCTCTGCTTTTCATTATGTTGTTTTACACCGTTTATCAACCCTCTTATTTTCATGAGGAATGATTTGTATGCAGATTTGGGACCAAACCTTCTAGAATTTTCCAGGTGTAGATTAAAATAAACCTCTTACATTACTAAGAATACATTTAGAGGGACTTCAAACTTTCCCAGAAATTTAGGTGCTTGAGTGAATCTGTGCGAACATTGACAGTTCTCTGCACATTCTGCAGTTTCGCCTACCGTAAACAGAGTTGTTAGAGCACAGCAGTACTCCAGCCTAGAGAGGGAGCTTGGTATCCCTTATTTTGAATGTTTTAAATATCCAACCTATCATTTTCTTTGTGGTTGTGATGGTGACACTGCTGGGATCCTTGAAGGTGAGATCTGATACGATCACTCCAAGGTCTTTCACATTAGTCTTACGCTCTGTTGAGTGATCAGGGTTTTATACTCTTGTATTTTTTTCTCTCTTAACATAATATTGTCAGTGGCCCACTGGAAGACTTCATCTCAGTTTAGGAGGTTTACCGTTTCCTCAGTGCATGCCACTCTCATGCAGATTCCAATATCGTCTGCAGAGGATATGTTGCTGAGATTTATGCCTCAGTTAGATATGAGAGAGAGAGCCGGGGCAAGTACTTTGGGAAGAGAGCCTTAACTATGGCAACCTCTGGTTTCATTCTCTTCACTATTGCACGTTAGGTTCTATGCATTAAAAAATTAGTCGTCATCTCGCTTTTCTAGTTAATCTTTTTGCTGGCATTTTGAACTATTACACCTTGATCTCACTGGTCATGGGCAGCACTCTCGGTCTATTTTTATGCGATTACTGTACTGCCACTCTTGTGTAGTTACGTCAGTGTTAGTCTCTACTGGGACGTACAAAAACGGAACTTACACAGTCCCTATAAATATGAGTATAATGAATAAAGGCACATACTGCTCCAGGTCTTGCAAGCTGTTTTACTAATTAAAGAACCATTCTGTTAATTAAACTGTTCAGACCACCACAAGAAGGGTACGAGACGTATAAAGCGTCATGAACGTAATTATGATCATGCAAGCTTCGGTTATATAACCAACAAGGATTTTAGTACCAAGAAGCTGAACAAATTGTTAAGTATCATCCAGTAGGGTCTGTGCTGGACTGGAATTGGAGCCAGAGTTGTTAAGTCCAGTCAACAGCTCCCCAGCGCAACAACTAGCAATGTATCATCTTTTGTGTTTGCAGATACACAAAAACCCAAACGGATCCAGTACAATAAAATATCATTTATCATTAGTCATCTCATTTTAGATGTGACCGGAAAAACTGGAAAATGGGTGAAAGGTGGGGGTTACCTGGAGGTTATTCCGGGGATCAACGCCCCCGCGGCCCGGTCCATGACCAGGCCTCCCGATGGATCAGGGCCTGATCAACTAGGCTGTTACTGCTGGCCGCACGCAGTCCAACGTACGAGCCACAGCCCGGCTGATCCGGCACTGACTTTAGGTATCTGTCCAGCTCTCTCTTGAAGGCAGCCAGGGGTTTATTGGCAATTCCCCTAATGCTTGATGGGAGGCTGTTGAACAGTTTTGGGCCCCGGACACTTACGTGTTACTCAACCTGTATATATATATTAGCCGCTCATCGCAGAGAGTTACTGAACATCACTAATAATGTAGTCGAAGCTCTGTCAGACAAAATCGAAAACCAGAACCTACTTATACTTGTGTATAAACTACTGGATATAACCTCCCAGCAGTTCAAGGACCAATTATTGTAAATCCAGCATTGTCTTGATAACCTATCAAACCCATCCCCAAGTATCCTGCTGCATGGAAACTTTAATTTCAAACCTTAAGTGGATGATTGAAACAAGGACTAATAGTAGAGGGAGTTTCTGGAGCTACCTTGGAGGAACACTCCCTCACAAGTCTTATTAAACCTCTGAAATCAATTCGCCTTAATCTAAGACTGTTGAACTGATTAGACCGGGAAACACCGTTGACCTAGTATTTACGAACAATGAGGACCCAGTCTGGGACTTAAGGTGTCGAGGACTGCAATCTCAGACTTATCAAGATGAAAGTTAAGACACATGTGCAACAATAAAGATTAACAGATGTTGCACGTCTTAACTTTCATCTTGTCGGTATTGTATACCTTTCTTGCACGACCTATCAGGATACTGACATGCATTCACTGTGGACTGGGACAGAGAAATATAGGTAGATTTAAAGAGATTCAGCTTTGACAAGAACATCAGAATATCGTCAACTAGAATAAAATATATTGTGAATTTAGTGAGATATGTCGGGATGATGACATGATCGCCCAAAGTCTAAACCAGTTCCTCGGGAGAATGAACTCTCTGGTGCTCGAAGTATGTTCCAGACATGTCTGTCAAAGATGCAAACGAGAGAGAGGGTATAGGAGGGTTCCTCCCTCTACAGGTGAAGACTACTGATAACGGATCTCGAGGGCAGCAGACTATGAAGCTTGAAGAGAAAATCTGGTTAAATAGGTTGACAACACCGAACACACTGATTACATCACATTGAGTTCATGAATGATAGAGGGAGCAAAGCCATAAATTAAATTTAGAAGAAATCGCTGCTGCTGCTGCTGCACAAAATCAATGTGGAAAACTACATCCGGTATAGGGCTGTTACTTACTGAAGTAACAGTGCAACTCTGTAATCCGTGAACCACTCAAATCAATCTACAGATGGAAGATCCAGCCAAATTTTACATGAATGAGACTGGAAATGCTGCCGCCATCTTCACAGCTTCCTATGTATCCCTCTCCCCAGTTGACTTTGAAGAACCCATTGATAACATGCTTATACATTCTGCTCCAGTCTGATTGACCAGGCAAGCACCAGATGAGCCTGGCCTATGGCCGGGCTCCGGAGGTAGAAAAAAATTCGGCACTCATCATAGGTAAGGTATCCAGGCTCAGACTCGTAGAGTTCCGTATTTATCAAAAACTCTTAAGAAACCACCAACTCGGTCCTTAAAATTAATATTTTATGGAGGAACAGCTTAGACACAGGTGTGATCCCACAGTCATTCCAAACCCACTGATATTGCCCCACTTCACAAAGGAAGCAGTAAAGTAACTGCGAAAAAATTGTAAACCAATATGACCCTGACTTAACACATCAAAATCTTTGAACGGGTCTTAAGAAGCAAGATTGTTTATCACAAAAATGGCACGATCCAGGACAGCCTAGGTTTGTGCTAGATCAGTACGATGCGGTCCTGGGTGCTTAGAAAGACGAGCTAAATGCTGATGTAGTGTACACTGATTTTGCAAAAGCTTATTGAGTTCATCCTACCCGAGCAACATACCGGATTGCGAGACGAGGGTGAAAATGTAAATAAAACCCAGTGAAAAACAGGAACTACGGACACAGTTACTGTCAACATGTATTTACTTAGACTGTTTATCTGACTACCAGCAGATATCAGAAATGTTGCTGGAATAAGTGAAGAAGTCCATAAGAGTAAACAGAATGACTACCTCTGCTCATTGTCAGATCAACCAAGTTGTGATGGATATGTGGCCCGGTGGACTAGAAGCAGTCATAGCCTGGTTGACCAAGCTAACACAATAAAAACTTGGCCCGGTCTCGGCTATTAGGGTAGAAAAAAATGTGGAAACTGGTTACAGGAATGTCACAACTGACTCCTTTTTTTCCCCCTTGGAAAGCCCGTGTGGCCCCTTACTGCTGCTTCTCTTTTCTAACTTGTCGCAGTCTGCCAAGATACTTAAATAGTATTTACACGTGGCAAAGTCTTTTCTTCCTCCCTCTCAATATCAGTTTCACTTCCTGGGGCATCTCATATATTGCATTCCCCAGTTCTTGTCGCAAGTGTTGTAGACCTGGAGACACTGCATGCTGCATACCTCTCAGTTCTTGTCGCAAGTGTTGTAGACCTGCAGACACTACATGCTGCATACCTCTCAGTTCTTGTCGCAAGTGTTGTAGACCTGAAGACACTACATACCTCTCAGTTCTTGTCGCAAGTGTTGTAGACCTGGAGACACTACATACCTCTCAGTTCTTGTCGCAAGTGTTGTAGACCTGGAGACACTGCATGCTGCATACCTCTCAGTTCTTGTCGCAAGTGTTGTAGACCTGCAGACACTGCATGCTGCATACCTCTCAGTTCTTGTCGCAAGTGTTGTAGACCTGAAGACACTACATACCTCTCAGTTCTTGTCGCAAGTGTTGTAGACCTGCAGACACTGCATGCTGCATACCTCTCAGTTCTTGTCGCAAGTGTTGTAGACCTGCAGACACTACATACCTCTCAGTTCTTGTCGCAAGTGTTGTAAACCTGGAGACACTACATACTGCGTACCTCTCAGTTCTTGTCGCAAGTGTTGTAGACCTGCAGACACTACATACCTCTCAGTTCTTGTCGCAAGTGTTGTAGACCTGGAGACACTGCATGCTGCATACCTCTCAGTTCTTGTCGCAAGTGTTGTAGACCTGGAGACACTACATACCTCTCAGTTCTTGTCGCAAGTGTTGTAGACCTGGAGACACTGCATGCTGCATACCTTCCAGTTTTTGTCGCAAGTGTTGTAGGCCTGGAGACACTGCATGCTGCATACCTCTCAGTTCTTGTCGCAAGTGTTGTAGACCTGGAGACACTACATACCTCTCAGTTCTTGTCGCAAGTGTTGTAGACCTGGAGACACTGCATGCTGCATACCTCTCAGTTCTTGTCGCAAGTGTTGTAGGCCTGGAGACACTGCATGCTGCATACCTCTCAGTTCTTGTCGCAAGTGTTATTGTAGACCTGGAGACACTACATACCTCTCAGTTCTTGTCGCAAGTGTTGTAGACCTGGAGACACTGCATGCTGCATACCTCTCAGTTCTTGTCGCAAGTGTTATTGTAGACCTGGAGACACTACATACCTCTCAGTTCTTGTCGCAAGTGTTGTAGACCTGCAGACACTACATGCTGCATTAATGCAGTGGAACACAAGCAGAATGCAGACGTAGTTTACACAATGTAAAAGCCTTGGGGAAACTGTGACCCATGTGTAATAATTCACAAAATGTATTCAAAATGAATAGCTGGAAAAGTGGGCTGTTGGATATTTGATTTTCTAACGAATAAAACCCTCGGTGAAATAGCGAATAGTGAAATTGGAGGCTGCCAGAGTTAAACCTTTTCCCTAAGGCACAGTACTGGCATCGGTTCTCTTTCTAATATCCAACATAGACAGAGGCGTTAATTATAGGACCGTATCATCCTTTGCAGACTATGCTATAATCTGTATGAGAGTGACATTCATTGAGGACACGGCGAACCTCCAAGCTGGCTTTAAAAAATCTTCCAGTCGGCCATTGACAATATGATGATCAGTGAAGACGAGTTTCATTTACTCCATTACCGAAAGACTGAGGCAATAAAGGCAAGAATGGAGTATCAACCAAACTCTAATGACAGTTGTCATTCGAGTGAGAGACCGACGTGGGAGTGATCATATCAGAGGATCTCGCCTTCAAGGATCATAAGTGTCACTATCACAACAAGAAAAATGATAGGCTGGATAAATAGAACCTGCAAAGCAAGGGATGCCAAGTCAATGATACTCTTCAAGTTACTTGTTCTCTCTAAACTGGAATACTGCTGCACACTAACACCTCCGTCCGTAGTAGGCGAAAGTGAAGACCTGGAGAATGTACAGTGACCTTTCACTGTCCGCACATATTCAGTCAAGCACATAAATTACTGGGAATAATTTGAATTCCCTCCATCTGTAATCCTTGTAACATAGGTGAGAGATACATGGTAATCTTCTAGAAAATTCTAAAAGGGATTGGTCCCAGTCTGCACAAAAGTCATTCCACATAAAAGTAAGAGGCTTAGCAGACGACACAAAATATCCCCCAGTGAAAAGGGACCAAGAATTTTCAACGCCCTTCTTACACACGGGAGATTACCAACAGACTCCTGGCTGTCTTCAAAAAAGAACAAGAAAAGTTTGTCAAGTCAGTGCCTGATCATCCGGGCTGTGGCGCTTATGTTGGACTTCGTGCGGCTAGCACCACCAGTTTGATAGATCAGAACATCCACCGGGAGGCCTGGTCTGGGACCAAGAGAGTTTAGGTAAGCCCCCATGTGGGGTGAACTGGGAAGACGGGATAGGCAAAGAATAGTGATGGGGAAGAGTGTCCATAATTGAAAAAGAAGTGGCAGGGGTTAACCCAGCAGCTAAGACGATCGTGTGACAGACTTGGAGAAAAAACGGGAAGAGAATAAACTGTGTATGTACTATCTGTCTCCTGGTAGGCGAGGTCTTGTCTTGAACTGGCAGTTTCTAGGTGGCAGGGGGGGGGGCAGAGTCAGGATTTCGGCCTGAGGTTAATGTTAAGTTGACGATGTTTGGGGTAATCTTTAAGTCCTGTGATGTTGGCGAGTCAGGAAAGTTGAATGACGGCATGTTTTGAAGACTTTTTTTTTAATGTGCCTGAGTTTGCTGCATTGGCGATGTGCGCATACATCATGCAGTACATCACCTTAGAGGGAGCAGCGTCAGTGAGTGCAGAGATGGAGTTGCTGGAAAGTGACTGCTGTGTGGCTTGTAGGATTCCGGTGGTGTCCGACTGGAGTTTTGAAATGACGGCAGTTAAGACATGTTGAAGTGGCATTGGTGGTGGCCAAGGCTTTAAAGTCGTGACTTTCTTTTTTGCAGTTGGAGCAGAATTTCTCGCCTTTGATTGGACCGTCGTTCGTAGATAAGAGTAACAGTTCCAACAGGGAAAGACGTGGGCGAAACGTTCAGGTTTAATGTGGCGTGGATGTATGTGGTAATATGAGATGGCTAGTGCATCAAAGAGCGCTTTGGCAACCATATCTATGTTCGAAAAGGTGATTTTTATCATAGAAGAGGCGTTAGGAATTCGTGGGATGGTGTCTACCGAGGCCCAGGTGTTGTGTTCCTCGATAGAGGTCTTCAGTACAGCCGTTAGTAAACATGTGACGATCTTATCCAGTCGTTTAACAAAAACTGAACGTCTCGCCAGCAAGAAAGGTGGTGATATGTTGAAGTGTCGGTCTTGTAATGTTTTTATTGGTGTCGTCCATAAGTTTTGCAGCTTCATGTCGTCGGTACAGACGACAATGAAGGAGTCCTTGAGTGAGTGAATTACTGAAAATTTAAGCTGTAGGCAGGTCTTTATAGCGGCAGCAAGTGCTAGTTTAGTGGAGTCATTTCTGACACCACTCGCTGGTTTTATCTTGACACAATGTGAGAACATCGTGGAACAGGTATAAGTTTCCCTCCCCAACGGGGATCGTAGGGAGAGACTGAACACTCCGTGTAGGTAATTATTATTGTTGATCTGGTGACACTGCATGCAATACAATACACAAATATCCCTCACATGAGAGAGAGGGGGGGGGGGAGAGAGAGCCTTCAACATAGGAGGGATGTGGGTGGCCTTACTGTTATGTACAAGGCCAATATTGTCAAAATACACACACTTGGATCCACTTCGAGGACAGCGTGAAACAAGCTTTTATGCCACAAGACTGGCAGAAAGCAGCAACTTCACTCTGGCTGTACCCTTCTCCAGAACTTCACTCCATCTGAGATCATACATACCCAGGATGACTCGAGTATGGAACACATTCGTACAGCATAATGATGTCAACGAGATAGTTGATCAAATGAAAATGCTAGCCCACAGATGGCTCCAACTTCATCCTGTTCATACTTGTATGTCTCATAACAATAAAAATGCTTTCAAATGAGCTGATGTAGGTAACAGCTCTTAGCTTGTCAGTAAAGTTAGGAATCCTTAACCTGTAAATAGCTTGTCAATAAAGCTAGGGATCCTTAACCTTGTCAAACCCTGTGTAAAAAAAAGGGGGGGGGGAGAGAGGGGGAGGGAGAGAGGGGGAGGGAGAGAGGGGGAGGGGGAGAGAGAGAGGGAGGGAGGGAGGGAGGGAGAGAGAGAGAGGGAGGTAGGAGGGAGAGAGAGAGAGGGAGGTAGGGAGAGAGAGAGAGGGAGGTAGGGAGAGAGGGAGGGGGAGAGAGAGAGAGGGGGGGAGGAGGGGGAGAGAGAGAGGGAGAGAGAGAGATAGAGGGGTAGAGAGAGAGAGAGGGGGGGGAGAAAGAGAGAGGGGGAGAGTGGCCATTGCTAAATGGGAGGTGGACACTAAAAGAAAGTTAGCATCAGGTAGGGTAGGCTCCAAAACCTGGTGGTCCCTGGTCAAGGACAGACAAGGTTATCTGCCTGATGAACTTATTCCACCTCTAAATCGACAGGATGGGACCACCTCTACTAGTAGTCAAGAGAAGGCAGACCTCTTTGCTTAACACTTTGCTACCAAAATGCAAGTTCCTGATCCAGCAAGGGACCCTCCTTGGCTAGCTGCAAGAACTGTGTCAAAACTGTCAGTGGTGACAATAAGGCAGGAGGAGGTGCATTTCCTACTTAAATCGCTTGACCAGAAAAGGCTGTGGGCCCCGACAAGTTGAGCCCAAGATTATTGAGAAGATGTGCAGACTAGCTAGCAGCACCTCTAACTCGCATCTTTCAGCACTGCCTAGTACAGTGTAAATGACCCTCTCTATGGAAAGAGGCGAATGTAGTCCCTGCTCACAAAAAGAAGAGCAGAGCAGAAATCAGCAACTACAGACCAGTGTCACTCCTGTCAATCACTGGTAAGATCCTTGAGACAATAATCTCAAGACAAATGACAGAGTTTTTTGACTACCACTCACTACTTTGTGATCGTCAATATGGCTTCAGGAAAGGTTACTCTGCTGCTGATCTGTTGTTAAACCTCTCCACTAAGTGGCACCAGTCACTGGATGAATCCAAAGTCAGCTGTGTGGTAGCACTGGACATTGCTGGCGCTTTCGACCGGGTGTGGCACCAGGGCCTCTTAGCAAAACTTCAAGCACTGGGAATTGCAGGCTCTACGCTATGTCTCCTCAGTGACTACCTTCATGGTAGATCTCTAAGTGTAGTTCTCAATGGAACGGAATCAGCAAGACATCCTATTGGGGCAAGTGTTCCACAAGGAAGCGTGTTGGGTCCATTGTTATGGAATGTCTACTTCAACAACCTTCTTCATCTCATCCCAGAATCACATGCATATGCAGACGACTGTACACTGACATTCACTTATCCAAGAGAAGAAATGCCAGCTGCTCTAAGCTACATCAATCACCATCTGAGAGCTATATCAGCTTGGGGAAATAGATGGCAAGTAACATTTGCACCTGAGAAAACGCAAATGATGATCGTCTCTAGGCACCATGATGGTAATGCTGGTGCAGTAGTAAGGATGAATGGGAGGATGTTGGCACCTGGAGAAGAAGTTGATATCCTTGGGGTGAAATTTGACTCCAAACTAACCATGAAGAACCATGTTGTAAATCTTGCAAACAATGCAGCCAGGAAGCTTACAGCACTTCGCCGTATCTCCCATCTGCTTGACAGTAGGGGTTGCAAGATCCTGTACGAGGCACAAGTACGCTCGCACCTTGAGTATGCTCCACTTTCTTGGTTTGCCTGCCCCCCCTTTCATCTGCGACTGCTTGACAGAGTAGAGAACAGAGCAAGACGTCTCATCTCTCGCCTGGACCCATCCTGGATAGATCTGTCATTTCAGCAGAGCCTTCAACATAGGAGGGATGTGGGTGGCCTTACTGTTATGTACAAGGCCAATATTGTCAAAATACCACACTTGGATCCACTTCGAGGACAGCGTGAAACAAGACGGGCAGAAAGCAGCAACTTCACTCTGGCTGTACCCTTCTCCAGAACATCACTCCATCTGAGATCATACATACCCAGGATGACTAGAGTATGGAACACATTCGTACAGCATAATGATGTCAACGAGATAAAGTCAGTTGATCAAATGAAAATGCTGGCCCACAGATGGCTCCAACTTCATCCTGTTTCCTACTTGTATGTCTCATAACAATAAAAATGCTTTCAAATGAGCTGATGTAGGTAACAGCTCTTAGCTTGCCAATAAAGTTAGGAATCCTTAACCTGTAAATAGCTTGTCAATAAAGCTAGGAATCCTTAACCTTGTCAAACCCTGTGTAAAAAAAAAGAGAGGGGGAGAGAGAGAGAGAGAGGGGGGGAGAGAGAGGGGGGGAGAGAGAGAGAGGGGGGGAGAGAGAGAGGGGGGAGAGAGAGGGGGGGGGAGAGAAGGAGAGAGGGGGGAGAGAGAGAGGGGGGAGAGAAGAGAGAGGGGGGGAGAGAGAGGGGGAGAGAGAGGGGGGAGAAAGGGGGGGAGGGATAGAGAAAGGGGGGAGAGAGAAAGGGGGGAGGGAGAAAGGGGGAGAGAGAGAGAGAAAGGGGGAGAGAGAGAGAGAGGGGGGAGAGAGAGAGAGGGGAGAGAAGGAGAAGAGCTTACTACGACGTATCGGTCCAACTTGGATCATTTACAGTCACATTGTTTATTGTTCCAGTCACAGTATTGTGCCTTTTTGTTCTTCATACAGTACCTTCGTCTCGGGTGTTGCCACAACTGTTGTTGCAAGCTTCGTGCATGCCTAATTACGCGTGCACACCTCCGCCCTCCCTCTTTAATGTTTTGTTTTTACATCGTTGGTTTTACAGACTAGTAACTGTTATCCTAGTAACTGTTATCCTAGTAACTGTTATCCTAGTAACTGTTACCCTAGTAACTGTTATCCTGTCCTAGTAACTGTTATCCTGTCCTAGTAACTGCTACCCTGTCCTAGTAACTTATCCTAGTAACTGCTACCCTGTCCTAGTAACTGTTATCCTAGTAACTGTTATCCTGTCCTAGTGACTGTTACCCTAGTAACTGTTATCCTAGTAACTGTTATCCTAGTAACTGTTATCCTGTCCTAGTGACTGTTACCCTAGTAACTGTTATCCTAGTAACTGTTATCCTAGTAACTGTTATCCTGTCCTAGTGACTGTTACCCTAGTAACTGTTATCCTAGTAACTGTTATCCTAGTAACTTATCCTAGTAACTGTTATCCTAGTAACTGTTACCCTAGTAACTGTTATCCCAGTAACTGTTATCCTAGTAACTGTTATCCTAGTAACTGTTATCCTAGTAACTGTTATCCTAGTAACTGTTACCCTAGTAACTGTTATCCTGTCCTAGTAACTGTTATCCTAGTAACTGTTATCCTAGTAACTGTTATCCTAGTAACTGTTATCCTAGTAACTGTTACCCTAGTAACTGTTATCCTGTCCTAGTAACTGTTATCCTGTCCTAGTAACTGCTACCCTGTCCTAGTAACTGCTACCCTGTCCTAGTAACTGTTATCCTAGTAACTGTTATCCTGTCCTAGTAACTGTTATCCTGTCCTAGTAACTGTTATCCTGTCCTAGTAACTGTTATCCTAGTAACTGCTACCCTGTCCTAGTAACTTATCCTTGTTACTGTTATCCTAGTAACTGTTATCCTGTCCTAGTAACTGTTATCCTAGTAACTGTTATCCTGTCCTAGTAACTGTTATCCTAGTTACTGTTATCCTAGTAGCTGTTATCCTGTCCTAGTAACTGTTATCCTGTCCTAGTAACTGTTATCCTAGTAACTGCTACCCTGTCCTAGTAACTGTTATCCTGTCCTAGTAACTTATCCTAGTAACTGCTATCCTGTCATAGTAACTGTTATCCTGTCATAGTAATTGTTATCCTGTCTTAGTAACTTATCCTAGTAACTGTTATCCTGTCTTAGTAACTGTTATCCTAGTAACTGTTATCCTGTCCTAGTAACTGTTATCCTAGTTAGTTATCCTAGTAACTGTTACCCTAGTAACTGTTATCCTGTCCTAGTAACTGTTATCCTGTCCTAGTAACTGTTATCCTAGTAACTTATCCTGTCCTAGTAACTGTTATCCTAGTAACTGTTATCCTGTCCTATTAACTGTTACCCTGTCCTAGTAACTTATCCTGTCCTAGTAACTGTTATCCTGTCATAACTGTTATCCTGTCCTAGTAACTGTTATCCTAGTAACTATTATCCTGTCCTAGTAACTGTTATCCTGTCCTAGTAACTGTTATCCTAGTTACTGTTATCCTAGTAACTGTTATCCTGTCCTAGTAACTGTTATCCTAGTAAATATTATCCTGTCCTAGTAACTGTTATCCTAGTAACTGTTATCCTGTCCTAGTAACTGTTATCCTGTCCTAGTTACTGTTATCCTAGTAACTGTTATCCTGTCCTAGTAACTGTTATCCTAGTTACTGTTATCCTAGTAACTGTTATCCTGTCCTAGTAGCTGTTATCCTAGTAACTATTATCCTGTCCTAGTAACTGTTATCCTGTCCTAGTAACTGTTATCCTAGTTACTGTTATCCTAGTAACTGTTATCCTGTCCTAGTAACTGTTATCCTAGTAAATATTATCCTGTCCTAGTAACTGTTATCCTAGTAACTGTTATCCTGTCCTAGTAACTGTTATCCTGTCCTTGTAACTGTTATCCTGTCCTTGTAACTTTTATCCTGTCCTAGTAACTGTTATCCTGTCCTAGTAAGTGTTATCCTAAGTCTGCTCATTCACAGGGGTAAGAACTGTTAGCCTACCTCATTTCATAGTACTATCAAAGGTCAGCTGCTCTCCCCGGCTTTCCAGGATGCCACCTACAATAGTCTACTAACACATGTGTACCTATTTGCTGCCAAGTGGACAGAGGCAACAGATGTGAGGAAACATGTCCTAGTGTAAAGTCTATAGACTACACAAGGGGGGAGGTCCCCCTCTCTCAGCTTTATTATTCTCTCTTTATAAATAAATATATATGTCGTACCGAATAGGTAAAACTGGTCACTTAGCAAGAACTCGGTTAAAATTAAATGGTTTCTAAACTTTTCTCTTATGTTTAAAGATATTTTTTTTCATTTAAGTTAATGTAAAAATTAATTTTGTAATAAAAGAACATTAGAAAACTTACATTATCTTATTATAACAAGCGCAATTTAATTTAGCCTAATCCAACTAAATATATTTTATGCAAGTTTACAATAATTTAATAGACACAATGAAATAAATATTTTTCGTTAGGTTCAGAATAATTTCTGCAAAATTATTGCATACACAAATTTTAGCTTGCCTTATTCGGCAAGAAGAGCGTTGCTGTTTAAGACAAAATAGCGTCTTGCCTATATGGAGACACAGACAGACAGACACACACACACACACACACACACACACACACACACACACACACACACACACACACACACACACACACACACACACACACACACACACACACACACACAAACTGTGTGTGTGTGTGTTTGTATATATGTAACCATTGCAGCAGCAATGAAGGATATTTTAATTTCAACAATAAAGTATGAGAGTCAACAGTGGGCTTGTAGAGAGCTCCACGCGCCTCACTGGGTATGTTGGTGCTGCTGCTGCTGCTCTGCTGCTGCTGCGAACTTTATGCTTGGTCTAACTTATGTCCTATAATGAGGTCTGCCCACCACCTGAACCCCCTGTCGGTGGCAGCCCACTCCCGTAGCTTATTCGGCTGGCTGGATAGCTGCCTCCCTCTACTGCCTGCTTGGCTGCCTATATTGGCTGCCTGCCTGCCTGCCTGCCTGCCTGCCTGCCTGCCTCCGAGGTGAAATGTTATATCTGGCAAAATGCCGGCGTAAGAAAACTCCAGAAGTGTTAGAGAATGTGAGAGAGCAACTGTGTATGAGAGAGAAAGTTGTGTGTGTGTGTGTGTGTGTGTGAGAGAGAGAGAGAGAGCACATACAAGTATGAGAGTGAGCATCATGTCTATTATAGAAATATAAAGTTTACATTTTCTAGGGCTGGTTGGTAGGTATGTGAGGTTGATGGTGGTGAGGGACGTAGGTAGATACAACCTTGCTAGTTACATAACACAATGCACAAGAACCATCCAACTCTACAACCTTCTTTTCTTGTTGTGGTTATTGTAAATAGCAGTGGAGTGGTGTAACACAGATTTCTGAAAAACACAGAGGCTATTTTCTGAGAAAACCTACCTACTTCTGTGTAGATATAGTGTATAAACTAGTTTTTAGTGTAGAAAAACAAAAGTCTCTCTGCCCAACCTTCGCTTCCTGTGACCATCACCGATATGAAAACGAAGGAAAATACGCTATACCATGTGGGAAAATGGCATGAAATTTGAGAGATGAAAATTGATAAATAGGTTACAACTACCTCTGCTAAATTTGTGCTCTGTTAGTGTTACTCCACTACCACTCAGCTCTGAGTACCAATGGTTCTACTTCTGGTAATCTCTACTTCTGTTTCTACCACTACTATATTTTTTTTACGAGCGAAGGCCTCATTGCCAGCTGATTGTCTTAATGCAGTTGTTGAACAAACATCAGTAATTCGTTGACTTTACATTTCCAGCCTAGTAGCCAATTCAGCCCTATACTTGCTGAGTGCTTCTCCAGCTGGTACTTGAATGAATAGTGTCTTGGCTAATATATTTTATTCTGTTACAAGTCTGGCGAAAACTTAGCATACGGTTGATTTTTTTTCCAGATGTGGACTCTCAGTATTTCAAGAGTCCTTCATGTTTGAGAGTCAAAAACATTCAGTATCTTTAGGTTTGAATGAGATCTCTTAGTCAGTTTCACAAGAGAAAATGTTGAGCACTTGCGTCTTTCTGCATGAAAGCTTGGTAGCTCTGCTGTGCACCCTCTCCAGTGATGGTACAAGCTTGGTAGCTCTGCTGTGCACCCTCTCCAGTGATGGTACAAGCTTCGTAGCTCTGCTGTGCACCCTCTCCAGTGATGGTACAAAAGTGGTAGCTCTGCTCTGTACCCTCTCCAGTGATGGTACAAGCTTGGTAGCTCTGCTCTGTACCCTCTCCAGTGATGGTACAAGCTTCGTAGCTCTGCTGTGCACCCTCTCCAGTGATGGTACAAGCTTGGTAGCTCTGCTGTGCACCCTCTCCAGTGATGGTACAAGCTTGGTAGCTCTGCTGTGCACCCTCTCCAGTGATGGTACAAGCTTGGTAGCTCTGCTGTGCACCCTCTCCAGTGATGGTACAAGCTTGGTAGCTCTGCTGTGCACCCTCTCCAGTGATGTTACAAGCTTGGTAGCTCTGTACCCTCTCCAGTGATGTTACAAGCTTGGTAGCTCTGTACCCTCTCCAGTGATGGTGCAAGCTTGGTAGCTCTGTACCCTCTCCAGTGATGGTACAAGCTTGGTAGCTCTGTACCCTCTCCAGTGATGGCACAAGCTTGGTAGCTCTGTTCCCTCTCCAGTGATGGTACAAGCTTGGTAGCTGTTCCCTCTCCAGTCAAACTTTATTCTCTATAAGTATTACAATGCTGAGTTTACAGAATTTGATTATTGTGTGGTTTACATGTAGTAAAATAATAATTACAGAGTGTACCACTAGAACGCCTAGCATGGCTAGGCATTTCGGGCAGACTTATATTAAATCTTAGGTTTAAAATGTTACAGAATTATGAGAAGTTGGTATTATGGCTAAGTGACTAAATACTAGTTGTGAGTTTAGCAATGTGAATGCTTTTGTTTTGGCACTATACATAGTTTCAGTATTGGAGTATCACAGGCCAACTTTTGACTAGTTAAGATTCATTATTTTGAGATTGAGATTGATATTTCTGTTGAGTGAGTGTAAGTGTGAACCACCAGGTGGTATTCGTATTATTAGTTGACAGGGTGTATCAGGGAGATAAAATGTTTTCTGATGGTAGTTTTGAAGGTGATGAATGTGTCTGCAGTTTTGGAATTTTCAGGTAGGGTGTTCCAGATTTTAGGGCCTTTGACATACATTGAATTTTTGTAAAGGTTTAGTCGGACACGGGGAATGTCATAGAGATGTTTGTCTGGTGTTGTGCCTGTGGGTTCTGTCACAACTATCAAGAAAGCGTTTTAGGTCAAGGTTAATATTGGAATTTAAGGTCATGTAGATTGCACAGTAGTAAGTGTGGATGTACTGAACAGGGAGTAAGTTTAGATCTATGAAGAGTGGGGGGGGGTTGCCAGGGATGGGATTTGGTGATTATTCTTACTGCGGCTTTTTGTTGGGTTATTATTGGCTTTAGGTGTGTTGCTGCAGTTGAACCCCAAGCACAGATAGCATAGGTGAGGTATGGATATATAAGTGAATGGTATAGTGTGAGAAGGGCAGTTTGCGGCACGTAGTATCGTATCTTGGAGAGGATCCCAACCGTTTTGGATACTTTTTTGGTTATGTGTTGGATATGGGTGCTGAAGTTCAGGTTGTTGTCGAGGTATAGGCCTAGGAATTTGCCCTCATTATGCCTGGTAATTAGAGTGTTGTCGATCTTAATGTTAATTTGCGCATCTCCTGCTCTGCTACCAAACATAATGTAGTAGGTTTTGTCAACGTTAAGTGTAAGTTTATTGGCTGTCATCCAAGTCGATATTTTGATAAGCTCCTCATTAACAATGGTGTTGAGGGTTGCAAGATTAGGGTGAGAGATGACATAAGTCGTGTCGTCAGCAAAGAGAATGGGGTTCAGGTGTCGAGATACGTTTGGAAGATCATTGATGTATATGAGGAAGAGCAGGGGACCAAGGACACTTCCCTGCGGAACTCCAGTATCAAGTGGCTGTGTTGTTGATGCTGTGTCTTTAATGGTGACATACTGATACCTATTAGTAAGGTAAGATTTGAAATATGCAAGCGCATGGCCTCTTATAACATAATGGTCAAGTTTGTGGAGTAGGATGCCGTGGTCTACTGTGTCAAAAGCTTTTCTTAGGTCAATAAAAATTCCTAGTGGATATTCCTTATTTTCCAATGCTGTGTAAAGCAGATCTAGCATTTTTATAATTGCATCGTTAGTGCTTTTATTTTTCCTGAATCCAAATTGGCAGGGGTTGAGTATGTTTTGTGACGTTATAAATGAATATAGTCTCCTGTGCACGAGTTTCTCAAAGATTTTGGATAGCAATGGTAAGTTTGATATTGGCCTATAGTTGTTTAAGTCTGTAGGGTCACCACCTTTATGTATTGGTGTAACCCTTGCCGTCTTGAGTAGTTTCGGGAAGGTGCTAGCTTCTAGTTACTTGTTAAAAAACAATGAGATAGTATGCGAGAGGACATGGGCCACTCTCTTGTACAATAATGGTGGGACATGAGGCAGATTCCCTGAGTTATTTTTAAGTGACTTTATAATCTCTGTGACTTCCGTGGGCTCAGTTGGAGCAAGATAGAAGGAATTTGGGAAATTCCCATCTAGGTAGTCCCAGGCATGGGCATTGGTATGTGGGATTTTATTGGCGAGATTAGAACCTATGGTTGAGAAGAAGTCGTTTATCTTGTTAGCTGTGTCAGTGGGATGTAGTGGTGTTTCATTAGGTTTAGTTAGGACAATATTCTTGTTTTTTTTTCAGTTTGTGGGTCCCTAGAATCTGAGTGTTTTCCAGGTCTTTTTTATATCTCTTGTGTCAGTGAATCTACTGGAGTAGTATAGTTGTTTGGCTTTCTTTATTACTTTGGTGAGGACTGATGAATAGTGTTTAAGAATATCTTTGTGTATTAAGCCCTGTCTATATTGCTTTTCATATTGGTATTTCTTATCAATGGATTTCAGAATGGTGCTGGTTAGCCATGGGCAACCAAGCCGTTTGTTTGTGATCTGTTTCGTTTTTATAGGACAATGTTGTATAGTCAAAGTAGTTTAAGAAAAATGTCTGACCAGTCGTCAATACCATTGGCCTTGGAGAATTCTGTAGGCCAGTCAACAGTCTCTAGGTCAGCTGTGAACTTCCTTATTGAGGCCTCATCATGGAGTCTAAATGAGACTGTTGTATTCAAGTGGTGGTTTACTAATGTTTGTCAAGAGGAAGGTAGGGTAGTGGTCTGTAGTGCTATCTGTGATTATCCCTGATTTAGGGGGGGCTAGTATATTGGTCCATATGTGGTCTATTATGGTTGCACTTGTCTCAGTCATCCTGGTTGGTTTAGTTATTGTTGGTATGAGAAGTGTGTTGTTCATATTGTTGATGAAATCAGTTACAGGCTGATCATCTAGTAAGCCAAGGTTGATGTTGAAGTCTCCAGCTAAGAGAAGGTGGTGCTTATTCATTTGTCTGTTTGTTATTAGTGCCTTTAATTTCTCACTGAAGTTTGGGATGTTAGTGTGGGGTATCCGGTAAATGGCACCGATTGTTATAGGCGTCTTAAGGTTTTTTACAGTAAAATTAGCAAAAATGTATTCTCCATATTCATCACTAAAGCAATTGGTGCTGATACAAGATAATTGGTTAGAGTAATAGATTGCAATACCACCCCCAACTTGGTATGGTCTGCAGTTGTGGATTGTTGTGTATCCTGTTAGAGGGTAGATATCTATTGTGTCCTGTTTTAGCCAGGTCTCGGTAAGAATAATGCAGGAGAAGGGTGTCTTTAGTGATTCAAGGAGTGCCAGGAGGTCATCTTAGTGATGGTACAAGCTTGGTAGCTCTGTACCCTCTCCAGTGATGGTACAAGCTTGGTAGCTCTGTTCCCTCTCCAGTGATGGTACAAGCTTGGTAGCTCTCCTTTGTACCCTCTCCAGTGATGGTACAAGCTTGGTAGCTCTCCTTTGTACCCTCTCCAGTGATGGTACAAGCTTGGTAACTCTCCTTTGTACTCTCTCCAGTGATGGTACAAGCTTGGTGGCTCTGCGCTGTACCCTCTCCAGTGATGGTACAAGCTTGGTGGCTCTGCTCTGTACCCTCTCCAGTGATGGTACAAGCTTGGTAGCTCTGTTCCCTCTCCAGTGATGGTACAAGCTTGATAGCTCTGTACCCTCTCCAGTGATGGTACAAGCTTGGTAGCTCTGTTCCCTCTCCAGTGATGGTACAAGCTTGGTAGCTCTGTACCCTCTCCAGTGATGGTACAAGCTTGGTAGCTCTGTACCCTCTCCAGTGATGGTACAAGCTTGGTAGCTCTGTACCCTCTCCAGTGATGGTTCAAGCTTGGTAGCTCTCCTTTGTGCCCTCTCCGGTGATGGTACAAGCTTGGTGGCTCTGCTCTGTCCCCTCTCCAGTGATGGTACAAGCTTGGTTGCTCTTTGTACCCTCTCCAGTGATGGTACAAGCTTGGTAGCTCTGTACCCAATCCAGTGATGGTACAAGCTTGGTAGCTCTGTACCCTCGCCAGTGATGGTACAAGCTTGGTACCTCTGTACCCTCTCCAGTGATGGTACAAACTTGGTATCTCTGTACCCTCTCCAGTGATGGTACAAACTTGGTACCTCTGTACCCTCTCCAGTGATGGTACACGTTTGGTAGCTCTGTACCCTATCCAGTGATGGTACAAGCTTGGTAGCTCTGTTCCCTCTCCACTGATGGTACAAGCTTGGTAGCTCTGCTCTGTACCCTCTCCAGTGATGGCACAAGCTTGGTAGCTGTGTACCCTCTCCAGTGATGGTACAAGCTTGGTAGCTCTGCTCTGTACCCTCTCCAGTGATGGCACTAGCTTGGTAGCTCTGTACCCTCTCCAGTGATGGTACAAGCTTGGTAGCTCTGTACCCTCTCCAGTGATGGTACAAGCTTGGTAGCTCTGTTCCCTCTCCAGTGATGGTACAAGCTTGGTAACTGTTCCCTCTCCAGTGATGGTACAAGCTTGGTAGCTCTGTACCCTCCCCAGTGGTGGTACAAGCTTGGTAGCTCTGTACCCTCTCCAGTGATGGTACAAGCTTGGTAGCTCTGTACCCTCTCCGGTGATGGTACAAGCTTGGTAGCTCTGTTCCCTCTTCAGTGATGGTACAAGCTTGGTAGCTCTGTTCCCTCTTCAGTGATGGTACAAGCTTGGTAGCTCTGTTCCCTCTTCAGTGATGGTACAAGCTTGGTAGCTCTGTACCCTCTCCAGTGATGGTACAAGCTTGGTAGCTCTGTTCCCTCTCCAGTGATGGTACAAGCTTGGTAGCTCTGTACCCTCTCCAGTGATGGTACAAGCTTGGTAGCTCTGTTCCCTCTCCAGTGATGGTACAAGCTTGGTAGCTCTCCTTTGTACCCTCTCCAGTGATGGTACAAGCTTGGTAGCTCTGTACCCTCTCCAGTGATGGTACAAGCTTGGTAGCTCTGTACCCTCTCCAGTGATGGTACAAGCTTGGTAGCTCTGTTCGCTCTCCAGTGATGGTACAAGCTTGGTAGCTCTGTTCGCTCTCCAGTGATGGTACAAGCTTGGTTGCTCTTTGTACCCTCTCCAGTGATTGTACAATCTTGGTAGCTCTGTAATCTCTCCAGTGTTGGTACAAGCTTGGTAGCTCTGCTCTGTACCCTCTCCAGTGATGGCACAAGCTTGGTAGCTCTGCTCTGTACCCTCTCCAGTGATGGTACAAGCTTGGTAGCTCTGTTCCCTCTCCAGTGATGGCACAAGCTTGGTAGCTCTGCTCTGTACCCTCTCCAGTGATGGCACAAGCTTGGTAACTCTGCTCTGTACTCTCTCCAGTGATGGCACTAGCTTGGTAGCTCTGTACCCTCTCTAGTGATTGTACAAGCTTGGTAGCTGTGTACCCTCTCCAGTGATTGTACAAGCTTGGTAGCTCTGTACCCTCTCCAGTGATGGTACGAGCTTGGTAGCTCTGTTCCCTCTCCAGTGATGGTACAAGCTTGGTAGCTCTGTTCCCTCTCCAGTGATGGTACAAGCTTGGTAGCTCTGTACCCTCTCCAGTGATGGTACAAGCTTGGTGGCTCTTTGTACCCTCTCCAATGATGGTACAAGCTTGGTTGCTCTTTGTACCTTCTCCAGTGATGGTACAAGCTTGGTAGCTCTGTACCCTCTCCAGTGATGGTACAGGCTTGGTAGCTCTAATCTCTCCAGTGATGGTACAAGCTTGGTAGCTCTGCTCTGTACCCTCTCCAGTGATGGCACAATCTTGGTAGCTCTGCTCTGTACCCTCTCCAGTGATGGTACAAGTTTGGTAGCTCTGCTCTGTACCCTCTCCTGTGATGGCACTAGCTTGGTAGCTCTGTACCTTCTCCAGTGATGGTACAAGCTTGGTAGCTCTGTAACCTCTCCAGTGATGGTACAAGCTTGGTAGCTCTGTAACCTCTACAGTGATGGTACAAGCTTGGTAGCTCTGTAATCTCTCCACTGATGGTACAAGCTTGGTAGATCTGTACCCTCTCCAGTGATGGTACAAGCTTGGTAGCTCTGCTCTGTACCCTCTCCAGTGATGGTACAAGCTTGGTAGCTCTGTAACCTCTCCAGTGATGGTACAAGCTTGGTAGCTCTGTAACCTCTCCACTGATGGTACAAGCTTGGTAGCTCTCCTTTGTACCCTCTCCAGTGATGGTACAAACTTGGTAGCTCTGCTCTGTACCCTCTCCAGTGATGGTACAAGCTTTGTAGCTCTGCTTTGTACCCTCTCACGTGATGGTACAAGCTTGGTAGCTCTGCTCTGTACCCTCTCCAGTGATGGTACAAGCTTGGTAGCTCTGCTTTATACCCTCTCCAGTGATGGTACAAGCTTGGTAGCTCTGCTCTGTACCCTCTCCAATGATGGTACAAGCTTGGTTGCTCTGCTCTGTACCCTCTCCAATGATGGTACAAGCTTGGTAGCTCTGCTCTGTACCCTCTCCAGTGATGGTACAAGCTTGGTAGCTCTGCTTTGTACCCTCTCCAGTGATGGTACAAGCTTGGTAGCTCTGCTCTGTACCCTCTCCAGTGATGGTACAAGCTTGGTAGCTCTGCTCTGTACCCTCTGCAGTGATGGTACAAGCTTGGTAGCTCTGCTTTGTACCCTCTCCAGTGTGTGTTCTTCTTAATATAATTTGCAGACAAATACTGGACGAGATACTCAAGAAGAGAACTAACAATTTCATTATAAGGAAGAGGAGGAAAAGGGAGAGGGGGATGCAGCAGCAGCCAGCACTCAGCTGATGTGTGACGTCACGGTCGCCACTTCCACCCCGCCCACTGACGTCATAATGGTTGCCATCAACCCCAGTGCTTCTCGACTCAGAATATTTAGTATTGCCAGCTCATCAATAGCAAGAATGTCAGTATTGTATTACACTTTATTTTCAAGGTCCCGGGTGTATGATTGATAATATCAAGGTGTTAGAGGGTAGGTGAGTTACTGTTAGAAGTGTTGTTGAGGTCAGCGTAGTTATTATTAGTTAGGTGAATGTTGACATGAAGGCATTCTGAATGTAATATTTCTCAGTAAGTGGACCTGTCATACGTGGTGTTTGAGTATACCATACCCATACACACGACACCGCCCACACACACGACACCGCCCGCCCAACACGACACCGCCCACACACACGACACCCCCACACACACAACCGTCCCACACAACGACACCGCCCAACACACACGACACCGCCCACACACACACGACACCGCCCACCCCACACACGACACCCCCCAAACACAACACGACACCGCCACACACACACGACACGCCACACCCCACACGACACCGCCACACACACACGACCCCGCCCACACACACACGACACCGCCACACAACACGAACCCCGCCCACCCACGACACCGCCCACACACACCGACACGCCACACACACGACACCCCCCACACACACGACACGCCCACACACACACGACACCGCCCACACACACACGACACCGCCACACACACACGACACCGCCCACACACACACGACACCGCCCACACAACACGACACCGCCCACACACACGACACCGCCCCACACACACGACACGCCCACACACACACGACACCGCCCACACACACACCCGCCCACCACACACCCGCCCACACACACACGACACCGCCCACACACACGACACCGCCCACACACACGACACCGCCCACACCCAACCCCACAACACACACCGCCCCACACACACACGCCACACACACACACCCCAACACACACGCCCACCCCCCACCACACACACCCCCCCACACACACGACACCCCCACACCACACCACCCCCCCACACACACACGACACCCCCACACACACACGACACCCCCACACAACACACGACCCCCCCCACACACACACACCCCCCACACACACCCCCACACACACACGCACCCCCCCACACACACGACACCCCCCCACACACACGACACCCCCCCACAACACACGACACCCCCCACACACACGACACCCCCCCACACACCGACACCCCCCACACACGACACCCCCCCCACACACACGACCCCCCCACATACACACACACACGACACCCCCCCCACACACACACGAGACACCCCCCCCACACACACACGAGACCCCCCTACACACGAACCCCCACACACACGACACCCACACACACACACAACGACACCCCCCCCCACACACACACACGACACCCCCCCCCCCCCCCCCCACACACACACCACACGAGACCCCCCCACACACACACACACACACACGACCCCCCCCCCACACACACACACACACAACGACACCCCCCCACACACACACACACGAGACACCCCCCACACACACACACGAGACACCCCCCCCACACACACGAGACACCCCCCCACACACACACAAAACACGACACCCCCCCCACACACACACACACACGACACCCCCCCCCCCACACACACACACACACACACACGAGACACCCCCCACACACACACGACACTCCCACACACACACGACACCCCCACACACGACACCCCCCACCCCACATCCCCCCACACACGACCCCCCCCCCACACACGACACCCCCCCACACACGACACCCCCCACACACGACCCCCCACACACACGACACCCCACACACACACGACACCCCCACACACACGACACCCCCCACACACACGACACCCCCACACACACGATGCCCCCACACACACGACACCCCCACACACACACGACACCCCCCCCACACACACACGACACCCCCCCCACACACACATACGACACACGACACCCCCACACACACACGACACCCCCCCACACACACACGGACACCCCCCCCACACACACCTACGACACACGACACCCCCACACACACGACACACGACACCCCACACACACACGACACACGACACCCCCACACACACACGACACACGACACCCCACACACACACACGACACACGACCCCCCACAACACACGACACACGACACCCCCACACACACACGACACACGACCCCCCCACACCCCCCACACACACGACACCCCCAAAACACACACGACACACGACACCCCACACCCCCCCCACACACACGACTCCCCACACACACGACTCCCCCACACACACGACACCCCACACACACGACACCCCCACACACACGACACCCCCACACACACGACACCCCCACACCAGGGACCCCCCCACACACACGACACCCCACACACACACGACACCCCCACACACACGACACCCCACACACACGACACCCCCAAAACACACGACACCCCACACACACGACACCCCACACACGACACCCCCCACACACACACGACACACGACACCCCCACACCCCCCCACACACACGACACCCCCCCCCACACGACTCCCCCACACACACGACACCCCACACACACGACACCCCCACACACACGACACCCCACACACACGACACCCCCACACACACGACACCCCCACACACGACACCCCACACACGACACCCCCACACACACACGACACCCCACACACGACACCCCCACACACGACACCCCCCCCCACACACACGACACCCCCACACACGACACCCCCACACACGAACCCCCACACACGACACCCCCACACACGACACCCCCACACGCACACGACACCCCCACACGCACACGACAACCCCACACACACACACGACACCCCCACACGACACCCCCCACACGCACACGACACCCCCACACGCACACGACAACCCCACACACACACACGACACCCCCCACACGCACACGACACCCCCACACGCACACGACACCCCCACACGCACACGACAACCCCACACACACACACGACACCCCCACACGCACAGGGACACCCCCACACGCACACGACAACCCCACACACACACACGACACCCCCCACACGCACACGACACCCCACACGCACACGACACCCCACACGCACACGACAACCCCACACACACACACGACCCCCCCCACACGCACACGACACCCCCACACGCACAACGACACCCCCACACGCACACGACAACCCCCACACACACACGACACCCCCACACGCACACGACACCCCCACACGCACACGACAACCCCACACGCACACGACAACCCCACACACACACACGACACCCCTTATCTGTTACAAGCAAATTTAGGAAATTTGTTGTTAGTATGCTCACAAAAGATGTTTTGAATATAAAGGATTTGAAGTCACTGTATTTGAAGTCTCTCTAATAGGCGAAGATGTAACTTGTGGATACTGACGAGGGAAGAGCAGTACGATATACCAGACGTGATAAAACCTTGGGTTTTAAAACTATCTGCATAAGCATTATGCACTTATTAATTCTTGAAGATTTCAATACAAGATGGTTAGTTAGA
Source organism: Cherax quadricarinatus (assembly GCF_026875155.1). Classification (NCBI taxonomy): domain Eukaryota; kingdom Metazoa; phylum Arthropoda; class Malacostraca; order Decapoda; family Parastacidae; genus Cherax; species Cherax quadricarinatus. The sequence continues at coordinate 3,803,038 of NC_069454.1, read as the reverse complement.
GAGATGGAAGATGGCAGACATTCTTCTTATATGTAGAAAATGTGACAGAAGGCCCTTTAAATTATAGGCTATTTTCGCTGACTGTTTTAAAAAAAATGTTGGATAAATGCCTGGAGGGGAATTACTACTAGACCCCTGGCTGCCCTCAAGAGGGAGCTGGACAGTTACGTAAAGTCAGTATCCGATCAATCGGGCAGTGGTTCGTACGTTAGTAAGACACACATGCAATATTCCGAAACGTTTGGCCTACACAGTAGGCTTCTTCAGTCAAATACAGAAAGTAGGCAGGAGCAGTAGAGATATGAAGACGATGTAATCAGTCCATCCATTTTGAGGTTGTCAATCCCTCATCCTGGAGAAGAATTCTGTTTCATAGTCTGAAACAATGTGAAGATCAAGCAACAGTATGGAGACTTGTGTACTGTCGGAAGGAAAGGTGTAGAATAGTAGATTAAAGAAGATGGTTTAAGACGGAGAAAATGCATAGAAGCTGTCAGTAACATTATGAATCAAAAGTCCGGTAGTTACAGTATCTCAAAATTGCTAATCAACAAGATATTACCCATTCTGGATACTTCTGTTACATGATGTCAACAGGTCTCCTAAACGAAACATGTTGGGAAGATGTCTTAAATGACATGGATCCAAACCAGTGCCTTGAAAGGATCAACTTCCTGGTAGCCGAAGCATGTTCTAGGCATATTCCCCTAAGAAAGAAGAAGAGCAGGAGTAAACTGGAGAGAAAAAGACGCTCCCTCTACAGAAGACGACGAAGAGTCACTGAGCTCCTCAGGAGTGCTAGAATATCTGATACACGAAAGGAGGCTCTGACCAGGGAAGTGGAAACTATCGAACTTAAGCTAAATGACTCTTACAGGAACCAGGAGAGGTAGGAGGAGCTTAAAGCTATTAGTGAAATTGAAAGAAATTCAAAATATTTTTTTTCATATGCCAAAAACAAGGCAAATACCACATCTAGTATCGGGCCCTTACTCAGACAGGATGGGACTTACAAAGATGACAACAAGGAAATGAGTGAAATATTGAAATCCCAGTACGACTATGTGTTTAGTGAACCACTAATCGGTCTGAGGATCGACGACCCAAATGATTTCTTCATGAATGAGCCTCAAAACTCCATAAATGTGTGCCAGATTTCCGACATTACCCTAACTCCGATAGATTTCGAAAAAGCCATTGACAACATGCCTATGCACTCAGCCCGGGCCCAGACTCGTGGAACTCTGTTTTCATTAAGAACTGCAAGAAACCCCTCTCACGTGCCCTAAGTACACTATGGAGGAGGAGCTTGGACATGGGTGAAATTCCAGAGTCACTTAAAACAACGGATATAGCCCCACTCCATAAAGGTGGCAGCAAAGCATTAGCTAAGAACTATAGACCAATAGCTCTGACGTCCCACATCATAAAAATCTTTGAAAGAGTGCTAAGAAGAAGGATTGCAAATCACCTGGATTCCCAAAATCTGCACAATCCAGGGCAACATGGGTTCAGGGCAGGTCGCTCCTGCCTCTCACAACTACTGGATCACTATGACATGGCCTTGGATGCACTGGAAGAAAATCAGAATGCAGATGTAATATACACAGACTTTGCAAAAGCATTTGACAAATGCGATCATGGGGTAATAGCCCATAAAATACGTGCTAAAGGAATAACTGGGAAAGTGGGGAGATGGATCTTCAACTTCCTAACAAATCGAACACAAAGAGTAGTGGTCAACAGAGTTAAATCGGAGGCTGCCATAGTGAAGAGCTCTGTTCCACAAGGCACAGTACTCGCCCCCATCTTATTCCTTATCCTCATATCAGACATAAACAGAGATATACACCACAGCACCGTATCATCCTTTGCGGATGATACTAGGATCTGCACGAGGCTGTCATCTGCTGAGGACGCGGGTAACCTCCAAGAAGATATAAACAAAGTTCTCCAGTGGGCAGCGGTAAACAATATGATGTTCAATGAGGACAAATTCCAACTACTCCGTTATGTAAAACTGGAGGAGATAATAACTAGAACAGAGTATATTACTGACTCCGGCCATACAATAGAGCGGAAAAATAATGTAAGGGACCTGGGAGTAGTAATGTCTGAGGATCTCACTTTCAAGGATCACAACAGTGCCACGATCGCACGTGTAAAGAAAATGATAGGATGGATAATGAGAACTTTCAAAACGAGAGATGTCAAGCCCATGATGATCCTTTTCAAATCACATGTTCTCTCTAGGCTGGAATACTGCTGTACATTAACATCTCCATTCAAAGCAGGTGAAATCGCAGATCTAGAGAGTGTACAGAGATCCTTTACTGCACGTATAAGTTCTGTCAAGCACCTTAACATATGTTAGACAAAGTACCAAAACTGACTAAATCACTACTGTGAGCGCGTCAACACTCCTGCATAGGGTGTACCACAGCCTCCTGGAGTGACCTGCTTAACTATATTGTGGTGTTAGTGCGCAAGTCACCTCGCTCATACCGGCACACTTAACCCACTTCCTTGGTAGTCTGGGTATCCGACACAACAACCTGCTTGATGAGTAAGATGCATGTGCTGCAGTAGGGTATCTTTGTTGAAACATTTCGCCTACACAGGAAACTTCTTCAGTCAGATACAAAGGATGCAGGTGTACTAATGAAATGAAGATGTAAACAGTCTGTAAACCTTAGAGAGAGAGTATTTGAGGTGGTCTGTCCCTCAGCCTGGAGAAGTTCAGCGTTCAGCTTCATGGAGCTGACCATCTCAAATACTATTTCTCCAAGGTTAATGGACGGATTTCGTCATGTACGTGTATGGTGTACGATACCGACAAGATGAAGAATTACACATGTGCAACATTTGGGTATGTTTATTGTAGACGTTTCGCCATCCAGTGGCTTTATCAGGACATAATGTGAAGAATGTAGAACTATATACATAAGATGAGGTAATCAGTCCCAGTGATGAGAGACTGATTACCTCATCTTTTGTAAATATTTCTTCTGTCTTCCAATTATATTCTTGAATTTGTAGATGAATGGCTCAGAGAACCGACAAGTTGATAAATTAAGACACATGTGCAACACTTGCGTATCTTTGATGAGGAAACGTTTCGTCACACAGTGGCTTCATCAGTCCATACATAGGAGAATGGTGAAGAACAGGAGGAGTTTGACGCAATCAGTCCCTCAGCCTTGAGTCAATGTGGTCAGTCCATCAATCTTGAAAAGAATACAGCATATGTGCGAAGTAGCTTATATACTGTAGGCAGGAGAGGTGCAGCAGTCGTAGGTGGTGTCACATTTGTCTAATGTGGAAGTAGGTAGTGCCCAAGGGTTAGGCAAGTGAAGAAATTCCTGTATTAAGATCCCAAGATGTTGACCACATCGACTCAAGACTGAGGGACTGATTACCTCAAAATCCTGTTCTTCACCATTCTCCTTTGTATGGACTGGTGAAGTCACTGTGTGGCGAAACGTTTCCTCATCAAAGATACCCAAGTGTTGCACATGTCTAATTTATCTTCTTGAATTTGTATTGATAAAGCTACTGGACGGCGAAACGTCTGCAATAAAGATACTCAGATGTTGCATATGTCTGATTACATCTTCATTTCACTACAGTACTGCTGCCTCTGTATCTGACCAAAGAAGCCTACCGTGTTGGCGAAGCGTTTTAACAATAAAGGTACCCAACTGCTGCACATCAACTTGTCGGTATTTTATACTATTTTCAAGACAACAACCTGCTTGTTCAGCCATACAACAATGAAGCCGGGCCTGAGGCCGGCTTTCAAGTATTGCACTACTCTGGAAACCGGTCACAGGTACTTATCGGTGTGTGTGTTGTATATATTATATATATATATATATATATATATATATATATATATATATATATATATATATATATATATTTTATTTATTTATTATAAAGTAATATTATGAGGTTGTGCAAGAAAGGTATAAAATACCGACAATATGAAAGTTAAGACACATGTGCAACATCTGGATATCTTTATTGTAGACGTTTCGCCATCCAGTGGCTTTATCAATACAGATTCTAGGACATAATAGGAAGACAGTAGAACTATATACAAAAGATGAGGTAATCAGTCCCTCGGCCTTGGAGTTAGTGTTCACAGCATCGTGGTGGAGGAGAATCTTAATATTATGAGGGTTGGAGAGAAGCGGAAAGAATGTGTGCATGATCGTTTGGGTGTTTGCTTATGAATGATGCTTTATCAGCTCTGAGTGTCTCTGTACGCTAGTGCGTCATCGTCCACCTCCTCCCTCATTCCTCGGGAACCTTCACAAGTGGCGTTCCACAAGGATCACTTTTAGGTCCATTGTTGTTCATAATTTACATTGATGATTTTGACGAAGGAATGAGTGACGAATAAATTCGCTGATGGCATAAAAATAGGCTGAATAGGAGGATTTTGGATTAATGTTAGGGTCTGAAAAATGGCAGCTGCAGTTCAGTGCGAGCAAGTATAAAGTTTTAATCATTGGGATTGAAAATAACCCTCTTAGTTATGAACTAGGTGGTGTAGAGCTTGGTTACACACAATGGTAACCAGAGATCTGAAGCTTGAGTGTACGCAATAACTTTAACACATTACTTGGATTTATATAAAGGAGTGTAAGTAACAGAAGTCTATAAGTTATTTTATAGCTCTATACATCACTAGTAAGGCCTTACTTAGATTATGCATTTTAGTTTTGGTCGCTATACTACAGAATGGATTAGAGAACATTCAGAGAATGATAAAATTAATCCACTATATAAGGAATCTTTCATGCTACGATAGATTGAGACCCTTGAACCTTCTCTCTTGAGAGACGTAAATTGAAGGAGATATCATTGTTTATAAGTAAAAGCGAGCATAAACAAAGGCGGTATAAATAAAGTACGATTACATCGTCTTCAAGTATCTTCTGCTTCTATCAACTTTTCTGTACTCGACTGAAGAAGCCTACTGTGTAGGCGAAACGTTTCATAATAAAGATACCTAACTGTTGCATATGTGTCTTACCTAACACACCACATAAATAAAGTAGTTAGAATATGGAGTCAGCGTCCATTCTAAGAGAGGACGCTGCCAAGTAGTGGTTGCAAACAATTGTCGACGAGTGGAATAATCTTCCAAGTTGCGATTGAAGCTAAATAAGACATGTGCAGCAGTTATCTTCATTCCGAAACCTTTCCCCTAACCAATAGTCTTCTTCAGTCGAGTACAGAGGAGGTAGCAGAAGCAGTAGAGACGTAAAGACGATGTAATCAGTCCCTCAGTTAAGGGACTGATTACCTTATCTTGTGTAAATGGTTCTGCAGTCTTCCCATTATGTCCTTGAATTTGTATTATGAAGTCACTGGATGGCGAAACGTCTACAAATAAACCTACCCAGATGTTGCACATGTCTAGTTATTTACAACCTACACAAATAACCCACACAGAATAGAAGAGCTTACGACGACGTTTCGGTCCGACTTGGACTATTTACAGAGTCACACCATTTACAAAGTCAGTGTAATTTTGTAAATGGTCCAAGTCGGACCGAAACGTCGTCGTAAGCTCCTCTCTTCTATGTGCGGGTTATTTGTGTATCGTTCCAGTCACGGTATTGTGCCTTTTTTTGTTATAACCTACTGTAACCTAACCTAACTTAGAAATGGGGTGTAGGACGTATGTGAAAGTGTGAGACAAAGAGGACAGATGTGGAACATTTTCCCCTGTGCCACCACCATACTGCTGTACATTAACATCTCAATTCAAAGCAGGTGAAATCGCAGATCTAGAGTGTACAGAGATCCTTTACTGCACGTATAAGTTCTGTCAAGCACCTTAACTACTGGGAACGCTTGGAAGCACTTGATTTGTACTCGTTGGAACGCAGGAGGGAGAGATATATCATAATCTACACTTGGAAAATCTTGGAAGGAATGGTCCCAAATCTGCACACAGAAATCACTCCCTACGAAAGTAAAAGACTGGGCAGGCGATGCAAAATGCCCCCAATAAAAAGTAGGGGCGCCATTGGTACACTAAGGGAAAACACCATAAGTGTCCGGGGCCCAAAACTGTTCAACAGCCTCCCATCAAGCATTAGGGGAATTGCCAATAAACCCCTGGCTGCCTTCAAGAGAGAGCTGGACAGATACCTAAAGTCAGTGCCGGATCAGCCGGGCTGTGGCTCGTACGTTGGACTGCGTGCGGCCAGCAGTAACAGCCTAGTTGATCAGGCCCTGATCCATCGGGAGGCCTGGTCATGGACCGGGCCGCGGGGGCGTTGATCCCGGAATAACCTCCAGGTAACCTCACATAATGTGCAAGAAAGGTATACAATACCGACAAAATGAAAGTTAAGACACTTGTGCAACATCTGGTTATCTTGATTGTAGACGTTTCGCCATCCAGTGGCTTTATCAATACATATTCTAGGACGTAACTTGAAAACAGTAGAACTGTATACAAAAGATGAGGTAATGAGTCCCTCAGCCTTGGAGTTAGTGTTGAGAGCACCGTGGTGGTAAAGATTCTGGAGCAAAGGCAAGGGGACTGGCGTTTATATAGGCGTCACGGTGGTCTCAACTCCAAGGCTGAGGGACTGATTACCTCCTCTTTTGTATATAGTTTTACTGTCGTCTAATTATGTCCTAGAATCTGTATTGATAAAGCCACTGGATGGCGAAACGTCTACAATAAAGATAACCAGATGTTGCACATGTGTCTTTACTTTCACTTCACATATTGTGGAAAAAGTCACTTATGTACAGTTCAGGACATTTATTAAAGGAAACCTTCTGCCACGAATGACTTGTTATAATATATGTTCTGCACAGTACACAAGTGTGTTTGATAAATGGTATAATCGTGTCATTATGATTTCGTGAGTAATGATATAGAAACCCAACAAGTCGAAGAATGACTTAAGAAATCGTAATGACACGATTGCAAATAAACCATACCCCCGGCCGGGATTGAACCCGCGGTCATAGTCTCAAAACTCCAGCCCGTCGCGTTAGCCACTAGACCAGCTAGCCACAATAAGATTCATCCAACTAGGTATATTTCTACACCATAGGAAGGTTAGCACGGGCTGGAGTTTTGAGACTCTATGACCGCGGGTTCAATCCCGGCCGGGGGTATGGTTTTTAAGTCGAAGAATGACACATTTATGCAACATATGGGAACCTTTCATCAATAAAGATTCCCATATGTTGCATAAGTGTCTCATTTTTGTACATTAGTGTCTTTCTCCACATCTTGATCAGGCTCTGATCCACCAGGAGGCCTGGTCTCAGACCGGGCCGCGGGGGCGTTGACCCCCGGAACTCTCTCCAGGTAAACTCCAGGTAATTACCGTAACATTTCTTACCTTGCATATAGCTGTTTTTCTCACACCACCAGTGTTGGTGAGTCGCCCAGCCTGTGTACCACCAGTGTTGGTGAGTCGCCCAGCCTGTGTACCACCAGTGTTGGTGAGTCGCCCAGCCTGTGTACCACCAGTGTTGGTGAGTCGCCCAGCCTGTGTACCACCAGTGTTGGTGAGTCGCCCAGCCTGTGTACCACCAGTGTTGGTGAGTCGCCCAGCCTGTGTACCACCAGTGTTGGTGAGTCGCCCAGCCTGTGTACCACCAGTGTTGGTGAGTCGCCCAGCCTGTGTACCACCAGTGTTGGTGAGTCGCCCAGCCTGTGTACCACCAGTGTTGGTGAGTCGCCCAGCCTGTGTACCACCAGTGTTGGTGAGTCGCCCAGCCTGTGTACCACCAGTGTTGGTGAGTCGCCCAGCCTGTGTACCACCAGTGTTGGTGAGTCGCCCAGCCTGTGTACCACCAGTGTTGGTGAGTCGCCCAGCCTGTGTACCACCAGTGTTGGTGAGTCGCCCAGCCTGTGTACCACCAGTGTTGGTGAGTCGCCCAGCCTGTGTACCACCAGTGTTGGTGAGTCGCCCAGCCTGTGTACCACCAGTGTTGGTGAGTCGCCCAGCCTGTGTACCACCAGTGTTGGTGAGTCGCCCAGCCTGTGTATACCACCAGTGTTGGTGAGTCGCCCAGCCTGTGTACCACCAGTGTTGGTGAGTCGCCCAGCCTGTGTACCACCAGTGTTGGTGAGTCGCCCAGCCTGTGTACCACCAGTGTTGGTGAGTCGCCCAGCCTGTGTACCACCAGTGTTGGTGAGTCGCCCAGCCTGTGTACCACCAGTGTTGGTGAGTCGCCCAGCCTGTGTACCACCAGTGTTGGTGAGTCGCCCAGCCTGTGTACCACCAGTGTTGGTGAGTCGCCCAGCCTGTGTACCACCAGTGTTGGTGAGTCGCCCAGCCTGTGTACCACCAGTGTTGGTGAGTCGCCCAGCCTGTGTACCACCAGTGTTGGTGAGTCGCCCAGCCTGTGTACCACCAGTGTTGGTGAGTCGCCCAGCCTGTGTACCACCAGTGTTGGTGAGTCGCCCAGCCTGTGTACCACCAGTGTTGGTGAGTCGCCCAGCCTGTGTACCACCAGTGTTGGTGAGTCGCCCAGCCTGTGTACCACCAGTGTTGGTGAGTCGCCCAGCCTGTGTACCACCAGTGTTGGTGAGTCGCCCAGCCTGTGTACCACCAGTGTTGGTGAGTCGCCCAGCCTGTGTACCACCAGTGTTGGTGAGTCGCCCAGCCTGTGTACCACCAGTGTTGGTGAGTCGCCGCAGCCATGTGTCACCACCAGTGTTGGTGAGTCGCCCAGCCTGTGTACCACCAGTGTTGGTGAGTCGCCCAGCCTGTGTACCACCAGTGTTGGTGAGTCGCCCAGCCTGTGTACCACCAGTGTTGGTGAGTCGCCCAGCCTGTGTACCACCAGTGTTGGTGAGTCGCCCAGCCTGTGTACCACCAGTGTTGGTGAGTCGCCCAGCCTGTGTACCACCAGT
>NC_069454.1:3771627-3789127 GCF_026875155.1 Cherax quadricarinatus | reverse complement strand
ATATCCAGCATCGGCGAGGTAAAAAGCTCAGTGCCCCAAGGCACTATCCTGGCACCTCTGCTGTTTCTCATCCTCATAGCAGATATAGATAAAAACACCCGTCACACTTTTGTATCATCTTTTGCAGATGACACTAAGATAAACATGAAAGTCAGTACGGTAGAGGACACTGAAAAAATTACAGGAAGACGTAAACAGTTTTTTCCAGTGGGCAGTGGAGAGCAGGATGGTCGATGGTGATAAGTTCCAGCTGCTTAGGTATGGGAAGTATGAAGAACTCAAAAGGAAAACTATATACAAAACTCATGAGGGTCACCAAATAGAGCAAGAGGAACACACAAAAGACCTGGGAATAATTATGTCAGCTGACCTTTCTTTTAAGGAACATAAGACAAAGATCACGACAGCCAGGAAGATGACGGGGTGGGTATTGAGAACTTTCAAAACAAGGGAAAATAATGCCGATGGTGACACTTTTCAAATCACTCGTTTAGAATATTGCTCAGTGCTGACTGCTCCGTTCAAGGCAGGAAAAATATCGGAGCTGGAACAAATACAGAGATCATTTACAGCTCACATCGAGCCAGTAAAGCACCTAAACTACTGGGAACGCCTTCAAGTCTTGAACATGTACTCACTGGAGCAGAGGAGAGAGAGATACTTGATAATATATACCTGGAAACTACTCGAAGGCTTGGTCCCAAATCTGCACACTGCCATAACATACTGGAGTGAGATATATGAGAGGAAATGTAAAATAAACCCAATGAGGAGCAGGGGTGCGGTGGGGACAAGAAGGAAAAACTGTATCAACATCCGGGGTCCCAGACTATTCAACATCTTACCCGAAGATATCAGAAACACGGCTGGAATAAGTGTAGAAGCATTAGAGGAAACTGGACAAGTATCTTCACCAGGTGCCAGATGAACCAGGTCGTGATGGATATGTTAGGCAGCTGGCCTCTAGCAGCAACAGGCTGGTTGACCAGGCAAGCACCAGACGAGCCTGGCCCATGGCCGGGCTCCGAGAGTAGTTAAACTCTCGAAACTCTTCAAAGGTATATTTCAAAGGTGTAAAGTGGAATTATTAACTGTGAAGTAAAAGGAGACAGTTGAAGAAGGATGCAAGAAAAACGATAAAAGTGACCTGGACCTGGCAAGTGTCACAACTACACCGGTTGATCTCGTGGTATCACTCTGCCCTTCTTATCTCCATCTATTTTTCGCACCACATTTTATTGTGGCAACGTTTCTCTCACCACGAGCTGTGTCAAGCTGTTACGACTTGACAGTTCCTGGAGAGCGAAACGTTGCCACAATAAAATATGGCATTAGTTGCACATGTCCTTTTATCTAACACACATCTATTAGCATAGATACACCTGTAGCCCGTTTCTGGCTTTGTAACTAATTAGTAGTAGTTAGTAGCAGTTCTAGAACAATTATTCTGTACCATATAGAACTTTTAAGAACCTTTTATTTATTAGACAATTAGACAGTGTGTTTCAACATCTGGGTTTAGTGAACTACATTGCTGCGAGTGACACCAGAGAAACCAACAAAGTTTGAGAACTTGACTGAAACAAAAGTAATGATGCTGGAATTAGGTTCTTGAATGAGACACTTGTTTAATATTTGGGAATCTTAATTGAGAGCATGTTTCGCCAGCCAGTGACGTCAGTTCAATACAAAGAACGGTGGAAGAGGAGGAGTTTGAGGTAATCAGTCACTTAGCCTGGAGTCTATGTATATCAAGATTGTTGGACTGAGAACATAGACTCTAGGCTGACGGACTGATTACCTCAAACTCCTCTTCCACTGTTCTTCTTTGTATTGGACTGAAGAAACCACTACTGGCGTAACTTTTCCCTCAATAATAATTCCCAGATGTTGCACAAGTGTGTCATTCTTCAACTTGTCGGGTTTCTAAAGCATTTATCACAGTTATGTTGGTACACACCACTCGGTGGCATAACTTACGTAACATCATAATGACTCGTCATTATGATACAAATTTGTAATAATGCTCTTAACACTTGACTCGTTATTCTCTACTGTGATATATTTCTAGTGATGAACTGTACCATCTGGTATGTTACTGTACTACACCTTATGTAAAGTTCGTCAGGAAACAGGACAAGTGTTTCCTGACCGAGACCTTCTGCTGGCTTACCGGTCCACCCCTTTCAAAATTATAGTCATACTTATAACTATTTTTTATGTACTGTACTCGAAAGTACTGGAGTGAGTGAGTGAGTGAGTGAGTGAGTGAGTGAGTGAGTGAGTGAGTGAGTGAGTGAGTGAGTGAGTGAGTGAGTGAGTGAGTGAGTGAGTGTGAGTGTGAGTGTGAGTGTGAGTGTGAGTGTGAGTGTGAGTGTGAGTGTGAGTGTGAGTGTGAGTGTGTGTGTGTGTGTGTGTGTGTGTGTGTGTGTGTGTGTGTGTGTGTGTGTGTGTGTGTGTGTGTGTGTGTGTGTGTGTGTGTGTGTGTGTGTGTGTGAGTGTGAGTGTGAGTGTGAGTGTGGTGTGAGTGTGAGTGTGAGTGTGAGTGTAGAGTGTGAGTGTGAGTGTGAGTGTGAGTGTGAGTGTGTGTGTTGTGTGTGTGTGTGTGTGTGTGTGTGTGTCGTGTGTGTGTGTGTGTGTTGTGTGTGTCTGTGTGTGTGTGTGTGTGTGTAGTGGTGTACTCACTCAGTTGTGGTTGCAGGGGTCGATTCACAGATCTTGGCCTCGCCTCTTCACTGGCTGCTACTAGGTCACACTTCCTTCTCCATGAGCTTTATCATACCTCTTCTTAAAGCTATGTATGGATCCTGCCTCCACTACATTACTTCCTGACAACTCGGTGACTGAAGAAAAACTTCCTAACATCCCTGTGGTTCATTTGAGTCTTCAACTTCCAGATGTGACCCCTTGTTGCTGTGTCCCAGTTGTGGAACATCCTGTCTCTGTCCACCCTGTTGATTCCTCTCAGTATTTTATATGTCGTTATCATATCCCGCCTATCTCTCCTGTCCTCCATTGTCGTCAGGTCGATTTCCCTTAGCCTCTCCTCGTAGGACATGCCCCTTAGCTCCGGGACTAGTCTTGTTGCAAACCTTTACACTTTCTCTAGCTTCCTTATGTGCTTGGCTAGGTGTGGATTCCAAACTGGCTCTGCATATTCCAATACAGGCCTAACGTGCACGGTGTACAGGGTCCTGAACGATTCCTTATTGAGATGTCGGAATGCTGTTCTTAGGTTTGTTAGGCGCCCGTATGCTGCAGCAGTTATTTGGTTGATGTGTGTCTCAGATGTGCCCTGTGTTATATTCACCCAATATTCTTTTCCTCAAGTGAGGTTTGTAGTCTCTGGTCCCCTAGACTGTACTCCGTCTGTGGTCTTCTTTGCCCTTCCCCAGTCTTCATGACTTTGCACTTGGTGGGGTCGAACTCCAGGAGCCAGTTGCTGGACCAGGCCTACAGCCTGTCCAGATCCCTTTGTAGTTCTGCCTGGTCCTCGTCTGATTGAATTCTTCTCATCAACTTATCTACAAACAGGGACACTTCTGAGCCTATTCCTTTGTCGTTCACAAATACCAGAAACATTAGGTCGTTCACAAATACCAGAAACATCAGGTCGTTCACAAATACCAGAAACATCAGGTCGTTCACAAATACCAGAAACATCAGGTCGTTCACAAATACCAGAAACATCAGGTCGTTCACAAATACCAGAAACATCAGGTCGTTCACAAATACCAGAAACATCAGGTCGTTCACAAATACCAGAAACATCAGGTCGTTCACAAATACCAGAAACATCAGGTCGTTCACAAATACCAGAAACATCAGGTCGTTCACAAATACCAGAAACATCAGGTCGTTCACAAATACCAGAAACATCAGGTCGTTCACAAATACCAGAAACATCAGGTCGTTCACAAATACCAGAAACATCAGGTCGTTCACAAATACCAGAAACATCAGGTCGTTCACAAATACCAGAAACATCAGGTCGTTCACAAATACCAGAAACATCAGGTCGTTCACAAATACCAGAAACATCAGGTCGTTCACAAATACCAGAAACATCAGGTCGTTCACAATACCAGAAACATAGTCGTTCACAAATACCAGAAACATCAGGTCGTTCACAAATACCAGAAACATCAGGTCGTTCACAAATACCAGAAACATCAGGTCGTTCACAAATACCAGAAACATCAGGTCGTTCACAAATACCAGAAACATCAGGTCGTTCACAAATACCAGAAACATCAGGTCGTTCACAAATTCCAGAAACATCAGGTCGTTCACAAATTCCAGAAACATCAGGTCGTTCACAAATTCCAGAAACAGCACCGGTCCTAGGACTGACCCCTTTGGAAATCCGCTCGTCACAGGCGCCCACTCTGACACCTCGCCACGTACCATGACTCGCTGTTGTCTTCCTGATAGGTATTCTCTGATCCATTGCAGTGCCTACCCTGTTATCTCTGCCTGGTCCTCCAGCTGTTGAACTAATCTGTTGTATGTAACTGTGTCAAACGCCTTACAGTCCAAGAAAATGCAATCTACCCACCCCTCTCTCTCTTGTCTTACTGCTGTCGCCCTGTCATAGAACTCCAGTAGGCTTGTGACACAGGATTTCCCGTCCCTGAAACCGTGCTGGCTGTCGCTGATAAGCTCTTTTCTTTCAAGGTGCTCCACTCTTCTGATAATCTCTGACTTTGCATACTATACATGTCAGTGACATTCGTCTGTAATTTAATGCTTCATGTCCGTCTGCTTTTCTAAAAATTGGGCCTATATTTGCTGTCTTCCATACCTCAGGTAGTCGCCCTGTTTTGATAGATGTGTTGGAGATTGTTGTCAGTGGTACATATAGTGCCTCGGCTCCCTCTCTCAGAATCCATTGAGAGATGTTATCCGGCCCCATCGCTTTTGAGGTATCTAGCTCACTTAGCAGTCTCTTCACTTCCTTGGTTGTATGTATTGTGTCCAACAGTTGGTGTGACCGACCCCTCTCTTTCTGGAGTCCCTCTATCTCCTTTGCGAACACTTATTTGAATCTCATGTTGAGCTCCTTACATACTTTCCAGTCATTTCTTGTGATCTCTCCTCCTTCCTTTCTCAGTCTGATTACCTGGTCCTTGAGTGTTGTTTTCCTCCTAATGTGGCTGTACAACAGCTTCGGGTCAGATTTGGCTTTCACTGCTATGTAAGTATTGTATTGTCTTTGGGTCTCCGTTCTTACCTGTGCAGTTCTTACCAGTCGCAAAACCAGAAAGGTTTTGCGACTGCTCTCCTTATTCTCCTGGGTCCTTGGCCTTCTATACTTCTTCCATTTTCTACACCTTTGGGTGAACCAAGGGTTCATCCTGGCTTGCTCGTAATTTCTGTTACCCTTGGGTACAAAGCTCTCCTCAGCTTCATTGCATATTGTCACATATTCCATCATCTTATTTACTGACTAACCTGCCAGTTCTCTGTCCCATTGAACCCCATGCAGGAAATTCATGCCTGTATAGTCCTCTCTTGTAGTTTGGCTTCAGTCGTCCTGCCCTTTTCATATGTGATGTTCTGAATATCTGCATCTACTCAAGGTGAATATTAGGTCCAGTCTTGCTGGTTCATCCTCTCTCTCTCTCTCTGGTAGTGTCCCTTATGTGTTGGTACATGAGGTTTTCTAGTACCACCTCCAACATCTTAGCCCTCCACGTTTCTGGCTCCCCATGCGGCTCCAGGTTCTCCCAGGCGATTTCCTTGTGATTGAAGTCGCCCATAATTAACAGATTTGCCCTTGCTCGCACGAGCACTTCTGGCCACTTCAGCCAGTATGTCAACCATTGCTCTATTACTCTCATTATACTCTTGCCTTGGCTGCCTCCTGTTCCATGGTGAGTTATACATCATTGTAATTACCATATTGGAACCTTCACACTGAAGTGTTCATATAATGCAGTCTCTTGCTTCTCCTCTGTCTCCTTTCGCCAGTTCATCAAAATCCCATTGAGCAGTGCCACTCCTCCATCCCCTCTGTTCCTTCTATCTTTCTTCAGAATCTGATATCCCGTTGGAAAGATGTCATCTGTTATTACTGTGATTTTGGTTTCTGTGAGAGCTATGATGTCCGGTGATGCCTCTGACTTTAGTGCCACTCCTCCCATTTATTCGTTATTGCATCAGTGTTGGTGTACCATACCTTCAGTTTCCTCTCCAACAGTGTTCCGTGGGGGTCTGTGAGGGTGGGGGACCTGGCAGTGTGCAGTGAGATTCTACAGCGTAGTGTGGGCTGTGGGCTGTAAGTGTGAATTGTGGTTTATGTTGGGATAGCGTGTTTAGTTGTGGGGTTCTGGTGGTAGTTCTGCTTGTGCTTGCGCTCTGCTTATGCTTTTCCCTGCTCCAGTTGTCCTCTGCTGTGTGTGTGTGCGCGTGCGTGCGTGCGTGTGTGCGCGTGCGTGCGTGCGTGCGTGCACGCGCGCGCGCTCACCTAATTGTGATTGAAGGGGTCGATTCATGACTCCTGGCCGCGCCTCTTCACTGGTCGCCACTAGGTCCACTCTCCCTGCTCCATGAGCTTTATCATACCTCTTCTTAAAGCTGTGTGTGTAGTGAGTGGAGTGTACTGTACCGGGCAAGATTCAATATAGAACGTAACAGTTGAAAGGAATAAGTTCCTAAATATACTAACTTCTGACTAACAGACACAGTAAGCACAGCCTGCTTGAACAGTAAAGCAACCAGTTTGTCATACAGAAAAATACACAAAGCAGCCGTGAGCAGCAGTGTTAGTCAAGGAAGGAGACAGAAATGACAGGAGACTAAAATGACTCTAATTGGGTACAATCAACATGTCCTCCATACAAGGCACAAAAAAAAAAACTGAGGTGGACTTGCAAACCCAGACGTAGATGCCAGTCAGAAGTTAGGTCTAGAGTTACACTCGAGCTAAGAAGCAAAGTGCATGTCTCATGACCAACAACCTTAGAAAATCTAAAAAATCACAAATTCTAAATAAAGTTTTGAACATAGTCGCACGGAGTACGATGTATATGCTCCGGCTCGCCATCGGATACATGTTGTACCAGAAAAAAATAATATACATGACAAGAGTAGAGAATTGTATTCTGCCAGAGTGGAGAGGAAAGGTGTTGGCTTGGTGTCCAGCCAGGGGGAGAGAATGAAGCAGGTGCAAGGTGAGATACTCTCCTGGCATGCCTTGCCTCACAGCAGACAGACAAGCCAGCAGACAATATGGACAGCCCATCAAAACTCTCGAATCTGCCTGCACAAAGTGTAACTTGTAGTACATCATACCTATGACTGCAGCTAACGCGACGGTCTGGAGTTTTGAGACACTGATCGCGGGTTCTGTCCTCACCCGTGGTATGGTTTCCTTGGAGAGAGTTGGAGGGTCAAGACTCCCACGGCCCTGTTGTAGACCAGGCCTCCCAGTGGATATCCTGATCAGTCAAACTGTTGGTGCTAGTACGAAGTCCCCGGCTGATTAAGGACTGACTTAAGAAACTTGTCCAGTTGAATATTGAGACACTTATGCAACATATGGGAATCTTTATTCAGGAAACGTTTCGCCACACAGTGGCTTCATCAGTCCGATACAAAGCAGAAGGTGTAAGGAGAGGAGTGTGAGGTAATCAGTCCCTCAGCCTGGAGTCGATGTGTTCAGTCCATCAATCTTGTAGAATGTACAGCATAGGGCCATAGACGTGGCTTACATACTGTAGTCAAGTGAGGCGAAGCAGGAGGAGGCGGGGTCATAGTGGCACCATCCACTAGTCGAAGTAGGTCTTCGTCCAAAGGTTGGACAAGTGTTGAATACTTTGTAACAAGATCCCATGATGCTGCAGTGTCCAACAGTTGTGATGAATGGTTTGAAAAAGCGACAAGTTGAAGATTGAGACACTTATGCAACATATGGGAATCTTTATTCAGGAAACGTTTCGCCACATAGTGGCTTCATCAGTCCAATACAAAGCAGAAGGTGTAAGGAGAGGAGGAGTGTGAGGTAATCAGTCCCTCAGCCTGGAGTCGATGTGTTCAGTCCATCAGTCTTGTAGAATGTACAGCATAGGGCCGTAGACGTGGCTTACATACTGTAGTCAGGTGAGGCTAAGCAGGAGGAAGACCTACTTCGACTAATGGATGGTACCACTATGACCCTGCCTCCTCCTGCTTCGCCTCATCCGACTACAGTATATAAGCCACGTCTACGGCCCTATGCTGTACATTCTACAAGATTGATAGACTGAACACATCGACTCCAGGCTGAGGGACTGATTACCTCACACTCCTCCTCTCCTTACACCTACTTTGTATTGGAATGATGAAGCCACTGTGTGGCGAAACGTTTCCTGAATAAAGATTCCCATATGTTGCATAAGTGTCTCAATCTTCAACTTGTCGGTTTTTCAAACCATTCCTCACAACTTGACCAGTTGTGTATCTAAGACAGCCAGAGGTGTGTTGGTACTTGCCTCTTATTTATGATTGGAGGACATTGAAAAAGCTTGAGATTACTCCTTCCTTTATTATCTCAGGGGAACTAAGAGGAAATTATCTGTATAAATTACGTAGAGGGCAGCTGCACCAGCCAGTAGTTGGATGAATCTTTTCCTATGGTTGCAGTACATCGTCGTTGAAAATATAGAGCTCATTGGTTAATGCACTTTGAAATTATAAATGAAAACCATGAGGGGGGAAAAATAACACTAACCCACAAAATTTAACTTTGTCCAGTTTCAGAATCTGTTTAGTATAAAAAAAGTTTTTTTTTAATCTTGTAATACGTATTTTGGCTATTAAAGATTGAACTGCATATGTTACATAAGTCATAGGTATTGTATTATGCAAAGATATTAAATGTAAACAGTTTATTAACCCATCATGAGTGTCGCCATTATGTGTAATGTAAGTGCCGTGGGTGGGGGGGGGGGGTTGTAACCCCTGGAAACATAGTTTTCAAGGTAAAAGGGGGGGGGGGTCTAGCAGGGACAGATACTTTATTATATGAAAGATTTCCTATTGTTCAGTATTTCTGAAACAGAATTTATACATAGGTGTAATTACGAGTGGTGCGCTAGTAGACAGCAGCGAGAGAGAAGTCTAAGTGGGTCATCTAAATGTTAGTCGTCTTAGTACTCTGCACCTCTAAATACTTTACTGTCTTTAAAGGTTCTACTGCAATACTTTAATAAAAGAAAAAAAATTGTTTTTGCTGGAAGGCGTAGTGTATAGTGTCAAACATCCTGTATTTTATATTTAAAAAAAAATATTCCCCATCTACCCATGCTGGGTGACCTTACTGTGGTGGCGAGGTTTGACCGGTTCAGTCTTAACACACTACCGACCCCTCACCCTACCCTCCATTTGGTATAAATATCCAGGATTTTTTATCCATTTGTGTAAATTTGTTCGCGCTCCAGGCTGATGACATGGAGCGATATACTAGTACTGCTGCGTACCAGTGCTGCTGCGTACCAGTACTGCTGCGTACGAGTGCTGCTGCGTACCAGCACTGCTGCGTACGAGTGCTGCTGCGTACCAGTACTGCTGCGTACGAGTGCTGCTGCGTACCAGTACTGCTGCGTACGAGTGCTGCTGCGTACCAGTACTGCTGCGTACGAGTGCTGCTGCGTACCAGTACTGCTGCGTACCAGTACTGCTGCGTACCAGTACTGCTGCGTACCAGTACTGCTGCGTACCAGTACTGCTGCGTACGAGTGCTGCTGCGTACCAGCGCTGCTGCGTACCAGCACTGCTGCGTACCAGCACTGCTGCGTACCAGCACTGCTGCGTACCAGTACTGCTGCGTACCAGCACTGCTGCGTACCAGTACTGCTGCGTACCATTAATTTGGCCATGACTGTAACAAATTGCTTTTGATAGTATAAATGTGATAATGTTTATAAGGGAATATGTTTACAGCGATAAATAACCACAAGGTTTTAGTGTTTAGTTAATAGAAAATATTCCTGCTGCTTGTGCTTTCCTAAGTGCCGTCGTCCAGTGCCCTCCATTACATATTATTTATTGGTTTCCATATGCTGCTTCGCCATCTTCTACAAGATGGATGTGGAGTGCATGGTAAACTATTCGCTTTGGCAGTAAAACCTAATCAGTCTTGCCATTAGTACAGGTGTATTGCATATGGAAGTTCACGTTTATGTAGGTTTGCCAGGACAGGTCCTGGCCCGGGTCTTCTCCATGTGGGGTGACCCAGAGATAGAGAGAGAGAGAGAGATCTGGAGGTTATTCCGGGGATCAACGCCCCCGCGGCCCGGTCCATGACCAGGCCTCCCGATGGATCAGGGCCTGATCAACCAGGCTGTTACTGCTGGCCGCACGCAGTCCAACGTACGAGCCACAGCCCGGCTGATCCGGCACTGACTTAGGTATCTGTCCAGCTCTCTCTTGAAGGCAGCCAGGGGTTTATTGGCAATTCCCCTAATGCTTGATGGGAGGCTGTTACAGTTTTGGGCCCCGGACACTTATGGTGGTTCCCGAAGGTGTGTCTGAGTTTGTACAGATGATGTATCGTTTACAGCCCTGTGACAGAGGCACGGTGAGATCAATGCTCACGTGGAGTACTATTGACAACTCTACGGCGAGGGGAGCCCTATGGCAAGGGCACGTTGATTGTATATGAAGGTTGAGAGTAATGAATGGTGATGGTGGTTCACACTACCGCAAGCAGAGGGATAGAACAAGGTATCCCCAGAATCACTCGTCAGGACAGTCAGATATCAGAGTAGTATCACCAGTATCTGCCCCTCCAGTAGCGAGGCTGTCACAATCGGCACACTCGTCCCGAGACTAACCAAGCACACGAAAACGACTATTGTTTTTTCTAAACCCACTCTAAGGTGGATGGGTCACATAGCACTTTCCCCCTCTCTCTCTCCCGATATTCCCTTATCCCACTACAACTGTTAATCCTATCATGTTACCTCTTCCTACCCTGCTCACATCATTACCAGCCCTGTGATCTACAACTAAATTGTATAGCGATTCCTTTAACTTGCTGTGTTGAGGGAGTCGTCAGGAAGCAGCGACTTGCTGGGGAAAGGAGGGAAGGAAGGGAGGAGGGAGGGAAAGGAGGGAGGGAGGTAGGGAAGGATCAGGAGGGAGGGAAGGATCAGGAGGGAGGGAAGGAAGGAAGGAAAGGAGGGAGGAGTGGGGAGGGAAGGTAGAGGGAGGGAGGAAAGAAGGGAGGGTACGCACGCACGGACCTACCTACCTTCCACGCTTGTAGTTGCTGGAGTAAACAGCTAAGAGATGTAGTGGGTCAGGGTGGCAGTAATGTGATCATCACTCACCATTGTTGAACTTGTCAACTTGATATTGTCTCCCACAGTGTGATCTCTCTAATCTGTGTTGAATGGGATTCATTTAGCCTCGTACTACTTACTACGCTTCCTCCACTAACTTCAATGTTCTCTGGATTCTTAAAACCGTTACCAGCTTGTGAAAGTACTTTCTAATGTCCCTGATGCTCGTATTTTTCTGTCTTCCAAATATGTCCACATGTTCCAGGTCTTCGCATTGCACACTGTCAATCCTAATCTATTCTATAACCAGATGTTTTCCTGTCGCTGCGTGATCCGAGAAAGATATTCCTGTGTTCTATAGTCCCAATCCCGTCTCAATGCTGCTCGCTTCTGGAATAGTGTAGTAGTTCTTATTTCACTTGAATATTAGTGTTGACGATTTGAAGGCAATCATAAGACATTCATAAGTCGTTATATGAAACTAACATCTTAATTTCCTCAATAAAAAAATTAAGCTAGGTCATATATGGTCCAAATTTAATTCAGACCTTTCAGAGATACCAGTATACTAAACCACGTTAGGGACATGAAAGGTTTGAAGTTGATTACATGTGACACTCGGAAATAATCACATGGAAAAAGCAGTATTTCAGTTTTTCCAGTTTCTTTCTAAAAAGCGAATAAACCTACACAGGCTAAAGTCAATCAAAAGTTTTCTCTAAGATTGACTAGTTTAGCTTTTAAGAAAACAAGTTAGTTTTATGGAAGCCTAGTGTACATAATGTACAAATGTTTAAGACTGGTCTTGAATGGTTCGAGACAGCCTAGTTGATCAGGTCCTGAGCCACCGGGAGGCCTAGTCAAGGACAGCCGCGGGGGCGTTGACACTCCGTACGACCTTCAGGTAGACACAAAAGATCTAAATTAATTTAACCTAAGATAAACAAAGTCAAAAACTGTCTGTGATCAGAAGAAACATTATATTGTGTAAGTTATGTGGCAATAAAATTGGCACATAACTTACACAATAAAAATCGAGATAATTGTTTTTCTCCACGGAAACGTAAGTAAAAATTTAAAGTTGACCAGAAGATGCATCTTCGTTATTGTACAGAATACAACGAAATTTGTGCCTAAACCCACGAAACTTTCCGTCCATATTATACGATGCACCAGGTATTGAAGATTGATCCTCTTCACCATTATATTTCAATCTGAGGAAAGCGCTAAATCTCTAGGGGCCACATAGCACCTGTGGAATGAGAGACATTTCAAATTCGATCCAAGCCTAGGGAAGATAAATCCAGTTTCTTGGATCAAGAGCCCCTCAGTAGGATCAAGGAGAAATTAATGCAATAAAAAATGTAAAATATTATTATTATATCAAGGTGAAGTGACAGAGGTGGATCAGTGGAGGCTTTCTCCATTCATCACACGGGAACAAAAATGTGAATGGCCCGTGTAGTACCGTGTGTAAGTCACCCACACATGCAAATAGTCTCATGAAGCTTGCACAAGATACATGATACAAGTGTTGAAAGTTTGAAGGCGATTGGCTGAGGCTTTCTCGACTTATGAGCAAAATATCGAGAAGTTGGAGGAAGAAAGAAAAAAGATTATTATAATGTTGGTAGAATTACCGACAATATGTAAAGTAAAAGGACACAAGTGCAACTAATGTGACATTTTGTAGTAACGTTTCGCTCTCCAGGAGCTTTGTCAAGCCGGCTTGACAAAGCTCCTGGAGAGCGAAACGTTGCCACAATAAAATGTCACATTAGTTGCACTTGTGTCCTTTTACTTTACAAAGAAAAAAGATAAATCGGGCATCCTCTTTAAGGTTGCCTGTGGGAAATGCCTAATTATGAAGTATCTTGTAATATTCTACGACTTGATAATACTTCCCCAGTTTTCTGATTTTAGTCAAATTGAGTTTAGTTTAGCCTCTAAATCTTCGGATGTTTTCAAGCTTTTGAAGGAGGTTTACCAGGTGATGGCTCCATAATGGCGCTATGTAATCGAAGACGGGCTGGTCCAGTATTGTTATGTCATCCTAGATCCTGTCTTTCCTCGATTTTCTTAGTTAAAAAAAAAATACTATTACGTTGCACTACTCTGATGCCTATTTCTCTTTTATATGAGATGGAGAACCTACTGTCATATTTTAAGATGTAATTATTTTTTTTAGCTATTGTGGAGTGGACACGTAAACCCCAGGGTAACTCCTCATTTGATAAACCTTAAGTTTTGATAACTTTTTTTTTAGCCCGGGAGCCCGGCCTTGGTCGTGTAACCTAAGGCTGAAGTTAGTGGGTCGTCTTATGGCTGAGAATCGAGTCAGTTGGCATATATCGTGTGTATTTACAAGCGTGTGAGAGCGCGCGAGAGTTATATTTAGTGTGGTTGTACTTGTCTCTCTAGTACATGGTATAATTATATTGGCTCTCCCGTCTCTCCCTGCACCCCGCCTGCCAGTACTCTCTCCCTGCACCCCGCCTGCCAGTACTCTCCCTGGACCCCGCCTGCCAGTACTCTCTCCCTGCACCCCGCCTGCCAGTACTCTCTCCCTGCACCCCGCCTGCCAGTACTCTCTCCCTGCACCCCGCCTGCCAGTACTCTCTCCCTGCACCCCGCCTGCCAGTACTCTCTCCCTGCACCCCGCCTGCCAGTACTCTCTCCCTGCACCCCGCCTGCCAGTACTCTCTCCCTGCACCCCGCCTGCCAGTACTCTCTCCCTACACCCCGCCTGCCAGTACTCTCTCCCTGCACCCCGCCTGCCAGTACTCTCTCCCTGCACCCCGCCTGCCAGTACTCTCTCCCTGCACCCCGCTGCCAGTACTCTCTCCCTGCACCCCGCCTGCCAGTACTCTCTCCCTGCACCCCGCCTGCCAGTACTCTCTCCCTGCACCCCGCCTGCCAGTACTCTCTCCCTGCACCCGCCTGCCAGTACTCTCTCCCTGCACCCCGCCTGCCAGTACTCTCTCCCTGCACCCCGCCTGCCAGTACTCTCTCCCTGCACCCCTGCCTGCCAGTACTCCCCTCCCTGCACCCCGCCTGCCAGTACTCTCTCCCTGCACCCCGCCTGCCAGTACTCTCTCCCTGCACCCCGCCTGCCAGTACTCTCTCCCTGCACCCGCCTGCCAGTACTCTCTCCCTGCACCCCGCCTGCCAGTACTCTCTCCCTGCACCCCGCCTGCCAGTACTCTCTCCCTGCACCCCGCCTGCCAGTACTCTCTCCCTGCACCCCGCCTGCCAGTACTCTCTCCCTGCACCCCGCCTGCCAGTACTCTCTCCCTGCACCCCGCCTGCCAGTACTCTCTCCCTGCACCCCGCCTGCCAGTACTCTCTCCCTGCACCCGCCTGCCAGTACTCTCTCCCTGCACCCCGCCTGCCAGTACTCTCTCCCTGCACCCGCCTGCCAGTACTCTCTCCCTGCACCCCGCCTGCCAGTACTCTCTCCCTGCACCCCGCCTGCCAGTACTCTCTCCCTGCACCCCGCCTGCCAGTACTCTCTCCCTGCACCCCGCCTGCCAGTACTCTCTCCCTGAGCAGGAGTAAACTGGAGAGAGAAAGACGCTCCCTCTACAGAAGACGAAGAGTCACTGAGCTCCTCAGGAGTGCTAGAATATCTGATACACGAAAGGAGGCTCTGACCAGGGAAGTGGAAACTATCGAACTTAAGTTAAATGACTCTTACAGGAACCAGGAGAGACAGGAGGAGCTTAAAAGCTATTAGTGAAATTGAAAGAAATTCAAATTATTTCTTTTCATATGCCAAAAACAAGGCAAATACCACGTCTAGTATCGGGCGCTTACTCAGACAGGATGGGACTTACAAAGATGACAACAAGGAAATGAGTGAAATATTGAAATCCCAGTACGACTCTGTGTTTAGTGAACCACTAATCGGTCTGAGGATCGACGACCCAAATGATTTCTTCATGAATGAGCCTCAAAACTCCATAAATGTATGCCAGATTTCCGACATTACCCTAACTCCGATAGATTTCGAAAAAGCCCTTGACAACATGCCTATGCACTCAGCCCCGGGCCCAGACTCGTGGAACTTTGTTTTCATTAAGAACTGCAAAAAAAAAAAACCCTCTCACGTGCCCTAAGTACACTATGGAGGAATAGCTTGGACATGGGCGAAATTCCAGTCACTTAAAACGACGGATATAGCCCCACTCCATAAAGGTGGCAGCAAAGCATTAGCTAAGAACTATAGACCAATAGCTCTGACGTCCCACATCATAAAAATCTTTGAAAGAGTGCTAAGAAGCAGGATTGCAAATCACCTGGGTTCCCAAAATCTGCACAATCCAGGGCAACATGGGTTCAGGGCAGGTCGCTCCTGCCTCTCACAACTACTGGATCACTATGATATGGCCTTGGATGCACTGGAAGAAAATCAGAATGCAGATGTAATATACACAGACTTTGCAAAAGCATTTGACAAATGCGATCATGGCGTAATAGCCCATAAAATACGTGCTAAAGGAATAACTGGGAAAGTGGGGAGATGGATCTTCAACTTCCTAACAAATCGAACACAAAGAGTAGTGGTCAGCAGAGTTAAATCGGAGGCTGCCATAGTGAAGAGCTCTGTTCCATAAGGCACAGTACTCGCCCCCATCTTATTCCTAATCCTCATATCAGACATAGACAGAGATTTACATCACAGCACCGTATCATCCTTTTCGGATGATACTAGGATCTGCATGAGGCTGTCATCTGCTGAGGACACGGTTAACCTCCAAGAAGATATAAACAAAGTTTTCCAGTGGGCAACGGTAAACAATATGATGTTCAATGAGGACAAATTCCAACTACTCCGTTATGGAAAACTGGAGGAGATAACTAGAACAGAGTATACTACACACTCTGGCCATACAATAGAGCGGAAAAAATAATGTAAGGGACCTGGGAGTAGTAATGTCTGAGGATCTCACTTTCAAGGATCACAACAGTGCCACGATCGCACGTGCAAAGAAAATGATAGGATGGATAATGAGAACGTTCAAAACGAGAGATGCCAAGCCAATGATGATCCTTTTCAAATCACATGTTCTCTCTAGGCTGGAATACTGCTGTACATTAACATCTCCATTCAAAGCAGGTGAAATTGCAGATCTAGAGAGTGTACAGAGATCCTTTACTGTACGTATAAGTTCTGTCAAGCACCTTAACTACTGGGAATGCTTGGAAGCACTTGATTTGTACTCGTTGGAATGCAGGAGGGAGAGATGTATCATAATCTACACTTGGAAAATCCTGGAAGGAATGGTCCCAAATCTGCACACAGAAATCATTTCTACGAAAGTAAAAGACTGGGCAGGCGATACAAAATGCCCCCAATAAAAAGTAGGGGCACCATTGGTACACTAAGGGAAAACACCATAAGTGTCCGGGGCCCCAAGACTGTTCAACAGCCTCCCATCAAACATTAGGGGAATTGCCAATAAACCCCTGGCTGCCTTCAAGAGAGAGCTGGACAGATACCTAAAGTCAGTGCCGGATCAGCCGGGCAGTGGCTCGTACGTTGAATTGCGTGCGGCCAGCAGTAACAGCCTAGTTGATCAGGCCCTGATCCATCGGAAGGCCTGGTCATGGACCGGGCCGAGGGGGCGTTGATCCCCGGAATAACTACCAGGTAACCCCGTCTGCCAGTACTCTCTCCCTGCACCCCGCCTGCCAGTACTCTCTCCCTGCACTCCGCCTGCCAGTACTCTCTCCCTGCACCCCGCCTGCCAGTACTCTCTCCCTGCACCCTGCCTGCCAGTACTCTCTCCCTGCACCCCGCCTGCCAGTACTCTTTCCCTGCACCCCGCCTGCCAGTACGCTCTCCCTGCACCCCGCCTGCCAGTACTCTCTCCCTGCACCCCGCCTGCCAGTACTCTCTCCCTGCGCCCAGCCTGCCAGTACTTTCTCCCTGCACCCTGCCTGCCAGTACTTTCTCCTTGCACCCCGTCTGCCAGTACTCTCTCCCTGCGCCCAGCCTGCCAGTACTTTCTCCCTGTACCCTGCCTGCAAGTACTCTCTCCCTGTACCCTGCCTGCAAGTACTCTCTCCTTGCACCCCGCCTGCCAGTACTCTCTCCCTGCGCCCAGCCTGCCAGTACTTTCTCCCTGCACCCTGCCTGCCAGTACTTTCTCCTTGCACCCCGCCTGCCAGTAATTTCTCCCTGCATCCCGCCTGCCAGTACTTTCTCCCTGCACAACGCCTGCCAGTAC
>NC_069454.1:3766627-3769127 GCF_026875155.1 Cherax quadricarinatus | reverse complement strand
ACACACACCACACACACCACACACACCACACACAACACACACCACACAACCACACACACACACACACCACACACACCACACACACCACACACACCACACACACCACACACACCACACACACACACACACACACACACACACACACCACACACACACACACCACACAACAACACACACACACACAAACAACACACCACACACACACAACACACACACACACACACACACCATACACAGACACACACGAACAACACCACACAACACCCAGTACCACAAACAGGCAGCACACAACACACGCCCAGGGTAATAGAATAATGAAAAAGGCCAGGATGAGCCCATGGTTTACCCAAAGGTGCAGGAGGCAAAAACAAGTGTGCTAAGGGAATGGAAGAAATAGAAGGCAAAGGACCCAGGAGAATAAGGAGAACAGTCGTAGAGGCCAAAACGAATATGCACAGATAAGAAGGAGGCCCAAAGACAATATGAAAATGACATAGCAGCGAAAGCCAAATCTGACCCAAACTGTTGTACAGCCACATCAGGAGGAAAACAACAGTCAAGGACCAGGTAATCAGGCTAAGGAAGGAAGGAGGAGAGACAACAAGAAATGACCGTGAAGTATGTGAAGAACTCAACAAGAGATTCAAAGAAGTGTTCACAGAGGAGACAGAAGGGACTCCAGAAAGACCGAGAGGTGGGGCACACCACCAAGTGCTGGACACAGTGCACACAACCGAGGAAGAAGTGAAGAGGCTTCTGAGTGAGCTAGATACCTCAAAGGCAATGGGGCCAGATAACATCTCCCCTTGGGTATTGAGAGAGGGAGCAGAGGCGCTATGTGTACCCCTAACAACAATATTCAATACATCTATCGAAACAGGGAGATTGCCTGAGGCATGGAAGACAGCAATGTAGTCCCAATCTTTAAAAAAGGAGACAGACATGAAGCATTAAACTACAGACCAGTGTCACTGACATGTATAGTATGCAAAATCATGGAGAAGATTATCAGGAGAAGAGTGGTGGAACACCTAGAAAGGAACGATCTCATCAACAGCAGCCAACATGGTTTCAGGGACGGAAAATCCTGTGTCACAAACCTACTGGAGTTCTATGACATGGTGACAGCATAAGACAAGAGAGAGAGGGGTGGGTGGATTGCATTTTCTTGGACTGCAAGAAGGCGTTTGACACAGTTCCACACAAGAGATTGGTGCAAAAACTGGAGGCCCAAGCAGGGATAACAGGGAAGGCACTACAAGGGATCAGGGAATACTTGTCAGGAAGACAGCAGCGAGTCATGGTACGTGGCGAGGTGTCAGAGTGGGCACCTGTGACCAGCGGGGTCCCGCAGGAGTCAGTCCTAGGACCAGTGCTGTTTCTGGTATTTGTGAACGACATGACGGAAGGAATAGACTCTGAGGTGTCCCTGTTTGCAGATGACGTGAAGTTGATGAGAAGAATTCACTCGATCGAAGACCAGCAGAACTACAAAGGGATCTGGACAGGCTGCAGACCTGGTCCACCAATTGGCTCCTGGAGTTCAATCCCACCAAGTGCAAAGTCATGAAGATTGGGGAAGGGCAAAGAAGGCCGCAGACGGAGTACAGTCTAGGGGGTCAGAGACTACAAACCTCACTCAAGGAAAAAGATCTTGGGTGAGTATAACACCAGACACATCTCCTGAAGCGCACATCAACCAAATAACTGCTGCAGCATATGGGCGCCTAGCAAACCTCAGAACAGCATTCCGACATCTTAATAAGGAATCATTCAGGACCCTGTACACCGTGTACGTTAGGCCCATATTGGAGTATGCGGCACCAGTTTGGAACCCACACCTAGCCAAGCACGTGAAGAAACTAGAGAAAGTGCAAAGGTTCGCAACAAGACTAGTCCCAGAGCTAAGAGGTATGTCCTACGAGGAGAGGTTAAGGGAAATCAACCTGACGACACTGGAGGACAGAAGAGATAGGGGGGACATGATAACGACATACAAAATACTGAGAGGAATTGACAGGATGTTCCAGAGATTGGACACAGCAACAAAGGGACACAGTTGGAAGCTGAAGACACAGATGAATCACAGGGATGTTAGGAAGTATTTCTTCAGCCACAGAGTAGTCAGTAAGTGGAATAGTTTGGGAAGCGATGTAGTGGAGGCAGGATCCATACATAGCTTTAAGCAGAGGTATGATAAAGCTCACGGCTCGGGGAGAGTGACCTAGTAGCGATCAGTGAAGAGGCGGGGCCAGGAGCTCGGACTCGACCCCCGCAACCTCAACTAGGTGAGTACAACTAGGTGAGTACACCCCCCCACACCCCCCCCCACACACACCCCACACCCCCCCCCACACACACACACACACACACACACACACACACACACACCCCACACACTCCCACACACACACCCCACACACCCCACACCACACCCCAACACACCACACACAACACACACCCCACCACCACACACACCACACACCACACCACACACACA
>NC_069454.1:3549127-3764127 GCF_026875155.1 Cherax quadricarinatus | reverse complement strand
GATTTATATCCTTTCAGCTATATTCCTTGGAACGCAGGCGGGAAAAATCTTGGAGGGACTGGTTCCCACCGAAATCACTCCTTATAACAAGAAGAGACTTGGCAGATGGTGCACAGTACCTCCAGTAAAAAGCAGAGATGCGACAAGTATACTGTAAGAACTTGGTAAGTGTAGTGTCAGGTCTCTGACATTTCAGGGCTCTCCTTTTATGCTTACCTGAAGGACATTTCCGGGAGCCAACGCCCCGGACCATCATTGATTTTTTATATTTTACTCATTACCTAAGGGGAATTACCAACAAACCTCTGTGTCTTCAGTAGGGAACTAGACAGGTCTTCAGTCAGTTCCTAATGAGCCAGGCTGCTGTTCAAGCGTTGGGCTGTGTCCAGCAGTATGCCTGGTTGATCAAGCGTTGATCCACCAAGCTTGTAGATGAATGGTTCAGAGAACCGACTCTTGGGTATCTTTACCCAAGAGTTGCACATGTCTAATTCATCCACCAAGCTGACCAGGCCGCGGGGGGCGAAGGGGGGGGGGGTTGACCTCTAAAGCATCCTTCGGGTTGATAAGTAAGACACACATGCAACAGTTAAGTATCTTTATTCGAAACGTTTCGCTTACACAGTACATTTCTTCAGTCGAGTAGAGAAGAGTTGAGTGATGGACTGTTAACATAGTCTTTATCTCTACCGCTTCTGCTAAACTCTTCTGTACGTGACTGAAGAAGTCTACTGTGTAGGCGAAACGTGTCGAATAAAGACACTTAACTGTTGCATGTGTCCTACTTAGCCATTTTCATATCCTTCGGGCTTCCTCAGATTATGGAAGAAGGAAGGGCGTTGGAGAGTCGGGGACCTCTGACGATATGAGTTTTCTCTTAGTGCACTCGTGCCACCGGGAGGCCTGGTCAGGGACTGGGTCGCGGGGACGTTGACCCCCGGAGCACCCTCCAGGTAGATTGCTCTCTATTCGAGGTACTTTCCATGGTCTGCTAAGCCTCTTGCATGCGTAAGGAGTGATTTTCAGTGTGCAGGTTTGGGACCAGTCCCTCCAGGAATTTCCAGGTGTGTAAATTATGATGTAGCTTTCTCGTCTACATTGCATTGTGTTCAGCGTTCATACTGTTCAGTTGACGATTGTACTGAACGAAGAGAGAATTGAAGGAATCGTGGCTACACGAAGGATATATTTGTTATTACAATGGAAGTAATAGAGGAAAAAACTGCAATATTTATTCACAGTTGTGTAACAGATCTTCTACCGAGGTAATAAGTTGAACAGCAACCATCAAGTGAGGTACAACTGTACTGTCATGACAGGATGAACCACAAGCCTATTAAACATTCTGTATGCAAATAGGATTCGCTGGTTTTTCTCAACTTAGGAAAGTTTGAAGAGAGAAGATAAAGGACGTGTTGAGCACTAGTGGGTTAAGCATCTAATAGGTGGCTTGTGGGCGCGCGTGTTAGATTGAAGTAAGTTTTTTTTTTTTTGGGGGGGGGGGAGGGGGTCGCTTGATATGATTGGAGCGTGAGCACGTTAACATGCGGGAGTCTTTTTTTTTTTTTTTTTTAAAGCTTGGCCAGGGTCGGGCTGCGAGAGCAGGAAAGCTCTCAAAACCCTTCAAAGGTATGTTGTAGTTTAAAGGACCATTTGAATTGTGATGTATACCTGGAAGGCGTTCCAGGGGTCAACGCCTCGGTTAGTGCCCCCTCATTTGGAATATTGCTCAAAGCTGGAATAAATAGAGATCTTTACGAATCACATAGAGCTAATAAACATTTAAATTATGGGAATGCCCGAGTCTTAAATATGTACTCGCTGGAGCGGAGGAGAGATGTATGATAATATATACCTGGAAAGTACTCGAGGGCCTTGTCTCAAATCTGCCCTAAAATACTGGAACGGAAAATATGATAAGTGCAAAATAAACCCAGTGCAAAGCAGGGGTGCGGTGGGCACAATAACGGAACACTATATCGACATTTGTGGCCACAGATTATTTAACTTTTTAACAGAAGATATCAGAAACACTGCTAGAACAAGTATTAAAGCCTTCAAGAGAAAATTGGGCAAGTATCTTTACCAGGTGCCAGATTAACCAGGCTGTGATGGATATGTGGGTCAGCGGGCCTCCAACAGCAACAGCCTGATTGACCAGGCAAGCACCAGACGAACCTGCCCCATGGCCGGGCTCCAGGAATAGAAAGACTCGAAACTCATCAAAGGTATATCGTGCAAGATCAGAGCCTGATCAACCAGGCTGTTACTGTTGGCCGCACTCAGACCTACGTAGGAACTACAGCCCGGCTGGTGAGGTACTGACATTAGATGATTATCCAGCCCGGGGTCTTGAAGACTGCGCATTTCTGGCAAGATAGTTGTTGAATTGAATGATAGGAATGTGTTTGAGCGTTGTTTGGGTGAGCGTGTTGGTGTGGTTGTGTTGTGAAGACGTTGTTACTGAGATCTTCAGTACAAGTCTGACTAATTATGTTATAAAAGAAAATCGTAAACTAACATTTGAGAGTTTTATCTCTAACATTCTTGTACTCGCCTAATTGTGGTTGCAAGGGTCGAGACTCAGCTCCTGGCCCCGCCTCTTCACTGATCGCTACTAGGTCCTCTCTGCTTCCTGAGCTGTCATACCTCGTCTTAAAGCTATGTATGGTTCCTGCTTTCACTACATCACTTGCTAGGCTATTCCACTACCTGACGACTGTGACTGAAGAAATACTTCCTAACGTCCCTGTGACTCATCTGAGTCTTAAGCTTCCAATTGTGACCCTTTGTTTCTGTGTCCCCTCTCTGGAACATCCTGTCTCTGTCCACCTTGTCTATTCCGCGCATTATTTTGTATATTGTTATGTCTCCCCTGACCCTCCTGTCCTCCAGTGTCGTCAGTCCGATTTCCCTCAACCTTTCTTCATAGGACATTCCCCTGAGCTCCGGAACTAGCCTTGTTGCAAACCTTTGTATTTTCTCTAATTTCTTGACGTGCTTGACCAGGTGTGGGTTCCAAACTGGTGCTGCATACTCCAGTATGGGCCTGACGTACACAGTATACAGTGTCTTGAACGATTCCTTATTAAGGTATCGGAACGCTATTCTCAGGTTTGCCAGGCGCCCGTATGCTGCTGCAGTTATCTAGTTGGTATGTGCCTCGGGAGACGTGCTCGGTGTTATGGTCAACCCAAGATCTTCTCGAGTGCGGTTTGCAGCCTTTGTCCACCTAGCCTATACTCTGTCTGCGGTCTTTGCCCTTCCTCAATCTTCATGACTACATTTTTCAGGGTTGAAATCGAGAAGCCAGTTGCTGGACCACGTGTCCAGCCTGTCCAGGTCTCTCTAGTTCTGCTTCACATCATTTGCGAACAGGGGCACTTCAGAGTCTATCGCTTCCATCATGTCATTCACATATATCAAAAATAGCACTGGTCCTAGGACTGACCCCTGTGGTACCCCGCTTGTCACAGAAGCTCACTGTGATACCTCGTCACGTACTATGACTCGTTGTTGCCTCCCTGTCAGGTATTCTCTGATCCATTGCAGTGCCCTTCCTGTTATATGCGCCTGATTCTCCAGCTTCTGCACTAATCTCATGTGAGGAACTGTGTCGAAGGCCTTCCTGCAGTCCAGGAAAATGCAATCAACCCACCCTTCTCTCTAGTTTTTTACTTCTGTTACCTTGTCATAAAACTCCAGAAGGTTTGTGACACAGGATTTGCCTTCAATGAATCCGTGCTTGTTGTTAATAATCGTGTTTCTTTCCAGGTGCTCCACCACTCTCCTCCTGATAATCTTCTCCATGACTTTGCATACTATACACGTCAGACACACTGGTCTGTAGTTTAGTGCCGCGTTTCTGTCTCCTTTCTTAAAAATGGGGACTACATTTGCCTTCTTCCATACCTCGGGTAGTTGCCCAGTTTCAAGGGATGTATTGAAGATTGTGGTTAGTGGCGCACACAGCGGCCCTGCTCTTTCTCTAAGGACCCACGGGGAGATGTCCGGACCCCTCGCCTTTGAGGTATCGAGGTCACTTAGCAGCTTTTGCACCTCCTCCTCCATTGTTTGTATGTCATCCAGCAT
The DNA here is from genome assembly GCF_026875155.1 of Cherax quadricarinatus. Taxonomy (NCBI): domain Eukaryota; kingdom Metazoa; phylum Arthropoda; class Malacostraca; order Decapoda; family Parastacidae; genus Cherax; species Cherax quadricarinatus. The sequence continues at coordinate 3,760,035 of NC_069454.1, read as the reverse complement.
CTGTTGGCATGTTCCCTCTTGGTGGTTCCGGAACTCTGTGCTGTCTTCTCGGAACCATTCCTGTCTCTACTGTAAATGCTTCCTTAAATCTCCTGTTGAGCTCCTCGCATACCTCGTGATCGTTACTTGTGAGTTCCCCACCCTCTTTCCTCTACCACCCTCTTTGACTGTTGTCTTCCACCTGATGTGGCTGTACAGCAGTTTCGGGTCTGATTTGATTTTCGATGCTATGTTATTTTCATACTGTTGCTGGGCCTCCCTCCTTACCTGTGCATACTCGTTCCTGGCTCTTCGACTAATCTCCTTATTTTCCTGTGTTCTCAGCCTTCAGTACTTTTTCCATGCTCTGTTGCACTTGGTTTTTGCCTCCTTACACCGTCGGGTGAACCAAGGGCTCGTTCTGGTCTTCCCATTATTTCTGTTGCCCATGAGAACAAACCTTTCCTCTGCCTCCTTGCATTTTGTTGTTACGTATTCCATCATTTCATTTACCGACTTTCCTACCAGTTCTCTGTCCCACTGACCCTCTTGCAGGAAGTTCCTCAAACCTATGTAGTCCCCCCGTTTATAGTCTGGCTTTTCCCTTCGTCTCCTGTTACCCTCTCCACTGACTCTCCCTACTGTTCAAAGCACAAAACCACGTGGTCACATACTCCTAGGGGTCTCTCATATGGACGGGTCCTCAATGTCGAACTGCTCAGGGTGAACACGAAGTCCAGTCCTTGCTGGTTCATCATCTTGGCTCTGTTCGGGACCCCTGTGGTTGCCATTCCACTCGATTCACCTGGTGATTGCTCTGTACTCTCTTCGTATCCTCCTGTTGGCACTCCTGGAGTTCTGTGGTGGACTATACATCACTGCACTGGTACCTTGTGCTACCCCGACCTGAAGTGACCACTAGACCCACCTCCAATCCTTGGTGGTTGTCAGAAACCTGTTGAGTTCATGCTGGTAGCACCAACAGGCCTCACTGATCAGTCAACCAGAAACCCTTGGTATCCCTGGGATCGGTCCTGGGTGCACCTACGCTCAGGAATTCACAAGAGCACGGAAGAAAGGGTATAAGATGAGGAAGTTGGATGATTTGAAGAAATGACTGTGATGAGGGTGACAGTACACCTGGACCTCCACACTGATGGTGGTCAAATACTGCCCTAATTGATGATGCTTTTTTAACATACATCTCTTAATTTATAAACCTAATCCAGATAATTGTAGTCCTGTTGCAATAAACAAATTTAACACGCCCAAACCTGATGTTATATTACAATGGCTTGTTATAGTAACATTAAATCTTTGTAGTCGTATAGTTATTACGATTGTGCACACGACACCTGGGAGCCTGGTGGTGCACACGACACCTGGGAGCCTGGTGGTGCACACGACACCTGGGAGCCTGGTGGTGCACACGACACCTGGGACCTGGGGTGGTGCACACGACACCTGGGAAAGCCTGGTGGTGCACACGACACCTGGGAGCCTGGTGTGCACAGACACCTGGGAGCCTGGTGGTGCACACCACTGGGAGCCTGGTGGTGCACACGACACCTGGGAGCCTGGTGGTGCACACGACACCTGGGAGCCTGGTGGTGCACACGACACCTGGGAGCCTGGTGGTGCACGCGACACCTGGGAGCCTGGTGGTGCACACGACACCTGGGAGCCTGGTGGTGCACACGACACCTGGGAGCCTGGTGGTGCACACGACACCTGGGAGCCTGGTGGTGCACACGACACCTGGGAGCCTGGTGGTGCACACGACACCTGGGAGCCTGGTGGTGCACACGACACCTGGGAAGCCTGGTGGTGCACACGACACCTGGGAGCCTGGTGGTGCACACGACACCTGGGAGCCATGGTGGTGTGCACACGACACCTGGGAGCCTGGTGGTGCACACGACACCTGGGAGCCTGGTGGTGAAACACAGACACCTGGGAGCCTGGTGGTGCACACGACACCTGGGAGCCTGGTGGTGCAACGCGGACACCATGGGAGCCTGGTGGTGCACACGACACCTGGGAGCCTGGTGGTGCACGCGACACCTGGGAGCCTGGTGGTGCACACGACACCTGGGAGCCTGGTGGTGCACCTGGGAGCCTGGTGGTGCACCTGGGAGCCTGGTGGTGCACCTGGGAGCCTGGTGGTGCACCTGGGAGCCTGGTGGTGCACCTGGGAGCCTGGTGGTGCACCTGGGAGCCTGGTGGTGCACCTGGGAGCCTGGTGGTGCACCTGGGAGCCTGGTGGTGCACACGACACCTGGGAGCCTGGTGGTGCACCTGGGAGCCTGGTGGTGCACACGACACCTGGGAGCCTGGTGGTGCACACGACACCTGGGAGCCTGGTGGTGCACACGGCACCTGGGAGCCTGGTGGTGCACACGGCACCTGGGAGCCTGGTGGTGCACCTGGGAGCCTGGTGGTGCACCTGGGAGCCTGGTGGTGCACGCGACACCTGGGAGCCTGGTGGTGCACACGACACCTGGGAGCCTGGTGGTGCACCTGGAGCACCCTGGGAGCCTGGTGGTGCACGGGACACCTGGGAGCCTGGTGGTGCACGGACACCTGGGGCCTGGGGAGCCTGGGGTCACCTGGGAGCCTGGTGGTGCACGCGACACCTGGGAGCCTGGTGGTGCACGCGACACCTGGGAGCCTGGTGGTGCACGCGACACCTGGGAGCCTGGTGGTGCACGCGACACCTGGGAGCCTGGTGGTGCACGCGACACCTGGGAGCCTGGTGGTGCACCTGGGAGCCTGGTGGTGCACCTGGGAGCCTGGTGGTGCACCTGGGAGCCTGGTGGTGCACCTGGGAGCCTGGTGGTGCACTACGATATGCACACACGACACCTAGAGACCTTATCTTAAAAATGTTCTTAAAAATGTTAAGTGTGGAACATTTGGGTAATATAGTAAGAGTATGTTTGTTTTCAGTGAGGAGGGCGGGGAGGGCACTGGAGAAGGTGGGGACGCAGCACCGCCCACACCTAGACACCACCACCACCACGCCAAACATCTACTCAAGTATGGCGAGCTGGTCATCCTCGGGTAAGTACCTCCAGTACTCTTTCTTTCCATTTTCTAGTGAATCTCCTTGATCTGTGCCGTCTGCACGGGGCGGTGGACAGTTCTTGGAGTGGTGTTATCGTCGACTACCGCTTCCCAGGAGCACAGCGATTGAGTTGACCTGGTTCCAAACGCTGAGGCCTGGTCCCCACGTGCTACTCAGTGGTGTGACCTCTAACTCTGGGTTACTTAATGTGATTGAAGGAAGGAGGGCTGATGTACTCCCTCGAGAGAGGCTGACTAAAACACCAAAGCCTTCCATCCATGTTGTCATTCTAAATAGAAGTGATCTTTACCCGTTCATCAAAATTTTCGTCGAGAAGAATAAGTAAAAGATTGATGTCTACTGTGGATTCCTCTCAATGTTTGTGCCACAGAATGGAGCCTGAAGGAAATTAAACCATCCTGTGACGAAAGTAATGCTTCAGGTCATGTAAGGATCCAAGAGTGGCCTACCGTCCAGTGATCCTCCCAGTTCTTCCGTACCGGTTATCTGAATGATTCTGCCCCATTGTCCTCATTATCTGCCTACCACCCCAAGGACTCTGCCCCGGGTTTCGTTGTTCCTGGGCAAAGCAACACTTTTGGTCAATTTAGCCGAGATGTGAAGACTTGGTGATAGATGTCCATTTGTCTACAATTCTGAAGGTAGTTTTCAATTTTTTTCTATCCCCCTTTTCTTTTACATTTTTGACTGCAGAGATTCAGACTCCCTGGATGTACTGTAGAAACAAAGTGCACGTATTACCTAATTATTCACGTAAGGTCCTACGAGTCTGGCCCTCCAGTATCTCGGCCTCTACAACTAAATTAGTTTAGACTGCTAGACTCTCTAAGACTGTCAACTCTGCACTGACGTATACCTTGTTACTATGTCTTAGCCATTCTCCTTGTACATTGCGTTAAACAAATTTGGCCCTTTATATTAAATTATTCTTATTGTATTTTTTATTGGAGTGTCTCGCATCATCTGCCATATCCCCGGCTCTCATAAGTTGTAATTTCATTGACAAATTTGGCACCCGTACGCCAGTATTTTCCAGATGTAATTTGCTCTATATTTCTCGATGGTATTCTAAGGAGTGCAGAATGTGGGACTACAGGCATTACCAACAACATCCTCATTGTTGTTAGGTTAGACACATACAACAGTTAGGTATCTTTATTTCGAAACGTTTCGCCTACACAGTAGGCTTCTTCAGTCGAGTACAGAAAAGTTGATAGAAGCAGAAGAGACGTGAAGACGATGTAATCAGTCCATCACCCTTGAAGTTTTGAGGTGGTCAGTCCCTCAGTCTGGAGAAGAGTATTATTCCATAGTCTGAAACCATATGGAGTTGAAGTGACAGGATGGAGCCTTATATACCGCCAGGAGGTGAGATGTAGGCCGCCAGTAGAGGTAAGAATGTAGTCGTTGGGAAGTCACGTCCCTCTCAAATCCAGCCATCTCACTAGTGGATGTCCAAGTTGTTTTCTGTTCTTTACCAAGATACCATTGTGTTGCAGTGTCTGACAGAACAGAAAACAACTTGGACATCATCATCTAGTGAGAATGGCTGGATTTCAGAGGGACAAGAATAAACAGAGCATTAGAATCTTGTCCAGTTCTAATGCTATATTTGTTTTAATCTTAGTTCAAGACTTTTACCAGTTTGACCGTAATAAACTTTATCGCAAATTTTACAAGGAATCTTAGACACATCTTAGACATATTTTGAGGGGAAATTTATCAGAATTTTTTTTTTACTATATCAAGATTTTTAAATACAACTTTGTTTTTATGGTAAGGAGAACCAACATATTTTTAGTTGAATAAGGTTCGTTGTATTTTTTTAATTGTAAAAAGTATTTCTGGCAGTTTTAAAGTATATATCAATTAATTTACTTGGGTATTTTCGATCAGCTATTTCATAAATTTGAGATTTCATCTTTGAATTCTGGACTATAGATACACAAAAGTTCTCAAAAACATTGATGAGAATATCGACAGTTTAACTTTATCTTGATATAAAGAATAATAGTGTACATAGCAACAGTTGTATGTTGGTTTTCTGTAAATTTTAAATTTAAAATCATTGTTACCCTTAATAATTAAAACATCTAGGAAAGGCAATGAGTTATTTTCTTGTAACTCAACAATAAAATTTATAGAATGAGCTAAACTATTTCATTTAACAAGGAAATGATTTATATCTATATTTTTTGACATAAGACACAAAATATCATCAACATATCTATGACATTTAGCTTTCTTAGGAAGGATTGTTAAACAATCTTGTCTCAGAAAATTCCATGTATGAATTACTAAGAACAGGTGAGAGAGGATTTCCCATTGTGAGGGGAGAAGTGTGTTAGGTGTGGTGTGTGTGATGGAGGGGTGTTGGCTCTCTGTCTCTGTCTCTGTCTCTGTCTCTGTCTCTGTCTCTGTCTCCTCTGTCTTCTCTGTCTCTCTCTCTGTCCTCTGTCTCTCTCTCTGTCTTCTTCGTCTCTCTTCTGTCTCTCTGTCTCTCTGTCTCTCTCTGTCTCTCTCTCTGTCTCTCTTTGTCTCTCTGTCTCTCTCTCTGTCTCTTTCTTCTCTTCTGTCTCTCTCTCTGTCTCTCTCTCTGTCTCTCTCTCTGTCTCTCTCTCTCTCTCTCTCTGTCTCTCTCTCTGTCTCTGTCTCTCTCTGTCTCTCTCTCTGTCTCTCTCTCTGTCTCTCTCTCTGTCTCTCTCTGTCTCTCTCTCTGTCTCTCTGTCTCTCTCTCTGTCTCTCTCTGTCTCTCTCTTGTCTCTCTTCGGTCTCTCTCTCTGTCTCTCCTGTCTCTCTCGCTCTCTCTCTGTCTCTCTCTCTCTCTCTCTGCATCTCTCTCTCTCTCTCTCGTCTCTCTCTCATCTCCTCTCTCTCTCTCTCACACACACACACACACACACACACACACACACACACACACACACACACACACACACACACACACAGGATTAGGCAGGACTACAAAGAGACCTGGACACGTGGTCCAGAAACTGCTTTTCGAATTGAATCCTACCAAATGCAAAGTCATGAAGATTGGTGAAAGGCAAAGAAGACTGCAGACAGAGTATAGGCTAAGAGGACAAAGACGACAGACTTCACTCAAGGAGAAAGATCTTGGGGTGACCATAACACCGAGCATGTCTCCGGAGGCACACATCAACCAGATAACTGCTGCAGCAGCATACGGGGGCCTGGCAAACCTGAGAATAGCGTTCCGATACCTTAATAAGGAATCGTTCAAGACACTACACTGTGTACATCAGGCCCATACTGGAGTATGCAGCACCAGTTTGGAACCCACACCTGGTCAAGCACGTCAAGAAGTTAGAGAAAGTACAAAGGTTTGCAACAAGACTAGTTCCGGAGCTCAGTGGAATGTCCTACGATGAAAGGTTGAGGGAAATCGGACTGACGACACTGGAGGACAGAAGGGTCAGGGGAGACATGATAGCGGCATAGAAGATGCTGCGGGGAATAGATAAGGTGGACAGAAACAGGATGTTCCAGAAAGGGGACACAAACAAGGGGTCACAATTGGAAGCTGAAGATTCAGACGAGTCACAGGAAGTATTTCTTCAGCATAGAGTCGTCAGGAAGTGGAATAGCCTAGTAAATGACGTAGTGGAGGCAGGAACCATACATAGCTTTAAGACGAGGTATGACAAAGCTCAGGAAGCAGAGAAAAAGAGGACCTAGTAGCGATCAGTGAAGAGGCGGGGCCAGGAGCAGTCTCGACCCCTGCAACCACAATTAGGTGAGAGAGAGAGAGCGCGCGCGCGCAGCACACACACCCACACACACACAACACACACACACACACACACACACACACACACACACACACACACACACACACACACACACACACACACACACACACACACACACACACACACACACACGGGGACACACGCACACGCGCACACACGCACACACGCAACGCGCACACACGCACACGACACACACGCAACGCACACACGCACACACGCCACGCCACGCACACGCACACACGCACACAGCACACACGCAGCCACACGCACACACGCACACGCACCACACACGCACACACGCACACACGCACACACCACAACGCACACACGCACACACGCACACACACACACGCACACACGCACACACACACGCACACGCACACGCACACGCACACGACACACGCACACACACACACACACACACACACACACACACACACACACACACACGTATTTACGTACGTACGTACGTACGTACGTTTGACGCAGTAACAACACTGCATCAAGATTGATTTTGACTTTGGCTTTCTCTGTTGTGTGCTCTTTCATGTTTCCTCCTCTGCTGCCTTTCCCATGCCCTCTCTTCTCAGACTTTTTACCCCCCTGCCTTCTCTTCTGCCAGCTTCCTCTGCCTTTTTCTTTATTTTTTCCACCGACTTCGCTGTTTTTCCCCTTGCTTAGTTTCACTACCGTTTCCCTTTTTTACATCACTTTCTTTACTGCCTCCATATTCCTGCCATCCTTCCTTGCTTTTAAAAGTCCTGCCTTCTTTTTCATGCTCTCATTTTTCCCTGTTATCTTTGTCGTGTTTTACTTTGGCTTCTCTTGATGTATTGTTACTGTCCGTGTAAATTTGTTGTCAGTTCAAGTAAATTGTAAACCATGTATAGCACGTGAGGAGTTACTAGAATTTACAGTTTGACGTAACTGGACGCTCGCAGTGTTGCATACTTGCTGCCACTGTTTCCACACCTGCACACTGAAATGACTTGTTGCTAGACCAAGAATCAGCAGACGTGCAAAATACCCCAATCTGGAGTCTACCTAGCGTGTGTTACTAGTGTCAGTGCCTCTGCGTCCTGGTCCCAGACTAGGCCTGCCGGTGGATGACCTGCACAACCAGGCTCTTAGTGCTAGCCACATGAATTCCAGCGTAAGCTTCACCACATAAACACCACAGCTGATGAGACTGTGGTGCTTAAGTTCGACTTTAGGAACCCGTCCAGTTCTCTCTTGAAGACAGTCAGGGTTCTGGTAATACCATACCCCTTGGTCACCTTCACACATACTGAGTTTTCCTTTATTGTCACTGCACTTGTTCTTTTTTCATTGGGGTATTTTGCACAGTCTGCCGAACCGCCTCTTTCATGAAGAATGATTTCGGTGAAGGTTTGGGACCAATCCCACTAGAATTTTCTAGATGTAGATTATAATGCATCTTTCTCGCCTACGTTCCAGGAAGTACAGATCAAGGAAATTTAAACGTTCCCATAAATTTAGGTGCTTGACTTGAATCTATGCGAGCAGTGAAGGTTTTCTGCACATTGTCCAGGTCTGTAATTTCGCCTGCATTGAACGGAGCCGATAGAGTACGGCAGTATTTCGATCTGGAGAGAAAGGCTTTGAGTATCATTATTGGCTTTAATTCTTCTTTTAAAGGTTCAAGTTATCCAATCTTATCATTTTCCTTGCGGTTGTGATAGTGACACTGTTTTGATCCTTGAAGGTGAGATCTAACATGACCACTCCGTGGTCTCTTAACATTAGTTTTAAGCTCCATTGAACGATTTGAGTATTTTATATTCCTTTCCGGTCTTTTCCTCAGTCTTCTACAACGGAGTATTGAAACGTGTCCTCATTGAACATTATATTGTAAGTGGCCCACTGGAAGACTTTAATGTCAGCTTGAAGGTTTCCAGTGTCCTCAGTGTATGCCACTCGTACAGATTCTAGTATCGTCTGCAAAGGAGGATACGTAACTATGATATATACCTCTTTTGGGAACACGAACATGCTCTCTGTCTTGGGGAACAGAACTTTCCACTAGTTCTAGCCGTTAGAAAATTATCCATCTGCTCACTTTTCCAGTTATTCCTTTTGCACGAATATTGTGAGCTATTACACCATGGTCTCACTTGTCAAAAGCTGTTACAAAGTCTCTGTACACATTTGCATTTTGCTTATCTTTCACTGCATCTAAGACTCTCGTAATGGTCAAGCAGTTGCGAGAGGCAGGAGTGACTTTGAACTCATGCTGTCCTGGGTTGTGTAGTTGTTGATATTCTATGTAATTAACAATCTCGCTGCTTAAAACTCGAAGATTTCAATTAATGTGGGACGTCAGCATTATCGGTCTATAGTTTTCTTGCGATCGCTTTACTGCTGCTTTGTAGAGTGGGGCTATGTCATTTGTTTTTATGGACTGTGGAATGATTTCTGTACCCAGCTCCTCATCCATTGAATGTTTAATTAAGGCACGAGATAGTGGTTTCTTGAAGTTTTTGATGAATATAAGTGTCATGAGTCAGGGCCTGGAGCATGCAATTGATTATTTTCTCGAAGTCAAGTGGGATTATAGTTTTATCAGAAATAACGGGAGACAATGGCAAGGTTTTCAGTCTCAAACATAAACGCATTTGGATTGTCATTAAAAGGGTTAATGGCTCGCTAAACAGTGTCGTATTGTAACTTCATTGTTTCGTTCATTTCCATGTTGTCATTAATGTATGTTCCATCTCCTTTAAGTAAGACCCGATACTGGATGTAGATTTTGCATGTTACAAAAAGTATTTGACTTCTGTTTCATTTGAGAGTTTGTTTCTTTTCACCTTGTATGTCCCATTTACTTTGAGCTCAATATTTTCGATTTTCTTTACTAGTGTTTCTTTGTGTTATTCGGAAAATCTCGAGTCACTGGAAAGTTAAGTTGATCTTCACCTGTAGAGGGAGCGCCTTATTCTAACTTGCATCTTCAGGTTATTCTAAGAGTACGTGTCTGGAGCATACTTCAAGCACTGTTGAGTTCATCCTCTCCACACACTCGTTCAAATTCATGTCAAGTCACATTTTCGTCCCAACAAATTTCACCGAGATCCTGATTTATTTGATCCCACTTAATTGTTTGGGTGTTGAAATTGAATTTGTTGAATACACCCTCGTGACTGGTTGTATTTTGCTGCCGAAGACCAGTGTGTTATGGAGGTCTGAACCTCACATTAGTTGTGGCCTGAATTACTTACTTTTTATATCAATATATTCTGTACAAGATCTCCATTGTATTTGAACATAAGGTCAAGTCAGTTTTTTAGTCTGGTCAGTTCTGCTCTTTGCTGGCTTTGGTAAATTTATTGCAGTCTCGTTAGTTCGAATGTGTGAGACTTCATCTGCAGTAGCTCCTGGGATTTGTTTCTGGTATTAGTCTGTGTTACATAAATTTTAATTGTAAATTGAAATTGTTAAATAAGATATTTGCCGTCATCGTCATCATTATATACCGTGTGAAGCGGTTTAACTTGTATGGTTCATTCAAGAGGAGGAGTGCTGCAGGTTCCATCCACACAGATACGTACTCGTCCATTTGTACTTGCGGGAGTAAACACTTCGTTCCTGACATTGCCGTCTGACTTATGACCATTTGGGCCTAATGATATCCTCTCTCGAAGCTGTGTTGAGTTTTCCCCTATCACTGCCTCATGCAAGTTATTTCGCTCTTCAACAGCCCTGATACTAAAATTATACTGTACCTCGTTAATCTTTATTTACTCCATTCTTCCATAGCGGAGCAATTGAAACTTGTCCTCGTTCAAGATTGTTTGAATCCTACTGGAAGACTTTCTATCAGCTTGAAGGTTGTGTGCGTCTTCCACAGACGCCACTCTCATAGATTCTGGTGTCATCAGCAAAGGATGTTACGGTGCTATGATTTATGTCCTTGACAGTGTCGGACATAATCAAAAACAGAAGAGGGGCGAGTATCGTGCCTTGAGGAACAGAGGTTCTCACTGAAGCAGCCTCCAACAACTCTGTTTACTATTACTCCCTGGGTTTTGGTTAAGTGCAATATCAGTCTGCCTATTTTTCCAGTTATTCCTTTTGTACACATGTTTTGTTCGCAGTCGCACCATGGTCTAACACTTTCTCGTGATCACTGTGTACAACATCAGTATTTTTAGCTTGTCTTCTAAAGCATCCAGGACTGCATCGTGTTGATCTAGCAATTTGTGAAAGACAGGAATGTCCTGATAAAAATGGTAAATGTCTACAAAATGTTCATAAAATTGTTTACCGAGTGTATTGAAGAAGCTCCAGGTAGGTAGACCTCAGCAGATAAATGACACTTTTCCAACATTTGGGTATTATTATTCTAGAGCCGTTTTACCAGCCTGTGGTGGCTTGTCCAGTGCAGGGAACAAAGGTATCCAAGTGTTGCACAAGTTTTATCAGTTATCGGTTTTCTAAAACATTTATTTCACCTCATCCACAGAAATGGGATTGGATTTCAATGGATGGAGCTGTTTTGGCAGGAAGAATACAGAAAAGAACTAAATAAGAAATACAAAAAAAGATCCCCAAAACAGAAGGAAGTGGTAGCAGATACAGAACCTGTTTCAAACATAGATGATCCAAGTGAGATCCAGTTTGATGATAGTAACATAAACTCGACATTACTCTTGAAGAATTGCAAGGATTTTCTTTGGTAATATACTACATAATTTGCCCAGCCTCTTGCTTTCGTAGGGAGTGATTTCTGTGTTTTTCTCGCTAGTGTTCCAGGGAGTACAGGCTTAGGGACTTCAAATGCTTCCAGACGTTTAGGTGCTTTGCTGAATTAATATATACAGTAATGATTTTCTGTACATTTTTTCTATGTTTGTAATTTCACACGCCTAAAAGAGGGTGTTAGTGTGCAGAAGTATTATAGCCTAGAAAGAACAAGTGACTTGTTGATTACCATCATTGGTTTGGCATACCTTGTTCTGAAGATCACAAGAGATACCAAGGTTCTAGTTACCCATCCTATGGCAAAACTGCACACTACCATGACATGGGAGAAAGTGCAAGGTAAACCCAGTGAGGAGCAGGGGTGCGGTGGGCAAAATAAAGGAACACTATCAACATTCGTGACCCCAGATTATTCAACATCTTACCAGAAGGTATCAAAAACACTGCTGGAATAAGTGTAGACGTCTTCAAGAGAAAACTGGACAGGTTTCTTCACCAGGTGCCAGATCAACCAGGCTGTGATGGATATGTGGGGCGGCAGGCCTCCAGCAGCAACAGCCTGATTGATCAGGCTAGCATCAGACGAGCCTGGCCCATGGCCTGGCTCCGGGAGTAGAAAGACCCTGGAAGGTAAAGGTATCCTCTGATAGTATCACTCGTCAGTCCTACACGTTAGTTTTTCGTATTATTGTGTGACTAGATTTGCAGTCTTCCATAGATGCCACTCATACAAATTCTAGCATCGTCTGCAAAGGATGATACGGTTCTGTGATGTATATTGGTGTCTATCGGATATGAGGACGAAGAAAAGGGGTGGAAGGCAGCCTCTGACTTAACTCTGTTTACTATTACTCTTTGCACTCTGCTTGTTAGACAGTTAAAAAAAACAAACTGCCCATTTTTCCAGTTATTCCTCTTGCATGTATTTTGTGGTCTTGGCAGGTCTGTGTATAGTACATCTGCATGTTATTTATCTCCCAGTGCATCCAAGACTTGTCACTTTTTCTTATAGTTTCGAGAGGCAAGAGTGACTTGCTCTAAACCCATACCTGGAGACCTGGAGTTTACCTGGAGAGGGTTAAACTCCAGGTCTCCAGGTATGGGTTTAGATAAAGTCACTCCTGCCTTGGATTTTGTATACCCATGTGCTTTGTAATCTTACTTTCTAAAACACTTGCAAAGATTTTTTGTAATGTATAGTTATACTTTTTTTTCCATTGTTTTGCTGCCATCTTCGTGAAGTTGGGCCATATCCATTGTTTTTAATAACTTGTATGGCCCCCGTGTCTAGGCTCACTTTCCATAGAATATTTAAGGCTTATGATAGTATTTCTTGCCGTTCTTGATGAACATAGTTCCTGGAGTCCGGGCCTGGGTCAGTGCATGTGTGTGCTCTAGCTGGCTTTTTTGAAGTCAAGTGGTGTTAGGATAAGTCGGGAAGTTTGGAGATGCTGACACGTTTCGAGTCTCATTCATGAATAATTCATTTAGGCTGTCAGACTTTTGTCTGGTTAATGTTTCGTTGAACATTCATTTTGAGACTAGTATTTCAATTTTTTTTTGTCAGTTTACCTGGAGAAAGTTTCTGGGTCAGCGCCCCCGCAGGCCGGTCCGTGACCAGGCCTCGCAGTACAGTAAAAATTTCATTTTGTTTGAGCAAGGGCCCAATACCGGATGTGGGTTTTGCTCTTTAATTTGCATACGAGAATAGTGTATATTGAATTTCTTTTAATTTCATTACGTTATTTTTATCTTCGTCTTTCTTAGACTGATTCATTCAATTTGTTCAGCATCTCCCCTCCCCCTCGCCAGTGTTTCCTTCCGCACTTTCAAACAGCCTAGCATCCTTGATGACCTCTGATTCACTGTGTCTGTGCAGGAAGCTTCTGTCTAGCTTACACCTTCTCTTCCTCTTTCCTTTATAGTATGACTGACCCTTGATTCTAGTGCCGCAGAGGTGATCCTCTCCAGACTTTGGTGCTGATCCCTGTTAATAAATATATCTTCTCGTATTTTATTACCGACGAGTTATTTGATCCCAGTTGATGGCCTTGTTAAAGTTGAATTTGTTGAAAACACTCGTGTTTTGGTGCTCAGCAGTCGTGTGCATGCAGGTCTGAACTTTTACTGTCTCTGGTCTGAAGTTACCGTCTTCGACACTTATATTTCGTACCAGATCAAAATTTTTCACGAGTATAAGAACAGTGGTATTTTCTAGGCCTGTCATATGTGACTCTCCATTGAAGGGGAATGGGGGGGGGGGTCACTGTTTTTACATACAAAAATATTCATTGAAACGTTTTTCTCTGAATTAGGTACGATACACAAACAATAGCTCCATTATTGTACACTCGTTCAGTAGGTACATTTGTACAGTGTGTACAGCAGCGGTGAGCCAGCACATAAAACAGTCAGGGTGGCAATTAGCGGCGACAAACACAGCCATATTCTGCATATAACTTTCCCCATCCAAACACATACCAGACAGTAAATTAACTACATAACACACGGGTATATCATGCCTTCCTGTAGTGAGCTGACAGCACTGATACACATGTATCATGCCTTCCTGTAGTGAGCTGACAGCACTGATACACATGTATCATGCCTTCCTGTAGTGAGCTGACAGCACTGATACACATGTATCATGCCTTCCTGTAGTGAGCTGACAGCACTGATACACATGTATCATGCCTTCCTGTAGTGAGCTGACAGCACTGATACACATATATCATGCCTTCCTGTAGTGAGCTGACAGCACTGATACACATGTATCATGCCTTCCTGTAGTGAGCTGACAGCACTGATACACATGTATCATGCCTTCCTGTAGTGGAGCTGACAGCACTGATGCACATGTATCATGCCTTCCTGTAGTGAGCTGACAGCACTGATACACATGTATCATGCCTTCCTGTAGTGAGCTGACAGCACTGATACACATGTATCATGCCTTCCTGTAGTGAGCTGACAGCACTGATACACATGTATCATGCCTTCCTGTAGTGAGCTGACAGCACTGATACACATGTATCATGCCTTCCTGTAGTGAGCTGACAGCACTGATACACATGTATCATGCCTTCCTGTAGTGAGCTGACAGCACTGATACACATGTATCATGCCTTCCTGTAGTGAGCTGACAGCACTGACACACATGTATCATGCCTTCCTGTAGTGAGCTGACAGCACTGACACACATGTATCATGCCTTCCTGTAGTGAGCTGACAGCACTGATACACATGTATCATGCCTTCCTGTAGTGAGCTGACAGCACTGATACACATGTATCATGCCTTCCTGTAGTGAGCTGACAGCACTGATACACATGTATCATGCCTTCCTGTAGTGAGCTGACAGTACTGATACACATGTATCATGCCTTCCTGTAGTGAGCTGACAGCACTGATACACATGTATCATGCCTTCCTGTAGTGAGCTGACAGCACTGATACACATGTATCATGCCTTCCTGTAGTGAGCTGACAGCACTGATACACATGTATCATGCCTTCCTGTAGTGAGCTGACAGCACTGATACACATGTATCATGCCTTCCTGTAGTGAGCTGACAGCACTGATACACATGTATCATGCCTTCCTGTAGTGAGCTGACAGCACTGATACACATGTATCATGCCTTCCTGTAGTGAGCTGACAGCACTGATACACATGTATCATGCCTTCCTGTAGTGAGCTGACAGCACTGATACACATGTATCATGCCTTCCTGTAGTGGAGCTGACAGCACTGATACACATGTATCATGCCTTCCTGTAGTGAGCTGACAGCACTGATACACATGTATCATGCCTTCCTGTAGTGAGCTGACAGCACTGATACACATGTATCATGCCTTCCTGTAGTGAGCTGACAGCACTGATACACATGTATCATGCCTTCCTGTAGTGAGCTGACAGCACTGATACACATGTATCATGCCTTCCTGTAGTGAGCTGACAGCACTGATACACATGTATCATGCCTTCCTGTAGTGAGCTGACAGCACTGATACACATGTATCATGCCTTCCTGTAGTGAGCTGACAGTACTGATACACATGTATCATGCCTTCCTGTAGTGAGCTGACAGCACTGATACACATGTATCATGCCTTCCTGTAGTGAGCTGACAGTACTGATACACATGTATCATGCCTTCCTGTAGTGAGCTGACAGCACTGATACACATGTATCATGCCTTCCTGTAGTGAGCTGACAGCACTGATACACATGTATCATGCCTTCCTGTAGTGAGCTGACAGCACTGATACACATGTATCATGCCTTCCTGTAGTGAGCTGACAGCACTGATACACATGTATCATGCCTTCCTGTAGTGAGCTGACAGCACTGATACACATGTATCATGCCTTCCTGTAGTGAGCTGACAGCACTGATACACATGTATCATGCCTTCCTGTAGTGAGCTGACAGCACTGATACACATGTATCATGCCTTCCTGCAGTGAGCTGACAGCACTGATACACATGTATCATGCCTTCATGTAGTGAGCTGACAGCACTGATACACATGTATCATGCCTTCCTGCAGTGAGCTGACAGCACTGATACACATGTATCATGCCTTCATGTAGTGAGCTGACAGCACTGATACACATGTATCATGCCTTCCTGTAGTGAGCTGACAGCACTGATACACATGTATAACACCTTCATGTAGTGAGCTGACAGCACTGATACACATGTATAACACCTTCATGTAGTGAGCTGACAGCACTGATACACATGTATAACACCTTCATGTAGTGAGCTGACAGCACTGATACACATGTATCATGCCTTCCTGTAGTGAGCTGACAGCACTGATACACATGTATGACACCTTCATGTAGTGAGCTGACAGCACTGATACACATGTATCATACCTTCATGTAGTGAGCTGACAGCACTGATACACATGTATCATACTTTCATGTAGTGAGCTGACAGCACTGATACACATGTATGACACCTTCCTGTAGTGAGCTGACAGCACTGATACACATGTATGACACCTTCATGTAGTGAGCTGACAGCACTGATACACATGTATAACACCTTCATGTAGTGAGCTGACAGCACTGATACACATGTATGACACCTTCATGTAGTGAGCTGACAGCACTGATACACATGTATGACACCTTCCTGTAGTGAGCTGACAGCACTGATACACATGTATAAACCCTTCATGTAGTGAGCTGACAGCACTGATACACATGTATAACACCTTCATGTAGTGAGCTGACAGCACTGATACACATGTATAACACCTTCATGTAGTGAGCTGACAGCACTGATACACATGTATAACACCTTCATGTAGTGAGCTGACAGCACTGATACACATGTATAACACCTTCATGTAGTGAGCTGACAGCACTGATACACATGTATCATACCTTCATGTAGTGAGCTGACAGCACTGATACACATGTATAACACCTTCATGTAGTGAGCTGACAGCACTGATACACATGTATGACACCTTCATGTAGTGAGCTGACAGCACTGATACACATGTATGACACCTTCATGTAGTGAGCTGACAGCACTGATACACATGTATGACACCTTCATGTAGTGAGCTCTCTCTCTCACACACAGGGAGGGTGGGGAAGGGAGGCAGCTGGGCCAGATAATCTCTCGGTGGGTCCTGAGAGGGAGAGCAGAGGCAGTGTGCGCACCGCTAACATCTTCAACAAGTCTGTCGACACAAGGTAACTGCCGGAGGTGTGGAAGACCCAATTTTCAAGAAAGATACAGGCAGCTTTAGATTACAGACCAGTATCACTGAGGTGTAGATTAAGTTATGGAGAAGATTATCAGGAGTGGTGGAGCACCTAGAAAGGAAAATCCTGTCACAGACCTACTGGAGTTCAACGACAAGTTAATAGAAGTAAGTCAAGAGAGATAGAGAGGAAAGGGTAGATTACGTTTTCCTGGACCGCGGGAAGTCTTTTGACAGTGATGCACAAGAAACTGGTCCAAAAGCTAAAGGAACAGCCAAGAATAAAAGGGAAAGCACTACAGTGGATCAAGGCATACCTGACAGGAAGGAAACGAGTCATGGTCCGTGAAGGTACAGATATTGGGTGCATGTGACGTGTGGAGTTCAACAAAAATCAGCTCTGGGGCCAGTGCTGTTTCTTGTATACTTGAATGGCATGATAGAAGGGATATTCAGAGGTATCCTTGTTCACAGATGTGAAACTGAGAAGAATACAAGCAGACAAGGACCAGGGAAGGTTACAGATGGATCTCGACAGGCAACAAACCTGGTCTGATACATAGTTCTTGGAATTTAACTCCGTCAAGTGCAAAGTTACAAAACTTGGGGAAGGACAAAGACCTCACACCGAGTACAGGCTCGGGAAGGGGGAGATGAAGACTGCAAACCTCACTCAAAAAGGACCTTTTGGGTGAGTATTATACCGAGCATATCACGAAAACTTTGGGTGATCGAAGATTAAATACTGACAGAGCTGACAGTATGCTATTAGTTCTGTGTCAGTGGTAACAAGATTTGAGATTTACATCACTGACTACATGATACGCAGCACATTTCTAAACACCAAATATAAGAGTGGCTTATTTACTGTTAATACAGCGGGTGAGTTATGTAAAATACTCTTAAATTCCATGAGTTTTTTCTACTCTGAGCCCTACCTTGGTCCAGGCTTGTTTGGTGCTTCCCTGGTCAACCAGACTGTTGCTGCTGGTGGACCGCTGACCCACGTATCCATCACAGCCTGGTTGATCTGGCACTTGGTGAAGTTAGTTATCCAGTTTCTTCTTGATTTCTTCACTTGTCTCAGCAGTGTTTGATATCTTCTGGTAAGATGTTGAATAGTCTGGGGCCACAGACGTTGATACAGTGTTCCCTTACTGTTACCACAGCACCCTTGCTTTTCACCCTGTTTATTTTTCACTTCTCCCATATCTCTCACTCCAGAAATTTGGACCAAGGCCCTCAAGTACTTTCCAGGTACGTATATGTATTATCATGTGTGTGTCTGCTCCAGTGAGTACATATTTAGGAATTTAAAGGCATAACTAGTAATTTAAATGCTTTATTGGCTCTATGCAGGACGTAAACGATCTCTGTATCTGTTCCAGCTCTGATCTCTCCTGTCCTGAATGAGCCATCAACACTGAGCAATATTTCAAACGAGAGAACACAAACGATTTGAAAATAGTCACTATTTTTCTTGTTTTGAAAGTTTTCATTATCCACCCAGTCTTCTTTCTGGCTGTCATGACTTTTTTTTTTTTTTGGAAGGTCGGCTTACATAATTACTCCCAGGTTTTTCACACGTTTCTTTAGTTCTATTTGATGATCCTCTGAGTTTTGTATAAAGTGTCTCATTTGAGTTCGTTCTTTCTGTACTTTAAGCAGCTGGAACTTATCACCACTAGACGTCATGTTTTCCACTGTCCACCGGAAAGCCCTACTTATATCTTGCATTTTTCTGGGTCTTCTGCTAAGGTGATTTTCATTCTTATTTTAGTGTTATCTGCGAAGGATACAAAACTGTGGTGGGTGTTTATATTTGTCTAGGAGGGTAAACGGTACAGGTGCTAGGACAGTGCTGGATTTTGCTCTTTTTACTATTTGTGTTCTGTGTTAGAAACCTGAAAATCCATCTTCATACTTTCCCCGTTATCCATATGGCTCTCATTTTGTGTGCAATCACCACTCAATCGCATTTATCAAATGTCTTTGCAAAATCTGTGTATGTTACCCCTGCGTTTTGGTTTCTTGCAACTGCATAGTGATTTTGCAGTTGTGACAGGGATGATATTCCAGTTCTAAAGCCATGTTGGATGTTAGGGAACTAGTCTGCAATTTTTTGACTAGTGTTCTACTACCTCCCTTAGGCGTAGGAGGTGTCTGCATTTTTTAAGGTACTTGGTATTTCACCTAGATCTAATCTTTTTCCAAAGAATACTGAGTTCTCGTGCTAGTGGTACTTTGCACTTTTTTATAAATAAGGAATTCCATGACTGGTCCAGGTGCTAAAGTGAATTAGTTTTGTATCAGCATCAAGCAGCAACGATAATTAGTAAGACATTTGTGCAACAAATAGGTAGATTTATGGTCAGTCCTTCAGCCATAAAATGTTCGGCATCAGTCTTGAACATTTTCTCAAGATTTTGAAACTGAACATTTCTCATGACTGAGGAACTGATCACCTCAAAACCTCTACTTCCAGGCTGTTGAAATAATCACATCTCTACCTAACCACTACTTCCACTGTCTCCATATTTAGTCACGTCTGTATCTGACTGATGATACCTACCGTGTGGGCAAAACGTTTTGGAAATAACGATACCTATTTACTGCACGTCTTACTCTTCTACTTGTAGGTATTGCATACCATTATTATAATGAAGTAGCAATGGTTCTGATGAAGAAAGTAATGATATATGTATTTAAAAATTTGATGAGTGTGATTTTGATGAATGTTATGAAGAAATTGTATCGAGTATTTCCAACAACAGCACGTCACGGACATCTGCCTGGAAATTTTTCAAAAATGTAGCATCCGGAAGCAAACTCGCTGGGTATGTACATTGCCACAAACAAAAACAGAAGTAGACAAATATATGACAGTGGCGTTATTGCCGAGAGAAGAAATTCACATGATGGATGGAAAGAAAATACTTTTAACAGTATAATACTTGTGTATTACGTGCTGTATTGGTATTCGTGGGGGAGCCTGGCCTGGCTCCTAGGTGTAGTCAAGAGTCAGGTAGAGGGCTCTGAGGAGGCTGCCCATATGTGGGGTACAGACAGGGGTCACGTGACATAGGCTTGGCCAGGGAGCCTGCCTGTAAAATGGGATTATTACAGTATACTACACAAGTATTAGTCTGCTGACAATATGATAATTCTTCCATCTCTGGCAAGCCTAGCCAGTAGATAAGAACCCCTCCCTCTCCTCCTCTCGCCTTCCTTTCTCTTCAGTAGTGTGACATTATTCACCACTGGAAGGAACATTTAATATGATAGAGGCAGATCAACATCTTCCCGTTTTGGGAAGTTAATGTATATTGTTTATTCTTAATTTCATGTATTAGAATATCTATTTTTCAATGTTTCTTCAACGTTAAACAAAAAAATAGTCTTTGAACTGTATAATGGAAATGTCATTTAATTCAGTTTTACAACAGTCAGTCTCCATTATTAAAGTTTTCGACTATTATTTTGTATTTTCAATTTCCATTTGTTACAATAAATACGTTTTTTCATTTTTTTTAAGTTCTGAATAAACTGTATTTTGAGTGTTGCATGTTTTGGTTTCATGTTTTTAATTGATTTCTGATTGTCTTCATCACATTACTAAATATGTATAGTATAATTAAGAATTTTTAATTTATAGGCCTGACGGGAGCGCCTGTAATAACTTTGACATCTTCGAGAAATTTTGTAATATTTAACTTTCCTGGGTTGTTTAATACCCATTGAACAATAAACATTCCCTTTTATATTGAACATAATTATCATAATTTAAAAAAATGTGGAAAATATGTCTATCATCCAAAAATTGAGTATTGATGATAAAATTTAGCTGAGTCCCATCCCTAGTTTAAACTCCTCCTGTCCTTGATTGTACAATTGTTATATAATTCCATGTGATTGGAAATCTTACTTCTGAGGACCTGTTCAAAGGTTTTTCATAATGTGTGACGTTAATACTATTGGTTTATAGTTCAAAATTGCTTTGCTACCGCCTTTGTGAAGTGAGGTAATATCAGTGATTTTCTGATGACTGTGTGATGACACCAGTGTTGAGGCTGTGTGATGACACCAGTGTTGAGGCTGTGTGATGACACCAGTGTTGAGGCTGTGTGATGACACCAGTGTTGAGGCTGTGTGATGACACCAGTGTTGAGGCTGTGTGATGACACCAGTGTTGAGGCTGTGTGATGACACCAGTGTTGAGGCTGTGTGATGACACCAGTGTTGAGGCTGTGTGATGACACCAGTGTTGAGGCTGTGTGATGACACCAGTGTTGAGCTGTGTGATGACACCAGTGTTGAGGCTGTGTGATGACACCAGTGTTGAGGCTGTGTGATGACACCATGTTGAGGCTGTGTGATGACACCAGTGTTGAGGCTGTGTGATGACACCAGTGTTGAGGCTGTGTGATGACACCAGTGTTGAGGCTGTGTGATGACACCAGTGTTGATCAGGCTGTGTGATGACACCAGTGTTGAGGCTATGTGATGACACCAGTGTAGAGGCTGTTATATAAAATTATAAAAACCCGAAATAATGGTTTCTTGAAATTTTTGATGAATGTGGAGTTTCACGAGCCTAGGCCTAGAGCATGTTATCACTGGCTTCTTCAAAGTCAACTGGGGAGAGGCTTACACCAGAAATTATGGAGAAGTCAGTGGTGTTAGGCCATTAGATCCGTAGACTGAGTGGTTTATTACAGTTGTATTGTGATTTCCGTATTTAAATAATTTCCTTATCAGACGTAGAGAGCGTAGTAGATGGTACAGAAGAAAACGTGTTACTGAACTGCTTAAAAATACAAATGTGTTGCAACAGAGGAAAGATAGACTTAGCAGAGAGATCACTGAATTAGAGCAAAAACTTAGGATGTCATACCTCACAGAAGAAGTACAAAGAGAACAAAGGACTATACAGGATATTGCAAGAAACCCAAAATACTTATATTCCTACGCAAAAAATCAACCTAAGAACTACCTGTAGAATTGGACCACTACTGAGAGTCGACTCGTATACTGACGATGAACAGGAAATGAGTGAAATCGTAAAAGAACAGTATGAGTCAGTGTTCAGCAACCCACTACATGACATCAAGGTACAAAATGCAGAAATATTTTTCACTCCAGAAGAAGGCCGTGCAGACCAACCAACTGACATTAGTACAAATCCCATATATTTCGAAAAAGAAATGGACAACATGCCCACTCACTCAGCACCTGGACCAGATTCATGGAATGCTCTGTTTATAAAGAAGTGCAGAGTACCATTAGCACGAGCACTCAGTATTGTTTGGAAAAAGAGCTTAGATATAGGTGAAATACCGGAGGCCTTAATGAGTGCAGGCATAACTCCTTTGCACAAGGGAGGTAGTAGAGCACTAGCTAAAAATTACAGACCAGTAGCCCTAACCTCGCACATCATAAAAATCTTCGAAAGAGTGATGAGACGGCAGGTTACAAATTCCATGGAGCAGCACAACCAGCATAACCCGAACCAGCATGGTTTTAGAGCAGGACGATCATGTCTGTCACAGCTGCTGAACCATTATGACAGAATTACGGAGGCACTGGAAGACGACCAAAACGCAGATGTGATTTTCACAGATTTTGCAAAGGCGTTTGACAGATGCGATCATGGAGTGATGGCACACAAAATGAGGGCGAAGGGCATGGGGAATGTAGGCAGATGGATTTTCGGGTTCCTAACACACACACACACACACACACACACACACACACACACACACACACACACACACACACACACACACACACACACACACACACACACACACCACAAAAAAAGTAGTGGTAAACAGCAAGAGCCAGCATCAGCGAGGTCAAAAGCTCAGTGCCCCAAGGCACAGACCTGGGCACCTCTGCGGTTTCTTATCTTCATAGCAGATATAGATAAAAACATTAGTCACACTTTTGTATCATCATTTGCAGATGACACTAAAATAAGCATGAAAGTCACTACGGTAGACGACGCTGAAAAATTGCAGGAAGACATAAACAAAGTTTTCCAGTGGGCAGTGGAAAACATGACGTTCACTGGTGATAAGTTCCAGCTGCTTAGGTATCGGAACAATGAAAAACTCAAAAGAACACTATATACAAAACTCAAGAGGGTCACCAAATAGAACGTAAGGAACACGTAAAAGACCTAGGAATAATTGTCAGCTGACCTTTCTTGTAAGGAGCATAAGACAGAGATCACGACAGCCAGGAAGATGACGGGGTGGGTATTGGGAACTTTTAAAACAAGGGAAATAATGCCGATGGTGACACTCTTCAAATCGCTAGTGCTCCTTCACTTAGAATATTGCTCAGTGCTGACGGCCCCGTTCAAAGCAGGAGAAATATCGGAGCTGAAGAAATACAAAGATCGTTTACGGCTCACATTGAGCCAGTAAAGCACCTAAACTACTGGGAACGCCTGCAAGTCTTGAACATGTACTCACTGGAGCGGGAGATATTTATTTATTATTTTATTATCACACTGGCCGATTCCCACCAAGGCAGGGTGGCCCGAAAAAGAAAAACTTTCACCATCATTCACTCCATCACTGTCTTGCCTGTCATGTAGGGGGGTAATGATTAGGGGATATAAGGGGAATATGGGAGTAAGCAGAGGGAGTCAGTAGGTAGGGGACAGGCGAGGTGGTAGGAGTGAGGTATGCGGAGGTAGGTAGGTAATGTGAGGTCACTGGTGACTACAACTTCACCTCTCATTACTCTACCCACCACTCCACACTGCTCACCCTCTCACTACTTTAACTAAACATAAATAAATGGAGAAAATAACGGGGACAGTGAATATTACTATTCTACTCAAACACAGTTTATTATTAAGTCTTTGTACAATAATATATTTGGGAACAGGAGTACATCATTGTGGTTTAGATAAATGGGGTGGTACACATAAGCAGTGAGACAGGGAAATACAATCAACTTTACCAAAATGAATGTAGCTTACAATATAGTTCAGAGGACAGTTCACTACAGGAACTAAGCCACAGGTCCCAAGGCCTACACAGCACGGGTACTGCTCCAAGCCAGTACTCTGCCCAATGTCTCCAACAGTCTCTCCTCCCAAGACTCTCCAGCTCAGCTCTGCTCACAGGCCAGAGCTCTGCTCGAATCTCTGCTCAGGACCTCTGCACCCCAGCAGCAGCTCCGCTCGAATCTCATGATCATGCTCTTCCTTGGGCTTTTATGGTGGTCCAAGCACCCTCCACAACCACGTGTACGACCTGACGCCTAGGTCTGAGGCGTCAAGAACAAAAGACCTCAGACGTGGGCGTGGCTACAGACGTTTGCCAAGGCAAGGTGTGACCATATAATTGGTTAAATTAGGTCTCCCCAGAGACCTCACAAGCCCAGCTGGACTACATCACATGCCAGAAGGGTGCTTTACACTACAGTTTTTAAACTGCAACATTAACACCCCTCCTTCAGAGTGCAGGCACTGTACTTCCCATCTCCAGGACTCAAGTCCGGCCTGCCGGTTTCCCTGAACCCCTTCATAAATGTTACTTGGCTCACACTCCAACAGCACGTCAAGTATTAAAAACCATTTGTCTCCATTCACTCCTATCAAACACGCTCACGCATGCCTGCTGGAAGTCCAAGCCCCTCGCACACAAAACCTCCTTTACCCCCTCTCTCCAACCTTTCCTAGGCCGACCCCTACCCCGCCTTCCTTCCACTACAGACTGATATACTCTTGAAGTCATTCTGTTTCGCTCCATTCTCTCTACATGTCCGAACCACCTCAACAACCCTTCCTCAGCCCTCTGGACAACAGTTTTGGTAATCCCGCACCTCCTCCTAACTTCCAAACTACGAATTCTCTGCATTATATTCACACCACACATTGCCCTCAGACATGACATCTCCACTGCCTCCAGCCTTCTCCTAGCTGCAACATTCATCACCCATGCTTCACACCCATATAAGAGTGTTGGTAAAACTATACTCGCATACATTCCCCTCTTTGCCTCCAAGGACAAAGTTCTTTGTCTCCACAGACTCCTAAGTGCACCACTCACTCTTTGCCCCTCATCAATTCTATGATTCACCTCATCTTTCATAGACCCATCTGCTGACACGTACACTCCCAAATATCTGAATACGTTCACCTCCTCCATACTCTCTCCCTCCAATCTGATATTCAATCTTTCATCACCTAATCTTTTTGTTATCCTCATAACCTTACTCTTTCCTGTATTCACCTTTAATTTTCTTCTTTTGCACACCCTACCAAATTCATCCACCAATCTCTGCTACTTCTCTTCAGAATCGGAGATATATATATATATATATATATATATATATATATTATATATATATATATAATATATATATATATATATATAATATAATATATTATATATATATATATATATATATATATATATATATATATATATATATATATATTATATATATATATATATATATATATATATATAATATATTTTTATCACACTGGCCGATTCCCACCAAGGCAGGGTGGCCCGAAAAGAAAAACTTTCACCATCATTCACTCCATCACTGTCTTGCCAGAAGGGTGCTTTACACTACAGTTTTTAAACTGCAACATTAACACCCCTCCTTCAGAGTGCAGGCACTGTACTTCCCATCTCCAGGACTCAAGTCCGGCATGCAATATATATATATATATATATATATATATATATATATATATATATATATATATATATATATATATATTATTTATTATTATTATGCAAAACAACCACTCTGAAAGAATAGAGAAATTCCAAGCGCTTTCGTGACTACTCATAGTTCCTTGATAATGTGAGTAGTCACGAAAGCGCTTGGAATTTCTCTATTCTTTCAGAGTGGTTGTTTTGCATATTCTGAAATCACCTGTTTACTGTGATCTTATTGTGTATGTGTGTGTGTGTGTGTGTGTGTGTGATTATATATATATATATTAATATATATATATATATATATATATATATATATATATATATATATATATATATATATATTATATATGTGTGTGTGTGTGAACCACATGCGGAATGTGCCATGCGCCATTTTCCCTTCAGCTTGGGCTTATCACACAGTGTGAGGTATGGCAGACGATGAAGCCAGCCAGCCACAAAGCCAGGGAAACAATGCACCCAACAATGAAAGAAGAGGCACATGTCAGGTGTGTGGAGAGTTTCGAGCACGCAACAGGGACGGCCGTATTCGTGCACACAATAGGTGTGCGGGATCACATATGCCCCCAGCAGAGAGCAGCCCACAGCCTCCACAGGCAGATGACAATTCCAATGGCAACCTCGTCACTTGCGATAACCTTCTGTTGGCATTCAATCCACTGCTAGCAGTACACTATCCCACATCCCTAAAGCAGCTCGCCCATATGCAGCAGGGAAATTCACAGACCTTCTTAAGCGGGTGAATGGAGGTTCCACCAACTTAGAAGCCCGAGGCACCATCCAGCATGGCGCAACCTTCTCTTGTTCGGCAATGTCTGTCTTGCAGTTCCTGAAAGACGAGGCAAACTGCTAACCACGTCAGTTATCAAGGCAGTGCGCAACTACCCAAGAACGGATAACTGTGTCCCTCTGCCCCTCATCGCAGGAATCAAAGAGGCAGACCCAAGAAAAGTCCTACTGAGAACGAGAAAATTTGCGCACAGGTTAGCAAAAAATTGAGGAAGGTAACACAGTGGGAGCAATAAGAATAATTACAAGTGACGACACTGTAGCCCCCAAGGATGAGACCACGGCCCAAGCACTAAGAGACAAGCACCCAACCAGGGACACCACAGCCATCAACGACAACCCTGAGGAAGACCCTATCACTGAACAATTAATTTTGCCAGAATCGAAGTCTAAAGGCGATCGTGTCATTTCCAGCAGGATCTGCAGGAGGTTACACTGGATTCGACCTCAGCACCTCAAAGAGATGGTAAATCCAGTATCGGTGAATCTGCATCAATTCTTCTCACCGAGTTAACAACTTTCGTCAACAATTGCCTGCTGGGCGAATCCCAGAAGAAATTAAACCTTTCTTTTTTGGAGCCTCACTATGTGCTTTGAAGAAGAGGGATGGGGGAATCAGACCCATTGCAGTTGGAAACACTCTTCGCCGTCTCGTTGCCAAAGCAGCAGTGAGAAACATTCGCCTAGAAGCTGCCACTTTACTCCAGCCACACCAACTGGGCTTTGGGGTCTCTCAAGGCAGTGAAGCTGCAGCTCATGCGGCAAGTGCCTACATCAGGGACCTACCAGAAGACAAGGCCATAGTCAAACTTGATTTTAGAAATGCCTTTAAATGCTGTTTTGCCAGCTGTTCGGGTTCGGTTCCCCAGTCTCTTTCCCTTCATTTCAGCCGGCTACAGCAAACCCTCAATTCTTTTGTTTGGAGAACATGAAGTTCAATCATCAGAGGGTGTTCAGCAGGGTGACCCACTTGCTCCACTTCTCTTCTGCTTGGCAGTAAGAGAACTAAACTCCAGCCTACGCAGTGAGCTCAATATATGGTACCTGGATGACGGCACTCTGGCAGGTACTGAAGAGTCCCTGTGGGGGACCTACAACTGGTGAAAACACAGGGAGAAGGCTTGGGACTCATCCTCAATCCCTCTAAGTGTGAAATCATCACAGCGAACCAGGAAATAATTAATGCTGTGCGAAGAATCCTCCCGGAAATCTCAACTACAACTCCGTCCAACAGTACCCTCTTGGGGGCACCGCTGGGTCACCAGGCCATCGATACTGTCCTCAGGGACAAATTGAATGACCTTATGAGAATGGAGGAGAGAATAAGCGATCTTGATGCCCATGATGCTCTGTATCTCCTCACAAGGTGTCTTACTATGCCAAGACTCGCTTACTTCTTGAGGTGTCCACCCTCTTTTGACAACCCAACACTCGATGAATATGACGCACACCTGAGATCAACTTTTAAGAAGGCACTGAACCTGTCACTAGAGGATGAGCAATGGGATCAGGCAACCCTCCCAGTGCGACTGGGAGGTATAGGGGTGCGTAAAGCAACGCATGTTGCTTTACCTGCTTTTCTGTCTTCGTGTTTGGCTTCCAGTGCATTAGTCAAGAAGATAGTGCCCGAACGCTTGAGAGACTTGGTAGGAGCTCAAGACCCCAGGTTTACTGAAGCAGCAATTCGGTGGGACACCTTACAGACTCCTCCAGTAGACCAGCTCCTCCCAAACAGCACAAACAGTCCCACTGGGACAAACGATCATGGAAAAAATCGCCAACACAATGCTCCCAATGCTTCAGGAAAGAACAAAGCTCGTCTCCTGGCAGTGAAGGCACCACACTCAGGAGATTTCCTGTTAGCTGTTCCCAATTCCTCCTGGGCACCCGTCTCGACCCACAGGCCATTCGGATTGGTGTTGCTCTTCGCCTAGCTGCCCCCATCCTCACCGAACATAGGTGTATTTGCGGCAGGGCGACAGCTGATCAATTCGGACTTCATGGTCTCGTGTGTCACACAGCAGAAGGGAAGTATGCCAGACATGAGGAGATCAATGACATAATAAGAGAAGCCTCGCCACAGCCCGTTGCCCAGCTCAACGGGAACCCCAAGTACAGAGGTCTGATGGAAGTCAAAAGCATCCTGATGGAGCACTATGCTACCCTGGAAGGATAGAAAGCAGATTGCCTGGGACTACACCTGTGCTGCCACATTGGCAGACACCCTACTTGCCATACTCTGTAGTGGATGGGGGTGGAGCTGCCAGCCACAGGGAGACCCAGAAGATCCGAAAATATGAAGACCTTCCCCCTTGCTATAACTTCATTCCAATAGGGTCGGAGACCCTTGGAGCATGGGGCAAGTGTGCTCTAAAGTTCCTCAAAGAGCTGGGTGAAAAGCTCATCATAGAAACCAAGGACCACAGGGCGACCAGCTCCTCTTTCAGAGACTCAGTGTTACGATCCAGAGAGGAAATGCCTGCAGCATTCTGGGCACGCGGCCACCGCAGGGGAGCTGGACGAAGTATTCGAGATGTAGCTCTGAGTTACCTATGTTGTTTTACTTTGTATCATATTTTTGTGAATGTTTCGTCAATGTATTTTGTCTTTAAATAAAATATATATACATAATATAGGGGGTGGTAGGAGAAAATTCTCAAACAGCTTCAGGGAGAATCTTGAGTTTTCCCTGAAGCAAGTTTATTCTTTTCTCTGAGGATGAGGGTCCCCATGACAGTTCTAGAGGTGGTACCTCCCTTTTATATTATATATATATATTATATATATATATATATTATATATATATATAATATATATATTATATATATAATTATATATATATTATTATATATATATTTATATATATATATTATATATATATATATATAATATATATATATATATATATATTTATATATATATATATATAAATATATTATATATATAATATATAATAATATAATATTAATGTCGTGCCGAATATGTAAAACTGGTCAATTAGCAAGAACTCATTTAAAATTAAGTCCTTTCTAAAATTTTCTCTTATACGTTTAAAGATATATTATTTTTTATTAATGTTAATGTAAATTTTTTTAATTTTGCTCCAAAAGAATCTTAGAAAACTTACCTAACCTTATTATAACAAGAACAATTTATTTTAGCCTAACCCCCAACTAAAATTTTTTTAGTTTGTTTACAGAAATTTTATATAAAAAAACACAGTGAAATATACTTTTTTCGTTAGGTTCAGAAGATTTTGGCGAATTTTGATACACAAATTTTCGTTTTTCCATAGGGCAAAAAGAGCTTTCTATTTAAGCCAAGATGGCAAGTTCTGCCTTTTCGGCACGACAATATTATATTATATATATTATATAATATTTTTAATATATATTATATTAATATAATATATACGTGGCCCCCCGCATGCGAACTTAATCCTGAAAGGGGCTGGCTGTTATGCAAAATGTCGCTTTTGTGAATGAATTTTCCCCATAAGAAAAAATGGAAATCAATTAACCCGTGAAAAGCACCCAAAAGTTTGAAAAAAAAAATTTTACCACTGAAAATACATTTTCCTCACACAAAGAAGGATACATCCAAATAGTAGAGTAGACTGAAAATAATATTGTCTGTCTATTTTCATAAATAAAGAATAATGACACTTCCCTTTTATTGAAGATGCAGCAATGACTGAGAGACACTGTGTCCTGGGGTGCCTTTTCCCCCTGATACTGTGGGTCCTTTTTGGTATTTTTTTCCCAGAACGGGCCCCTTATCAACTGTGTATGTCCTACGATTCTTAAATCTCTAAAACCCAACCTTTGTGGCTCTAAATCACCAATATGAGCACTAGTTCCAGGCATTTCCTGTCACCGGGGGTGTTATCGAGGGTGTGGGTTGACCCTTGGGAGAAAAGTTAAGGACCCCAAGGGAAATAAGTTGACGTCTTGGGAACACTGACTTTTTTGGGCTACCCTGGTGGAAAATCCTCGGGGTTTAATTTGTTTCTTTGGGATTCTCAAAAGCCACAACAACGGTCTACAGCAGCAGCAGCAGCAGCGACGGTGGTACAGCCCAACAGACGAGCACGCAGCAGCAGACGGCCAGAGCAGCAGACGATGCTACAGCAGCAATGACATGTTACAGCAGCAGCAGACGACTACACAGCAACGACGATGTTAAGCAGCAGCAGACGATCCCACAGCACAATGCATGTTACAGCAGCAGCGAGATGCTCAGCAGCAACTGCGATGTTTCGCAGCACAGACGATGCACAGCAGCAATGCGGTTTTCCAAACAGCGACGATGTCAGCAGCAACTGCGATGTAAAGCAGCGCAGATGTGCTACGCAGCACAGACGATGCTACAGCAGGCAGCAGACGATGTACAGCAGCAGAGATGATGCACAAGCAGGCGACAGCAAGCAGCAGCAGATGATGCTAAAGCGCACAGACGGTTTCTACAGCAGCAGGAGCAGTGACGGGGGAAAGCAGCACAGTGACTGCAGCAGCACTGCGGGGATACAGAGCAGCAGCAGCGTACCCCCAAAGTAGCGTGGTTGATTGGGGTTTATTATACAACCCGGCCAGCTCGGAGACACGCACTCCCCTTCATACTTATCAAGATCTTTTTTTCATTCCATATAATTCTCCCTTTTGCTGAGGGTTGCACTAGAAAAACTTTCTTGGGGCCCCTGGTCATTATTTTCCAGAAAAAAATCACCAAAAACACTGTAAAAATACAAAATGTTCCGATTGTATGCTTGGATGTTACCGCGGAGGCTGGCTGGAAACAATGCCACCGCGGAACATGTGAGCGTGGCTCAGGCCGCACATTTGACGCGTCTCGGACAAAGGCCGCTGAGCGGGTTTTTGGGCGCTATGCGGGGCAAAATTTTAGCGATCAAAGCGTCCGCTATGCGGATTGTCCGCTATGCAAGGCGTCCGTTATGCGGGGGTCCACTGTATATATATATATATATATATATATATATATTATATATATATATATATATATATATATATATATATTATATATATATATATATATATATAATTATATGAGAGAGAGAGAGAGAGAGAGGTAGCTAGATATGTGGATGATAATATATACCTGGAAAGTACTCGAAGGCCTGGTCCCAAATCTGCACACTGCCATAACATACTAGGGTGAGAGATATGAGACGAAGTGCAAAATAAACTCCAGTGAGGAGCAGGGGTGCGGTGGGCACAATAAGGGAACACTGAATCAATATCCGGGGTCCTAGACTATTCAGCATCTTGCCTGAAGATATCAGAAACACGGCTGGAACAAGTGTAAAAGCCTTCAAGAGGAAACTGGACAAGTATCTTCACCAGGTGCCAGATCATCCAGGCTGTGATGGATATGTGGGGCATCGGGCCTCCAGCAGCAACAGCCTGGTTGATCAGGCAAGCACCAGACGAACCTGGCCCATGGCCGGGCTCCGAGAATAGTGAAACTTTCGAAACCTCTTCAAAGGTACTGTCATCATTGCATGTACCATCTTCAATTTAAAACCTATCTGGATGAGGCTGTTGCCCAGAATTTAGCAGAAAAGAAATATTTGGGATTTCCTCTTATTTTATATATGGATCTTTGTTCCTTGTCTTCTAAGACTATGTATGATGGAAAGCAGTCCAAAATGACCGCAAATAACAAGGCAGACATGGATGCATTGTGTGAGATAACTAAGAATTGCATGCAACTCTCCTGTGAAAACACTGACCAATTCTAGGAATGACCTTGAATTATTCTTTCAGGAAACTGCTGCAATTCAGTCACCATTGGGGGATTTAGAACGTTCAGTGTTTACTGGAATAGCATGTGAATGGAAGTGTTCGTTAAAGAGTGAGCTTTTGCACATGGAAGTTGGGTGGAGCAAACATGAATCTTCAGAACTTGCCAAGGAGGGGGGGGGGAGTATGATGCAGGGTGAACATAAAGAACAGGTAAATGAAGGAAAACAAACCCTGTTGATAATGGTATGAAGTACCGACAGATTGATGATTGACATATGAGCAACAGTCGAGTATCTTTATTGTTGAAATGTTTTGCCCATACAGTAGGCTTCTTCAGTCAGATACTGAGGCAGCAGGTGTAATGAAATGGAGGATGTAATCAGTCCATCAACCTTGGAGAAATAGTATTTGAGGTGGTCAGTCCCTCAACCTGGAGAAGAGTTTAATTCCATGCCGCATGCAGCCCAACGTATATCTCATCTCATCAGGAACTTGTGAAAGGGACTTGATAATTCCTTCTTGAAGACTGCCAAGGGTCTTTTAATTCACTCTTGTGTATGAAGGGAAGGTGTTGAAAATTCTTGTATTCTTTGCAACCACAGTGGACCCCCGCATAGCGACCTTAATCCGTGCAAGAGGGCTGGCTGTTATGCGAAATGTTCGGTATGCGAATGAATTTTCCCCATAAGAAATAATGGAAATCAAATTAATCCATGCAAGACACCCAAAAGTATGAAAAAAAAATTTTTACCACATGAAATGTTAATTTTAATACACACAAACTGAAAAAGGCATGCACTATTACATGACACTTACTTTTATTGAAGATCTGGTGATGATTGATGGGATGGGAGGAGGGGAGAGAGAGTGTTAGTGTTTAAAAGGGGGAAATCCCCTTCCTTTAAAAGACTTGAGGTGTCGAGTCCTTTTCTGGGGTTACTTCCCTTCTTCTTTTAATGCCACTAGGACCAGCTTCAGAGTCACTGGACTTCTTTCGCACAACTATTGTCCATAGTGGCCTGTACCTCTCGTTCCTTTATGATTTGTCAAAAGTGGTTCACAACATTGTCATTGTAACAGTCACCAGCATGGCTTGCAATAGCTGTGTGAGGGTGATTTTCATCAAAAAGGTTTGCACTTCAGCCATTTTGCACACATTTCCTTAATCTTTGTAGTGGCAATTCCTTCAGTTTCTCTCTCCCTCCTTTGAACCAGTTTCCCCAGGTCTGGCCTCTTGCCCCTTTAAGTTGATCTATCAGCTCATCAGTGGTTAGTCTTCATTGTCTCCTCCACCAACTCTTCCCCATCCTCCCACTAACCTCCAACCCCAAGGATTCCCCAATGCCACAATTGATTCCTCAACTGGTATACTCCCCTCAGGGTTAGCCTCAAACCTTCAAAAACCCTTTTGTCTACACTTCTGGCCACAGTTTTTCCAAGTTTGATTCAAGGTCTTCTTAGTCACTCCCTCCAAGCCTTACCTATAAGGTTTATACAATTTAGGATATTAAAATGAAACTTCCAAACTCTCTTTGTCGTTGAGTTTCTGAGGTCACTACAAAGCACCTTTCAAACGAGCTTTTGTGTACAGTTTTTTGAAGTTTGCAATAACCTGCTGGTCCATGGGCTGCAGGAGAGGAGGGTATTAGGAGGCAAAAACTTCACCTTAATGAAGCTCATGTCCCCCTAAAGTCGCTCTGCCACGTCTGTAGGATGACCAGGGGCATTGTCTAACACCAGGAGGCATTAAGTTCTAATTTCTTTTCAGTTAGGTAATCTTTGACATTGGGGGCCAAATGCATGGTGTAACCAGTTATAGAAAAAGTCCCTAGTGGACCCATGCCTTACTGTTTGATCTCCCCAGCGCACCCCAAAAATTTTCCTTGAGGACTTCTTTTGCTGACGCTCTGGGAGTTTCAGAGTGATACACTAATAAAGGCTTAACTTTGCAATCACAATAGATTGGAACACATCAAAAAAGTAAGCCTGTCTTTCATAGGCTTATGTCCTGGGAGTGCCTTTTCTTCCTGAGTAATGTAGGTCCTGCTTGGCATTTTCTTCCAAAACAGGCCTGTTTCATCACAATTAAACACTTGTTCAGGTTTCAGTCCCTTTAGTTTCTATGTTATCTTGAATTCCTGCACATATTTTTCAGCCGCTTTGTGGTCGAAAATGGGAGCCTCACCATGCCTTATCACACTATGTATGGCCACTACGCTTCTTAAATCTCTCAAACCAACCTTTGTGGCTTAAATTCACTCACATCATCACTAGTTGCAGGCCTTTTTTTAATTAAATCCTCATGCAACTTCCTAGCCTTTTCGCTTATGTAGCTTGAGAAACGCTATCTCCTGCTAGCTGTTTTTCATTTTATCCACACCAATAAGAGTCTCCCCAACATTTTCCCATCACTTGCGATCTCTGTTTCGAAAACACAGTTAAACCTTTGGCAAGAACAGCTTCCTTGATTCCCTTTCTGTTGCCCACAATAGTAGGATGGTTGATTTGGGTTTCTTGTACAACCTGACCAGGTCGGTGATACGCACTCCACTTTCATACTTAAACAATGATCTCTTTCTTCATCTCTATTGGAATTCTAACCCTTTTGCTGTTAGGGTTGGAACTAGAAGCTTTCTTGGGGCCCATTTGGGCACTTATTTTCCAGAAACAGCACCGAAAACACTGTAATAATACGAAATATTCCGATTGTATGCTTGAATGTTACCGCGGAGGCTGGCTGGTAAACAATGCCACCGGCGGAACATATGAGGCTGGCTCAGGCCGCACATTGGACGCGTCTCGGACGAAGGGCGCTGAGCGGGTTTTTGGGCGGTATGCGAGGCAAAATTTTAGCGATCAAAGCGTCCGGTATGCGGATTGTCCGTTATGCAAGGCGTCCGGTATGCGGGGGTCCACTGTATTGAGTTACGTCTTGGTGTAGGCACTGCTCCTCAGCTTTTCATTAGGGGTATTTTTCACCATCAGCCAAGTATTTTGCTTTCATTGGGAGTGATTTGTGCGTGCAGATTAGGGACCAAATCTCTCAAGACATTTTCTGGTGTAAATTATTGTTCTCTATCTTTCTTGCGCCCCAAGGAGTACAGATCCAGGGATTTCAAGCATTCCGAATAATTTAACCCTTTCAGGGTCCGTCCCGTAGATCTACGGCTGGTCGGTGAGTGTCCAAACCGTAGATCTATGCCAAAATTCTAGCGCCGTCAAATTTAGCGCGAAAGCGCTCATAGGCCTACATATGAGAGAATGGGTCTGCGCCGTGGGTGTGCGCCGTAAACAAAAAATCTAGGCGCCTGCATAGCATTGTGGGAACGCCGGCTCAGTCACCCTTGTTCACCATGTCTCGTCGCAAGTCAGCTCTCACTCCCCGGAAAATTGGGACTCTCCTCTTCCTGTCTGATAGTTCTGACACTGATGGAAGTGGAAATGAAGACGAATTCTACGGCTTTGATAAGTTAGTGACCGAAAATAATGACCAGGATATCGATAATAGTGCAGAAAACCCCGACGATCCTCGACCTTCTACCTCTGGTGTGGGCACTCGTGACTCACGGTCGGGTGTTCCTAAACGTAAGAGAAAACTAATATTTTCCCGTGGCCTGGCCTCTGACTTCAGTAATGACGATGATTCTGACGTGGATTGTGATTTTATTGCGCTCGACGATCATTCGAGTAGTGATAGTGAGGAAACATATTCACCAGTGAAGCGTCGGTATGTTCGCGCGCATGCGCTCGGGTAGTGTACCCTATGCTGTGCCCAGGGACGGATTACATCCCGGAGTACATCCCGGAGTACATCCCGTGGCCCTACACCGTTTTAGGTAGTGATAGTGAGGATGATGTGGCTACACTTGGCATGGATGGGCCACAGACATCAGTGGATGGTGTTAGTGGGGCTGGTGGTGGTAGTGGCACCGCCATGCGTGACTCGCTGTGCCACGCGGGAACCCACGCTGCTGACTCGTCAGTTCAAGGACAAAGCGGAGCGTCACCCACCAGCCCGCCACAACCACCCGTACAACCAGCCTATGATGTCCAGTATCCACCAGCAAACCGTATCTGGGATTGGCAGCAAAATCCCAATTTTGTTCCCAGCCCTCACCACTTTGATGACTCGCAAAGTGGAATTCTACCTACCTGTCCCCTTGGAACCACGGCCAATGAACTGGAATTCTTTGAATTATTCTTTGACCAGCCATTGATGGAAATTATTGTCAGGGAAAGTAATAAGTATTTTCAGTACACCATGGCAAATACTATCTTATCACCACAGTCAAGACTACACAGGTGGAAAGAGACGACTGTTGCAGAAATGTATTTGCTTTTTGCAACAATAATGCTTATGCCTCATGTCTATAAGCATAATATAAAAGCATACTGGTCCACAGATCGGCTAATTTGTACCCCATCCTTCAGTGAAATAATACCAGTGAACAGGTTTATCTTACTGTTACGTATGTTGCACTTCTTGACAAAACCAGGCCTGACAGAAGTGACAGGTTATACAGATTAGAAATGTTTTCATGTATTCAAACAAAAGTTCAGGATATACTTTTATCCATTCAAGAATCTTGTAATTGACGAGTCTTTGATTTTGTTCAAAGGTAGACTGTCATTCAAGCAGTATATACCGAGCAAGAGGAAACGCTTTGGTATAAAATTGTTTGTACTCTGTGATTGTGACAGTGCCTGGTGTTGGATATTGTTGTATACACGGGTAGTAAAACATTGAAGATACCAGATGTTATTGGGTATATCAGGTGACGTAGTGAGAAACATGATGGCACCTTATCTTGGTAAGGGCCATACATTATATACCGATAACTGGTACACAAGCCCATTACTCAGTGATTTCATGCGAGTGAACAAGACAGATGTGTGTGGCACAGTGCGTTCTAATCGTAAGCATATGCCAGGCTCAAGCAGCAGGTGTTCGTGGTGATGACGTGCAGGTGTTTACTGCCAATGACATCATGGCATTACGGTGGCATGACAAACGAGATGTCACATTGTTGACAACCATTCACCGTAATGAAATGCAAGACAGTGGCAAAGTTGATCGAGTGACTAATGAACGTATTCGAAAACCAGTGACAGTGATTGATTATACACAAAACATGCGCTTGGTTGACAAGTGTGACAGGCAGATTGGTTTTGTTGACTGTGTTCGTAAGAGTTACAAGTGGTACATGAAACTTTTCTTCCATCTCATGGACATTTCAATGTGAATGCATATAATATGTACCAAATAAAGACTGGTACAGACCACCGTATGGTGTAATTTTGTTTGTCTGTTGTCAGACAACTCATAATGAAGTACCAGGTAACAACACTGCAATACAACATGGGTCCTCGATTCATCACAATATACCCAAGCGTTTGAGAAGAGAGGTGATCATTTCATAATACAGCTTCCTTCAACTCAAAAGAAATTTGCTCAGAAGAGATGCATTGTCTGTGCACAAACAAAACGACGGCAACAAAGACGCAAAGACACTCGGTTTATGTGTGAGGAATGTAAGGTGCCTCTGTGTATGGTGCCTTGTTTCAAGGAGTTCCACAAGCTCCAGCAGTTCTAAAACCATGTCCAGTGATTGTAAATATGTAAATATATGATAGAACATTAGTATTATACAATATTTGTGCATGTTTATTGTAATAAACAACAGTGGTAAACAATAATATGATAATAACTTTAGTGCGGTTATTGTGTTCAATACAGTGAGTTTATATATATACATTATATACAGTATTGGTCTCTCAGGCCCCAAATGTTAGTAGGAATAGAAAAAATTGGAAAAGAAAAGAAAAAACAACTAAAACAACAAAATAATATAATACGCATATGTGGAATTCGTCGATGTTGCCGCCACCACATCATTTTCTACAAACTTCTTGGCACTGTATCTCGGTAAGTACTGATCAGATTCTAATTTTTTTTGTTTTATTACCTTCACAAAAATATGCTCTTTAATTCTGTAAGAAAAAATAATTTTTTTTTTTCAAAATTTCTTGGACACTGGTGCGTGACTTCAGATTTTGGCCTTGGACCCTGAAAGGGTTAAGAACCTCGACTTTATTTGTAATCATTGAATGTTCTCTGTACATTCCCCTTGATCTGCAGTTTCACCTGCTGTTAGACTACAGCAGCATTCCAGCCTAGAGAGAGAGAAAAGGTAATTCGAAGAGTAACATCATTGGCTTGGCAACTCGCCTGGAAAATTCTAACATGGTTGATTTCAAATCTGTACACAAATTTACGAGGCTTAGCAGATGGTGATAAAGTAAAAGGAAGGGGTGCAAGGATTACAGTAAGAAACAGCACAGTAAGGGTAAATGGATCAGGGCCTTACAACACCCTGCATACCGAAGGGGAATTACCAAAAGATCTTAAGTGGTCTTCAAGAGGGAACCAAATAGGATCAAGTTAGTGCCTGGCAGCTAGCACCATTAGCCTGTTTGATCAGGCCATTAGCCAGGATGCTTGGTCAAGAACTAAGCCACTGAGCAGTGATTCCTAGAATCATCTGAAGGTAACTTGAGATAACCTTCAGTCCCATGACTTGTATAGTATCAAAATTTGTATTAACACAGTCCAGTGTAATGAACACAAGCCCCCGAGGAGCACGAAGTGTGTCTTTCATGTATTTCTGCTGACCTGCCAAGAATTCATCACAAATCCTGAGGGCACGAAGAAACTAGAACAGCCATTCTTGCACCATATTGAGTTGATATCTTAGTGCATTCCCATTCTCCAAATGTCCAGAATATGTTGACGAGAATGATCATAAACCTTCCGATCATCCTCTCTTCTAGAGTTAAAAACTTTGTCTCTCGTAATTCATTTCCCTCACATCAGGTACCACTCTCATCACAACTTTTGGGAGTATGTATAAGGGATCCCAGCCTCTGGGTTACCACTGCATTGGTGTCGCTAAGCATTTTTCTTGGCCATGAAGCTAATCAGAATTTCTTAACTGGTGACAAAGTTCATTCTGTAGTTTGTGTACTATACCACTAACACCACCAACTATCACAGTAACAACTAACAGTGCAGCAAATATCCATTATTTCCTGGAGCAATTCTTAGATTCCTTTTGCTTTTCCTATTTATATGTGTAAGAGCCTGCCTCCTCGTTTGTACTTATAAAATCAAAATTAATAAGCAGACTCCATACTGACGATGCCTTCTCTTATAAACTATGGGAAGTTAATGAAAAGACAGTACGAAGTATCTTGTTAAGAATGTTAGTGCCAGTTGGCACTAACATTCTCAACTGCTTTATGGTAAGTTTGATTAATTCTGTATTTTAATATTTCTTAAATTGTATGGATATACCTTAGTGTATTTTTATGTAGTAATGACGGATACCTTAATTGTCTAGTTTGAATAAATTCTTGATCGTTTAAAGTGTTTTATTTTCAAGTGAGGAGGCCGTAACTGTGGAGAAGGTGAGAGGGGTTGTTATAGGTAAAAAGTTCACAAGCACTTCTTAAAATGGCTCACTGTCAGGCCAGGAGTCCATCTTCCAACCTGACAGCTCAGTCTCTTCAAAAAAACCATACCCCCGGCCGGGATTGAACCCGCGGTCATAGTCTCAAAACTCCAGCCCGTCGCGTTAGCCACTAGACCAGCTAGCCACAATAAGATTCATCCAACTAGGTATATTTCTACACCATAGGAAAGTTAGCACAGGCACCTCTGTGACCACAAATGCAAGTTTTTGCAGACGAATCTCCAGCTAGCGTGGCCATGACGAACTCTAGCTCAAGTCCCTTCACTGCCGTCAACATGACTCAAGAAATCGTAATGACACGATTGCAAATAAACCATACCCCCGGCCGGGATTGAACCCGCGGTCATAGTCTCAAAACTCCAGCCCGTCGCGTTAGCCACTAGACCAGCTAGCCACAATAAGATTCATCCAACTAGGTATATTTCTACACCATAGGAAAGTTAGCACAGGCACCTCTGTGACCACAAATTTGTGGTCACAGAGTAGCCCAGTTAATAAGAAACCAGTCAAAGAAAAGAGAGATTGTCTTTTCTGCAAGGGTACTCATTTTTCTAAGAATTGCAATGCATACAGTTCATGGAATGATAAAGTTGAAAGATTGGAGGAAGTTGACAGATGTGTCAGGTGTTTAGGTAATCACAATGTAAAGGATTGTCATGCCAAATTAAACAACTGTTATCAATGTCACAAAGGAAGACACCATATAGACATGTGTAAGGGTCTACATGATAATGTTGATAATAATGATAATGTTGACAATCCTGACACAACAGTGGCTAATGTAAAAATTGCTGCTAATGTTAATAATGATGGTTTTGCTGAAGTAGCCTTACCTGTGTTACAGGTAAAAATTGATGATAAAAGGCCTAAATCAAAAAATGTAAATGCATTATTGGACCAGGGATCCCAGCGTACTTTCATAAAACGTAAATGTCTTGATGGTATGAAAGTACAGATGGGAGATCCTACAACTTTAAAATTATCTGGTTTTCTCTCGGATAAAAGGTCTCAATTGTATGACACTGTTTATGTAACTGTCAGGTTGGGCAGTGAGAAAAAACATGTTAATGCAGTAATTGTAGATAGACTTCCAGAGAAAATATCTGCAGTAGGGCTTAGTAAAGCTACAGAAAGACTCACATAATGTAAATTTAGCACCTTCTGGTGTAAGTGATGATTCTGTAGGCCCAATAAATATTTTGATAGGTAGTGACTATTATGCCTCCTTTGTAAAGGGTATGGTAAAGAAATGTGGTGTCACCCTTTTGAAGACTGCAGGAGGCCATGTAATGTATGGTAGGATTCCTCATAATAATAATAATACATGACTAGAGGAAACTACGAATACCGTAACTGTGTGTCTTACTCATGAAATCGTACCCCAGTATAATTCTTCCATAGAGGATGGTGTTGAGCCAGTGCATAAATTGTGGGAATTAGACAGCATTGGAATAAATGTAAATGAAGAAAGTCCAGACGATTCTTTTACTCAGGAACAGTACCTGAGAGATGTAAAATTTGAATCTGGACAATACTGGGTACGACTTCCGTGGAGACTGAACCATCCAGAATTGCCCACTAATTACAGAATGGCATGTGGACAGTTAAAGGCTCAGCTCCGCAAACTGAGTAAGACGCCAGAATTGTTAACTGCCTATAATGATATAATTGCTGAGCAGTTAATTAATAAATTTATAGAAGAGGTACCTCCTGAGCAAGCCAAAATTTATGGTCACTATTTGCCACATCATGGGGTGAAGAAGGATTCTAAGACCACTCCTTTGAGGATTGTGTTTAATTGTAGTGCCAGGAGTAACAAAAATGTTTATTTTTTTTTATTATTATCACACTGGCCGATTCCCACCAAGGCAGGGTGGCCCGAAAAAGAAGAACTTTCACCATCATTCACTCCATCACTGTCTTGCCAGAAGGGTGCTTTACACTACAGTTTTTA
Organism: Cherax quadricarinatus; assembly: GCF_026875155.1. NCBI lineage: Eukaryota > Metazoa > Arthropoda > Malacostraca > Decapoda > Parastacidae > Cherax > Cherax quadricarinatus. The sequence continues at coordinate 3,717,985 of NC_069454.1, read as the reverse complement.
AACTGCAACATTAACAAAAATGTATCTAGTTTAAATGACTGACAGGTCCGTCGTTGACGGAAAAATTAGGAGATATCTTATTAAATTTCAGGATGAAGAATTATGTCTTTACGGCTGACATAAGTAAAGCTTTCCTAAGAGTGGGTTTACAAGAGGCTGACTGGGATTGTACCCGCTTCTTATGGCCTGAGAATCCTAGTGACCCACTTAGCCCTCTGAAAACCTTTCGCTTTAGGAGCGTATTATTTTGTGCTACATCCAGTCCGTTCCTACTTCAAGCGACGATAAATGCACACGTTAAACGTATGGGAAGTCCATTGAGTAAAGTAATGAGCAAACAATTTTATGTGGACAATTTCCTGGGTGTGACGTCAACTGGTCTAGTGGCTAATGCGACGGGCTGGAGTTTTGACGTCATGGCCACGCTAGCTGGAGATTCGTCTGTAAAAACTTGCATTTGTGGTCACAGTGGTGCCTGTGCTAACCTTCCTATGGTGTAGAAATATACCTAGTTGGACGAATCTTATTGTGGCTAGCTGGTCTAGTGGCTAATGTGACAGGCTGGAGTTTTGAGACTCTCTGACCGCGGGTTCAATCCCGGCCGGGGTATGATTTGAAGAGGAACTGTTACTTATGGAGAGGCTAATGAAATAATGCAAAGTGCAAATATGCCGCTGAGGGAATTGGATAGTAATTCTTCCAAATTAAAGGACAAAATAAGTAAAGATTTCCCTGGAGATGAAATGCCAAAATGTAGTAATGTGTTGGGTTTAACTTGGGATACTGAGAGAGATTTGTTAATGTTAACACCTATTAATTACAGTATGCCCAATAAATTAATTAAGAGTTTTGCTTGCTGAAGTTTCCAAATGTTTTGATCCACTAGGTTTAGTGTTACCCCTTACTATAAGAGGGAAATTATTAATACAGGAAGCATGGAAACTTAAACGTGCTCGGGATGAAGCTCTACCTGAGGAATTCATTAACAGGTGGGATGAATTAATTGGTGATTATGAGAAAATTCCAATGTTGGAGTTCCCACGCCAGGTGGCCAATCCAAATTGGAAAAATGTACTCCACATTTTTTGTGATGCTTCAAAATTGGCATATGGAGCAGTTGCTTATCTTCAATGTAATAGTGTTATTTCTCTTGTTATGTCTAAGGCTAAAGTGTCTCCAATTAAATCACATACTTTACCTCAATTGGAATTAACAGCCATTTATGTAGGTGTCAAATTAGCTAATTATATAAGAAATAAGTTGCAGGAGATAAATATTAGTGACACTGTAATTTGGTCTGATAATGAGGTATCCTTACAATGGATTCGTAATGGAAACCGTAAAATTGTGTATGTACAAAACAGAGTCGCTGAAATTAATCAGATGCAAGAGAAGTATAATAGTTTTGGTCAGCATATGTTAACATTTAATCATATACCACGTGGGGAGGAGAATCCAGCTGATTTCTTGTCTTGAGGTTTACCTTATGCTAAATTTGTAAATGCTGTATCATGGTTTAAAGGACCGAGCTGGTTGGTAAATAAAGCTAATTGGCCTGTACAAAATGCGTATATTGCTCCTGTTGAAATTACTGTGACCACTGCTCCAATAGTTTGTCCTTCCTTAGCCATTGATATAAATAGGTATTCTTCTTTACCCAAACTAATCAATGTAACTAAGTTGGTGTTTAAATTTCTAAACAAGATGAATATCTCATATAAGTTTTCACATCCTTTTGAATATTGGATAAAGAGGGTACAAGAAGAAATCTATGGAAATGAGATTAAATTGATGATGGAAAGAAAAATTGTGAAAGGTTCCATAATAGAGAAATTGGGGCTGTATTTAGAGAACAATGTAATTAGGTGCAGAGGTAGGTTACAAAATGCTGAATTGGGTGATTATGCTAAACACCCTATCTTACTGCCCAAAACTCATCATCTAACAAATTTAATTGTTTTAAATGCCAAAAAAAATGTAATGAATGGTGGGGTACAAGATACCTTAAATTGTATTAGGGAAACTTTCTGGATTCCACAAGGACGGCAAAGTGTAAAAAGGGTGATTAAATCTTGTGTAATATGTCGACGTGTGGATGCCAGATCCTATGTGTACCCAGGTCCTCCAGCATTACCAAATGAGCAATTTGAGTCGTTTAGCAACGAACTCCGCCCGGCCACAGTGTGGAAAATACTGTATATATTTTCCAGAAATACAGTAGTTATATGTAAATAGATGGCCATACTGTATTTAATAAAAATTTTTATAAAAAATGGGAAACTGCACCTGCGCAGAAGAGACTCGCCATTGTTGTTTGAATTGGACACAAACGTTAGTGAATAATGAGAAGAATTTTCGTGCTCTAGAGGTAAAATTGGGCTGACACCTCTCAAATAGGAGCCGAAATTGTTGGATGTGCATTCCTGCATAACTTGAGATATCAGGCAACTGGACAAGACAACTCCAGGAACCTCAGACAAATCTGTTATGGAAATAACAGACTGTCAACCACAGAAACTGAAGCCCTCAGCTTAGGCCTCAAATTTGCAACAGGAATTGCGAAACCAAAACAAGACCTCAATTTCATCGCCAAAAACTACAGACACAATGACTCCGACTTCCAAAGAGGCTATCTTCAAGGCATCATCTCAGCAGCCATCTCAACACGCAGCTCCCCAGTCATACCTCGACGTTATATCAATGCACTCAAAGGTTTAGCAGAAGACACGACCATCAGGGTCACCACCGCTGACAAAGGAGGTGGTGTTGTTATCATGAACACTGACGATTACAGGAACAAAATGCTCAATCTACTTAATGACCCAGATACCTACAAACCTCTCACAACTAACCAAGTGGACAACCTTACTAAAACTTTTCTTCAAAGGACTCGCCGCATTCTGAGGGGGTCAGAACAAGGGAAGAAACTTCTGCACACCATACCCAGCAACCCCAGACCTGCCAGGATGTACGGCCTGCCAAAAACTCACAAGCCAGGTATCCCACTGAGGCCCATATCCTCGGGAATAGGCAGTGCTCCCACCAGCTCTCAGGAATTCTCGCTAAACACCTCTCTAAACTCTTGGGCACTATCAGTCCAGCACATCTCAAACACTCGGGTGATCTTCTCAATCGCATTCGCAACATCAACATCAGGAACAAGAAACTTTCCAGCCTTGACGTAACTTCCCTATTCACCAAAGTACCTACTACATAAGCCATCGATCTCTTGCGCAGGAAAATTGACGATTCACTTGATCTTCCCATTCCAGCCAGCGATTTCATCGACCTTGTTGAACTATGTGTTGGCTTTATGTGTTTCTCTTTCGAAAACCACCTCTTTCAGCAGACTTTTGGATTACCCATGGGTTCGCCACTCAGTGCGGTCCTGGCGAACCTATACATGGAACATCTTGAAGCCGAACGTTTCTCCACCATTATTCCTTCTTCTGTCACCTGGCTCCGTTATGTTGACGACATTCTCCTCATAACTCCTAAACGCTTCAATGTTAAAGCTCTCCAAGACAAGCTCAACCAGGTCGAGCCTTCAATCCAGTTCACACTTGAAGAAGAAGTCGACAACACTCTACCTTTCCTTGATGTTCTGCTTTGCAAAGCTGACCACGAACTTCGTTTTAAAGTCTATCGAAAACCCACCAACCAAAACGATCTTCTCCACTTTTACTCTCACCACGACACCAAAACCAAACGTGGTGTAATTATAGGCTTCTTCCTGCGTGCACTTAGAATCTGCAGCAATGAGTTTCTTGAAGAAGAATGCACGATGATTGAACAAGCATTTTCTAAACTCCACTATCCTCGTCACTTCATCAGAGACTGCAGACGACGGGCATTAAACATCTTCAACACACCCAGAGAAGATACTGCCGAGAAGAGATACATAGTCCTCCCCACCAACTCCATTGCCAAACACATTTCCAACATCTTTTCCAATACCTCATTTCAAGTATCTACCTCCACAACCACGACCATCAAGGACATTACCAGTGATAGACAGGACAAGCTTCCACCCTCTGCAGGGGTATACATAATCCCTTGTAATGACTGCAACAAGTTATACGTTGGCGAAACATCAAGGGACCTCCAAACACGTATTTCAGAACACCAATACGCAAGCAGGTCTGACGACACAAGGAATGCCTGCGTACAACACCGTAATTCACACAACCACTTGATAAACTACAGAAACTCGAGACTTATCGCCACAGAAGACAACACTCAATACCGAAGAATCCTGGAATCATCACTTATTTCTATATCCGACAACTTCAACCAGAATAGTGGCTTCTATAACATAGCTGAACCACTTGCCAAGAAGCTTCTTCATCGCTATCCCACATAAGAACACTGTAGAAGGTCTGCTCACAAACTTGTCCAATCTCCTTTCCAAGCTACCCAAGATTTTAGACTCTATAACCCCACTCGGTACATCATCAGATGCAGCATTCTCCACCTGACCTCAGCATTCTGAACCTGACTATAAATACTCGCGTTCCTTCCACCCCAGGTAGTTCTGTTTGTGACTTGAAAAAGCCCACTGTGTGGGCGAAACATAGTCAATAAAGGATCACATTATACTTCATATGTGTTTATATTTCCAAGTCTGTTATGTTGTAACTCTGGCCGGTGTTATTTTCATGTATAGACAGTGAGGTTTTCTGAGTATGATACACCTTGATCTCCAGTCAAAATTGGTGAGTGATATTAAGATATATTCTCCTTCTGTTATGTATATGTGTATATAGATAATCATTTATTAATTTTAATATACAGTCCACAAACTTTTATATTTACCAGAATTCTTGTTGATGCATCTTTCATTTGTAATTAATAGGTCTAGAGCAACTTGTGGATAAGACAGTTGTAGGTATCGAAGGGGGACATTTTTGTGACCTAGGTGTCTCAAATTCATACTTGTCTATGTAACTGATAAATAATAATTATCTTTATCATTTACTGTTATGTACATAATGAGTTACATTCAGATAAATGTAATTTTCCACAAAACTGATTCTTTCTCCAAGGCTGTAGGATTGGTTACCTCAAACTCTCCCTCCATTTTGTTTCCAGGTTTGTAATTCATCTCTATTTGTAAGTAGGTCAAGGAACCCAACCATAGAAATAAACTTAATGCTTTATACACTGAAATTGAAGATAAGTCATACCTGAAGGATTTTTTTGTGGGTAAACACTAATGCAGCCCAGTCCCAGACCAGGCCTAAATAATTATTTTTAAAAAATCGTTGAAATAAGATTGAATAAATTGTAACAAGGTGCCATGTGGTAATATGAAGGGGGCTACCACATTCTCATACTGTATTTGGTTAAGTTGTACTCGCCTAGTTATGTTTGTTGGGGTTAAGTCGTAGCCTCAATTAACTCCTGTTGACTGGATTTATATATTCCTGGCCTCCAGTGCCAGAACATACCTACACTTAAAAGTACAAAGTAGTTACTGTGTTTTATGGTGAACAAGACGCTCTGGTGTCGAAGATGTTTTCCCAGTTCTGACCTGCTAATTTTTTGGAAAGAAAAAAAAGATACAGTATCCACGGTAATAGTTATATTAAGCCTGAGGCATTACATATAAAACACATTTTGATGGTTTGTTCTGCTGTTATTTACGACTGATGCAGCTGACTTGCAGGTTTGCCAGATGAGATTTTCAAATAGCAGTAGACTTGTGCCTAGTACGTGTTATATGTACATGAAACTTCTAAAAAGAGCACCAGTATGCAGGCGATTATTGTAGACTGCTAAATCCCAGTCTAGAGCTTAAAATGTTCTTACACCCAGAACTGTCAGCAAAATGTTCTTTGCAGAGTTAACTTAAATGGTCTACTACCTGTATGAACAACATTCAGCAATGAAGAAAGATGTACGTATTCCCTCTGTTCTTATATCGCTTAGTTTTTTCAAATTAACAAAGGGAGTTTATTTAAGTACAGCTACACATAAATACAGTTAAACAAATTATCATACATAGTAAGATGTGTAAATTACCTTGGATATTCTAAAAGCCAGAGAGTTTTCTTATTTCCATTGGAGTCCATATTTTCTATAGTGTACTGAATGGTCCTTCAGTTTTCTTAGTCTTTCAGTGTCACTCACTTTAGCTGTTATTGAACATTGGCAGATATTATCACATATGTGAGTCGCGTTCAATACGGGATTTGGACCTGAATGGCCATATTCTTTCTCTACTCAGTGTCACCGTCTGGATGCTTGCAAGTGGATGTGTCTGTTTAGGACTTAATATTGATTTGTGATAGTTTTTTCACACATTTTAAATATATTTCATGTTTAAGTTTATTGATTTTACTATTTAATAGTAGTACATTTGTAGTGCGACACGACCAAAACAAATCTACGGTGTGCAAATGGTGGCTTCTGTGTATACTGTCATATACCGGAATGTATTGTTATATGATCACTTTTAAGATCACAATTTTACTTTTGCTTTTAATGTTTGATAATGTTCCCTTAATATCAGGGTCGTTTGAAATGAGTAAGAATATTATTAACGGGTGGTTTGATAGTGAATAGGAGAATTAGTCTATTAGAACTACGGTAGTCCATTCAACTCCATCGCCTGGTCCCCTCAAGGGAAGTTCCTTGACTCTGGTGAGGGGCTCTTGATCTGAGGAATTGGATGTGTGCTCCGGTTCCCTGAATTGAGCCTGAATACCTTCGCTCCCCCTTACCTACAGGCGCTGTCTAATCCCTATGGGTTTAGCGCTCCCCCGTGATTATAATAATCCATCGCCTGGTTTAGCTTACTGCTGCTAAGCTCCAAGGATTTTTTACGCTTATTTATGATTATTTTTATTTTATATAAAATAGTTTACACGATTCATTACTGAGTCATAAACAGGAGCTTTAGATTACTGTCTAGTATCAAAACACTTCTTTAGGCATAGGTTGATGTCATGTGGGTTCGATAACGTGGATGGGGTAAAAACACTCACGTAGGCTGGTTAGTACGTATAATTATAACAAAGTATGGGAAGCACCATCAGCCACCTTGCCTCTCTCTGCGAGTCATCTACTGGTAGCTGGTAACTGGTACTACTGATATTGAGGCCTATGAGCAACTTAACATTTGGCCTCCAAGACTGGGTGGCTTCACCAGACTTATTCTGGGGAAAAAATAGTGTCTTCAACGCCGTAAAATATTGTACTCTCACTGTTTAGTTTGTTGTACTCACCACTCTGTGTGTGTGTGTGTGTGTGTGTGTGTGTGTGTGTGTGTGTGTGTGTGTGTGTGTGTACTCACCTAGTTGAGGTTGCAGGGGTCGAGTCCGAGCTCCTGGCCCCGCCTCTTCACTGATCGCTACTAGGTCACTCTCCCCGAGCCGTGAGCTTTATCATACCTCTGCTTAAAGCTATATATGGATCCTGCCTCCACTACATCACTTCCCAAACTATTCCACTTACTGACTACTCTGTGGCTGAAGAAATACTTCCTAACATCCCTGTGATTCATCTGTGTCTTCAGCTTCCAACTGTGTCCCCTTGTTACTGTGTCCAATCTCTGGAACATCCTGTCTTTGTCCACCTTGTCAATTCCTCTCAGTATTTTGTATGTCGTTATCATGTCCCCCCTATCTCTACTGTCCTCCAGTGTCGTCAGGTTGATTTCCCTTAACCTCTCCTCGTAGGACATACCTCTTAGCTCTGGGACTAGTCTTGTTGCAAACCTTTGCACTTTCTCTAGTTTCTTTACGTGCTTGGCTAGGTGTGGGTTCCAAACTGGTGCCGCATACTCCAATATGGGCCTAACGTACACGGTGTACAGGGTCCTGAATGATTCCTTATTAAGATGTCGGAATGCTGTTCTGAGGTTTGCTAGGCGCCCATATGCTGCAGCAGTTATTTGGTTGATGTGCGCTTCAGGAGATGTGCCTGGTGTTATACTCACCCCAAGATCTTTTTCCTTGAGTGAGGTTTGTAGTCTCTGGCCCCCTAGACTGTACTCCGTCTGCGGTATTCTTTGCCCTTCCCCAATCTTCATGACTTTGCACTTGGTGGGATTGAACTCCAGGAGCCAATTGCTGGACCAGGTCTGCAGCCTGTCCAGATCCCTTTGTAGTTCTGCCTGGTCTTCGATCGAGTGAATTCTTCTCATCAACTTTACGTCATCTGCAAACAGGGACACCTCAGAGTCTATTCCTTCCGTCATGTCGTTCACAAATACCAGAAACAGCACTGGTCCTAGGACTGACCCCTGTGGGACCCCACTGGTCACAGGTGCCCACTCTGACACCTCGCCACGTACCATGACTCGCTGCTGTCTTCCTGTCAAGTATTCCCTGATCCATTGTAGTGCCTTCCCTGTTATCCCTGCTTGGTCCTCCAGTTTTTGCACCAATCTCTTGTGTGGAACTGTGTCAGACACCTTCTTGCAGTCCAAGAAAATGCAATCCACCCACCCCTCTCTCTCTTGTCTTACTGCTGTCACCATGTCATAGAACTCCAGTAGGTTTGTGACACAGGATTTCCCGTCCCTGAAACCATGTTGGCTGCTGTTGATGAGATCGTTCCTTTCTAGGTGTTCCACCACTCTTCTCCTGATAATCTTCTCCATGATTTTGCATACTATACATGTCAGTGACACTGGTCTGTAGTTTAACCCTTTGAGGGTCGACAGGCCCTCTCCGAAACTCGTTCTCAGGGTCGGCCAAATTTAAAAAAAAAAAAATTATTTTCTCTTATGAAAAGATAGAGAATCTTTTCCCGATCATAACGACACCAAAAGTTTGAAATTTGATAGAAAACTTACGGAATTATGCTCTCGCAAAGTTAGCGGTCTCGGCGATGTTTACGCATCGGCGATTTTGCCCACTTTGAGCCCCATTTTCGGCCAATTTCACTGTACTAGTCGACAAAAAACATGAATATTTCGCTAGAACTCCATTTTTTCTATCGAATGGGTGCAAGAAACCACCCATTTATAAATTCAACTATCCAGTACAGTGGTCAGAATTTAGCAATTTTGCCAATTTCACACAAATTTCAAAAGATGCCAATTTCCGAATAGGGTCCAGAATAAACAAGAAAGACATTCCTGGCACTAAAATGACATTTCCTCTAGTCATTAGTCACGTCTCAAGGCCCCTCTTATATTCTTTTGCTTTCCACATTGAATTTTTATTCTCACAAAAAATACAAGATTTACTGTTATGCAGACTGCTGCATTAGTGTAAAAAATGGTATAAATATTATTGGTGCACTTGTGAAAGAATATTAGACTCACCAGTTGACGTGTATGGCACGCTTGGCACGATTTGTTTACTTTTGAAGTTTGGTAAAAATCGAACATTTCTGCTACTTTGAGCTCAATTTCAAGGCACCTTTCATTGTAAAACCAGTCAAAATCATCTCAATTTCAGTAATATGTCTTCCATTCTATAAAATGAGACCAAGAAAACTAGAATACAACAATAAATACCATACGAAAATACACTGCAAAGTCGCTGATTTATTAAAAAAAAATGGTCAAAGTTTTTTTTTCTCATTATGCACTGTGTGCTGCAGGATTTTTTTTAGACTGTGCACACTGACCACATAGACCCATTCTTTCATATGAAGGCCTACCAGCTTTCTCCCACTAGATTTGAGGCCGCTAGAATTTATGAGTACTAGTACGTCAAAAAACCCTATGCGTAAGACGTACTAGTACGACGAAAACCCTCAAAGGGTTAATGCTTCATGTCTGTCTCCTTTTTTAAAGATTGGGACTACATTTGCTGTCTTCCATGCCTCAGGCAATCTCCCTGTTTCGATAGATGTATTGAATATTGTTGTTAGGGGTACACATAGTGCCTCTGCTCCCTCTCTCAATAGCCTGAGTTCCTCACATACTTCACGGTCATTTCTTGTTGTCTCTCCTTCCTTCCTTAGCCTGCTTACCTGGTCCTTGACTGCTGTTTTCCTCCTGATGTGGCTGTACAACAGTTTCGGGTCAGATTTGGCTTTCGCTGCTATGTCATTTTCATATTGTCTTTGGGCCTCCCTTCGTATCTGTGCATATTCGTTTCTGGCTCTATGACTGCTCTCCTTATTCTCCTGAGTCCTTTGCCTTCTATATTTCTTCCATTCCCTAGTACACTTGGTTTTTGCCTCCCTGCACCTTTGGGTAAACCATGGGCTCATCCTAGCTTTTTCATTATTCCTGTTACCCTTGGGTACAAACCTCTCCTCAGCCTCCTTGCATTTTGTTGCTACATATTCCATCATCTCATTAACTGGCTTCCCTGCCAGTTCTCTGTCCCACTGAACCCCGTTCAGGAAGTTCCTCATTCCTATGTAGTCCCCTTTCTTGTAGTTTGGCTTCATTCGTCCTGGCCTTCCTGCTTCTCCCTCCACTTGTAGCTCTACTGTGTATTCGAAGCTTAAAACCACATGGTCACTGGCCCCAAGGGGTCTTTCATATGTGATGTCCTCGATATCTGCACTACTCAAGGTGAATACCAAGTCCAGCCTTGCTGGTTCATCCTCTCCTCTCTCTCTTGTAGTGTCCCTTACGTGTTGGCACATGAAGTTTTCCAGTACCACCTCCATCATCTTAGCCCTCCATGTATCTTGGCCCCCATGTGGGTCCAAGTTCTCCCAATCGATCTCCTTGTGGTTAAAGTCACCCATGATCAGGAGCTTTGCCCTGCATGCATGAGCTCTTCTGGCCACTCTAGCCAGTGTGTCAACCATCGCTCTATTGCTCTCGTCGTACTCTTGCCTTGGCCTCCTGCTGTTCTGCGGTGGGTTATACATCACTGCTATTACCACCTTGGGACCTCCAGAGTGAAGTGTTCCCGCTATGTAATCACTTTCTTCTCCGCTGTCTCCTCTCTCCAGCTCATCAAAATTCCAGCGATTTTTGATCAGCAATGCCACTCCTCCACCCCCCCTGTTCCCTCTGTCTTTCCTCAGGATTTGGTATCCTGTTGGAAAGATGGCATCTGTTATCATACCTGTAAACTTGGTTTCTGTGAGAGCTATGATGTCCGGTGATGCTTCTTTGACTCTTTCATGCCACTCCTCCCACTTATTTGTTATTCCATCAGCGTTTGTGTACCATACCTTCAGTGTGTGTGTGTATGTGTGTGTGTGTGTACTTGCCTAGTTGTGGTTGCAGGGGTCGATTCATAGCTCCTGGCCCCGCCTCTTCACTGGCCGCTACTGGGTCACACTCCCTGCACCATGAGCTTTATCATACCTCTGCTTAACCATTAAACTGTCCAAACAGATTTACGTTCTCATTCGTAGTGCTCCAAAAGTAGATCTTCGGTTTTTTACATATTTTCAAATATAACAAAGAAAAGTTCAAAGTTTTTTTTACACGTTTTCAAATGTTGAAAAAACATAGATCTATGTTTGGACAGTTTAAGGGTTAAAGCTATGAATGGATCCTGCCTCCACTACATCACTTCCCAAACTATTCCACTTCCTGACTACTCTGTGACTGAAGAAATACTTCCTAACATCCCTGTGATTCATCTGTGGCATCAACTTCCAACTGTGTCCTCTTGTTGCTATGTCCCATCTCTGGAACATCCTTTCTTTGTCCACCTTGTCAATTCCTCTCAGTATTTTGCCGTTATGTCCCCTCTTTCTCTCCTGTCCTCCAGTGTCGTCTCGTCGATTTCCCTTAACCTCTCCTCGTAGGACATACCCCTTAGCTCTGGGACTAGTCTTGTTGCAAACCTTTGCACTTTCTCTAGTTTCTTTACTTGCTTGGCTAGGTGTGGGCTCCAAACTGGTGCGGCATACTCCAATATGGGCCTAACGTACACAGTGTACAGGGTCCTGAACGATTCCTTAAGATGGCGGAATGCTGTTCTTAAGTTTGCTAGGCACCCATATACTTCAGCAGTTATTTGATTGATGTGCGCCTCAGATGTGCCTGGTGTTATTACTCGCCCCAAGATCTTTTTCCTTGAGTAAGGTTTGTAGTCTTCCCTCCCCTAGACTGTACTCCTTCTGCGGTCTTCTTTGCCCTTCCCCAATCTTCATGACTTTGCACTTTGTGGGGTTGAACGCCAGGAGCTAATTGCTGAACCAGGCCTGCAGCCTGTCCAGATCCATCTGTAGTTCTGCCTGGTCCTCGTCCGATTGAATTCTTGTCAACTTCACATCATCTGCAAACAGGGACACTTCGGAGTCAATTCTTTCTGTCGTGTTCACAAATATCAAGAACAGCACTGGTCCTAGGACTGACCCGTGTGTGTGTGTGTGTGTGTGTGTGTGTGTGTGTACTCACCTATTTGTACTCACCTATTTGTGGTTGCAGGGGTCGAGTCTTAGCTCCTGGCCCCGCCTCTTCACCGGTTGCTACTGGGCCCTCTGTCTCCCCGCTCCATGAGCTTTATCAAACCTCATCTTAAAACTGTGTATGGTTCCTGCCTCCACTATGTCATTTTCTAGGCTATTCCACTCCACTGCCTGACATCTCTGACTGAAGAAATACTTCCTAATATATCTCTGACTCATTTGTGTCTTCAACTTCCAATTGTGGCCTCTTGTTTCTGTGTCCCCTCCCTGGAACATCCTGTCTTTGTCCACCTTGTCTATTCCACGCAGAATTTTATATGTCGTTATCATGTCTCCCCTGACCCTCCTGTCCTCCAGTGTCATCAGGCCGATTTCCCTTAATCTTTCTTCATAGGACATTCCCCTTAGCTCTGGAACTAACCTTGTCGCAAACCTTTGTACTTTCTCTAGTTTCCTGACGTGCTTTATCAAGTGCAGGTTCCAAACAGGTGCTGCATACTCCAGTATGGGCCTGACATACACGGTGTACAGTGTCTTGAATGATTCCTTACTAAGGTATCAGAATGCTGTTCTCAGGTTTGCCAGGCGCCCATATGCTGCAGCAGTTATCTGATTGATGTGTGCTTCCGGAGACATGCTCGGTGTTATACTCACCCCAAGATCTTTCTCCTTGAGTGAGGTTTGCAGTCTTTGGCCACCTAGCCTATACTCTGTCTGTGGTCTTCTGTGCCCTTCCCCTATCTTCATGACTTTGCATTTGGCAGGATTAAATTCGAGAAGCCATTTGCTGGACCAGGTGTCCAGTCTGTCCAGGTCTCTTTGAAGTCCTGCCTGGTCCTCATCTGATTTAATTCTCCTCATTAACTTCACATCATCTGCAAACAGGGACACTTCTGAGTCTAACCCTTCCATCATGTTGTTCACATATACCAAAAATAGCACTGGTCCTAGGACCGACCCCTGTGGGACCCCGCTCGTCACAGGTGCCCACTGTGATACATCATTACGTACCATGACTCGTTGTTGCCTCCCTGTCAGGTATTCTCTGATCCATTGCAGTGCCCTTCCTGTTATATGCGCCTGATGCTCTAGCTTCTGCACTAATCTCTTGTGAGGAACTGTGTCAAAGGCCTTCTTGCAGTCCAAGAAGATGCAATCAACCCACCCCTCTCTCTCGTGTCTTACTTCTGTTATTTTATCATAGAACTCCAGAAGGTTTGCGACGCAGGATTTGCCTTCCATGAATCCGTGCTGGTTGGCATTTATACTCTTGTTCCGTTCCAGGTGCTCCACCACTCTCCTCCTGATAATCTTCTCCATAACTTTGCATACTATACACGTCAATGACACAGGTCTATAGTTTAGTGCCTCTTTTCTGTCTCCTTTTATAAAAATGGGAACTACATTTGCCGTCTTCCATACCTCAGGTAGTTGCCCAGTTTCCAGGGCGTGTTGAAGATTATGGTAAGTGGCATGCACAACATATCTGCTCCCTCTCTAAGGGCCCACGGGGAGATGTTGTCCGGTCCCATTGCCTTTGAGGTATCGATGTCCCTTAGCAGTTTCTTCACCTCCTCCTCATCTGTGTGTATGTCGTCCAACACTTGTTGGTGTATTCCTTGCTGGTGTCCCCATCTGGTCTGTCCCCCCAGAGTCCTTCCTGTCTCTACTGTAAATACTTCCTTAAATCTCGTGTTGAGCTCCTCACATACCTCTTGATCGTTTCTTGTGAGTTCTCCACCTTCTTTCCTCAGCCTTATCACCTGGTCCTTGACTGTTGTCTTCCTCCTAATGTGGCTATACAGCAGTTTCGGGTCAGATTTGACTTTCGATGCTATGTCGTTTTCATAATGTCGCTGGGCCTCCCTCCTTATCTGTGCATACTCGTTTCTGGCTCTTCTACTAATCTCCTTGTTTTCCTGGGTCCTATGCCTCCTGTACCTTTTCCATTCTCTGTTGCACTTAGTTTTTGCCTCCCTACACCTTCAGGTAAACCAAGGACTCGTTTTGGTCTTCCTATTATTTCTGTTTCCCTTGGGAACAAACCTTTCCTCTGCCTCCTTGCACTTTGTTGCCACATATTCCATCATCTTGTTTACTGATTTTCCTACCATTTCTCTGTCCCACTGAACCTCCTGTGTACACTCGCATACTTAATTGTACTCGCCTAATTGTGGTTGCTGGAGTCGAGGCACAGCACCTGGCCCCGCCTCTTCGCTGGTCGCTACTAGGTGTCACTTCCTGCTCCTTGAGCTTTATCATACCTCTTCTTAAAGCTATGTATGGATCCTGCCTCTACTACATCACTTCTTCACTGTTAGTTGTGTGTGGGTGAGAGAGACTAGTATGCTTGCTGGTTTCATCTCAGATGTTCAACAGTCTGCCTCTTAAGTGTGGGACAGTTAACACCACAAGATTTATTAAGAGCAAATATTGTGTTCTCAAGCCTAAGCTAACAAGATTTGGGCAGTTTGTATTTTTTTATGATTTCAACTTGAAATTTATACATTAGCTCTTCAGTTACAAGTCTTTACATTAAAACATTTAGTCATGTGTTCTAATAAATATAAATTTAAATTTGAAATAATTTATTAGACTTAAATTCTTTTATGAATTTACATAAACTCATGGCAGCATCTCTTGCAGCAAGAACTGTGAGGAAGCTGAGGCCTTGTAAGTGATCATACAGTATTCATTCTTCCCCATCCCTCTTAACTGTATTTTGATCAAGTCTTCAAACCGTAAGTTAATCCATTACCCTTTTGTTTTTGTACATTATATATTTTACCACATTGTGGTTGGTCCTTCGAACAAGCCCAAGCTCGCTGAAGGTCCTGGATCAAACAAGAACCCCCACTTGGAGAATGCTCCCTGTGAGAGAACTGGAGAGCTGTAGAAAGTTGATAAAGCCATATCTGAAGTTCCCTTCAAGAATTTATTACCTCATGGAATCCCATGTGGAAGTATAGCCAAGTTCACATGAGCTGGTCAACCTTGGTTCAGAATCCAAGGTGGTAAATGATGGTATCAAAATGTGAGCTATATAAATCATCACATATTGGGACTTTAGTACTGGATCAAACAGCTTTTAGGAATCTCTAAATTCCTCACAAGTGAAGAAAGTTTCCATATGTTGGTCCATGTTGAACTAGATACCATCTCAAGGACTCACTGTGGGTAAAAATTCATTGATTATTTAATTATTAGACTTGATCATGATAATTTAACAAGTAAAATCATCCCCAAGTACATGTAATGATTAGTAAATTTCATTCTTAAAATTTGAGATTTGCTAAAGTCTTGTCTACCTTTTAACATCCCCTAGAAGACTCCGAATCCCCTCAGACTCCTTACTGAAAATAAGTCATACCTAAGAAACTGGACAGCCTAGTTGAATTGATTCACCTAGATTGATTTGTAATAACTAATGACAGAATAGCTGAATTAAGCTAACTATAATTCAGTCAAGTGAAAGTAGAGCAAGATTTGAGATATGCTCAGCCTATCCTAACACTACTATATAATAATTATGATAATGAGAGTAAACCAACCTAACCTGGCCATCCTAAGTAAATGAAGTCTAGGAATGATTATATATGCATGACACTTGGTATAAAATCAGTGTTTATTGGATGCCTACAGTAATAATTTATAATGACGAGCATGTATATTAATCCACTAACACACATATACAGAAGTACTTGTAAGCTTATTTATTGGAACACAGGAGTCCTCTAATTATTCTGATAATCAACTTTTCGCTTTGCTACAAAACTGATAATTATATAGTCATTTAGTTGAACCGAATTCTGGTGCCCTTTTTTAAAAAGTGACAGCTTACCTGTGGTGCTAGCACCAACAAGGTGGTTGATCAGGCCATCCAGCAGGAGGCCTGGTCTGGTACTGGGCCACATGGTAGGTAAATCCTCCAGTATAGTGCATTAATTAAGCTTCAACTGTATAATTAACTTGAAGACATCTTTTACTTTCAATAAACACCAAGGAACTGCAGCCTCAGTAATTCATCTTTACTGATGCACTATATAAATGACACCTTCCTCTAAGTGGTTTTGGCTTGTGTTTAATTCCCTTTCACTGGCATGACCCCAAAAAAATATTTGTGTGTGCATGTACGTGTGTTTGCATGCATGTACTTGCCTATTGGTAGTTGCAGGAGGTCGGTTCGCACCACCTTTACCCACCTCTTCTCTGGTCACTACTAGGTTCACACATTCCCTTCTCCATGAGCTTTATTGTATCTGTACTTTAAGCTTTGTATGGATCCTACTTCAGCTACATCGCTCTCCAGATTGTTCCACTTCCTGACAACTCTGTGGCTGAAGAAATACTTCCTAACATCCTTGTGACTCATCTGCATTTTCAACTTTCATTTGTGACCCCTTGTTGCTGTGTCCTATCTCCGAAACGTTCTGTCCCTATCCGCTTTGTCAATTCCTCAGTATTTTATATGTTCTCCAGTGTTGTCAGGTTGATTTCCCTTAACCTCTTCTAGTAGGACATACCCCATATCTCCAGAACTAGTCTTGTTGCAAACCTTTGTACTTTTTCTAATTTTGACGTGCTTGATCAGGTGTGGGTTCCATACTGGTGCTGCATACTCCAGTATGGGACTGATGTACACAGTGTACAGAATCTTGAACAATTCCCTACTCAGGTGATGAAATGCTGTTCTAAGGTTTGCCAGGAACCCATATGCTGCAGCAGTTTATGGTTGATGTACACTTCAGGAGATGTGCTTGGTATTATACATACTCGCCCCAAGATCCTTTTCCCTGAGTGAGGTTTGTAGTCTTTGACTCCCTAGCCTGTACTCTACAGTCTTCTTAGACCTTCCCCAGTCTTCATGACTTTGCACTTGATGGGATTAAGCTCCATGAGCCAGTTGTCAGACCAGGCTTGCACTGTGTCCAGATCCCTTTGTAACCCTTTCTGATCTTCATCCATTTGAATTCTCCATATTAGGTTCATATTGTCTGCAGACAGGGATGCCTCTGAATCTACCCCTTCTGTCATGTCATTCACATATACCAGAAACAGCACCAGCCCCTAGGACTGACCCTTGTCGAACACCACTTGTCACAGGTGCCCACTCTGACACCTTGTCACGTACCATCACTCTGTTTCCTTCCTGTCAGGTATTCTCTGATGCATTGCAGTGCCTTTCCTGTTATTCCTGCCTGCTCGTCTAGCTCTTGCATTAATCTCTAGTATGGGACTGTTGAAATCCTATGTCAAGTCCAAGAAAATGCAGCCCCCCACCCACCCATCTTCCTTCTGTCACCTTGTCGTAAAACTCACAAGGCATGTGCGTGCATGCGTACTCTAAACAAAACAAAGCTGAAGGGAATAGGAGACCTTTAGTTGGGAGAAATAAATGGGATTAAGCAACGTGTATCTGAGAGAGTAAGAGCTTAGGAAGGAGTAGCAATAATGTTGAAGGATCAGTTATGACAAGAAAAGAGGGAATATAAATGTATAAAGTCAAGGATTATGTAAATTAAAATAAGGGTTGGATGTGAAAAGTGGGTTTTGCTGCAGTTTTTGCACCTGAAGAGAGGGTATTGCAAGAAACCCAAAATATTTCTATCCCTATGCAAAATCCAAGCTAAGAACTACCTATAGAATTGGACCACTACTGAGAGGAGATTTGTATACTGATGATGAACAGGAAATGAGTGAAAGCCTAAAAGAACAGTATGAGTCACTGTTCAGCAACCCACTACACAACAGCAAGGTAGAAAATGCAGAAATGTTTTTCTCTCCAGAAGAAGGCATTGCAGACCAACGAACTGACATTAGTACAAATCCCTTAGTTTTCCAAAAAGAAATGGAAAACATGCCCACTCATTCAGCACCTGGACCAGATTCATGGAATGCTCTATTTATAAAAAAGTGCAAAGTACCACTAGCACGAGCCCTCAGTATTATTTGGAGAAAGAGCTTAGATCTAGGTGAAATACCAGAGGCCTTAAAGAGTGCAGACATAGCTCCTTTGCATAAGGGAGGTAGTAGAGCATTAGCTAAAAATTACAAAACAGTAGCGCTAACTTCTCACATCATAAAAATCTTCGAAAGAGTGACGGGATGGCAGATTACAAATTTCATGGACCAGCATAACCCGAACCAGCATGGTTCTTAGAGCAGGACGATCATGCTTGTCACAGCTGCTGAACCATTATGACAAAATTACGGAGGAGTTGGAAGACAACCAAAACGCAGATATGATTTACACAGATTTTGCAAAGGCATTTGACTGATGCGATCATGGAGTGATAGCGCACAAAATGAAAGCCATGGGCATTACGGGGAAGGTAAGCAGATGGATTTTCAGGCTCCTAACACAGAGCACAAAAAGTAGTAGTGAACAGGGCAAGATCCAGCATCAGCGAGGTCAAAAGCTCAGTGCCCCAAGGCACTGTACTGGCACCTTTGCTGTTTCTCATCTTCATAGCAGACAGACAAAAGCACCCGGCACACCTGTATCATCATTTGCAGATGACACTAAAATAAGCATGAAAGTCACTATGGTAAGGGACACTGATGTACGGGAAGACATAAACAGGGTTTTCCAATGGGCATTGGAGAACATGATATTCAATGGTGATAAGTTCCAGCTGCTTAGGTATGGAAAGAATGAACTCAAAAGGAACACTATATACAAAACTCAAGAGGGTCACCAAATAGAACGTAAGGAACACGTAAAAGACCTGGGAATAATTATGTCAGCGGACCTTTCTTTTAAAGGCCATAACAAGAGAAAGATCATGATAGCCAGAAAGGTGATGGGATGGGCATTGAGAATTTTCAAAACAAGGGAAATAATGCTGATGGTGCCACTTCAAATTGCTAGTGATCCGTCACTTAGAATATTGCTCAAGCTGATGGCTTCGTTCAGAGCAGGAGAAATATCAGAGCTGGAACAAATACAGAGATCGTTTACAGCTCATGTTGAGCCTGTAAAGCACCTAAACTACTGGGAACGCCTGCGAGTCTTAACCCCTTTGACTGTTTCAGGCCCCTTTCTGAAACTGTCATTCTATGTTGCTCAATTTTTGAAAAAAAAAAAATAAATTTTTTCTTATGAAATGATAGAGAATCTTTTCCCGATGGTAATGACACCAAAAGTTCGAAATTTGGTCGAAAACTCATGGAATTATGCTCCTGCGAAGTTAGCGGTCTCGGCGACATATGCGTATCGTTGATTTCGCCGACTTTGAGCCCTATTTTCAGCCAATTCCATTGTTCCAGTTGACCAAACTCATAGCTATTTCTTTAGAACTCCATTTTATCTATCAGCTGAGTACAAGAAACCTCCCATTTACTAATTTGGACTACCCAATATGGTGGTCAGAAATTGGCAATTTGGCCAATTTCACGCAAACTAAAAAAGATGCCAATTTCAAAATAGGGTCCAGAATAAACAAGGTAGACATTCGTGGCACTAAAATAACATATGCTCTGTTCATTAGTCACATCTCTAGGCCCCTATTATATTATTATTGCTTTCTATTTTGATTTTTTATTCATACAAAAAAAATACAAAATTTACTGTTATGCAGACTACTGCATTATTGTAAAAATGGTATAAATAATATCAGTGCACTAGTGAAAGAATATTAGACTCCCCAGTTGACGTGTATTGGACGTGTGGTGTGATTTATTTACTCCTGAACATTGGTAAAAATCGAACATTTCCGCTACTTTGAGCTCAGTTTCAAGGTCGTTTTCATCGTCAAAGTAATGAAAATCATCTCTAATTTTGTAATATGTTTTCCATTTTATCACCTAAGACCATGAAAACGTGAACACAACGATAAATACTACACGAAAATACACCTCAAAGTCGGCGTTTTATACCAAAAAAACGATCAGTTTTTTTTTTCTCATTACGCAATGTGTGCTGCAGGATTTTTTTTGTGGTGCACACTGACCACACAGACCCATTCTCTCACATGTGGGCCTACCAGCTTTCTCCCGCTTGATTTGAAGCCGCTAGAATTATTGAGTATACATACGTCAGAAACATTGGCTCGTAAGACGTATTTATACGTCGAAAACAGTCAAAGGGTTAAATGTGTATTCATTGGAGCGTAGGAGAGAGAGATACATGATAAGTTATACCTGGAAAATACTCGAGGGCCTGGTCCCAAATCTGCACACTGCCATAACATACTGGAGTGAGAGATATGGGAGGAAGTGTAAAATAAACCCAGTGAGGAGCAGGGGTGTGGTGGGGACAATAAGGGAACACTGTATCAACATCCAGGGTCCCAGACTACATATTCAACATCTTACCAGAAGATAGAAACACAGCTAGAACAAGTGTAGAAGCCTTCAAGAGGAAACTGGACAAGTATCCTCACTAGGTGCCAGATCAACCAGGCTGTGATGGATATGTGGGGCAGCAGGCCTCCAGCCTCCCCAAAATTTTTGTGATCAGTACTTACCGAGATAGAGGCGTAAAGTTGGCAGAAAATGAGCTGTGTGGGGCAACAGCGGCATATGCCGCTCGCCTGGTAAACTTTAGTTTACTTGCATTCGAAGGTTTCTCGTTTTTTCACTATTTTATTTTTTCACATATGTGGCCTGTGAGACCAAAGTATGGTGCAATGTTCATATATACATTTGTTGAATGTAACACAATTATAGCAAAATGCTAGTATCATCATATTGTTTACAAAACTTGTTTACACAAACAATATAAAAAATGTTTATTATTATTGTTCTATAATATATACTGTATACATGTGTACAATCACTGGACACTTTCCTAGAACTGCTGCAACTTGTGGAATTCTTTGAAACATGGGTGTATGCACAATGGTGTTTTACACTCCTCACACACAAAACGAGTGTGTCTGCATTTTTGTGGGTGTTTTGTGGTATGTGCACAAACAAAACACCTTTTCTGAGCATTTTTCTTGAAAGTAATAGGAGGCAGTGGTATGGGGTAGTGATCACCAGGCCTCAGACGAGATGGCATGTGTTGGTAATTTCGTGGGCGCTGGTCTGTTTCAATTGTTGTTCCTTGGTACTTGAATATTAATTGTCTGATAACTGACAAACAAAATTCACCATATTTGGGTTTGTTGTTGGTCTTCAACTTACACATATTATAAGCATTCAGCATGGAAATGTCAAGAAGATGGAAAGAGTTTTATGTACCACTTATAACTCTTGCGAACACAATCAGCAAACCCAATCTGCATGTCACATTTGTCCACTATGCGCATCTTGAGGTTGTAGTCCACCACAGCTGCAGGTTTTACAGTGGGTTCATTGGTCTCTCTATTGTGTTTGCCAGTGTCTACCATTTCGTGTCGGTGAATTTATGTTAACATTTTGACATCATGTTTGTCATGCCCCCAAAATGCCATGATGTCATTGGCAACAAACACCTGAACTTCACCTCTGAGTGCCTGCGTCAAACTTAGGCATATGTCTATGATTTCCACACGTTTGTCAGGTTCGCTCGCAAGAAATCAGTGAGTAAAGGGCTTGTGTACCAGTTATCAGTATATAAAATATGCTCTTTACCAAGATATGGTTCCATCATTGTTCTAACCACATCACCAGAGATACTCAGTAACTTCCTGGTATCTTGCAATGTATTATACTGCCAGTGTACACAATTACAGTACAGGTCCTCCATCACAAATCCGGCATCATTGGGACCTGTAGTGTGCCGGATTACTGAGTTTGCTGGATTACAGAGTGGTTAGGTTAGAATACACTTAATAAAATTAACCAGCTTGACTTACACAAAGTTCATTGAACATCGGCAAAAATCGAACATTTCTGCTACTCTGAACTCGATTTCAAGGTACTTTTCATCATGAAAGCAATCAAAATCACATCTATTTCTGTAATATATCTTCCATTCTATCAAATGAGTCCAAAAAAATGAGAATACAACCATACAAACCATACGAAAATATACTGCAAAGAGGCGGCTAATGGCTGAGAAGTGAACTCCCTTATTTATCGTCCGTCTTTTTTATTTTTGTTGTACGTTAAGAAGCATCTTTCCATCATACATTGCCCAAGTTTCAATGAGATAGCCCAACAAACAACCGAGAACAAAAATATTTACCAAAAATCATATATGGCAAGCCCAAGCCAGGTACTGGAAATAAGTCACTTTGTCTGACTTTTCTGGGTTGTCCTAGGTTCTCTATACATATGCTGCTATGTATGATAATCTGTGTAACTGTATTTCTGTATACCAGAATAAACTTATTTACTTCTCGTCTGTCGACTGAGTACAAGAAACCGCCCATTCACTTATTTCAACTACCCAATATAGTGGTCAGAGATTGGCAATTTGGCCGATTTCACATAAATTTCAACAGATGCCAATTTCAAAGTAGGGTCCAGAATAAACAATGGAGACATTCCTGGCACTAAAATAAAATTTTCTCTGTTCATTATTCATGGCTACAGGCCCCTCTTATATTACTCTTGCTTACCATTTGGAATTTTTATTCACAAAAAAAATAGAAGATTTACTGTTATGCAGACTGCTGCATTATTGTAATAATTGTATAAATAATATCAACCCATTCTTGACTCCGTATTGGAATTTGGACTGGCAGGCGGACAGGTATTGGACGGTGATGTCATTTGTTTACTCTTGAGCTTCGCTAAAGAATAGAACATTATCGCTACTGTGAGCGCAATTTCAAGGTACTTTTCGTTATAAAAGCAATCAAAATCATATCTATTTCTGTAATATATCTTTCATTCTATCAAATGAGACCGAAAAAATGAGAATATAACCATAAAATGTACCGCTAATGGCTGAGAAGTTCACTCCGCTATTTATGGTCTGATTTCTTTCATTTTTGGTGTACGTTAAGAAGTATCTTTCCATCATACATTGCCCAAGTTTCAATAAGATAACCCAACAAACAATTGAGAAAATAATAATATAATAATATTTTTATTTACTACACGTACATGTACACGGTACACAGGCCTAGCCTAGATCAGTGACATAAGTAAGTAAGTTTATTTAGGTATACACAAATACAGTTACATAGATTATCATACATAGCAGCATATGTGTAGAGAACCTAGGATAACCCAAAAACGTCAGACAGAGTGACTTACTTCCATTGGGGACATACTGTTATATAGAAAGCTGCTTGTTATGCAGAGTATTTCAAGAAAATTAGGTTAGTGTCCCAGGATAACAACCGCACTAGTCGGCTAACACCCAGGTACCCATTTACTGATGGGTAAACATAGACAATAGGTGTAAAGAAACACGCCTAATGTTTCTACCCTGGCTGGGAATCGAATATTTGCCAAAAATCATATATGGCTAACCCAAGCCAGGTACTAGAAATAAGCCACATTGTCTGACTTTTTTGGGTTATCCTAGGTTCTCTACACATATGCTGCTGTGTGTGATAATCTATATAGAGAAAATAACTTTTTTGTTTCAGGTTTATGGCGCAGTATGAGTGTATATCACAGTTAGCCCTGTGCTACACTGTTTTCTCTAATAAAGCCACCAAGACAGGGATAGGAGAATGATACTTGTATACCATATCCTTTTCATAACTCAGTCGAACTGCTCGGTGTTATGCCAAATATTATTGACTCTGGAGTATTTAACATGTTTTATGTTATTTATATTGTTTATTATGTCATATTAGATCAATTGTGATAGGCAAATAAACTGTAGTGTTCGTATTAGCATAATAATAAAGCATACTATTCTCCTGCATCATGAGACTGAGTTCATGACAACTGACAGTGGCTTCAAAGCCACCTTATCTTTAATGGATAATGTACTGTTTCGGTGCTTTACATAATGAGAAACATTTCTTTTATTCATTGGAACCATGGCTAGGGCTAAAAGTAAGCAGGTTATAACAGCAGGTTGGTGTGGTGACCCTGGAAATTTGAAATTATGCGAGCCAAAATTAGTCGAATAACTGAAGAAACCGATTAACTGATTGCCGGATTTGTGATAGCGGACCTGTATATCCAAAACCAGACCACTTTTGCAATCGCACAGTACAAATAACTTTATATCAAAGCATTTCCTCTTGCTTGCTATATATTGCTTGAATGACAGTCTGCCTTTGAACAAAATCGAAGACTCATCAATAACAAGTTTCCTGAAGGGATAAAAATACATACAGCACTTTTGTTTCAGGTACATGAACACATTACTGATCTTATATAACCTGTCACTTCTGTCAGGCCTGCTTTTGTCTGAGAAGTGTAGCATACGTAACACCAGCACAAATTGATTCACTGGTATAATGTCACTGAAAGCTGGAGTTGAAATCAGGCGGTCTGTTGACCAGTATGTGTTGACACTGTGCTTATACACACGTGGCATAAGCATTATTGTGGCAAAGAACAGATACATCTCTGTCACAGTTGTGTCCTCCCACTGGTGTAGCCGTGACCTTGGTGAAAGAATTGTTTGCCATGGTGTACTCAAAGTACGTATTGCTTTCCCTAACAATAATGTCCATCAGGGGTTCATCGAAGGATAACTGAAAGCATTCCAGTTCAGTGGCATTGTTCCCAAGTGTACATGATGGCCGTATTCCACTTTGTATTTCATCAAAGTGATGGGGATTGGGAACAAAATTGTCACCTTGCTGCCAATCCCAGATGCAGTCTGCTGGTGGGTACTGGATATTTACACATAGTTGTGGTTGTGGAGATTGTGGTTGTGGAGATTGTGGTTGTGGAGATTGTGGTTGTGGAGATTGTGGTTGTGGAGATTGTGGTTGTGGAGATTGTGGTTGTGGAGATTGTGGTTGTGGAGATTGTGGTTGTGGAGATTGTGGTTGTGGAGATTGTGGTTGTGGAGATTGTGGTTGTGGAGATTGTGGTTGTGGAGATTGTGGTTGTGGAGATTGTGGTTGTGGAGATTGTGGTTGTGGAGATTGTGGTTGTGGAGATTGTGGTTGTGGAGATTGTGGTTGTGGAGATTGTGGTTGTGGAGATTGTGGTTGTGCAGATTGTGGTTGTGCAGATTGTGGTTGTGCAGATTGTGGTTGTGCAGATTGTGGTTGTGCAGATTGTGGTTGTGGGAGGGGGGTGGTTGTGTCTGTGCTGAGTTAGCAGTGTGAGTAGTAGCATGGCCCGGTGCTGGTGCCACACGACTCATGTTGCCACCACAACCACCACCTGCCGCCCACACACATTATTCATCCCTATTGTAACTATCATCATCTTCACTATCAGTTCATGGTGTAGGGCCATGGGATGTACTCAGAGATTTACTCCTTCCCCTTGGAACAGCACATGGCACTCTACCAGAAGGCATGCTGCGTCGTACATACTGCCGCTTCACTGGAGAATATTCACCCTCACTTTCGCAACTAGAACTGCTTTCGGTAGCTTGAAAATCACTATCACTGCTCACATCTGAGTCTTGTACATGGGAAAATAGTTTCCTCTTTCGTCCTGGTACAGGTGAACGTGAATGAGACGGCCCAGCACCAGAGGTGGAAGGTTGTGGGTCATCTGGATTTTCATCACTAATTATGTTATCCTGGGTACTGCTTTTGGTCACACCCTCTCCAAAACCATGAAATTCGCTTTCACTGGCACTTCCATCACTGTTAGAGCTATCGCTTGGGAACAAAAGACCTCCAATCCGCCGAGGAGTGAGGTACTTCTTACTGCAAGGCATGGTGAAAATGGACTACCAAGATGGAGTTCCCACAGTGCACCACCGAGTCCCCAATTTTTTTTTCACAGGGCTCACACCCACCACGCAGACCAATTCTCTCACATGTAGGCCTATGAGCTTTCTCCCACTTGATTTGAAGCCGCTAGACTTTGTGTATTAATACATCAAACATGGTGGCTCGTAAGACATGTATATATGACCAAAACAGTCAAAGGGTTAAGCATTAGGATTAGCTTGCCTGAAATGCATTGCATACTAGTCGCTTTCTTTTGTTTCTAACAATGTATTACATGTACTCTACATTATCTTTGTACCACTTCAAAAGAAATAAAAAATTTAATTTGTTTAAAGAGTTTTGAATCAAGTGAGAGTAATTGTTGTAGAGGGCATAGTAGGTAAGTTTCAGGTGCCAGGGGTAAATGATAATGGGTGCCTTTGATTGAACTTTGTATAGATAGAGGTTTGGTAATAAGTAATGAATATTTTAGGGGAGGATAAATAAGTATGAGAGATATGATATAGGGCATCATAACACTAGTTTATTTGACTATGTACAGATGCTCCTCGACTTAAGATGATTCGATTTATGATATTTCTGATTTACAGTGGTGCAAAAGCATTTACAGTAGGGCTCTGCTTTACAGTGTTTTGCTAATGCAGTGGTTTTCAGTTACAGTAGGACCCCCATATCTGCAGGAATATCAAAGCTGTGGTTAGTAACGAACCCTACGTAAGTCTTCTTTTTCTTTACATGCCTATTATAAAGTCTGTTGAGTATACCAGGTAAAGTGTATGGCAGTTATTATTGAAAGAATTAAGAGTAAGACTGAGAATAGGATAGCAGATGAACAAGGAGGCTTTAGGAAAGGTAGGGGGTGCATGGACCAGGTGTTTACAGTGAAACATATAAGTGAACAGTATTTAGACAAGGCTGAAGAGGTTTTTGTGGCATTTATGGATTTGGAAAAGGTGTATGACAGGGAGGATAGGGGGGCAATGTGGCAGATGTTGCAGGTGTATGGTACAGGAGGTAGGTTACTGAAAGCAGTGAAGAGTTTTTACGGGGATAGCGAGGCTCAAGTTAAAGTATGTAGGAAAGAGGGAGATTATTTCCCAGTAAAAGTAGGTCTTAGACAAGGATGTGTGATGTCAACATGGTTGTTTAATATATTTATAGATGGGATTGTAAGAGAAGTAAATGCGAGGGTCTTGGCAAGAGGCATGGAGTTAAAAGATAAAGAATCACACATAAAGTGGGAGTTGTCACAGTTGCTCTTTGCTGATGACACTGTACTCTTGGGAGATTCTGAAGAGAAGTTGCAGAGGTTGGTGGATGAATTTGGTAGGGTATGCAAAAGAAGAAAATTAAAAGTGAATACAGGAAACAGTAAGGTTATGAGGGTAACAAAAAGATTAGGTGATGAAAGATTGAATATCAGATTGGAGGGAGAGAGTATGGAGGAGGTGAATGTATTCAGATATTTGGGAGTGGTGGTCTCAGCAGATGAGTCTAGGAAAGATGAGGTGAATCATAGAATTGATGAGGGGAAAAGGGTGAGCGGTGCACTTAGGAGTCTGTGGAGGCAAAGAACTTTGTCCTTGGAGGCAAAGAGGGAATGTGTGAGAGGATAGTTTTACCAACGCTCTTATATGGGTATGAAGCATGGGTGATGAATGTTGCAGCGAGGAGAAGGCTGGAGGCAGTGGAGATGTCATGTCTGAGGTCAATGTGTGGTGTGAATATAATGCAGAGAATTCGTAGTTTGGAAGTTAGGAGGAGGTGCGAGATTGCCAAAACTGTTGTCCAGAGGGCTGAGGAAGGGTTGTTGAGGTGGTTCGGACATGTAGAGAGAATGGAGCAAAACAGAATGACTTCAAGTGTGTATCAGTCTGTAGTGGAAGGAAGGCGGGGTAGGGGTCAGCCTAGGAAAGGTTGGAGGGAGGGGGTAAAGGAGGTTTTGTGTACGAGGGGCTTGGACTTCCAGCAGGCATGCGTGAGCATGTTTGATAGGAATGAATGGAGACAAATGGCTTTTAATACTTGACGTGCTGTTGGAGTGTGAGCAAAGTAACATTTATGAAGGGATTCAGGGAAACCGGCAGGCCGGACTCGAGTCCTGGAGATGGGAAGTACAGTGCCTGCACTCTGAAGGAGGGGTGTTAATGTTGCAGTTTAATAACTGTAGTGTAAAGCACCCTTCTGGCAAGATAGTGATGGAGTGAATGATGGTGAAAGTTTTTCTTTTTCGGGCCACCCTGCCTTGGTGGGAATCGGCCAGTGTGATAATAAAAAAAAAAAAATATGAAGTTTACTTGATAAATTATGCACAATAAGTAGAGAATTATTACGTTTTACTGATGCGAATCTCTTCACAACTTCTTTTAGGCTTTGAAGAACTGCCAGCATTACTACTATGTTGCTTTGTGGCCATTATTAAGCAAAATTAAGGGTTATTTTTGGGCCAAGGTAAAGAGCAGAAAACGGAAACTGCGGAAACCAGATCCATGGATACAGGGGTCCTACTACATACCCATTCTTCATTTATTCAGACTTCTTACAGTAAATGTATTCATCGCTCTCTAAAAGCTAAGAATGAAAATATTTTAAGTAATGTGTGTATTATATGTGTATTTTTTGGCTTAGTTCTGTTGCTCACTTAATATATGATAGTGTAAACATGTTACCAAGGTTTTATATGCATTTGAAAGTGAAAAAAGACAGTGTTTTACTTTTCAGTAATTTTCGCTGTACAGCAGTAGCCCAGAACCTAACCTGCTGTATCAGTGGGGCCTGCTGTAGGGCCCCACTTATATGGCAGGTTAGGTTCCAGGCTACTGCCATAAAGTGGAACACCCTTTTTTTCCACTTACAAATGCTTATAAGTGCTAGATAACAGGTTTACACTAACATATATTAACCTTTTCAGGGTTGGTGCCCTACTAGTACGGCTTGCACACCAGGGTTGGCGCTGTACTAGTACGCATAAATTCTAGCGCCTTCAAATCTAGCGAGAGAAAGCTGGTAGGCCTACATATGAAAGAATGGGTCTGTGGTCAGTGTGCACAGTATAAACAAAATCCTGCAGCACACAGTGCATAATGAGAAAAAAAAAAACTCCAACTGTGTTTTTGGTTTAAAACAGTGACTTTGCAGTGTATTTTCGTATGCTATTTATGGTTGTATTCTAGTTTTCCTGGTCTCATTTTATAGAATGGAAGACATATTATGGAAATTCAGATAATTTTGGTTGGTTTTACAATGAAAAGTACCTAGAAATTGAGCTCAAAGTAGTAGAAATGTTCGATTTTTGCCAAAGTTCAAAAGTAAACAAAACATGCCATGCGTCCAATACACGTCAACTGGCAAGTCTAATATTCTTTCGAAAGTGCGCTGATATTATTTATATCATTTCTACACTAATGCAGTAGTCTGCATAACAGTAAATCTTCTATTTTTTGTGAGAATAAAAATTCAAAGTGGAAAGCAAAAGAAATGTAACACAGGCCTGGAGACGTGACTAATGAACAGAGGAAATGTTATTTTAGTGCCAGGAATATCTGTCTTGTTTATTCTGGGCTCTATTTGGAAATTGGCATCTTTTAAAATTTGTGAAATTGGCAAAATTGGCAATTTCTGACCACTTTATTGGATAGTTGAAATCGGTAAATGGGTAGTTTCTTGTACTCATTCGATAAAAAAAATGGAGTTCTAATGAAATAGTTATGATTTTTGTCGACTGGTACAATGGAATTGGCCGAAAATAGGGCTCAAAGTGGGCGAAATCGCCGATGCGTAAACATAGTCGAGACCGCTAACTTCGCAAGTGCATAATTCCGTAAGTTTGCCACCAAATTTCATACTTTTGGTGTCATTATGATCGGGAAAAGATTCTCTTATCATTCCACAAGAAAAAATAATTTGCTTTTTTTTTTTTTTTTTTTTTTGACCCTGAGAACAAGTTTAGGAGAGGGCCTGCCGACCCTGAAAGGGTTAAGTTAGCAATAGAACTAGGCATTAAAAACACAATAAAAAGTAAAGTACACACACAGTACACTTGTTACTTGTCTTAAAATATTAATATGAATGTGTGAAAGGTGAGTGGCAACGTAAAAAGTTTTTCCATGTCAGCAATAAATCAATTTGACTTATTTGGGTTATCCTAGGTTCTCTTCATATATGCTGCTATATGTAACTGTATTTGATGGCTATCTCAGCCATCGACATACCTTGTTAGTAAGTTTATTCAGGTATACACAAATACAGTTACATAGATTATCATACATAGCAGCATATGTGTAGAAAACCTAGGATAACTCGGTCAGTTCACTATGTTTAATCATTTCTAACTTAGCACTTAACCCTTTCAGGGTCCGTCCCGTAGATCTACGGCTTTACGTTCAGGGTCCAAACCGTAGATCTACTATCATGTGGGAGTTCGACGTGGATTGGGTAAAGTAATACTCACGTAGGCTGGTAGTACGTATAATTACAGATAATGTGGGGAACGCCCTTACAGCCGTGACCTATCTGCTCACTCTCGTACAACTGACTGACTGGCCGCCCACAGTACCCATATGTGAGGGGGTCTTTGAATACTGCCAGGTCAGCACATGAGTTCAGACAGTGACTCAGGCAGAGACGGTTGGTCGTGAGTCAACTGGCACAGTGGTTACTGGTAACTGGTTACTACTACTGAGAGCTCGGCGACGCTAACGTATGTCGTCCCGACATACAACTAATACAAACTAGAGATGGCAGGTATACGGCTTGGGCTGATTCTATACAATGTCAAAGTACACAACAATTAAACATTATAACATACATAAGTAGAACATTGGAATGGAAGCTTACGTAACTGAAACTGTAATGCAATACAAGGTATAATATAGCACAACTTAAAACTCAACAAATGAACATCGAACTCAACGTTGAGATTACAAGTGATAAAAAAAATTTTGATCGATCGATCTGTATTCATGTGATCTACGGATTCTGAGGGAGGAATATATACAAAGAAGAGTGTTTTAACAGAAAGGCAGATTTGGTGCACTCAAATCTAGACTGTTAACTCTCAGAATGCGGAGAGAACATGAACACAAAAAAAAAATTCTTGAATACTGATAAGTTGATACTGTAATTATTCATCTATACAGGTTATTTACATTTAACCCCAACTCTGCTAGGGTGAGATTGACATATGCAGAATGGGTGTCATCTCTGGGAGGATCAAACTCTGTAGCATTGGCTAACTCATGCTGTATTTGAGGCAAATCTGAATTGGATGTTACAAATGATATTTGAGGATTTCTCAATACCTGTCGTGTACGTAGGGAATAACGACATTCAGGTTGATCGTCTGACTGGGTGTCAGAGGAAGAGAGTACAGGATCAGGAGGATTGTTAGTCTGTCACATTAGTCTGGGTTGGAACATCATCTACTGAGACTACGCCATGAGCTCAGCTCACTCTGATAAACTGTGAGTGGTACATTTGGGCCTAGATATGAGAGAATACATCTATGTGGTATGTGTGCACCACATAAAACAGATCCTGCAGCACACTGTGTATAATGAGAGAAAAAAAATGAAATCATGATTTTTCGATTAAAACAGCAACTTTGCAGTGTTTTTTCGTATGTTTTTTATAGTTGTATTTGCGATTTCTTGGTCTCATTTGATAGAATGGAAGACATATTACAGAAATTGAGATGATTTTGATTGGTTTTAGCACTGGAAATGGCTTGAAACTGAGCTCAAAGTAGCAGAAATGTTAAATTTTTGCCGATATTCAAGAGTAAACAAATGACCTCACACGTCTAATACACACCAGCTGGTGGGTCTAATATACATTCACAAATATGGTGATGATATTTATACAATTATTACAGTATTGCATAACAGTAAATCTTCTATTTTTTGGTGTGAATAAAAATTCATTATGTGAATAAAAAATCAAAATGGAATTTATTTGTAAAGCCTCAAAACATAACTAATGAACAGAGGAAATGTTAGTTTAGTGCCAGGAATGCCTACATTGTTCATTCTGGACCCTATTTTGAAATTGGAATATTTTGAACTTTGTGTTAAATTGGCCAAACTAACAATTTCCGATCACTTTATTTTGTAGTTGAAACAGTTGACTTGGCGATTTCTTGTGCTCAATCGATAGAATAGAAGTAATACTAGTGAAATAGCTAAGAATTTGGTTGATTGGAATAATGTAATTGGCCTAAAATGGGAGTCAAAGTCGGCAAAATCGCCGATTCGTAAATATCGCTGACACATCAAAATTCGCGAGAGCATAATTTCGTCAATTTTCCACCAAATTTCGTACTTTTTGTTTTATTACCTTCACAAAAAGATTCTCTACGATTTCATAAGAAAAAATAACAAATTTTTTTTTTTTAAATTCTTGGACACTGGTGCGTGACTCCAGATTTGGGCCTTGGACCCTGAAAGGGTTAAAGTATGCGGCTTAAAACTCTTCCTTTTTATCACAACTAAGCTTAGACGTCATCGTCAACGAGAGCCAAATAGTTAACGAAATAGTAAATGAGAGAGAATGAGATACACAGAGTTCAGACAGTGTAAAAAACAAACTGAACGGATGGTGGGCAATCACTGTCAGGTGAAATGAACACGTATTAGTGAGTGTCCAGTTTTAGTTCATTCACATATGTTTGTAAGAGTTTGTGAAACTTTTACCTCACTATTGTGAGGTAATTATGTATTATAATACATAATTACCTCACAATACAAATACTCTTACATTGTTTACAAGTTAGTGTAGATGAATAAATAAATAGCAACATTCCCATTCTCATGCAACACACCATTTTTAGAGTGATATTATTATTATAATCATAATAAAAAAGAAGCACTAAACCCACAAGGGTCATGAATAGCCATAGATAGTGAAGGTGTATGAAAGGAATATTTTTCTACAGTTATCCCACAGTAACTGTTGTTGGACTAGAGAAAATGTAATTCTTCCAGCACTCCAAGCCGCTTGGTAAACACATTTAATATTTGTCAGTTTTTATACTGTGGGTGTAAGTATTATATTTGTGTTATGTAATGTGCTTTTTATATAATTTTGAAAAAAAATATCATAGATGGATTAATGGAAATGTCTATTTAACATAATATGTATACAACATTTAATGCACCCAAGAGATTTATTATTATTATTTATTATTAATTATTATTTATTATTTATTATTTATTTATTATTTATTATTATTTATTATTTATTATGATTATGATTATTATTATTATTATTATTATTATTATTATTATTATTATTATTAATCATAATCATAATCATAATCATAATCAATAATCAATAATCAATAATAAATAATAATATTATATCTTCAAGAGTAGAGAGACTCTTAGTGATTTTAATGTGTACCTGCATGCCAGCACAGTGTGTAAGTACAGTGGACCCTCGACTAACGCTATTAATCCGTTCCTGAGAGCTCATCGTTAGTCAAGTTAATTTTTCCCATAAGAAATAATGGAAATCAAATTAATCCGTGCAAGACACCCAAAAGTATTGAAAAAAAAAAAATTAACATGAAATATTAATTTTAATACACACAAACTGAAGAAGACATGCACAGTTACATGACACTTACCTTTATTGAAGATCTGGTGATGATTGATGGGATGGGAAGACGGGAGTGTGTTGATGGTCTTAGTGTTTAGAAGGGGAATCACCTTCCATTAGGACTTGAGGTGGCAAGTCCTTTTTCGGGGTTACTTCCCTTCTTCTTTTAATGCCACTAGAACCAGCTTGAGAGTCACTGGACCTCTGTCGCACAGCATATTTGCCCATAGAGGCCTGTACCTCCCGTTCCTTTATGACATTCCTAAAGTGTTTCACAACATTGTCAGTGTCACCATTAAACACTTGTTCAGGTTTCAGTCCTTCACTGTGTATGTACTCCTTGAATTCCTGCACATACTTTTCAGCTGCTTTTTGGTCCAAACCGGCAGCCTCACCATGCCTTATCTTACTATGTATGCCACTACGATTCTTAAATCTCTCAAACCAACCTTTTCTGGCCTTAAATTCACTCACATCACCACTAGTTGCTGGCATTTTTCTAATTAAATCATCATGCAACTTCCTAGCCTTTTCACATATGATCGCTTGAGAGATGCTATTTCCTGCTATCTGTTTTTCGTTTATCCATACCAATAACAGTCTCTCAACATCTTCTATCACTTGCAATCTCAGTTTCGAAAACATAGTTGCACCTTTGGCAAGAACAGCTTCCTTGATTGCCGTTTTCTTGGCCACAATAGTAGCGATGGTTGATTGGGGTTTTGTGTACAGCCCGGCCAGCTCGGAGACATGCACTCCACTTTCATGCTTAGCAATGATCTCTTTCTTCATATCCATAGTAATTCTCACCCTTTTTGCTGTAGGGTTGGCACTAGAAGCTTTCTTGGGGCCCATGGTGAATTATTTTGCAGGTGCAATCATTAAAAAGCTGTGATAATATGAAATGTTCCGATTGTATGCTTGGAAGCGACCGCGGTGGCTGGCTGGCTTGTAAACACTGACCAGAAGTGGACGCGTCTCAGACGGAACGAATAGTGTTGGTCGAGTTTTTTAGCGCTAATCGAGGCAAAATTTTTGCGATAAAATGTATCGCTAGTCAGATTTATCGTTAATCGATGCCATCGCTGGTCGAGGGTCCACTGTATATTTAGGTACAGGTACGTGTAAGTATAATTATCAGAGTACATATAAAATTTGCAATAACCTTAAAACACTTGAAATTTTGGAGAGTTTCCAGACATAATAGAGATGGGCTCACAGACTGTAAACAAACCAGGTGGGGTGCAGTGACCGTTAAAGACAGGTGTGGGGGAGCCATATAGCGAGTTTTGGTCGTAATTTGAAATGTCCGTATTAGCGGAACCCATAAAACAGAGCCCTGCTGTATAGTAAAATCTCATGTTATGAGCAGGTAATATTTATGAAACTGACACACTGTAACATTGCGTTATGTAATGTGAATAACGTGGGGGAAAGAATAGTTAGGCTAGGTTTGTCAGGAAACAGGACAAGCATTTCCTGACGTAGGTCTTAGTTGTATGATGACCTGCTGCTGGAGCTTTTGGTCATCTGACAGAGGCCTTCTACTGGCTTACCAGTCCCCTTTAAAAATTATGGTTGATTATAATAGTGTGAGGTTTTTGACACTTTAATAAAAAAAAAGTTTTTGACAGTTTACATTGCAGATGTTTCTTGATTTAGAAATGAATTATTTTTACCCAAAACCTTAATGAAACTTAATAAACAAACTTAAGTTAGAACGGGAGAAAGTTGTTGATGCAGTATAGCATATAGTTCTTCCAGAAAAAAATGGACTTTGCATTCCTTCTAAAGAAAATTAGTTTAATGTTTTCTATAAATTAAAAGAAAAGAATTTTACCCTACTTTATTTCTCTTGCTTGTTGATATGGAATTGTTTGGTGATGGTCATATTGAACTGTTATACTAGCTGACAGCCTCTTGTATATTCCACTGTATTAATGTTGGTAGAATTACTGACAATATTTTAGGTAAAAGGACACAAGTGCAACTAATGTGACATTTTATTATGACAACATTTTCCTCTCCAGGAGTTTTATCAAGCTGTTACGGCTTGATGAAGTGCCTGGAGAGTGAAACGTTGCCACAATAAAATGTCACATTAGTTGCGCTTGTCATTTTACTTCACTATACTGTACAATTTTCGTGTTTATAACAGTGATGAGGAAGTAATGTATCCTACCATAAATCCCATATTTTCTTGCTTGTTGATATAGAGGTGCTTGAAGTTGGTTATAAGACTAAGCAATCAATAATCTGCTTTATCAGCTGACATCAGTCGGTTATCTGTTTAGGCTGTTAGGGGCCACTAAAACATGTGCTGTATTGAGCCAGAGTCAGCAGTCAACTTTCTCCAGGCCATAGAAAATCTCTAGACAGAAAAGTTTTTATGCCTGAGAACCACCTTTTTCAAATACTACATGGTGTGTACGCTTAGCCAAAACTGCGTAGTAATATTTATTGTGCTTAGTGTTCCATTAAAAACATGCTAACATGGTGATCATTATGCAAAAGCTACTGAGAATTTTTTCTTCAAAACTTACCTAACACAAATTAAATGGTATTGATATACATTACAAGAGGGATAAGGACGACAGGTATTGACAAGTTTTTTTTATTCTTTTTAATTTTTGTTAGATTTCTAATGTTCATTTCTATTGGGCAGACCAAATTCCTGGAGCCCCTCCATCCCCAATTAGATAAACTTGAGTATTCCACTTTACTCTTCTGATTGTAAATAGAGGACTGTAAATATACCTGAAGATCCAATGAGGATTTACCTCTTGTATTACTGTATTAACCCAGTCATCAACCTTGGTCATAAATGGTTAATTTTGTATATAATGCTATTAACCCTTTGAGGGTCGACAGGCCCTCTCCGAAACTCTTTCTCAGGGTCGGCCAAATTTAAAAAAAAAAAAAAATTATTTTCTCTTATGAAAAGATAGAGAATCTTTTCCCGATCATAAGGACACCAAAAGTTTGAAATTTGATGGAAAACTTACGGAATTATGCTCTCGCAAAGTTAGCGGTCTAGGTGATGTTTACGCAGCGGCGATTTTGCCCACTTTGAGCCCCATTTTCGGCCAATTCCTCTGTACTAGTCGACAAAAAACATGAATATTTCGCTAGAACTCCATTTTTTCTATCGAATGGGTGCAAGAAACCACCCATTTATGAAATTCAACTATCCAGTACAGTGGTTAGAATTTAGCAATTTTGCCAATTTCACACAAATTTCAAAAGATGCCAATTTCCGAATAGGGTCCAGAATAAACAAGAAAGACATTCCTGGCACTAAAATGACATTTCCTCTGGTCATTAGTCACGTCTCAAGGCCCCTCTTATATTCTTTTGCTTTCCACTTTGAATTTTTATTCTCACAAAAAATATAAAATTTACTGTTATGCAGACTACTGCATTAGTGTAAAAAATGGTATAAATATTATTGGTGCACTTGTGAAAGAATATTAGACTCACCAGTTGACGTGTATTGCACGCTTGGCACGATTTGTTTACTTTTGAAATTTGGTAAAAATCGAACATTTCTGCTACTTTGAGCTCAATTTCAAGGTACCTTTCATTGTAAAATCAGTCAAAATCATCTCAATTTTTGTAATATGTCTTCCATTCTATAAAATGAGACCAAGAAAACTAGAATACAACGATAAATACCATACGAAAATACAGTGCAAAGTCGCTGTTTTATTCCAAAAAAATGGTCAAAGTTTTTTTTTTCTCATTATGCACTGTGTGCTGCAGGATTTTTTTTAGACTGTGCACACTGACCACATAGGCCCATTCTTTCATATGAAGGCCTACCAGCTTTCTCCCACTAGATTTGAAGGCGCTAGAATTTAGGCGTACTAGTACGTCAAAAACCCTGGGTCGTAAGCCGTACTAGTACGTCCGAAACCCTCAAAGGGTTAAATGCATTAATTAAAAATGTATTCTTAATTATTGAATACATTCTTTGACAGCTGGTTGAAAGCATTGAGTAATGAATTGACATGGAAAATATGCAATGAATGCCAACAGACCTCTGGCTCTCTTCAAGAAAGAAATATACAAGTTTCTTAAGTCAGTGCCACATAAGCTGTTCTGTGGTGCTTTTGTTGGACTAAATGCAGATAGCACAATTTTGAATTCATCATCACACAAAATATCAAAGTTTTACTCTATTACTTGAATTAATAAAACATTACCAATCATGACTGGTCATTGTTTGGCCTAAAATCAACCAAAATTATCTTTACTTCATTATTGAGTCTTCCATTCTATCAACCGATTCCAAAAAACAGCCAGTAAAACCACCACCCTAGAAAACACATGAAAAACAAGAGGTTTAGTTTTCCTATCATGCACTGCTTGTGGCAGGATCTTTTTATAATGTGCACACTTGCCACATAGGCCCATTCTCTGATGTATAGGCCAAAATTTACCTCTTGCAAGTGACACCAGTGTTAGTGATGTAGATCTATATATGAGATAGTGAAAGGGTTAACCAACACTGCCAATCAAGCAAAATATATTTTGTATCTGACATTAGCATAAATCCTTCAGACTTTCTAAAAGAAATATAGAACATACCCATGAATGCAGTATCTAGGCCAGATTTCTGGAATAGGGTTTTTGTAAAGAAATACTAAATACCATGAATACAAGTGCTCACTGGTTTTTGGAGGAGCAGCTTAGAAAATAAAATTGCAAAAATAGCAAAAAAGGCACAATGCCGTGACTGGAACGATACACAAATAACCCGCACATAAAAGAGAGAAGCGTACGACGACGTTTCAGTCCGACTTGGACCATTGACAAAGTCGCGCTAACCAGAGGTGGAGCAGGACGGCTATATATGTATAGGCAGGAAGAGGTGGTGGTGGTAGTAGTAGTAGTAGTACAAGAGTTGCATATAATACCGACAAGATGAAATTAAGGCACATGCACAACACCCGGGCATCCCCATCATAGACGTTTTGCCATCCAGCCAGCCACTGGATGGCGAAACGTCCACAACAAAGACAACCAGACGCCGCACATGTGTCTTAATTTCATCAGTAGTTGTAGTAGTAGAAGAGGTGGTAGTAGTATTGGTAGTGGTAGAAGTGGGAAATAAAAAGGACGAGCCAGTCAAATACAAAGGAAGGGGAGCACTGCAAGAGAGCTAGATCCCCACAGGGAGAGCAAGCGCACAGAGGTGCGTGAAAGGGAAGTGGTGAAATAAATGAAGAAGGAACAGAAACACGAGACAGGAGAGAGAAAGACAACCCAGAGGAGAAAAGGAAAGAGGGAAGGGGAAGAGGAAGAAGAAGAAAAAGAAAAAAGAAAAAAAGAAAAAATGAGGATTCAGGTTAAGTCACGGGTGTTCTGAAGTTTGGAGCATTTTACAATGTAGTGGGAGAGGAAGGCATCTACAGAGACGAAGCCAGGGCTAAGGTTCATACAAGGAAAGTTGTGTATTAGAGAGGATTCAACTAGACAGCGACTGTTCGAGTTGGAAGTAGGGAAAACAGTTTTAGCAGAAGACCAGTCAATAGGATGGCTATGATCTCTGACATGACAGAAAAGAGCATTGTTAGTGTCGGCAAGCCTAACACTATTTTTGTGCTCCCTAAGTCTGTCAGAAAGAGATCGACCAGTTTTTCTGAAGTATTGAAGAGGACAGGAGGAGCAAGAAATAGAGTAGACACCAGGAACATCTGTAGAGGGAGGAGAGGTATGAATGAGATTAGTGCTCCCCTTCCTTTGTATTTGACTGGCTCGTCCTTTTTATTTCCCACTTCTACCACTACCACTACTACTACCTCTTCTTCTTCTACTACTACTACAACTACTGATGAAATTAAGACACATGTGCGGCGTCTGGTTGTCTTTGTTGTGGACGTTTTGCCATCCAGTGGATGGCGAAACATCTATGATGGGGATGCCCGGGTGTTGTGCATGTCTTAATTTCATCTTGTCGGTATTATATATAACTCTTCTATTGCCTGCCTGCCTGCCTGCCTGCCTGCCTGCCTGCCTGCCTGCCTGCCTGCCTGCCTGCTGCCTGCCTGCCTGCCTGCCTGCCTGCTGCCTGCCTGCCTGCCTGCCTGCCTGCCTGCCTGCTGCCTGCCTGCCTGCCTGCCTGCCTGCCTGCCTGCCTGCCTGCCTGCCTGCCTGCCTGCCTGCCTGCCTGCCTGCCTGCCTGCCTGCCTGCCTGCCTGCCTGCCTGCCTGCCTGCCTGCCTGCCTGCCTGCCTGCCCTGCCTGCCTGCCTGCCTGCCTGCTGCCTGCCTGCCTGCCTGCCTGCCTGCCTGCGCTGCCTGCCTGCCTGCCTGCCTGCCTGCCTGCCTGCTGCTGCCTGCCTGCCTGCCTGCCTGCCTGCCTGCCTGCCTGCCTGCCTGCCTGCCTGCCTGCCTGCCTGCCTGCCTGCCTGCCTGCCTGCCTGCTGCCTGCCTGCCTGCCTGCCTGCCTGCTGCCTGCCTGCCTGCCTGCCTGCCTGCCTGCCTGCCTGCCTGCCTGCCTGCCTGCCTGCCTGCCTGCCTGCCTGCCTGCCTGCCTGCCTGCCTGCCTGCCTGCCTGCCTGCCTCTGCCTGCCTGCCTGCCTGCCTGCCTGCCTGCCTGCCTGCCTGCCTGCCTGCCTGCCTGCCTGCCTGCCTGCCTGCTGCCTGCCTGCTGCCTGCCTGCTGCTGCCTGCCTGCCTGCCTGCCTGCCTGCCTGCCTGCCTGCCTGCCTGCCTGCCTGCCTGCCTGCCTGCCTGCTCCACCTCTGGTTAGTGTGACTTTGTCAATGGTCCAAGTCGGACCGAAACGTCGTCGTAAGCTTCTCTCTTTTATGTGCGGGTTATTTGTGTAAAATTGCAAAGACTGTGACTGGGGAAATACACAAATAACCTGCGCAGGGACCGAAACCTCCAATAATGTTTCGGTCCAGCTTGGACCCTTAAATAGTCGCACAGAAGCGTGAAGGGAAGGGAGTCAGAATATATTCAAAGGAGGGGGGGGGATGGGAGTAATATAACAAGAGCGAACAGTATTATAGTGGTAGTGGCAGTAGTATTAGTAGAAAAAGTACATAATGCAACAGTAGTGAGAAAAGGATCGGAGGGTGGAGACTTAATGAAGAGATAGTGGTAGTAGTAGAATAAATATTGGAGTTAGTCTATGAAGAAGAAGAACACGGCAGAAGACCTAATGGCCCACGATGGTAGGACCAAATCCCAGTGAAACAAAACTATTGGACAGAACCCACTTAGGCAGAAGACAAGAAATCAACAAAAATATAGGAGAGTAGAGGTAAGGAAAGAAGATAAAGATCAGGTCAAATCACAAGTGTTCTGAAGTAAGGAGCATTTGACAATATAATGAGAAAGGAAGGTACAGTGGACCCCCGGTTTAAGATATTATTTCATTCCAGAAGTATGTTCAGGTGCCAGTACTGACCGAATTTGTTCCCATAAGGAATATTGTGAATTAGATTAGTCCATTTCAGACCCCCAAACATACACATACAAACGCACTTACATAAATACACTTACAATTGGTCGCATTGGGAGCTGATTGTAAACCGGGGGTCCACTGTATTTACAGAGACAAAGCCAGAACCATGATTTATATTAGGAAAGTTGTGTATAAGGGATGCTTCATCAAGACAGCATCTGTGAAGAATAGAAGAAGGGTAGGCAGTTTTGGCAGAGGACCAGTTAATAGGATGATTGTAATCTCTAATATGACAGAAAAGAGAATTTTAGTGTCAGCAATGCTAACACTTCTTTTGTGTTCTTTAAGTTTGGAGAAACTGGCCACTCTCTTTCTGATAATGTATTGGAGAGGAAAAGAACAGCAGGAAATGGAGAATACTCTGGAAGCAACAGTTTCAGGAGGAGAGGTACGAACTATATTACTAAGAAGGGAATTAGTTTAGTGAAAAGTAAGTTTGAGGTCTAAGGAACTGAGAGTGGTGTTAAGATTTGGGAGACTGGAAATACGTATAGGGAAAAAGAACAGGAGATTTCACCCTTCGCAATTTGTATTCTCGCCTTGACTACCCTTCCAATTTCATAAACTCTGCCTACTTACATGCTAAATGCACTTTCTTTTCCAAACACACCGCTAAAGTGTGTGGGTGATTTGTGTAGGAACTTCGATTCTAGTGAAACTCCAGAGGCTTTATGGAGTGAAGATGTAGGCGCCCATACCAGCATGATTGTGGATTGAAGTCACAGCCATACTGATGTTGGATTCATCTGTAAAAACCTTCATTTGTGGTCACATTGCTAACCTCCTATTGCATATAGAAATGTTCCTAGTTGAATGAATCTTGTTAGAGCCAGCTGGTCGAGTGGTTAGCACATTGGCTCGTGAGTTTTCGTACTAGCCTTCCATGGGCTCGAGTCCCACTCTGTGATTTTTTAACCCTTTCACTGTCAAGACCCCTGCTCACAAACTTACTCTGTCTCAAAGAATTTTCAAAAAAAAGAAAAATTATGAAATGATGGTAATGACACCAAAATTACGAAATTTGATGGAAAACTTGTGCTCTCGCAAAGTTAGAGGTCTTCGTGATAAGAACATAAGAAAGAAGAAACACTGCAACAGGCCTACTGACCCATGCAGAGCAGGTCCATGCCCCCCCCCCCCCTTCACGATTAGCCCAATGATCCACCCAGTCTGGTCACCTCCACTCAAGGAAGGAGCACGATGCCAGACCCAGCAGCACAAGCTAGTCAGGTCCAACTCGCACCCACCCACGCCCACTCATGTATTTATCTAACCTATTTTTAAAACTACACAATGTTTTAGCCTGAATAACTGTACTCGGGAGTTTATTCCACTCATCCACAACTCTATTACCAAACCAGTGCTTTCCTATATCCTTCCTGAATCTGAATTTTTCCAACTTGAAACCATTGTTGTGATTCCTGTCTTGGCTGGAAATTTTCAGCACACTATTTACATCCCCTTTATTTATTCCTGTTTTCCATTTATACACCTCGATCATATCCCCCCTAATTCTACGCCTTTCGAGAGAGTGCAGATTCAGGGCGCTCAGTCTATCCTCGTAGGGAAGATTTCTGATACATGGGATCATCTTTGTCATCCTCCTTTGTATGTTTTCCAGTGCATTTATATCCATTCTGTAATACGGTGACCAGAACTAAGCAGCATAGTCTAAATGAGGCCTAACCAAGGATATATAGAGTTGAAGAACAACCTGAAGACTTGTATTATTTATACTTCTAGATATGAAGCTTTATTGCATACACTAATGCACTGTTGTCTTGGTTTTAGATTACTGCTAACCAGAATTCCTAAATCCTTTTCGCAATCAGTAGTATTAAGATCTACATTATTTAGTTTATATGTGGCATGGTTATTTAACTGTCCAACATTTAGAACTTTGTATTTGTCAATATTAAACTGCATCTGCCACTTATCTGACCATTGCATCAGTCTATTCAAATCATCCTGGAGTGCTCTAGTGTCCTCATTAGAATGAGTTTGATGGCCTATTTTGGTGTCATCAGCAAATTTGCTTATGTTGCTATTTATTCCCTCATCTATGTCGTTTATGTAAATTGTGAATAACAATTGGCCCAACACTGACCCCTGAGGAACACCGCTTGCGACGTGCCCCCATTCTGATTTCTCCCTATTTATGCAAACTCTCTGCTGCCTATTTGTCAGCCATGCCTCTACCCAAGAAAAAATTTCTCCTATTCTATGTGCCTTAAGTTTCCTCAATAGCCTCTGGTGTGGAACTCGATCGAAAGCCTTACTGAAGTCCATATACACAATATCATATTCATTACCATGATCTACCTCCTCAAACACCTTAGTGAAAAAAGTTAGTAAATTCGTAAGACAGGAATGCCCCTTTGTAAAACCATGTTGAGATTCGTTAATCAATCTGTGCATATCAAGATGGCCACAAATTGCTTCGGCAATTATTGATTCCATAAATTTTCCCATTGTGGAGGTAAGGCTTATTGGTCTATAGTTCGAAGCCAAGGACCTGTCACCTGCCTTGTAAATAGGTATTACATTTGCCATTTTCCACTTATCAGGCACTATGCCAGTTTGTAGTGATATGTTAAAAAGATTAGCCAAAGGTATGCTACGTTCCTCTTTACATTCCTTGAACACCCTTGCAAACAGTTCATCAGGACCTAGGGATTTGTTAGGTTTTAGTTTCTCTATTTGTCTGAGGATCATGTCACTAGTTACCGCAATTGTGCATAGTTTATTATCGTCCTGTTCTACATAATCTATTTCAGGAATATCGCTAGTATTTTCCTGGGTGAAAACCGAGAGGAAGTAGGTATTGAGAATTTCACACACATCCTTATCACTGTCAGTGATCTGACTAGAGTTCCTCTTAAGTGGGCCAATCTTGTCACTAATCTTACTTCTGTATACCTGAAAGAACCCTTTTGGGTTAGTCTTTGAATCCCTTGCTACCTTAGCCTCATAATCCCTTTTTGCTTTTCTTATTCTCTCTTCTTTATTTCTCTCTTTAACTGAATATATTGATTTCTTAACTGCTCATCCCCTCCTTTGATATGCCTATACATGTATATGCCTCTCTTTTGACCAACGAGATGTTTTAATCTATTGTTCATTCATTTGGGATCATTTTTGTTAGATCTGATTTCCCTACTCAGAACAAAAGTTGTCTGGGCAGCTAGAACTATGTTCTGAAAAATGTCATATTGGCAACCAAGATCACCCACCTGACCCATAGTCAGGACATCCCAATTTAGCTCACCCAGGTAATTTTTCAGCCCCATAAAGTCGGCCAAGCGAAAATCTGGGACAGAGATTTGATTGCAATTATCTGGGTAATTCCATGATATATTGAAACTGAGTGATTTGTGATCACTTTCCCCAAGCTCATCATTAACCTCAAGATTATTAATTAGTGAATCTTTGTTGGCAAGAACCAAGTCAAGCAGATTGTTTCCTCTAGTTGGTTCTGTCACAACCTGTTCTAAAAAGCAATCCTGAACAGTATCAAGAAAGTCACTAGACTCAAGATTTCTTGTCATATTGTTCCAATCAATTTGTCTAAAGTTAAAATCTCCAATTATCACAACATTTTCATGTCTAGATGCCTTATGAATTTCGTTCCATAACAGCTTACTGCACTCCCTGTCAAGGTTTGGGGGCCTATAAATCACA
This sequence comes from Cherax quadricarinatus, assembly GCF_026875155.1. Classification (NCBI taxonomy): domain Eukaryota; kingdom Metazoa; phylum Arthropoda; class Malacostraca; order Decapoda; family Parastacidae; genus Cherax; species Cherax quadricarinatus. The sequence goes on along the minus strand of NC_069454.1, from coordinate 3,673,234 downwards.
CCCAAAATTAATTTGTCACGTCCCTCGAGAAACTGTAGCCAAACAGATTCTGTGTTCGATGTTTCTAATCTTATATCATGTCTAAGACAACAGTTTAAATTTTCTCCGACATACATCGCCACTCCACCACCCTTCCTGTTGACCCTATCAGTGTGGAATAGTTTATAACCCTGTATGTTGCATTCAGAAGGCATTTCTCTATCTTTCAGGTTGAACCAGGTCTCTGTTATACCAATATCTTTATTACCTACACTTGCAAGTAATCTTAGCTCATCTATCTTATTTCTTAGACTCCTACTATTTGTATAGTATACCTTCAGGGAGCTAGTCACTCGTTGCCCTCTACTATCTCTTTGTTTGTTGATCAATTAATTTGCCATTACTAGCAACTTTATTTTGAATATTGTCTTTTAAACATATGCCTGAGGTATCCCAGTAATTGCTGTTTTTAACCCTAATGCTGCAGCCTGATTGTTTCCCACAAACACCCATACCTCTACAATCTATCAGTTTAAATTCCTAGACAAGTCATCAATTACCCATATACGCATTGGCAATTTCGCCCATTTTGAGACCTATTTTCAGCCAATTCCATGGTTCCGGTCAACTAAACTCATAGCTATTTCACTAGAAGTCTATTTGTTCTATAGACTGAGTACAAGAAACCACCCATTTACCAATTTCAACTACCCAATAAAGTGGTCAGAATTTGGCAATTTGACCAATTTCATGCAAATTAAAAAAAATGCCAATTTCAAAATAGGGTCCAGAATAAAACAGTGCAGACATTCCTGACTCTGACCGCGGTTTCAAACCCCACCCGTGGTATGGTTTATTTTCTCTGTTCATTAGTCACGTCTCCAGGCCCCTCTTATATTACTCTTGCTTTCCATTTTGAATTTTTATTCACGCAAAAATTAGAGGATTTACTGTTATGCGCACTACTGCATTATTGTAATAATTGTATAAATACACGTAATGCCAACCCATTTGTGACTGCGTATTAGACCAGCCAGTTGAACAAGTATTGGACGGTGATGTCATTTGTTTACTCTTGAACATCGGCAAAAATCGAACATTTCCGCTACTTTGAGCTCAATTTCAAGGTGCTTTTCATCGTGAAACCAATCAAAATCATCTCTATTTCTGTAATGTATTTTCCATTCTATTAAATGAACCCAAGAAAATGAGAATACATCCATAAATACCATATGAAAATACACCTCAAAGTCGGTGTTTTAAACCAAAAACACGGTTGTAGTTTTTTTTTTCCTCATTATGCACTGTGTGCTGCAGGATTTTTTTTTAGACTGCATGCACTGACCATGCAGACCCATTCTCTTGCATGTAGGTCTACTAGCTTTCTCCCACTAGATTTGAAGCCGGTAGAATTTTGGTGTAATATTATGGCATCAACACTGGCTCGCAAGCCATAGTACAATGACACTGACAGTGAAAGGGTTAATGAAGAATAAAGATAGACATTCAGATTTCTCACTGATCTCACAGGCTGCAAACTGACAGTACCATAACCAAAGGGACTAAAATTTCCAACTCATACTCCCCTGAGGTTTCTTGACCTGAAGGATACCTGATACTTGAAGGATGTTTCTGGGGGTTAATGCCCCTGCAGGCCTCCCAATGAATTAAGTTCTGATCAACCAGGCTGTTACTGCTGGCTATATGCAATCCAATATATAAACCACAGCCCAGCTGGTCGGGAACTGATTTGATGAACTTGCTCGGTTCCCTCTTGATACCCAGAGGTTTGTTGGCATCTGACACTAGAGCTCTCATTTAGTGTGCTCGTTGTACCCCTGAATTTTTTTTTGGAGGTACTTAGCACCATCTGCCAAGTTCCTTGCTTTCATGTGGAATGATTCCAGTATGCAGGTACAGGACCAGTTTTTCCAGGAATTCTCAGATGTAAATTATGATATTCTGTACCTTTCTTAACTATGTTCCAAGGAATACAGTTTAATGTATTTTAGGCATTCCCAGTATTGTAGACGTTTGAGTATACACAGGCAGTGGAAGTTATGTTTTATGGCTTGGCAGCCTCATTTGCCTTAAAGGGAGCTGCTAGTATATAGCAGTATTCTAACCTATAAAGAACAAATGAATTGCAGAGTATCATCATTGGTTCAGAATCTCTTCAAAGTTCTTGATATCCAGCATATTATTTTCTTTGTGGTAGCAATAGCAACATTGTGATACATGTAGTTAAATGCGAAATCTTTTGACATAGTGCCTTAAATTTGTCCTCATTAAACCTCAGTGTTGTAGGAGGGCTACTGGAAGACTTGTATTCTCTTGAAGATTCATTGTTTCTTAGATACCATGGTCATTGAGGTTCTTGTGTCATCAGCTGAAGGATGTTACGGTTCTGTGAAACTTTTCTTTCATCTTGTTGATATTACAATGCAGATTAAGACTGGGAAGAGACTGCCATGTACCCACTTTTGTCTGTCATCAGATTTTGTCAGAATATCTTTAGGTACTAAGACAAATTATACAAAAATACCAGGTTATACCACCGCCACAGTACGTATGCCCTTGTACTGATTGCCACATACCCTTTTGTTTTAGGTGTGATGATTTGTTTCACTATGCCTTCTGCTACAGACAGTAAAGCACATGGATATGTTTTATGTGTAAAGAGTGTAAACACTGCTGTGTATGAAAGCAGATGGATGGTGTGTGTGTGTGTGTGTGTTGTGTGTGTGTGTGTGTGGTGTGTGTGTGTACTCACCTATTTGTACTCACCTATTTGTGGTTGCAGGGGTCGAGTCACAGCTCTTGGCCCCACCTCTTCGCTGATTGCTACTAGGTCCTCTCTCTCCCTGCCCCATGAGCTCTATCATACCTCGCCTTAAAACTATGTATGGTTCCCGCCTCCACTACGTCACTTTCTAGGCTATTCCACGGCCTGACTACTCTGACTGAAGAAATACTTCCTAACATCCCTTTGATTCATCTGAGTCTTCAACTTCCAATTGTGACCTCTTGTGTCTGTGTCCACCTTGTCATTCCGTTGTGTTTGTGTTTTGTGTGTGTGTGTGTGTTGTGTGTGTGTGTGTGTGTGTGTTTTTACATTTTTGTGCTTGGTTTTGTAAAAGGTATATGTACTGTAAACATTGTTAATGTGACTATTGGATTCACAAAATCGTAATGACAGGATTGTTTGACTATTGGATATTTGATATGATACCAATGTCATAACCTACAGAAGTTATCAGCCATTAAAATTTAGAAAAAAGGGTTACAGGATAGAACACATGGCAATTGCTGATGTTACTGTTTATGGGGTCAACAGCCTTCAATTTTATGCCTTCCTATCTCAGTAAGTACTAATGGGAAAACCATTTTTCGTTACACCGAAAAATAGGCTTTAAAGATTTTTTTAAATTACAATACTGATAGCACTTTTAATTTCGAAGTCATGGTAGTGAAAGGGTTAAGTTTCAAGACACCTAATCTGACTGCACCTCTTAGTATATATGCTCATCCAGGTTTCTTTGTTGACTTCAAAAAAAAACTGCATGAATAAAGCATTGTCAGTAAAGAATTGAATTGTACTGCATTTGTGCATGTGTACAGTACAGTGGGCCCTCGACTTGCGGTATTAATCCATTCCAGAGAGCTCATTGTTAGATGAAATTATCGTTAGTTGAATTAATTTTCCCCATAAGAAATAATGGAAATCCAGTTAATCCGTTCCAGACACCCAAAAGTATGAAAAAAAAAATTTTACCACATGAAATATACATTTTCTTACACAGAAAAAGGATACATGCACAATATACTGTACTAAATGAAGAATAAATGACACCTTTATTGAAGATGTAATGATGAGTGATGAGAGACTGTTTTTCTTGAACACTGGGATTTTCAGAGTGATACATGAGTAAAGGCTTCACTTTGCAATCCCCACTAGCATTACAACAAAACATGAGAGTTAGCCTGTCTTTCACAGGCTTGTGTCTTGGTAGTGCCTTTTCCTCCTGAGTAATGTAGGTCCTGTTTGGCATTTTCTTCCAGAACAGGCCTGTTTTGTCACAATTAAACACTTGTTGGGGTTGGAATTTTTCAGCTTCACCATGCCTTATCACACTGTGTATGCCACTATGATTCATAAATCTCTCAAACCAACCTTTGCTGGCCTTAAATTCACCAATAGGAGCACTAGTTCTAGGCATTTTTTCCTGTTCACCTGGGTGTTAGGTGAATAGTGGGGGTCACATCTTGGGGGCAAGATTAAGGACCCCAGTGAAAATAAGTTAGTCCTCGATGCCGCACTGACTTTCTTGGGTTATCCTGGGTGGCTAACCCTCTGGGGTTAATTGTTTCTCGTTAAGCCACACCAACAACAGTCTCTCCTCATCTTCGGGTAGTACAGCTGACAGTAGTGCAGCAGCAGCTGACAGTGGTGCAGCAGCAGCAGCTGACCGTGGTACAGCAGCAGCAGCTGACAGTGGTGCAGCAGCAGCTGACAGTGGTGCAGCAGCAGCTGACTGGTACAGCAGCAGCAGCAGCTGACCGTGGTGCAGCAGCAGCTGACCGTGGTGCAGCAGCAGCAGCAGCTGACCGTGGTGCAGCAGCAGCAGCTGACCGTGGTGCAGCAGCAGCAGCAGCTGACCGTGGTGCAGCAGCAGCAGCAGCTGACCGTGGTGCAGCAGCAGCAGCAGCTGACCGTGGTGCAGCAGCAGCAGCTGACCGTGGTGCAGCAGCAGCTGACCGTGGTGCAGCAGCAGCAGCAGCAGCTGACGGTGGTGCAGCAGCAGCAGCTGACCGTGGTGCAGCAGCAGCTGACCGTGGTACAATAGTATTTTGATAGTATTTCCTCACTTTTTTTACCACAGGGTTGGCACTAGAAACTTTCTTTGGGCCCATGGTGGCTTATTTAGCAGTTACAAGCACTAAAAACAATGGAATACAAAATTTATCGAATGTATGTGTGCAACCATCCGCCCTGGCTTGTAAACAATGGCACTAGCTGAGTTGAGGCGCTCTGGCCAGATGGACCGAATTCGGAACGAATGATGTAAGTCGAGTTTTTCTTTGTAGGTCGGGGAAATTTTTTTTTATGTTGAAACGCTTCGTAAGTCGATTTTATCGTTAGATGAGGCCTTCATAAGTCAAGAGTCCACTGTATTCATATTGTGAAGAATTAAAAAAAATAGTTATTGAAAAGCACCTGCACTATTCACACAAGACTATTCATCCATCTAAGTTCAGCCAGGCTGCGATGAGTATGTGGGCCAGCAGGCCACCATCAGCAACAGAAACAGCCTAGTTGACCAGGCTAGCACCAGACAAGCCTGGCCCAAGGTTGGGCTCTGGTAGTAGAAAACTCTTGGAACACATCAAAGATAAAGGTATCACCAGTGAATATCAGAAATGTTGTTGGAATATATGCAGAAATCGTAGATGAAATTGGATCACTACTGGTGCCTTTGAGAAATGCCAGATTAACCAGTGTGTGATGAGTGTGGACCAGCAGGTCACTAGCAGCAACTACCTGCTTGAACAGGCATTCAACAAAGAAGTTTCACTGATCTACCATATAGAAAAGCTTTTGAAATAAGTCAGTTATACAGTGTATCACATATATGGGTAAACATGAAAACATGAAATGGAGGGTTTCACAGATTAGAAAAAATGTGCGAACAGAGTTGTAGATGAGAATTATAAAATACATGTACCACAGAAAATTCCTGTGTATTGACTGATACCTCAAAGAAGTTCCTTGATACTGATGTTTCACAATTTGTTAATCTGCTAGAATCCTTGCCTATAATCATAATCATAAACCTGTAATTCTTAAAACTATTAAACGTGATAAAAGCCATGTGGAAAGTACTACTAGGATATTCAATTCTCTTATATTCATTATAACTCCTAATTTTATTTTTGCAACCACCTAAGAGACTATATACAGGTTGGCCATCACTGATCCGGCAATCACTAATCCAGTGCCATCACTGATCCGGCACTAATTTCAGCAAGCATAATTTAAAATTTTGTAGGTCACCTCGCCAACCTCCTCCTCCTTGCTGCATGAACACTATTGGTGTCACTTTCAAACACAGGCTAGCCATTCCAATTTGCTTTTCTCCATTTATTGTTATAACCTGCTTACTTCAACCCCAGCCATGGTTCCAATTAATGAAAATGCTTCTCATTGTGTAAAGCATAAACACTGTACATTGTCATAAAATATAAGGTTGAATTTCCAAGAAAACTCAACACAGCGTGTCTGTGAGAAGCTTTTGAGAATTACATACTGTACTATGACATTAAGAAACAGAAAGAAAAATTCCTCAGTTTCTCTGCTAACATTGATTCAAATAAACAGATATGTAAAAGGAAAACAATGAAGGAAGGAAAATGTTCAGAACTAGTTAAAGTTCTGATGTGAAGTGGTTTTGGCTACGTATAAGTGAAGGTGTTCAGTTGTAAATTTCAGCTCTTCACTTTGGAAATGGCAGTAATGAGTTTGCTTGTGTAAGTCAAATTGGTTAACTTTATTAACCCTTTCATTGTTGGTTCCATTGTATGATGCCATGAGCTCAGATAACTCAGATAAGCTGTGACAGGTAAATTTGAGCCTAGATATGAGAGAATGCATCTGTGTGGCAAGTGTACACCACATAAAAGATCATGCAGTACACGTTACATAATGAGAAAAAAACTGACTAATTTTGGATTAAGACAGCGACTTTGCAATGTTTTTTCGCATGTTTTTTACAGTTGTATTCACGATTTCTTTGTCTCATTTGATAGAATGGAAGACATCTTACAGTAATATAGATGATTTTGATTGGTTGTAATACTGAAAATGGCTTAAAACCGAGCTCAGAGTAGTGGAAATGTTCAATTTTTGCTGATGTTCAAGAGTAAAGAAATGATGTCACACATCTTTAATACGCATCAGCTGGTGGGTCTAATATATGATCACGAATGTGGTTATATTATTTATACAGTGGACCCTTCGTTTTTGTGATTAATCCATTCCAGAGAGTCTGACGAAAACCAAAATTCATGAAAACCACAACCATTTTCCCCATGAGAAATAATGTAAATCCAATTAATCCATTCCAGACACCCAAAAGTATTAACAGAAAATAATTCTTTTAGAGATTAAATGTAGATTTACACACAGAAAAGAATGACAAATATAAAGTGCTAATAAAATGTATAAATGAACATTTAACATCACACCTAACTTTATTGAAGACACTTGTTGGTGTATTTATTTATTTATTTATTTTTTTATTTGGACATGATGCATAGGTGTACAAAGAAATATAGTGATTGGGTGTACATGCCAAAAGCCCCTTGTATGCAGAGCATTATGGGCAGGCTTAAAATTAACTTAAGATTAACTAAGCAATGATATATTAAGTGGTAAAAATTACAGTAAACAAATTGCAACATGAAGTACAAATGAGTATTTCAAATAAGAAGCATTAAAGTTGTACAAATTGTAGCATAACAATGTGTACTATAATCGAATCAGATAGAGTAAAATCAATGATTTGTAGTGCAGAAACAGGTCATGTGGTCATTAGATGAGGTTGAAGGGGAGAGGGGGGGAAGAGTTTATTGTTTGGAGACAAAACAAAATGCTTGATGCTAATACCAACTCTATGGCTTATTTATCTATCACAATTCATCTAATATGACATAATAAACAATATTAATAACATAGAAAAATGATATATACTCTAGAATGAATTAAATGTCATTACGTATGTCACGAGTGGTGCCATGCATAAACCGTACACAATTCTTTCAGTAAGATCATGCCTACATCAGTGGAAAGAGAGAACTGTGGCTGAGATGTACAGTGGACCCCCGGATTAAGACGTCATTGGATTAAGTGATACATCGGATTAAGTAAAGTTTTTGCGTCAAAATCTTGGCTCTGTTAATGATACTAAACTCAGTCATTCATCCCGAATGTGTCTGCGTGCCATGAGTGGCCTGGCCACTCCATGTACAGCCAGTGTGCCATTTTGTACAAGCCAGTGAGGACGATTCCACGCATACATGCGATACATTTTGTATTATTCCATTGTTTTTAGTGGTTGTAGCTGCTAAATAAGCCACCAAGGGCCCAAATAAAGCTTCTAGTGCCAGCCCTTTGGTAAAGAGAGTGAGAAACACTATAGAATTCAAGAAAGAGATCATTGCAAAATACAGAAGTGGAGTGCGTGTCTCCGAACTGGCCAGGTTGTATAACAAATCCCATACAACCATCGCTACTATCTTGGCCAAGAAAAAGGCAGTTAAGGAAGCTGTTGTTGCGAAAGGTGCAAATATGCTTACAAAACAGAGATGGGAAATACTCAAAGAAGTGGAGAGGCTGTTGTTGGTGTGGATCAACGAGAAACAATTATCAGGAGATCGTGTTTCGCAATCAGTTATATGTGAAAAGGCAAAGCAGTAGCATGATGATCTCATTAAGAAAATGCCTGGAACTAGTGCTCATATTGGTGAATTTAAGGCCAGCAAAGGTTGGTTTGAGAGATTTAAGAATCGTAGTGGTATACAGTGTGATAAGGCATGGTGAGGCTGCCAATTCTGACAAAAAAGCGGCTGAAAAATATGTTCAGGACTTCAAGGGGTACATAGAGGCTGAAAAATTTAAACCTCAACAAGTGTTCAATTGTGACGAAACAGGCCTGTTTTGGAAGAAAATGCCAAACAGGACCTACATTACTCAGGAGGAAAAGGCACTCCTGGGACACAAGTCTATGAAAGACAGGCTAACTCATGTTTTGTAGTAATGCTAATGGGGATTGCAAAGTGAAGCCTTTACTCATGTATCACTCTGAAAAATCCCAGTGTGTTTAAGAAAAAGTGTCGTCAAGACTAAATTGTGTGTGATGTGGAGGGCAAACAGTAAGGAATTTTTCACGAGGGACATTTTCTTAGATTGGTTCCATGACGTGTTTGGCCCCAGTATGAAAAAATACCTCCTGTAAAATAAATTGAAATTCAAGTGCCTCCTAGTAATGGACAATGCTCCTGCTCATCCTTCAGACTTGGAAGAACGAATGGTGCTGGAGTTTAGTTTCATCAAATTGAAATTCTTGCCCCCTAATACCACTCCTCAACTCCAGCCCATGGACCAGCAGGTCATTTCAAATTTCAAAAAACTGTACATCAAAGAAGTGTTTCAAAAGTGCTTTGAAGTGACCTCAGACACTGAATTGACCCTAAGAGAGTTCTGGAAAGATCACTTCACTATCCTCACTTGCATAAACCTTGTAAGTAAGGCTCGGGAGGGAGTGACTTCCAGGACTTTGAACTCTGCTTGGAGAAAATTGTGGCCAGAATGTGTACAAGAGAGGTATTTTGAAGGGTTTGGGGCTGACCCTGAGGAGCCCATGCCATTTGTGGAAGCTATTGTGGCATTGGGGAATTCCATGGGGTTGGATGTGAGTTTGGAGGATGTGGAAGAGTTGGTTGAGGATGACGATGAAGAGCTAACCACTACAGAGCTGCAAGACCTTCATCTGGAACACCAACAGACCACAGCTCAGGAATTTCCTTCAGAGGAGGAGGAAGACAGATGGAGGAAGGTGCCTTTTTCAAAGATTAAGGACATTTGTTTAAAGTGGACTGAAGTGCAAACATTTATGGATGAACATCACCCTGACACAGCTGTTGCATGCTGTGCTGGCAACATCTACAAAGACAATGTTGTGTCCTATTTTAGGGAAATCTTAGACACGCCAGAAACAGAGCTCTCTGGACAGATTTTTGGTGCAACAGGGGTCCAATGACTCTCAATTTGGTCCTAGTGACATTAAAAACGAAAGAAGGGAAGTAACCCCAGAAAAGGACTTGGTACCTGAAGTCCTTATGGAAGGGGATTTCCCTTCCAAACACTAGTACACCTCCATCCTCTCCCCTCCTCCCATCTCATCACTCATCAGTAAGTCTTCAATAAAGGTAAGTGTTATTTTAGTATTGTTTATTCTGTATGTCTCATTGTTTTCTGTGTAGGGAAATGTATATTTCTTGTAAAAAAATTTTGTTTAATACTTTTGGGTGTCTGGAACGGATTAATTGGATTTCCATTATTTCTTATGGGGAAAATTAATTTGGATTAAGTCAGATTCGATATAAGACGCTCTCTGGAACGGATTAATTACGTTAACTGGGAGTCCACTGTATCTTTTCTTTGCCACAGTAATGCTTATGCCACATGTGTATAAGCACATTGTCAAATCATACTGGTCGACAGACTGCCTGATTTCAACCCCAGCTTTCAGTGACATCATACCAGTGAATCAATTTGTGCTACTGTTACGTATGCTACACTTCTCAGACAAAACCAGGCCTGACAGAAAATACAGGTTATGTAAGATTAGGAATATGTTAATGTGTCTGAAACAGAAATTCAATGTGTATTTTTATCAATCGGGAAGCTTGTTATTGATGAGTCTTTGATTTTGTTACATGTATTAAGTTAGCAATAGAACTAGGCATTAAAAACAATAAAAAGTATAATACACAGAGTACACCCATTACTCAACTTAAAATATTTGTAGTCCTAATGTAGGGTGAGAGGTGTTGCAACCCCTGAATGGGTTGCAATGTATGTTATGTATATATATTACATGTATATTACCTTTTCATATAATTTTATATTGCTTATATTTGCGATAATAGCTAAATCGTAAATATATTGCTTTATATTATTATTATTTGACTTAGTTAAATTTTGTTAGGTAGGATGTAACATATTATTATGTGCTCAGTTCAAGTCTTGATTGTCTAACTACTGTAATTATCGCTCTTTGCTTGTTACTCTGCCGGCTTCTGTTGCTGAGCTGCAGCTGTCCACTGAGCTATCACGTGATCGAGGGGGGATGTCCACACCTCGCCTGAAGTATTTAGTCTGGTCTAGACTCTCTTGGTGGTTGGACGTATTCCAGACAGTGCCTAAATCTCTCTTATAGGCCCTTGTTGGAAGATTGTCTCTAGCTTTCTTGTAGGTTCTGTGGGACTCTGTTCACAGAACATTGTATAGACTTAGTGATTTTCGACATTGTACTGAGGTTGTGTGTCGCAAAGACACTCTGAGCAACTCAGGTCCTTAGCTATAGCTTCTGACCTAACTTGTACTGGTATCTGTGTACTATCACAGTCGGTGATTTTCTTATGCTGAACTTAGATTCAGTATTATGGGAGTTTTATGACTTTTGTGGAGGATCTGCTGATGGTCCCTACTTAGTGTCGTTATATTATCTCCTTGATCCTGATTGTGTCGCAGTTGCTTGTTTTATTGCTATTGGGCTTAGCATTCTGTTTATTGTTCAAGCAGACTGTTCTGATAGCCAGTTGGTCAAGAAGTTAGTTTATTTGAGGACTTTGCCAGTCACTTGTTTAAGTCTAGTTGAGTCGTGAGACATAGCGAACTACTTAGAGCACTTACACACATACACACAAACTTACTTGTACATACATATTTGTAATATCTTATTAAATGTTAATGTACCAGACGGTACTTAAGAATTATAAATGTGATGTGTGCTTTCAGCACAATAATACTGGACATGAGAGAAGTGGTTATTATTAATTTGTTTGAATTGATTAATTTAATTTGATGATATACCTCTAGACGATACTTAATAAATTTATTAAATTTTATTTTCTCTAGTTAGTAGCCTACCAGTTGTAATCCTGAAGCACTATTGAATCATACTGAATTCTAATGGATAATTGGACAAGGATACTGACTAATTGTTACGAAAACCCAGTAACAGGCTGGATGCTAGAAAGGCAGTCCTTTCTAGTATTCACTGGAGATCTCTAAGCTTTTAGAATCGTGTTTTTTGTAACAAGAGGTGAGTTTTATTTGTAAGAAGTCAGGTTTGGGAAGTTTGGTAGCCAGCCAGGTCAGCTCACCCCACCCACATGTAATATACTATGACATTTAATTAAAGCACCCCAGAGCAATAAAATACGTATGTAGTACAGTACATTTGTTAATTACCTTAAAATATTTGTTGTCTTAATGTAGGGTGAGAGGTGAGTTTTATTTGTAGGAAGTCAGGTGGTAGCCAGCCAAGGCAGCGCTCCCCATCCCACCCCACCCACACGTAATGTAAACAAACCAGGCGAACGCTTCTGGTTTTTGTCACTTTACGTTGGGATTGTACACGTCACTCCACACATGTAATAACATAGAATAATTAGAGAACACCGAGCATAATCCTGTAACATACCAGTTATTTAGAAATAATGTCTCTGATGTTGAAGGCATACGTAAAGTAGTGGTACACAAGCGTTCCACCACAAGTAACACCGGCACCTCAGGTTTACTTAGTTGTGTACACATCTCTACTGATGTGAACTACACAGGTCACCTACTCCTGCTACCACATGTCCTACAAGTCACCTGGCTACCACAGGTCCTACGAGTCCCCTGGCTACCACAGGTCCTACGAGTCACACCTGCTACCACATGTCCTACGAGTCCCCTGGCTACCACAGGTCCTACGAGTCCCCTGGCTACCACAGGTCCTACGAGTCCCCTGGCTACCACAGGTCCTACGAGTCCCCTGGCTACCACAGGTCCTACGAGTCCCCTGGCTACCACAGTCCTACGAGTCCCCTGGCTACCACAGGTCCTACGAGTCCCCTGGCTACCACAGGTCCTACGAGTCCCCTGGCTACCACAGGTCCTAACGAGTCCCCTGGCTACCACAGGTCCTAACGAGTCCCCTGGCTACCACAGGTCCTACGAGTCCCCTGGCTACCACAGGTCCTACGAGTCCCCTGGCTACCACAGGTCCTACGAGTCCCCTGGCTACCACAGGTCCTACGAGTCCCCTGGCTACCACAGGTCCTACGAGTCCCCTGGCTACCACAGGTCCTACGAGTCCCCTGGCTACCACAGGTCCTACGAGTCCCCTGGCTACCACAGGTCCTACGAGTCCCCTGGCTACCACAGGTCCTACGAGTCCCCTGGCTACCACAGGTCCTACGAGTCCCCTGGCTACCACAGGTCCTACGAGTCCCCTGGCTACCACAGGTCCTACGAGTCCCCTGGCTACCACAGGTCCTACGAGTCCCCTGGCTACCACAGGTCCTACGAGTCCCCTGGCTACCACAGGTCCTACGAGTCCCCTGGCTACCACAGGTCCTACGAGTCCCCTGGCTACCACAGGTCCTACGAGTCCCCTGGCTACCACAGGTCCTACGAGTCCCCTGGCTACCACAGGTCCTACGAGTCCCCTGGCTACCACAGGTCCTACGAGTCCCCTGGCTACCACAGGTCCTACGAGTCCCCTGGCTACCACAGGTCCTACGAGTCCCCTGGCTACCACAGGTCCTACGAGTCCCCTGGCTACCACAGGTCCTACGAGTCCCCTGGCTACCACAGGTCCTACGAGTCCCCCTGGCTACCACAGGTCCTACGAGTCCCCTGGCTACCACAGGTCCTACGAGTCCCCTGGCTACCACAGGTCCTACGAGTCCCCTGGCTACCACAGGTCCTACGAGTCCCCTGGCTACCACAGGTCCTACGAGTCCCCTGGCTACCACAGGTCCTACGAGTCCCCTGGCTACCACAGGTCCTACGAGTCCCCTGGCTACCACAGGTCCTACGAGTCCCCTGGCTACCACAGGTCCTACGAGTCCCCTGGCTACCACAGGTCCTACGAGTCCCCTGGCTACCACAGGTCCTACGAGTCCCCTGGCTACCACAGGTCCTACGAGTCCCCTGGCTACCACAGGTCCTACGAGTCCCCTGGCTACCACAGGTCCTACGAGTCCCCTGGCTACCACAGGTCCTACGAGTCCCCTGGCTACCACAGGTCCTACGAGTCCCCTGGCTACCACAGGTCCTACGAGTCCCCTGGCTACCACAGGTCCTACGAGTCCCCTGGCTACCACAGGTCCTACGAGTCCCCTGGCTACCACAGGTCCTACGAGTCCCCTGGCTACCACAGGTCCTACGAGTCCCCTGGCTACCACAGGTCCTACGAGTCCCCTGGCTACCACAGGTCCTACGAGTCCCCTGGCTACCACAGGTCCTACGAGTCCCCTGGCTACCACAGGTCCTACGAGTCCCCTGGCTACCACAGGTCCTACGAGTCCCCTGGCTACCACAGGTCCTACGAGTCCCCTGGCTACCACAGGTCCTACGAGTCCCCTGGCTACCACAGGTCCTACGAGTCCCCTGGCTACCACAGGTCCTACGAGTCCCCTGGCTACCACAGGTCCTACGAGTCCCCTGGCTACCACAGGTCCTACGAGTCCCCTGGCTACCACAGGTCCTACGAGTCCCCTGGCTACCACAGGTCCTACGAGTCCCCTGGCTACCACAGGTCCTACGAGTCCCCTGGCTACCACAGGTCCTACGAGTCCCCTGGCTACCACAGGTCCTACGAGTCCCCTGGCTACCACAGGTCCTACGAGTCCCCTGGCTACCACAGGTCCTACGAGTCCCCTGGCTACCACAGGTCCTACGAGTCCCCTGGCTACCACAGGTCCTACGAGTCCCCTGGCTACCACAGGTCCTACGAGTCCCCTGGCTACCACAGGTCCTACGAGTCCCCTGGCCTTACCACAGGTCCTACGAGTCCCCTGGCTACCACAGGTCCTACGAGTCCCCTGGCTACCACAGGTCCTACGAGTCCCCTGGCTACCACAGGTCCTACGAGTCCCCTGGCTACCACAGGTCCTACGAGTCCCCTGGCTACCACAGGTCCTACGAGTCCCCTGGCTACCACAGGTCCTACGAGTCCCCTGGCTACCACAGGTCCTACGAGTCCCCTGGCTACCACAGTCCTACGAGTCCCCTGGCTACCACAGGTCCTACGAGTCCCCTGGCTACCACAGGTCCTACGAGTCCCCTGGCTACCACAGGTCCTACGAGTCCCCTGGCTACCACAGGTCCTACGAGTCCCCGGTACCACAGTCTACAGTCCCTGGCTACCACAGGTCCTACGAGTCCCCTGGCTACCACAGGTCCTACGAGAGTCCCCTGGCTACCACAGGTCCTACGAGTCCCCTGGCTACCACAGGTCCTACGAGTCCCCTGGCTACCACAGGTCCTACGAGTCCCCTGGCTACCACAGGTCCTACGAGTCCCCTGGCTACCACAGGTCCTACGAGTCCCCTGGCTACCACAGGTCCTACGAGTCCCCTGGCTACCACAGGTCCTACGAGTCCCCTGGCTACCACAGGTCCTACGAGTCCCCTGGCTACCACAGGTCCTACGAGTCCCCTGGCTACCACAGGTCCTACGAGTCCCCTGGCTACCACAGGTCCTACGAGTCCCCTGGCTACCACAGGTCCTAACGAGTCCCCTGGCTACCACAGGTCCTACGAGTCCCCTGGCTACCACAGGTCCTACGAGTCCCCTGGCTACCACAGGTCCTACGAGTCCCCTGGCTACCACAGGTCCTACGAGTCCCCTGGCTACCACAGGTCCTACGAGTCCCCTGGCTACCACAGGTCCTACGAGTCCCCTGGCTACCACAGGTCCTACGAGTCCCCTGGCTACCACAGGTCCTACGAGTCCCCTGGCTACCACAGGTCCTACGAGTCCCCTGGCTACCACAGGTCCTACGAGTCCCCTGGCTACCACAGGTCCTACGAGTCCCCTGGCTACCACAGGTCCTACGAGTCCCCTGGCTACCACAGGTCCTACGAGTCCCCTGGCTACCACAGGTCCTACGAGTCCCCTGGCTACCACAGGTCCTACGAGTCCCCTGGCTACCACAGGTCCTACGAGTCCCTGGCTACCACAGGTCCTACGAGTCCCCTGGCTACCACAGGTCCTACGAGTCCCCTGGCTACCACAGGTCCTACGAGTCCCCTGGCTACCACAGGTCCTACGAGTCCCCTGGCTACCACAGGTCCTACGAGTCCCCTGGCTACCACAGGTCCTACGAGTCCCCTGGCTACCACATCTCATATGTTATATGTTATGAGGCATGTTTATTATATAATTTTGAAAAAATTTAGATGGATTAATGGAAATGTCTATATTAACTTAATATACGACATTTAATGGGCCCAAGAGATTACGTATTACGTCGAGTAGAGAGAGACTGTGATTTTAATGTGTACCTGCATGCCAGCACAGTGTGTAAGTATATTTAGGTACAGGTACACATAAGTATAATTATCAGAGTACATATAAAATGTGCAATAACTTTAAAACACTTGAAATTTTGGAAAGTTTCCAGTCATGATAGAGAGATGTGCTCACGGTGAATGTAAACAAACTGGGTGGGGCGCTCCGTATTTGAAAGACCGCTCGCCATATAGCAAGTTTTGGTCATAATTTGAAATTACCGAGTTAGCAGAACACCATAATGCAAAACGCCGTAAAGCGGGGCCCTACTGTATATGAATGGTGTATACTGTAGGGTGGTTCAGAACTTCAAACATTGATCATGGCAGTACCACAAGATGATCCCTTCACTTGCTCATTTACTTACTGTGCTTTCTACACTCTACATTCTTTCTACACTACACTAACACATTCAACATATTTGTAAATAAAGCTAGGGGTAAGTGAATGACTCTTAGCGGCACAGCAATGTGTAGTTATTGAAATCAACAAGTACTAGCCTTCTTGTATGGGCTTTTAGCTATTTTGCAAAAAATCTTCAGCAGTCATTTAGCAAAAACATCACAGTAGATCTTGTCTTCATGGAGAGAGTGCGAGAGTGAGAGTGCGAGAGTGAGAGTGCGAGAGTGAGAGTGCGAGAGTGAGAGTGCGAGAGTGAGAGTGCGAGAGTGAGAGTGCGAGAGTGAGAGTGCGAGAGTGAGAGTGCGAGAGTGAGAGTGCGAGAGTGAGAGTGCGAGAGTGAGAGTGCGAGAGTGAGAGTGCGAGAGTGAGAGTGCGAGAGTGAGAGTGCGAGAGTGAGAGTGCGAGAGTGAGTGCGAGAGTAGGCGAGAGTGAGAGTGCGAGAGTGAGAGTGCGAGAGTGAGAGTGCGAGAGTGAGAGTGCGAGAGTGAGAGTGCGAGAGTGAGAGTGCGAGAGTGAGAGTGCGAGAGTGAGAGTGCGAGAGTGAGAGTGCGAGAGTGAGAGTGCGAGAGTGAGAGTGCGAGAGTGAGAGTGCGGAGTGAGAGTGCGAGAGGAGAGTGCGAGAGTGAGAGTGCGAGAGTGAGAGTGCGAGAGGGAGATGCGAGAGTGAGAGTGCGAGAGTGAGAGTGCGAGAGTGAGAGTGCGAGAGTGAGAGTGCGAGAGTGAGAGTGCGAGTGCGAGAGGAGTGCGAGATGCGAGTGCGAGAGTGGCGAGTGCAGAGAGTGGCGAGAGCGAGAGTGCGAGGCGCGAGTGCGAGAGTGCGCGAGTTGCGCGAGTGCGGAGTGCGGAGTGCGCGAGTGCGAGAGGCGAGTGCGAGAGTGCGCGAGTGCGAGTGCGAGAGTGCGAGAGTGCGCGAGTGCGCGAGTGCGCGAGTGCGCGAGTGCGCGAGTGCGAGAGTGCGCGAGTGCGAGAGTGCGCGAGTGCGAGAGTGCGCGAGTGCGAGTGCGAGAGTGCGAGTGCGAGTGCGCGAGTGCGCGAGTGCGCGAGTGCGCGAGTGCGCGAGTGCGCGAGTGCGCGAGTGCGCGAGTGCGAGAGTGCGAGAGTGCGAGAGTGCGCGAGTGCGCGAGTGCGCGAGTGCGCGAGTGCGAGTGCGGAGTGCGAGAGTGCGCGAGTGCGCGAGTGCGAGAGTGCGAGAGTGCGAGAGTGCGAGAGCGAGAGCGCGAGAGCGCGAGAGCGCGAGAGCGCGAGAGCGCGAGAGCGCGAGAGCGCGAGAGCGCGAGCGCGAGAGCGCGAGAGCGCGAGAGCGAGAGCGCGAGAGCGAGAGCGCGAGTGCGAGAGAGTGCGCGAGTGCAAGAGAGAGAGAGCGCGCGCGCGCACGAGAGTGTGAGTGCGAGAGTGCGCGAGAGTGCAAGAGAGAGAGTGCGAGTGCGAGAGTGAGTGTGTGCGAGTGTGTGCGTGCGTGTACGTATGTACATGTACTAACCTAATTGTGGTTGCAGGGGTCAAGACTCAGCTCCTGGCACCGCCACTTCACTGAATGCTACTAGGTCCTCTCTCTCTCCCTCTGCTCCATGAGCTTTATCATACCTCATCTTAAAGCTATGTATGGTTCCTGCCTCCACTACCTCACTTGCTAGGCTGTTCCACTTCCTGACTATGACTGAAAAAATACTTCCTGACATCCCTATGACTCATCTGGGTCTTCAACTTCCAATTGTGGCCCCTTGTGTCTGTGTCCCCTCTCTGGAACATCCTGTCTCTGTCCACCTTGTCTATTCCATGCAGTATTTTGTATGTTGTTATCATGTCTTCCCTAACGATCCTGTCTTCCAGTGTCGTCAGGCTGATTTCCCTCAACCTTTCTTCGTAGGACATTCCCCTTAGCTCTGGAACTAACCTTGTCGCAAACCTTTGCACTTTATCTAATTTCTTGACGTGCTTGATCAAGTGTGGGTTCCAAACAGGTACTTCATACTCCAATATGGGCCTGATGTACATGGTGTACAGTGTCTTGAACGATTCCTTACTTAGGTATCGGAATGCTATTCTCAGGTTTGCCAGGCGCCAGTTTAGTGTGTTCGTGTGTACACTCGCCTAGTTGAGGTTGCAGGGGTCGAGTCCTAGCTCCTGGCCCTGCCTCTTCACTGGTCGCTACTAGGTCACTCTCCCTGAACCGTGAGCTTTATCATACCTCTGCTTAAAGCTATGTATGGATCCTGCCTCCACTACATCGCTTCCCAAACTGTTCCACTTCCTGACTACTCTATGGCTGAAGAAATGCTTCCTAACATCCCTGTGATTCATCTGTGTCTTCAACTTCCAACTGTGTCCCCTTGTTGCTGTGTCCCATCTCTGGAACATCCTGTCATTGTCCACCTTGTCAATTCCTCTCAGTATTTTGTATGTCATTATCATGTCCCCCCTATCTCTCCTGTCCTCCAGTGTCATCAGGTCGATTTCCCTTAACCTCTCCTCATAGGACATACCCCTTAGCTCTGGGACTAGTCTTGTCGCAAACCTTTGCATTTGCACGTGTGTGTGTGTGTGTGTGTACGTGTGTGTACGTGTGTGTGTGTACGTGTACGTGCATGCTTGTTTCTTTTTTTTTTAACTGCTCAGTTGATTATTTTTAACCCTTTCAGGGTCGGCAGGCCCTCTCCTAAACTTGTTCTCAGGGTCGAAAATTTTTCGGAAAAAGATTTTATTTTTTCTTATGGAAAGATAGAGAATCTTTTCCCAATCATATTGACACCAAAAGTTTGAAATTTGATGGAAAACGTATGGAATTATGCCCTTGTGAAGTTAGCAGTCTCGACGATGTTTACACATTGGTGATTTCGCCCACTTTGAGCCCTATTTTCGGCCAATTCCAGTGTACCAGTAGACAAAAATCATAACTATTTCGCTAGAAATCCATTTTTTCTATCGAATGAATACAAGAAGCCACCCATTTACCGATTTCAACTATCCAATAAAGTGGCCAGAAATTAGCAATTTTGCCAATTTCACACAAATTTCAAAAGATGCCAATTTCCAAATAGGGTCCAGAATAAACAAGACAGACATTCCTGGCACTAAAATAACATTTCCTCTGTTCATTAGTCACGTCCCCAGGCCCCCTCTTACACTTCTTTTGCTTTCCATTTTGAATTTTTGTTCTCACAAAAAATAGAAGATTTACTGTTAGGCAGACTACTGCATTAGTGTAGAAATGGTATAAATAATATCAGCGCACTTGTGAAAGATTATTAGACTCACCAGTTGACGTGTATTGGACGTGTGGCATGATTTGTTTACTTTTGAACTTGGGCAGAAATCGAACATTTCTGCTAATTTGATCTCGATTTCAAGGTACTTTTCATTGTGAAACCAATCAAAATCATCTCAATTTCCGTAATATGTCTTCCGTTCTATAAAATGAGACCAGAAAAACTAGAATACAACCATAAATACCATACGAAAATACAGTGCAAAGTCGCTGTTTTAAACCAAAAACATGGTCAGTTTTTTTTTCTCATTATGCACTGTGTGCTGCAGGATTTTTTTTATACTGTGCACACTGACCACATAGACCCATTCTTTCATATGTAGGCCTACCAGCTTTCGCTAATTTTGAGTTGCTAGTAGACAGAACACAAAAATGAATTTGTATATGCCAGATGTGTTTAAAAAAAAGGACAATTGTTTAATATTATATAATATCTCGTATTGCAGTAAAATGTTATGTTTGTGTGCAAGTGGAGACTATCTGCGGTACCATTCACATAGTTGTTTGTTTGCAGGTATAATGGGTACCTGCCACCTTGTGACAAAGGGAGAAGACGTAGCAAGTTTGTGCTTCACCGGCGTCCAGGTGCAAATGGTGTCAAACCTGCTAGACATTATGTTGTTCGAACACCTCAAAACACACAGGTAAGGTTATGACACTAGTCTGTTTCATGTTGTCGTTTTTCTTTAGACTGTCTAGAAAATGTTCAGCGAGAGTATATTGCAGATCAACCAGGCTGTGATGGATATGTGGGTCAGCAGGTTGCCAGCAATAACAACCTAGTTGACCACGCAAGCATCAGACGAGCCTGACACAAAGCAAGGCTCTGAAAGTATGAGTACTCTTGGTAATGATTGAAGGCATATCAAAGGTATATAAATTGATGGCAGCAACCATCCAAGGAGGTATGATTGTCCTCTCATATTAGTGTGATAAAGGAAATTGGCAAATTAAATGTTATATACACATGAACAAACACAAGAACATACAGTGGACCCCCGGTTAACGATATTTTTTCACTCCAGAAGTATGTTCAGGTGCCAGTACTGACCGAATTTGTTCCCATAAGGAATATTGTGAAGTAGATTAGTCCATTTCAGACCCCCAAACATACACGTACAAACGCACTTACATAAATACACTTACATAATTGGTCACATTCGGAGGTGATCGTTATGCGGGGGTCCACTGTATTAGAAAACATTTCAGTCCTGAGACCTTGATCAATTCTAATATAGATTAAAATGACATATATAGGTGGAGAGTGGGGTGTGAATGACAGTGACCTGAAAAATGACATATTTAATTCATCCCTGTTGCTGGCATTTCGAAACACCATCTCGTGTGTTGTCTTAACCAATTTGTCAATATCAGTTATCAAGTTTTATACAAAATGTTATGTACCCTGGCGGGATTATTGGTGTTTTCTATCTCAGGAACATGTAAGATAACAGGTCAGTCTTAGACATCTCTTATATTGAACATATACTTTACTTTTCTGCATATTTCTTGCTTAGTTTTATTCATGTGAGATTTCCATTACTGTTTAGGCCTGGTCTGAGACCTGGCCTGGCCATGGGGTCAGATGATCTTCAGAACCATTAACAGATAACATAAGGAAGGAGCACTGCAGCATACCTATTGGCCCATGCTAGGCAGTCCAAGTCACCTAGCAACCTGAGCTACTGGCCAAAGCCAGTCACATCCACTTAAGAAGACTGAGCACTGCATCAGACCCACTAGTGCAAGCCAATCAGGTTCAGCTTGCACTCACTCATGTATTTGTCTAACCTATTTTTAAAACTTCGAAAGGTTTTAGCTTCAATGACAGTACCCAATATTTTGTTCCACTCATCCAGAATTCTATTTCCAAGCCAGTGCTTTCCTATATCCTTTCTGAACCTAAACTTTTTCCAACTTGAAACCATTGCTGTGAGTCCTATCTTGGTTAGACACTTTTAGCACATTATTTACATCCTCTGTATTCCTGTTTTCTGTTTATGCACCGCAATCGTATCCCCCCAGTTCTACACCTTTCTAGAGTGTAGATTTAGAGCCCTCAGTCTATCCTCATAGAAAAGATTTCTGATACATGGGATCAACTTTATCATCCTCCTTTGTATGTTTCCTGTGCATTTATATCCATTCTATAATATGGTGACCAGAACTGTACAGCATAATCTAAATGGGGCCTAACCAAAGATATAGTATAAAGTTAAGAACAAACTGAGGAATCCTGTTATTTATATTTTTTTTTATGAAGCCAAGGATTCTGTTTGCTTTATTGCAAACACTTATGCATTGTTGTCTTGATTTTAGATTACTAACTAGAACTCCTAAATCTTTTTCAATTAGTGATATTAAGATCCACATTATTTAGCTTATATGTGGCATGGTTATTTTCCTGTCCAACGCCTAAAACTTTGCATTTGTCTATATTAAATTGCATCCACCACTTCTCCGACTATTCAACATCTTAGCAGAAGATATCAGAAACACAGCTGGGACAAGTGTAGAAGCCTTCAAGAGGAAACTGGACAAGTATCTTCACCAGGTGCCAGATCAACCAGGCTGTGGTAGATATGTGGGGCAGCAGGCCTCCATCAGCAACAGCCTGGTTGACCAGGCAAGCACCAGGCGAGCCTTGCCCATGGCCGGGCTCAGAGAGTAGATTAACTCTCGAAACTCTTCAAATGTATATCAAAGGTACTGCATCAGTCTGTTCAGATCTTCCTGTAACACTAGTGTCCTCGTCAGAATGAATTTAATAGCCTATTTTGGTGTCATCAGCAGACTTGCTGATGTTGCTATTTATACCCTTATTATGTCATTATTATAAATTGTGAACAACAAGGGGCCCAACACTGCCCTGTGGAACACCGCTTGTGACACTTCCCCACTTTGATGTCTCCCCATTTATGCAAACTCTCTGCTGCCTATCTGTCAACCACACCTCTATCCTGGAAAAAATTTCTCCTATTCGGTGTGCCTTAATTTTCCTCAGTAGCCTCTGATGTGGGACTCTTATCAAGAGCATTGCTGAAGTCCATATACACAATATCATATTTATTGGCTCACGAAATTGTAGTGACACGATGGCAAACAAACCATACCATGCTAACCTTCCTATGGTGTAGAAATATACTTAGTTGGATAAATCTTATTGTGGCTAGCTGGTCCAGTGGCTAATGCGATGGTCTGGAGCTTTGAGACTCAATGATCGCGGGTTCTATCCTCGCCCGTGGTATGGTTTGATCATGTGTATTACCATGATCTACCTACTCAAATACCTAGTGTAAAAAGGTTGTAAATTTGTAAGGCAGGAATGCCCCATTGTAAAACTGCTGAGATTCATTAATCAGTTTCTTTCAAGATGGCTACGAATTGCCTTGGCAATTATTATTATTATTATTATTATTATTATTATTATTATTATTATTATTATTAACACACTGGCCGATTCCCACCAAGGCAGGGTGGCCTGAAAAAGAAAAACTTTCATCATCATTCACTCCATTACTGTCTTGCCAGAAGGGTGCTTTACACTACAGTTTTTAAACTGCAACATTAACACCCCTCCTTCAGAGTGCAAGCACTGTACTTCCCATCTCCAGGACTCGAGTCCGGCCTGCCGGTTTCCCTGAATCCCTTCATAAATGTTACTTTGCTCACACTCCAGCAGCACGTCAGGTATTAACCCCTTCAGGGTCCAAGGCCCAAATCTGAAGTGGTGCCCCAGTGTCCAAGAATTTAAAAAAAAAAAATTGTTATTTTTTCTTATGAAATGGTAGAGAATCTTTTTGTGAAGGTAATAAAACAAAAAGTACGAAATTTGATGGAAAATTGACGAAATTATACTCTCGCGAATTTTGATGTGTCAGCGATATTTACGAATCGGCAATTTTGCCGACTTTGACTCCCATTTTAGGCCAATTACATTATTCCAGTCAACCAAATTCTTAGCTATTTCACTAGTACTACTTATATTCTATCGATTGAGCACAAGAAATCGCCAAGTCAACTGTTTCAACTACAAATTAAAGTGATCGGAAATTGTTAATTTGGCCAATTTAACAAAGTTCAAAATATTCCAATTTCAAAATAGGGTCCAGAATAAACAATGTAGGTATTCCTGGAACTAAACTAACATTTCCTCTGTTCATTAGTTACGTTTTGAGGCTTTACAAATAAATTCCATTTTTATTTTTTATTCACATAATGAATTTTTATTCACACCAAAAAATAGAAGATTTACTGTTATGCAATACTGTAATAATGGTATAAATATTATCACCATATTTGTGTATGCATATTAGACCCACCAGCTGGCGTGTATTAGACGTGTGAGGTCGTTTGTTTACTCTTGAATATCGGCAAAAATTTAACATTTCTGCTACTTTGAGCTCAGTTTCAAGCCATTTCCAGTGCGAAAACCAATCAAAATCATCTCTATTTGTGTAATATGTCTTCCATTCTATCAAATGAGACCAAGAAATCGCAAATAGAACTATAAAAAACATAATAAAAAACACTGCAAAGTCGCTGTTTTAATCGAAAAATCATGATTTGTTTTTTCTCATTATACACAGCGTGCTGCAGGATCTGTTTTATGTGGTGCACACATACCACATAGATGTATTCTCTCATATCTAGGCCCAAATGTACCACTCACAGTTTATCAGAGTGAGCTGAGCTCATGACGTAGATCTACGGTTTGGACCCTGAACGTAAAGCCGTAGATCTACGGGACGGACCCTCAAGGGGTTAAAAACCATTTGCCTCCATTCACTCCTATCAAATACGCTCACACATGCCCGCTGGAATTTCAAGCCCCTCGCACACAAAACCTCCTTTACCCCCTCCCTCCAACCTTTCCTAGGCCGACCCCTACCCCGCCTTCCTTCCACTACAGACTGATACACTCTTGAAGTCATTCTGTTTCGCTCCATTCTCTCTACATGTCCAAACCACCTCAACAACCCTTCCTCAGCCCTCTGGACAACAGTTTTGGTAATCCCGCACCTCCTCCTAACTTCCAAACTACGAATTCTCTGCATTATATTCACACCACACATTGCCCTCAGACATGACATCTCCACTGCCTCCAGCCTTCTCCTCGCTGCAACATTCATCACCCATGCTTCACACCCACATAAGAGCGTTGGTAAAACTATACTCCCATACATTCCCCTCTTTGCCTCCAAGGACAAAGTTCTTTGTCTCCACAGACTCCTAAGTGCACCGCTCGCCCTTTTCCCCTCATTAATTCTATGATTCACCTCATCTTTCCTAGACCCATCCGCTGACACGTCCACTCCCAAATATCTGAATACATTCACCTCCTCCATACTCTCTCCCTCCAATCTGATATCCAATCTTTTATCACCTAATCTTTTTATCCTCATAACCTTACTTTTTCCTGTATTCACTTTTAATTTTCTTCTTTTGCATACCCTACCAAATTCATCCACCAACCTCTGCAACTTCTCTTCAGAATCTCCCAAGAGCACAGTGTCATCAGCAAAGAGCAACTGTGACAACTCCCACTTTGTGTGATTCTTTATCTTTTAACTCCACGCCTCTTGCCAAGACCCTCGCATTTACTTCTCTTACAACCCCATCTATAAATACGTATATTAAACAACCACGGTGACATCACTCATCCTTGTCTAAGGCCTACTTTTACTGGGAAATAATCTCCCTCTTTCCTACATACTCTAACTTAAGCCTCACTATCCTCGTAAAAACTCTTCACTGCTTTCAGTAACCTACCTCCTACACCATACACCTGCAACATCTGCCACATTGCGCCCCTATCCACCCTGTCATATGCCTTTTCCAAATCCATAAATGCCACAAAAACCTCTTTAGCCTTATCTAAATACTGTTCACTTATATGTTTCACTGTAAACACCTGGTCCACACACCCCCTACCTTTCCTAAAGCCTCCTTGTTCATCTGCTATCCTATTCTCCGTCTTACTCTTAATTCTTTCAATAATAACTCTACCATGCACTTTACCAGGTATGACTCAACAGACTTATCCCCCAATAATTTTTGCACTCTCTTTTGTCCCCTTTGCCTTCATACAAAGGAACTATGCATGCTCTCTGCCAATCCCTAGGTACCTTACCCTCTTCCATACATATATTAAATAATTGCACCAACCACTCCAAAACTATATCCCCACCTGCTTTTAACATTTCTATCTTTATCCCATCAATCCTGGCTGCCTTACCCCCTTTCATTTTACCTACTGCCTCACGAACTCTCCCCACACTCACAACTGGCTCTTCCTCACTCCTACAAGATGTTATTCCTCCTTGCCCTATACACGAAATCACAGCTTCCCTATCTTCATCAATTTTTCCACTGTGGAGGTTAGGATTATTGATTTATATTCAAGGCTAAGGCCCTGTCACCTGCTTTGTAGATAGGTATTGCATTTGCCATTTTTCTACTTATCTGGCACTATGCCGGTTTGTAGTGATATGTTGAAAAGATTAGCTAAAGGTTTGGTAAGTTCCTCTTTGCATTCCTTAAAACCCTTACGAACAGTTCATCGGGGCCTGAGGACTTGTTAGGTTTTAAGTTATCTATTTGAATGAGGGCCCTGTCACTAATGACAGTACATAGTTTATTTTTGTCCTGCTCTACATAACTTACTATTTCCAGAATTTTGCTAGTATCTTCCTGCATAAAAACTGAGAGGAAGTATATGTTAACCCTTTGAGGGTCGACAGGCCCTCTCCGAGACTCGTTCTCGGGGTCGGCCAAATTTCAAAAAAAAAAAAATAATTTTTTCTTATGAAAAGATAGAGAATCTTTTCCCGATCATAATGACATCAAAAGTATGAAATTTGATGGAAAACTTACGGAATTATGCTCTCGCGAAGTTAGCAGTCTCGGCGATGTTTACGCATCAGCGATTTTGCCCACTTTCAGCCCTATTTTCGGCCAATTCCCCTGTACTAGTCGACAAAAAACATGAATATTTCGCTAGAACTCCATTTTTTCTATCGAATAAGTGCAAGAAACCACCCATTTACCAATTTCAACTATCCAGTACAGTGGTCAGAATTTAGCAATTTTGCCAATTTCAAACAAATTTCAAAAGATGCCAATTTCTGAATAGGGTCCAGAATAAACAAGAAAGACATTCCTGGCACTAAAATGACATTTGCTCTGTTTATTAGTCACGTCTCAAGGCCCCTCTTACATTCTTTTGCTTTCCACTTTGAATTTTTACTGTTATGTAGACTACTGCATTAGTGTAAAAAATAGTATGAATAATATTGGCGCACTTGCGAAAGAATATTAGACTCACCAGTTGACGTGTATTGGACGCTTGGCATGATTTGTTTACTTTTGAACTTTGGTAAAAATCGAACATTTCTGCTACTTTGAACTCAATTTCAAGGTACTTTTCATTGTAAAACCAGTCAAAATCATCTCAATTTCCATAATATGTCTTCCATTCTATAAAATGAGACCAAGAAAACTAGAATACAACAATAAATACCATACAAAAATACAGTGCAAAGTCGCTGTTTTATTCCAAAAAAAATGGTCAGTTTTTTTTTTCTCATTATGCACTGTGTGCTGCAGGATTCTTTTTATACTGTGCACACTGACCACATAGACCCATTCTTTCATATGTAGGCCTACCAGCTTTCTCCCACTAGATTTGATGGCGCTAGAATTTAGGCATACTAGTACGTCAAAAACTCTGGGTCGTAAACCGTACTAGTACGGCCGAAACCCCCAAAGGGTTAAAAATTCTACACATTTCCTTATCACTGTCAGTGAGCTGACCTGAGTAACTTTTAAGTGGGCCTATCTTGTTCTTAATCTTAATTCTATATCCCTGAAAGACACCTTCTGGGTTAGTCTTCGAATCTCTTGCGACTATAACCTCATAGTCTCTTTTTGCTTTTCTTATTCCCGTTTTCATTTCTCTAACTGAATATATTGATTTCTTAACAGCCATCACCACCTACCTGACCCATGGTCAGGTCATTCCAGTTAAACCCAAGTAATTTGCCAGTCTTATGAAATCAGCCAAGCGGAAGTCAGGGACAGAGATTTAATTGCAGTTGTTAGGGTAATTCTGTGATATATTGAAAATGAGTGATTTGTGATCACTTTCCCCAAGCACCTCATTAACGTCAAGATTATTAATTAGCAATTCCTTGTTAGCAAGAACCAAGTCAAGCAGGCTAGCGCCAAAATCGGCTAACGGCTCACTTTGATGTAAAAATATTGGCTCAGCTAATGCCAAATAACTCGGCTAAGGGCCTTTGTTCCAAATGTGTCTGCGTGGCCTGAGCGGGCCCGGCCACTCACTCCGTGTACCAGCCAGTGTGCCATTGTTTACAAAGCCAGTGAGGACGAATCCACGTGTACCTGTGATATATTTTGTATTATTCCAGTGTTTTTAGTGCTTGTAACTGCTAAATAAGCCACCATGGGCCCCAAGAAAGCTTCTAATGCCAACCCTGTGGTAAAAAGGGTGAGGTGTACTATCGATTTAGAGATAATCACAAAGTACAAAAGTGGAGTGTGTATCTCGGAGTTGGAAAGGTTATATAACAAACCCCATTCAACCATCACTACTATCTTGGCCAACAAAAAGGCAATCAAGGAAGCTGTTGTTGCTAAAGGTGCAAATATGTTTTCAAAACAGAGATCGCAAATACATGTACTCTAAGATGTGGAGAGACTTTTGTTGGTGTGGATAAACGAGAAACAATTATCAGGAGATAATGTTTCTCAGTCAGTAATATGTGAAGAGGCAAGGCAGTTGCCTGTGGACCTCATTAAGAAAATGCCTCCAAATAGTGCTGCTGTTGATGAATTTAAGGCCAGCAAAGGCTGGTTTGAGAGATTTAAGAACCGTAGTGGCATACACAGTGTGGTAAGGCATGGTGAGGCTGCCAGTTCTGACAAAAAAGCGGCTGAAAAACAGGGCTCTCTGGACAAATATTTTGTGCGACAGGGGTCCAGTGACTCAAGTTGTTCCCAGTGTCATTAAAAAGCCAAGAAGGGAGGTAACCCCAGAAAAAGACTTGTTACCTGAAGTCTTTATGGAAGGGGATTCCCCTTCCAGACACTAGTACACCTTCCTCCTCCCATCTCATCACTCATCAACAAGTCCACAATAAAGTTGTGTGTCATTTCAGTATTGTTTATTGTACATGTATCATTCTTTGTATCAAGATCCCATGATGATGCAGTGTCTGACAGTTGTGATGAATGGTTTTGAAAGCCGAAGAGAGCTATCAATATGACAGTTTTCTGAACACTATACATGCTGCCCAAAGAACATTTATCCTGTATAAAGAAATTAGATCAAACGGAAAGGATCCAAAATGGATGAATAATTGGCCCATATCTTTTAGGGCATAAGAAAGGGATTTATAGGTGTATCAAAAGAGGTGAGAGTCATCTTATGAATCAGTATATTGACATTAAAAAGGACGTTAAAAAGGGGATGAGAAAAGCTAAACGGGACTTGGAAATTAAACTTGCCAGTGATTCGAAAACTAACCCAAAAAGTTTTTTCCAGGTCTATAGAACAAAAGTTAGAGATAAGATAGGTCCCCTTAAAAATAACTATGGGCATGTTACGTTGGTTTGTCCCTTATTACTTTGATAGTAAGGTTCTCACTACATGTTCTAGTGTGGGGTAGCTTTTTACTTAATGGCCTTATCTGTCTAGGGGTAATACTTACATCATGGCTGATCATCTTGAGTGTCTGATATCCTCTCACCAGCCCTCTTCACAGGTTATGTAAACTACTACTATAAAAATATAACTGTATTCTCAATAGATATGTACAGAATATACAATCACAGCCTCACATTTTCAAAACAAAATCTACACACTCCATACCTGTTCTCCACATGGTGTGTTCCAACAACTTTTGTCCTTCTCTCTTCTTGACATAACTCTGGGCTAACCAGTGTTTTGACACACTTTAGTCACCCTGGGTATGGTGGCCACAACTTAAATTATAAAAACTCACCCCTGGAGCACACATAATGCCCCAAAAGATAGAAGAAGGACCCAGAGGTCCTGCCATGTCAACAAAGAGAGAGCCAGAGCCAGAGCCTAGCTAAACTCCTCCCACCAAAACAAAAGACTGTTGCCAAGCACAATTCTCCAGTTACCACAATTCTACCACACCTTAATTTTACTTTTACAAAAAGAAATACAACTTTATAAACTACTTATTTAAATTGTGTGTATGTGTCTATAGTATAACCTATTATATTGAGAAAAATAGGCTTGACCCAGCTGCCTCTCAGTCATAAGGTTGATCAGCCCTTCTGACATTTAGAACTGAGTCCCCATCAATTCAGTATAATTAGGTATTCCAGAGTAACTGTTACTTATAAATACATGTTGGGTCCTATAGCCCCATAACACCCCCACCTCCAGACGAAGTCTCACAAAAGCTAGCCATGTCCCTCAGGATAAGGCTAGTAAAAAGTATATTGCTCAAGTCTGAAGGCGGTAAGCAAGACTACTAGAAATGCTACATATTTCCCAGCACCATAACTACTCTTCACTTTACTGTTATTTACAACAGATTGCAGAATTTTTTAGGAAAGCATTTTAACCATACCCATATACTCAAGGGTGTAACTATTTACAATTTTAGTGACTTTTAAAAACAATACACATTACAATGCAAGAATTGCACACAATGCCCACTGTGAAAGCCTGCACCAACAGGCCTGTGCCTCTGCTGCGGTAATCCAGCAAGCAACTGGTACTCCAGGGTGGCATCTTCCTGATCAGGAGACGAGAGCAGAGCCAAACCCAGAGCAGTCAGGTGTACACCAGGCAGGAAACTTCACAAAACATGTCAAGGTGTCTCTCACTTGGTGCCGAACCAAACAGTGAGACTTCCAGTCAACACTCACGATCCTTAACATGGTCAGGCACTCAAGCCCATCTTCCGAGGTCCCACTCCACACAGATCCTCCAAACTTATGAAGAGGAGGCTGACATAGAACATGGAGGGGTCCAAGGGACCACAAAGGCAAATCGTCGGGCCATTTTGTACATAGAGCACACCAAGACACAACATCACATACATTCCTGAACGTCTCATGTTACCGAAGGTTGTCAACCACTGCCTCAACTCACATTTACGTACACCCTGACCCTCGTCACACTTTTGGCTCCGACTCGACTCCTTCACAGTCAGATGGCTGGTAGAGAGTACTCAGGCTCGCCGAGAGTTCACCACTGCAAAAACAACAAGGTCAGCACATGACAAACACTATGTACAAAGTACGCACCATGCATCTACATGAAACATCTAGAGAGAGCATCAGCAACCACATTCTCTGAGCCTTTTATATATTTAACTTCCAAATTAAAAGGCTGTAGGAACAAAGCCCATTTTAAGAGTCTGATTTTAGTCACCATACACAGGAACAGGATGAAGAGATCCTGAGACGTGTACAAATGCTGAATAGCCAGCCCCAAAATGAAAATTTTTCTTTCCTGTGGTAAAATGTTGACATTTAAACTTAGAAGGTTGTTCATAGATAGTAACAGTTCTGCAACCTCTCGCAGTGCAACAACAACACCAAAGACATCTCTTTGCACCCAGGTTGGATACATCAAGTTTACACAAATACCATCATGTTCCATCTCACACACAAATTTTAAGTACACAATGAACACAATTTGCATTACACACATTAAAATGGTACTGGAACACAGGCCATGGAAATCACATCTTCCTGCCCCATGTTTTAGTTTATTTAAATTGTTTGCATCTTTTAGTGCATAAGTATCAATCTTTCTAATCCTGTAAACCTTAGTTGTTAAACGTACTTTGTGGTAGTCAGTGTTTATGCCCAGGGTGCCATCTAATTTGGGAACCATGAAGCATGGGAATGCCCACTGACTCTCACTAAGCACTACAAACTGGTGTTGGAAGAATTTCACTTCTTCCTCCATCTCCAATTTTTCATACAGATTTTTCCCACACAAAAATTGTTGAATTGGCTCAGCTTCCTTAACAATTTCTTCATGGAGTTTCAGCTTTTCCCCATTACTGACATCCCAAACTTTTATAAAGTTCCAAGGTGGCTGAGCCAACTCTCCAACATTTTTCTCATTAAAACCAAGCATGCATTTCCCAAAATCATTTACACACATGTTATTTCTTAAATACACTTTTGGTATTTCATACAGATTATTGTTTTGCAGCCCTTTACATTCCATTAAAACATTGGTCTCTCTGAATTTTTGACATAACTTCAAACCCTTTAACCGGTTACTGTGTACACTATACTCATTCTTTTCTTGGGGGTGTGGGTTTTATATCTAACACCTGGGAACTTCCCCCACAACATGTTCAGCTCACAGCAACTTGCCATACAGATTTTCACATGAATTGGCTCCAGTATCAGCACTTCCTCTCCAGCCTCCAGAGTATCTTACCCCACATAGTAAAAATCTCTTTAATTTCTGAAGAAGGCACCTTCTTCCATCTCTCTTCCTCCTCCTCTGCAGCAAGATTCTGAGCTGCGATGTGTTGCTCTTCCTGCTGAAGCCTTTGCAGCTCCTCAGTGGTGAGCTCTTCATTGTGGTCTTCCACCAATTCTTCCACATCCTCCAAACTCACATCCAACCCCAAGGAACTCCCCAGTGCCACAATTGATTTTACAACAGACATAGGCTCATTAGGGTCAGTCCCAAATCCTTCAAAATCCCTCTTGTCGACACAATCTGGCCACAATTTTCTCCAGGCAGAGTTCAAAGTCCTGGTAGTCACTCCCTCCCAAGCCATACCTATAATGGTTATGCAGTGGAGGATGCTGAAGTGTTCTCTCCAAAATTCCCTTAGGGTCAAGTGAGTGTCTGTGGTCACAGTCAAGCACCTGTGAAACATTGCTTTTGTGTAGTTTTTTTTAAAGTTTGCAATAACCTGCTGGTCCACGGGTTGGAGGAGAGGAGTGGTATTCGGGGGCAAGAACTTTACTGTGATGAACCCAAACTCCTCGAAAATTAGGTCATCCAAGTTTGGAGGATGAGCAGGTGCATTGTCCATTACTAGCATGCACTTGAGATCCAATTTCTTTTCCAGAAGATACTCCTTCACACTAGGGCCAAACACTTCATTGAACCACTCGATGAAAATTTCCCTCGTGACCCATGCCTTACTATTAGATTTCCAAAACACACACAATTTACTCTTCATAACATTGTTTTTCCTGAACACTCTGGGATTTTCAGACTGGTACACTAGTAATGGCTTCACTTTGAAATCCCCACTAGCATTAGCGCAGAACATTAGCGTCAGCCTGTCTTTCATAGGCTTATGTCCTGGCATTGCCTTTTCCTCTTGTGTAATGAAGGTCCTCTTTGGCATTTTCTTCCAAAAGAGGCCTGTTTTGTCACAATTGAACACTTGTTCAGATTTCAGTCCTTCACTGTTTATGTACTCCTGGAATTCATGCACATATTTTTCAGCCGCCTTGTGGTCCGAACTGGCAGCCTCACCATGCCTTACCACACTGTGTATGCCAGTACGGTTCTTAAATCTCTCAAACCAGCCTTTGCTGGCCTTAAATCCACTCACTTCACCACTATTTGCAGGCAATTTCTTTACCAAATCTTCATGCAACTGACTAGCCTTTTCACAAATAAGTGAAGTCATTAGAGTATCTCCTGCTAATTGTTTCTCATTTATCCACACCAATAATAACTTCTCAACCTCTTCCAGTACTGGTGATCTCATTTTTGTCAGCATAGTTACTCCCTTTGCAACAACAGCAACCTTTATTTCATTTTTCTTGGCCACTATGGAACATATGGTTGTGTAGGGTTTCTTGTACATCCTGGAGAGTTAGGCCACACTTGTACCACTTTCATATTGTTCAATGATGGTTTTCTTAAATTCAATCGTATTTCTCACCTTCTTTACCACATGCTTGGCACTAGGAGCTTTCTTTGGAGCCATGGTAGCTTATTTAGTACTTGCAAGCACTAAAATAAATGAAATATTATGAAATATTTCGCTGGAGCACACGAGAGGACCTTCACTCACTGGTAAACAATGCCAGACTGGCTGCCGCCCTGGCCCACGCCGTGTGTACGCGTCCTGGACAAACTACGACTCACGAGTCAACCTATGAAAAGCGAGTCCATGTTTATATGAAAATACCCCTATGATTGGCGAATTTTACGATTGCTGGGAACTACGAAAAGCGGGGGACCACTGTATTGTATTTCCCATTTCCAGGACTCAAGTCCGGCTATATAAAAATAACCGGTTTCCCTGAATCCCTTCACTAAATATTACCCTGCTCACACTCCAACAGATCTTCAGGTCCCAAATACCATTCGTCTCCATTCACTCCTATCGAACACGCTCACGCATGCCTGCTGGAAGTCCAAGCCCCTTGCCCACAAAACCTCCCTTACCCCTTCCTTCCAACCTTTTCGAGGACAACCCCTACCCCGCCTTCCCTTTCCCCCCTCAGATTTAAACGCTCCCCAGTCATTCTATTTTGACCTTTCCCTTTTCCAAATGACCAAAACCACCTCAACAAACCTCTTCAGCCCTTGACTAAATACTTTTTTTAACCCCAAACCCCTTTTCCCTAATTCCCCACACTAAAAATTTTTCTGCATTATTTACCCCCTTGCCCTTAGACGGACTCTCCACTCCCTCCAACCGCTCCTCCGCTGCTTTACAACCAGCTTCACCCCATAAAGAGGGTGGTTACTTACTTATACTTTTCCCTTTCTTTGCCTCCTAGATAACATTTTTTGTCTCCCATAACCTCAATCACCATTCACCTTTTTCCCCCCACAATTCATATTTTCCTCACCTCAAAATCCATCCCCGAAGTCAAGTCCCAAATATCTGAAAATCTTTCTTTTAACAAACTGGTATATCCCACTAAGCGGGGGGCCAAAAGAAAAACAAAAGTTTATCTTTTTCTCATGTAATGTATACAGAAGGGGGTTACTAGCCCCCTTTTCACGGGATTTTAGTCTCCCCTTACACATGCACGGTTACAAAAGGGAAAAATCGTTTTTCCTTTTGGGCCACCCTGCCTGGTGGGATTTTAACCGGTTTGTTGAAAAAAAATAATGTGGTGTGGGTGTGTGGTGTGTGTGTGTGTGTGTGGGTTTTGTGTGTGTGTGTGTTGTTGTGTGTGTGTTGGTGTGTTGTATGTATATAATATTATTTTTATATATATAATATATAATATATATATAATATAATCTTATTTATTTTATTTATTTTATTTTTTTTTTTATTTTTTTTTATTTTTTTTTTTTTATTTTTTATTTTTTTTTTTTTTTTTTATTTTTTTTTTTTATATAATTTAAATTTTTTTAAATTTATTTTTTTTTTATTTTTAATTATTTATTTATTCTTTTAAAAAAAAAGGGTTATCCCACCCAGGCGGGGTGGCCCAAAAGGGGAAAAAAGAAGTTTCTCCTTTTTAAATTTAATAAAATACAGGAGAAAGGGGTTTCTAGTCCCTTTCCCCCTAACATTTTAGTGCCTCTTCAAAACCAAAGGTTAGGAGGAAGAATTCTGTTCCACTTCCCCGTGGGAAAAAAGAGGAAATAGCAAAAACAAGAACTGGGAAAAAAAAAAAGAAGAAAACCTAGGGGGGTGTATATTTGGTTGTAAATTTTTGCAGTGTGACCCAAGTGTAAGTTGAAGTAGCAAGACGTACCTGAAATCTTGCATGTTTATGAAGCAAAAAAAAAAAGACACCAGTAATCCTACCATCATGTAAAACAATTACAGGCTTTCGTTTTACACTCACTTGGCAGGATGGTAGTACCTCCCTGGGTGGTTGCTGTCTACCAACCTACTACCTTTAATATATATATATCTCTCTCTCTCAACACACCAGCCGTATCCCACCGAGGCGGGGTGGCCCAAAAGGAAAAATGAAAGTTTCTTCTTTTACATTTAGTAATATATACAGGAAAAGAGGTTACTAGCCCCTTGCTCCCGGCATTTTAGTCACAACACGCATGGCTTACGGAGGAAGAATTCTGTTCCACTTCCCCATGGAGATAAGACGAAATAAAAAAAACAAGAACTAGGAAGAAAAAAGAAGAAAACCCAGAGAGGTGTGTATATATATGCTTGTACATGTATGTGCAGTGTGACCTAAGTGTAAGTAGAAGTAGCAAGACGTACCTGAAATCTTGCATGTTTATGAAACGGAAAAAAGGACACCAGCAATCCTACCATCATGTAAAACGATTACAGGCTTTCGTTTTACACTTGCTTGGCAGGACGGTAGTACCTCCTTGGGTGGTTGCTGTCTACCCACCTACTACCTTTAATATATATATCTTTTTCTTTCAACGCACCGGCCGTATCCCACCGAGGCAGGGTGGCCCAAAAAACAAAACGAAAGTTTGGCTAACTTCTAACTAACATGGTCACACATGCTTGCTATATCCAAGCCCCTTGTGCACACACAACCTCCTTTACAACCTCCCTCCAGCCTTTTCTAGGACATCCCCTACCCCACCTTCCCTCTACTACAGATTTATACACTGTCATCCTATTTTGCTCCATTGTCTCTAAATGACCAAACCACCTCAACAACCTCTCCTCAGCCATCTGAATAGTAATTTTAGTAACTCCTCATCTACTAATTTCCAAACTATGAATTCTCTGCAAAATATTTACGCCACACGTTGCCTTCAGACATGACATTTCCACTGCTTCCAGCCTACTCCTTGCTGCAACATTCACTACCCATGCCTCACACCCATATGAGAGCATTGGTACCACTATGCTCTCATACATTCTCCTCTTTGCCTCCTCTTTTGTCTCCAGAGATACCTCGGTGCACCACCCACCTTTTTCCCTTCATCAGTTCTTTGGTTTACCTTGTTTTTCTTGTACCCATCCGCCAATACATCCACTCCCAAATATCTGACTTGTCAACCAAGATTTATATACTTATTATTTTTATTATCACACTGGCCGATTCCCACCAAGGCAGGGTGGCCCGAAAAAGAAAAACTTTCACCATCATTCACTCCATCACTGTCTTGCCAGAAGGGTGCTTTACACTACAGTTTTTAAACTGCAACATTAACACCCCTCCTTCAGAGTGCAGGCACTGCACTTCCCATCTCCAGGACTCAAGTCCGGCCTGCCGGTTTCCCTGAACCCCTTCATAAATGTTACTTTGCTCACACTCCAACAGCACGTCAAGTATTAAAAACCATTTCTCCATTCACTCCTATTAAACACGCTCACGCATGCCTGCTGGAAGTCCAAGCCCCTCGCACACAAAACCTCCTTTACCCCCTCCCTCCAACCTTTCCTAGGCCGACTTGTCATTGAAAAAATGGATAAAAATGCTATGGAACCCCAGATATCAGCAGATGCACATATCGGCCAGATCAGATTTTGGCCGCTTTTTTGGCTGAAATTCTGTCCTGGATTTCGGCTGGTAACTTGGAAATTGGCCGTATTAGACGCATCCGTCCGCCACTCCACTACATTCGTGAGTCAGTCTGGCTGTGTCTCTGGATGATTGAGCAACATTCCACGCATTCATCCAAACATTTCGTTATAATCCATTGTTTTTTTGTGGTTGTTTATTGAGTGCAGCTGTGAAATAAGCCACCATGGGCCCAAACAAAGTTCCTAGTGCCAGCCCTTTGGTAAAGAAAGTGAGAAACACGATAGAATTCAAGAAAGAAATTGTAGCAAAGTATGAAAGTGGTGTACGTTTGCTCCAGCTTGCTAGGATTTATGGGAAATCCAAATCAACAATCACTCCCATCCTGGTAAAGAAAATAGAAATCAAGGAAGCTAATGTTGCGAATGGGGTAAATATGCTAACGAAACAAAAATCATCAATAATCGAAGATGTGGAGAAGTTATTGTTGGTGTGGATCAATGATAAACAGTTAGCGGGAGATAGTGTTGTGGAGTCGATCATTTGTGAAAAGGCAAGGCAGTTGCGTGCGGATCTCGTAAAGAAAATGCCTGGAATGAGTGCTGCTGTTAGTGAATATAAGGCCAGCAGAGGCTAGTTCAACAGATTCAAGAAGTGTAATGGCATACACAGTGTTGTAAGGCATGGTCAGGCTGCAAGTTCAGACAGAAGAATTCGTGCATGAATTCAAGGAGTACGTAGAGGCTGAAGGATTCCTCCCCCAACAAGTGTTCAACTGTGACAAAACAGGCCTCTTTTGGAAGAAAATGCCAAAGAGGACCAACATCATGCACAAGGAAAAGGCACTTCCAGGACACAAGCTTATGAAGGATAGGCTTACTCTTTTGTTCTGTGGTAATGCTAGTGGGGATTTCAAAGTGAAACCTTTACTGGTGTATCACTCTGAAAATCCCAGTGTTCAAGAAAAACAATGTTATCAAGAGTAACTTGTGTGTTGTGGAAAGCTAATAATAAAGCATGGGTCACAAGGCAAATTTTCATTGACTGGGTCCATGAAGTGTTTGGCCCGAGTGTGAAAAAAATACCTCTAGGAAAATACACCTACCATCCGACTTACGACCTGCTCGACATGCAACCACTCGAGTTACGACCATGTTTTGTATGCAAATGTGCTGGGAAATAAACAACTGTTTGAATTTTACAGTGTTTCTCCTAATCTCACAGTATAAAATACAGTACTAACAGCATAAAAAAGTAAAGTAAAAAATGAAATAGCAAAATAAAATAAAATAAAATAATCATTACTTAATGTGATACTGATATTCAGTAGTAAGGTTCGATTTATGTCCATTTTGACTTAGGACCAGTTAGTCAGAACCAAGCTCAGTCCTAAGTCTGATGGTAGGTGTAAATTGCCACTCAAGTGCCTCCTGG
This sequence comes from Cherax quadricarinatus, assembly GCF_026875155.1. NCBI lineage: Eukaryota > Metazoa > Arthropoda > Malacostraca > Decapoda > Parastacidae > Cherax > Cherax quadricarinatus. The sequence continues at coordinate 3,634,589 of NC_069454.1, read as the reverse complement.
TGCTGGACAGTGCTCCTTCTCATCCTCCAAACTTGGTAGACCAATTGACTATGGAGTTAAGTTTATAACAGCGAAGTTCTTGCCTCCTAACACCACTCCTCTTATCCAGCTCATGGAGCAGCAGGTCATTACTACAAAAACTCTACATGAAAGCAGTGTTTCAAAGGTGCTTTGGAGTGACCTTGGACACTGACTTGACCCTAAGAGAGTTCTGGGGGGAATCACTTCACTATCCTCCATTGCATAAGCCTTGTAGGTAAGGCTTGGCCGGGAGTGACTTCCAGGACTTTGAACTCTGCTTGGAGAAAATTGTGGCCAGAATGTGTCCAAGAGAAAGATTTTGAAGGTTTGAGGCTGACCCTGTCAACCCTCTGCCTGTTGTGGAATCTATTGTTGCTTTGGGGAAGTCCATGGATGTGAGTGGCCAGGATGTGGAAAAGTTGGTGGAGGACCACAGGGAAGAGCTAACCACTGAAGAGCTGCAAGAACTTCATCTGCAACAGCAACAGACCACAGTTGAGCACATTGCTTTAGAGGAGGAGGAGGAAGAGAGGTGGGAGAATGTGCCTTCTTCAGTGATTTAGGACATGTGTGCAAAGTGGAGTGAGTTGCAAACTTTTGTGGAGAAATATTACCCTGACCAAGCTCAAACAAGCCATATCTGCAACATGTTCAGTGACAAAACCTTGTCCTACTTCAGGCAAATCTGAAACAGAGCTCTCTGGACAGTTTTTTTGTGTGACAGGGTTCCAGTGACTCTCAAGCTGGTCCTAATGCCAGTGAGAAACAAAGAAGGGAAGTAACCCCAGAGAGGGCTTCGATACCTGAAGTCCTTATGGAGGGGGATTCCCCTTCCAAACAATAACCCCAACTCCCTCTTCCCTCCTCGCCTTCTTCAATACACCAACGATAGTTGTCAATAAAGGTATGTAATGTTCACTTATTAAAATCTGTGCTTTATATTTATTTCTCGTTGTTTTATGTGTGTAAAACTATAGTTAATCTTCAAAAAATGTATTTTTTGCCAATATTTTTGGGTGTCTGGAACTGATTACAAAATTGTATTTACATGAAATCCTAAGGGAAATATTACTTCAGTTTTCGGCCTTTTTGGATTTAGGTCGACTTTCTGAAATGGATTACAGCCAAAATCTGGGGTTCTGCTGTATTTTTATGTAATATGAGCATTTGTTTTACCAAAGTATTGAATTCTAAAACATATTTTTAAGCACCCTTTTACTTAGGTATGGTTTTTTAAAATTTAGCTAAAATGTGTGTGTTGTAAAGAGTAATTTTTATTTTTTCAGGCTATCCTAGATGCTCAGCAACACAGTATATCATACACACTTTCAAGGAACCAAGCAGTCATTGTTGAGTATCAACTTGACACTGAAACAGACATGTTCCAAATAGGACGCTCATCTGAAACACCCATAGACTTTGTTGTCATGGATACAATACCTGGAGATAAACATGGAGAAATGAAGGTAAGTACACTTTTACAAAAACAGACTTTATAGGGAAAACTGCTGCTATCATCATTAAATAATTGAAAGTGGTAAAGTACAATAATGATGGAAGAGTGGGTCTTTCTAAAGTGACTTTCGTAGGTTTATACCAGAGATGTTATGATTAACTGGCTTGTGCCTATAAGTAAATTAATCTTTATGCCTTCATCATGGTTATTATAGTTATGGAGGTGTCTGTAAGAACCTTGGAGAACTTTGAGAGGAATTTTTTCACAATTTAATGGAGTCTTTAATGCTGGTCATTTTAATTTGATATGATAGTACATTAGACTATCTGTTAACTTCGTAGTTATGTTTCTGAAAATGTCTTGTAAATAAAAAATTGTGTTAAATGAACTAAAGAAAAAAAAATAGGGTTACATTGATGAAATCCCCCAAAATGCCAAAAATAGAAATTTTCCATTCCTTTCATTATTGTTGTCATTGCTTCTTGATCTAGACATATGTGGAGAGGGTTGATGTAACCCTGTACAATACCTGTATAAATGCATCATATGCAGTTCCACAACTATTACCTGCTACCACCACCACATTCACAATCACCTGCCAAAATCAGTAAAAATACTGTATAATATTGGCTTAAGGCCAATATTATACAGTTTTTTACTAAATAAATATACCTGGAATAATTTTTCTTTTAACACATCTGCTTTTTACCACTGAGGCATGGTGACCCAAAAAGAAGAAACACTTTCATCACTCACCATCACTGTTTTGGAAGAGGCGTATTGAAACTACAGTTCAGAAACTGCAGCATATCTCTACCCCTTTTTCAGAGTGCAGGCACTATACTTCCCACCTCCAGGACCTAAGTCTGGCAAACTGGTTTCCCTGAATCCCTTCATAAATGTTACCTTGCTCACACTCACTGTGTCAGGTCATAAAAACCATTTGCCCCCACTCTTATCTAACACATTCACCCATGCTTGCTGGAGGTCTAAGCCCCTCACACACAAAACCTCCTTTATCCCCTCCCTCTAACCTTTCCTAAGACACAGGGTTTGACAAGGTTAGGTTAAGGTCCCTAACTTTATATACAAGCTAAGAGCTGTTACTTACATCAGCTCATTTAAGAGCCTTTTATTATTATGAGACATAAAAGTAGAGAACTGGATGAAGTTGGAGCCGTCTGTGGGCCAGCAATTTCGTTTGATCAACTGATTTATTTCGTTGATATTATTATGTTGTACGTATGTGTTCCAGGCTTGAGTCATCCTGGGAATAAATGATCTCAGGTGTAGTGATGTCCTGGAGAAGGGTACAGTCAGAGTGAAGTTCCTGTTTGCTGACTGTCTTGTTGTGTAGAAGCTCGCTTCTCGCTGTTCTTGGAGTGGAGCCAAGTGTGGTACTTGGACAATATTGGCCTTGTACATAACAGTAAGGCCACCCACATCCCTCCAGTGTTGAAGGCTCTGCTGAAATGACACAGCTATTACATCTTTTAGAAATCCCACACCACCACCTACTCTCCATGCTATAGATTCTCTGCATTATATTCACACTATCTGTTAACTTGGTAGTTACGTTTCTGAAAATGTCTTGTAAATAAAAAAAATTGTGTTAAATGAATTAAAGAAAAAATAGGGTTACATTGATGATATCCCCCAAAATGCCAAAAATATAAATTTTCCATTCCTTTCATTATTGTTGTCATTGCTTCTTTATCTAGACATATGTGGAGAGGGTTGATGTAACCCTGTACAATACCTGTATAAATGCATCATATGCAGTTCCACAACTATTACCTTGGACACACCATCTCCGCTGCCTCCAGCTTTCTCCTCGTTGCAACATTCATCACCCATGCTTCACTCCCATATAAGAGCATTGGTATAACTATAGAGTAGAACCTCTACTTGCGAGTTTAATCCTTTCCATGACCTTGCTCGCAACTGGATTTGCTCATTTGCAGTCAATTTTCCTCATTTAAATTAATTGAAATGTAATTAATACATTCCAGTGGAATTCTGTACTTCAATAATTTCGCTAATATCAACTCTATGGCTTATTTATCTATCTCGCTTCATCTAATATGACATAATAAACAATATAAGTAACATAGAAGCCTGATATATACTCTAGAATGAATAAAATGTCATTCATGTAGTGGTATGGGCGGTGTCGGCGGTGGATGAGTTTGCTTGGAGACCAAGCAAAATACTTCATGAATAATTTTGCTAATATCATCTATATGGCTTATTTATCTATCACAGTTCATCTAATATGACATAACAAAAAATGTAAATAACATAGAAACATGATATATACTCTAGCATGAATGAAATGTCATTATGTAACAGGTGGAGGCGGCCACAACCACTCCCTCTTTGTTGTGGTAAACACTGCCATCTAGTGGTGACCTTTAGAAGCTGTCTATTATAATTATTATATGTAGTACATTATTATTATATATGTATTATTATTATGCATATTATAATATTATTATTGTTGTATTATATTATATTGTTGTATTAGAGGTAGTAGGTTGGTAGACAGCAACCACCCAGGGAAGTACTACCGTCCTGCCAGATGACTGTGAAACAAAAACCTGTAACTGTTTTGCATGATGGTAGGATTGCTGGTTTTCTTTTTCTGTCTCATAAACACGCTAGATAACAGGGATATCTTGCTACTCCTACTTACACTTTGGTCACACTTCACAGACACGCACATGCATATATATATATACATACATCTAGGTTTTTCTCCTTATTCTAAATAGCTCTTGTTCTTTTTTATTTCTTCTATTGTCCATGGGGAAGTGGAAAAGAATCTTTCCTCCGTAAGCCATGCGTGTCGTATGAGGCGACTAAAATGCCGGGAGCAATGGGCTAGTAACCCCTTCTCCTGTATACATTTACTAAAAAAGAGAAGAAGAAAAACTTTATAAAACTGGGTTGTTTAAATGTGCGTGGATGTAGTGCGGATGACAAGAAACAGATGATTGCTGATGTTATGAATGAAAAGAAGTTGGATGTCCTGGCTCTAAGCGAAACAAAGCTGAAGGGGGTAGGAGAGTTTCAGTGGGGGGAAATAAATGGGATTAAATCTGGAGTATCTGAGAGAGTTAGAGCAAAGGAAGGGGTAGCAGTAATGTTAAATGATCAGTTATGGAAGGAGAAAAGAGAATATGAATGTGTAAATTCGAGAATTATGTGGATTAAAGTAAAGGTTGGATGCGAGAAGTGGGTCATAATAAGCGTGTATGCACCTGGAGAAGAGAGGAATGCAGAGGAGAGAGAGAGATTTTGGGAGATGTTAAGTGAATGTATAGGAGCCTTTGAACCAAGTGAGAGAGTAATTGTGGTAGGGGACCTGAATGCCAAAGTAGGAGAAACTTTTAGAGAGGGTGTGGTAGGTAAGTTTGGGGTGCCAGGTGTAAATGATAATGGGAGCCCTTTGATTGAACTTTGTATAGAAAGGGGTTTAGTTATAGGTAATACATATTTTAAGAAAAAGAGGATAAATAAGTATACACGATATGATGTAGGGCGAAATGACAGTAGTTTGTTGGATTATGTATTGGTAGATAAAAGACTGTTGAGTAGACTTCAGGATGTACATGTTTATCGAGGGGCCACAGATATATCAGATCACTTTCTAGTTGTAGCTACACTGAGAGTAAAAGGTAGATGGGATACAAGGAGAATAGAAGCATCAGGGAAGAGAGAGGTGAAGGTTTATAAACTAAAAGAGGAGGCAGTTAGGGTAAGATATAAACAGCTATTGGAGGATAGATGGGCTAATGAGAGCATAGGCAATGGGGTCGAAGAGGAATGGGGTAGGTTTAAAAATGTAGTGTTAGAGTGTTCAGCAGAAGTTTGTGGTTACAGGAAAGTGGGTGCAGGAGGGAAGAGGAGCGATTGGTGGAATGATGATGTAAAGAGAGTAGTAAGGGAGAAAAAGTTAGCATATGAGAAGTTTTTACAAAGTAGAAGTGATGCAAGGAGGGAAGAGTATATGGAGAAAAAGAGAGAGGTTAAGAGAGTGGTGAAGCAATGTAAAAAGAGAGCAAATGAGAGAGTGGGTGAGCTGTTATCAACAAATTTTGTTGAAAATAAGAAAAAGTTTTGGAGTGAGATTAACAAGTTAAGGAAGCCTAGAGAACAAATGGATTTGTCAGTTAAAAATAGGAGAGGAGAGTTATTAAATGGAGAGTTAGAGGTATTGGGAAGATGGAGGGAATATTTGAGGAATTGTTAAATGTTGATGAAGATAGGGAAGCTGTGATTTCGTGTATAGGGCAAGGAGGAATAACATCTTGTAGGAGTAAGGAAGAGCCAGTTGTGAGTGTGGGGGAAGTTCGTGAGGCAGTAGGTAAAATGAAAGGGGTAAGGCAGCCGGGATTGATGGGATAAAGATAGAAATGTTAAAAGCAGGTGGGGATATAGTTTTGGAGTGGTTGGTGCAATTATTTAATAAATGTATGGAAGAGGGTAAGGTACTTAGGGATTGGCAGAGAGCATGCATAGTTCCTTTGTATAAAGGCAAAGGGGATAAAAGAGAGTGCAAAAATTATAGGGGGATAAGTCTGTTGAGTGTACCTGGTAAAGTGTATGGTAGAGTTATAATTGAAAGAATTAAGAGTAAGACGGAGAATAGGATAGCAGATGAACAAGGAGGCTTTAGGAAAGGTAGGGGGTGTGTGGACCGGGTGTTTACAGTGAAACATATAAGTGAACAGTATTTAGATAAGGTTAAAGAGGTCTTTGTGGCATTTATGGATTTGGGAAAGACATATGACAGGGTGGATAGGGGGGCAATGTGGCAGATGTTGCAAGTGTATGGTGTAGGAGGTAGGTTACTGAAAGCAGTGAAGAGTTTTTACGAGGATAGTGAGGCTCAAGTTAGAGTATGTAGAAAAGAGGGAAATTTTTTCCCAGTAAAAGTAGGCCTTAGACAAGGATGTGTGATGTCACCGTGGTTGTTTAATATATTTATAGATGGGGTTGTAAGAGAAGTAAATGCGAGGGTCTTGGCAAGAGGCGTGGAGTTAAAAGATAAAGAATCACACACAGGGTGGGAGTTGTCACAGCTGCTCTTTGCTGATGACACTGTGCTCTTGGGAGATTCTGAAGAGAAGCTGCAGAGATTGGTGGATGAATTTGGTAGGGTGTGCAAAAGAAGAAAATTAAAGGTGAATACAGGAAAGAGTAAGGTTATGAGGATAACAAAAAGATTAGGTGATGAAAGATTGAATATCAGATTGGAGGGAGAGAGTATGGAGGAGGTGAACGTATTCAGATATTTGGGAGTGGACGTGTCAGCGGATGGGTCTATGAAAGATGAGGTGAATCATAGAATTGATGAGGGAAAAAGAGTGAGTGGTGCACTTAGGAGTCTGTGGAGACAGAGAACTTTGTCCTTGGAGGCAAAGAGGGGAATGTATGAGAGTATAGTTTTACCAACGCTCTTATATGGGTGTGAAGCATGGGTGGTGAATGTTGCAGCGAGGAGAAGGCTGGAGGCAGTGGAGATGTCATGTCTGAGGGCAATGTGTGGTGTGAATATAATGCAGAGAATTCGTAGTTTGGAAGTTAGGAGGAGGTGCGGGATTACCAAAACTGTTGTCCAGAGGGCTGAGGAAGGGTTGTTGAGGTGGTTCGGACATGTAGAGAGAATGGAGCGAAACAGAATAACTTCAAGAGTGTATCAGTCTGTAGTGGAAGGAAGGCGGGGTAGGGGTCGGCCTAGGAAGGGTTGGAGGGAGGGGGTAAAGGAGGTTTTGTGTGCGAGGGGCTTGGACTTCCAGCAGGCATGCGTGAGCGTGTTTGATAGGAGTGAATGGAGACAAATGGTTTTTAATACTTGACGTGCTGTTGGAGTGTGAGCAAAGTAACATTTATGAAGGGATTCAGGGAAACCGGCAGGCCGGACTTGAGTCCTGGAGATGGGAAGTACAGTGCCTGCACTCTGAAGGAGGGGTGTTAATGTTGCAGTTTAAAAACTGTAGTGTAAAGCACCCTTCTGGCAAGACAGTGATGGAGTGAATGATGGTGAAAGTTTTTCTTTTTCGGGCCACCCTGCCTTGGTGGGAATCGGCCAGTGTGATAATAATAAAAATAAAAAATATATTATTATACGTATGTATTATTATTATACATGCAGGAAGGCCCCACTTATACGGCTGGTTAGGTTCCAGGCTACCGCCATAAAGCGGAAACCGCCGTAAAGTGGAACACCCTTTTTTTCCACTTATAAATGCATACAAACACTAGATAACAAGTTTACACTAACATATATTAAGTTAGCAATAGAACCAGGCATCAAAAAACAATAAAAAAGTACAATACACACACAGTGCACTCATTACTTACCTTAAAATATTTATAGTCTTAATCTAGGGTGAGACAAGTAGTATTTATTGTAAGAAATCAAGTGTGGTATGTATGGTAGTCAGCCAGGCTACCATACCAGGCCACCCCACCCACACATACTATTCTATTACATTTAAGCATCCCAGAGCGATAAAATGTATATACAGTTCACTCATTACTTACCTTAAAATATTTGTAGTCTTAATGTAGGGTCAGGAGTAAGTAAATGAGATAAAACGAATAAATGAGAGAGAGAAAGAATGAGTGCACGAGAGAGTACAGGCGTAGAGTTATGTAAACAAACCAGGCGAAGGTAAGTTTTGTAAACGAAGTGTACATGTCTGGTTTGTGTACAAGTTACATTGTGTACAGGTTGTCTCTACATTGATACGGTAGAATAAATAAAGAAGAACACTCCCATTCTCATGTAACATCATTTTGAGAAGAAATGATGCTCTGAGTGAAGGCAATGGGAATAAGTCACTCTGACTTTTTTGGGTTATCCTAGGTTTTCTACATATATGTTGTTATGTATGATAATCTATGTAACTGTATTTGTGTATACCTGAATAAACTTACTTACATATGAAAGGAATAATTTTCTACAGTTACCCCCAGTAACACATTTTCTCTTATGTTAGATTAGAGAAAATGTTATTCTTGGCATCACTTGTACAAGTTATCTGGCTACCACATCTCATGTTTGTTTATTTATTCTATTGTGGGGTGTATTTATCATCTTTTTATGTTATGTATCGTGTTTATTATATAATTTTGAAAAAAATGTCATGGATGGATTAATGAAAATGTGTATATTAACGTAATATACAACATTTAATGACTCGGTGATTACTATTATTATTATTATTATTATTAGCATTTCTAATATGGCGTCACTTGTGCAAGTCGTCTGCTACCACATCTCATATTTATGTTTATTTATTCTATTGTGGGGTGTATTTATCATCTTTTTATGTTATGTATCGTGTTTATTATATAATTTTGAAAAATATATCATAGATGGATTAATGAAAATGTGTATTTAACGTAATATACGACATTTAAATGAGACTCGATTATTATTATCATTACTAATATGACGTCTGGAGACATAAGACACTCTTACTGATTTTAATGTGTACCTGCATGCCAGCACAGTATGTAAGTTTATTTAAGTACATGTACAGGTATACATAAGTATAATTATCAGAGTATATGTAAAATATGAAATAACTTTTAAAAACATTTGAAATTTTGGAGTTTCCAGACAAAATGGAGAGACTTAGTGCTTACTGAGCTCACGAAGAATGTAAACAAACAAGGTGAGGCGCGGTGACCGTATTAGAAAGTCAGGTGGGGGGAGCCGTATAGCGAATTTTGGTCATAATTTGAAATGACCGTATTAGCGGAATGCCGTAAAGTGAAACGCCGTAAAGCGGGGCCCTGCTGTATACATTTTTTTTTTTTAACAAGTCGGCCGTCTCCCACAGAGGCAGGGTGACCCAAAAAGAAAGAAAATCCCCAAAAAGAAAATACTTTCATCATCATTCAACACTTTCACCTCACTCACACATAATCACTGTTTTTGCAGAGATCCTCCGAATACAACAGTTTAGAAGCATATGCGTATCAAGATACACAACATATCCCTCCAAACTGCCAATATCCCAAACCCTTCCTTTAGAGTGCAGGCATTGTACTTCCCATTTCCAGGACTCAAGTCCGACTATATGAAAATAACCGGTTTCCCTGAATCCCTTCACTAAATATTACCCTGCTCACACTCCAACAGATCGTCAGGTCCCAAGTACCATTCATCTCCATTCACTCCTATCTAACATGTTCACGCACGCTTGCTGGAAGTCCAAGCCCCTCGCCCACAAAACCTCCTGTACCCCCTCTAACCCTTTCGAGGGCGACCCCTACCCCGCCTTCCTTCCCCTATAGATTTATATGCTTTCCATGTCTTTCTACTTTGATCCATTCTCTCTAAATGACCAAACCACCTCAACAACCCCTCTTCTGCCCTCTGACTAATGCTTTTATTAACTCCACACCTTTTCCTAATTTCCACACTCCGAATTTTCTGCATAAAATTTACACCACACATTGCCCTTAGACAGGAAATCTCCACTGCCTCCAACCGTCTCTTTGCTGCTGCATTTACCACCCAAGCTTCACATCCATATAAGAGTGTTGGTACTACTATACTTTCATACATTCCCTTCTTAGCCTCCATAGATAACTTTTTTTTTTTTTTTTTTTTTTTTTTTAATCACTGGCCGATTCCCACCAAGGCAGGGTGGCCCGAAAAAGAAAAACGTTCACCATCATTCACTCTATCACTGTCTTGCCAGAAGGGTGCTTTACACTACAGTTTTTAAACTGCAACATTAACACCCCTCCTTCAGAGTGCAGGCACTGTACTTCCCATCTCCAGGACTCAAGTCCGGCCTGCCGGTTTCCCTGAACCCCTTCATAAATGTTACTTTGCTCACACTCCAACAGCACGTCAAGTATTAAAAACCGTTTGTCTCCATTCACTCCTATCAAACGCGCTCACGCATGCCTGCTGGAAGTCCAAGCCCCTCGCACACAAAACCTCCTTTACCCCCTCCCTCCAACCTTTCCTAGGCCAACCCCTACCCCGCCTTCCTTCCACTACAGACTGATACACTCTTGAAGTTATTCTGTTTCGCTCCATTCTCTCCACATGTCCGAACCACCTCAACAACCCTTCCTCAGCCCTCTGGACAACAGTTTTGGTAATCCCGCACCTCCTCCTAACTTCCAAACTACGAATTCTCTGCATTATATTCACACCACACATTGCTCTCAGACATGACATCTCCACTGCCTCCAGCCTTCTCCTCGCTGCAACATTCATCACCCATGCTTCACACCCATATAAGAGTGTTTGGTAAAACTATACTCTCATACATTCCCCTCTTTGCCTCCAAGGACAAAGTTCTTTGTCTCCACAGACTCCTAAGTGCACCACTCACCCTTTTCCCCTCATCAATTCTATGATTCACCTCATCTTTCATAGACCCATCCGCTGACACGTCCACTCCCAAATATCTGAATACATTCACCTCCTCCATACTCTCTCCCTCCAATCTGATATCCAATCTTTCATCACCTAATCTTTTTGTTATCCTCATAACCTTACTCTTTCCTGTATTTACTTTCAATTTTCTTCTTTTGCACACCCTACCAAATTCATCCACCAATCTCTGCAACTTCTCTCAGAATCTCCCAAGAGCACAGTGTCATCAGCAAAGAGCAACTGTGACAACTCCCACTTTGTGTGATTCTTTATCTTTTAACTCCACGCCTCTTGCCAAGACCCTCGCATTTACTTCTCTTACAACCCCATCTATAAATAATTAAACAACCACGGTGACATCACACATCCTTGTCTAAGGCCTACTTTTACTGGGAAATAATTTCCCTCTTTCCTACATACTCTAACTTGAGCCTCACTATCCTCGTAAAAACTCTTCATTGCTTTCAGTAAACTACCTCCTACACCATACACCTGCAACATTTGCCACATTGCCCCCCTATCCACCCTGTCATACGCCTTTTCCAAATCCATAAATGCCACAAAGACCTCTTTAGCCTTATCTAAATACTGTTCACTTATATGTTTCACTGTAAACACCTGGTCCACACACCCCCTACCTTTCCTAAAGCCTCCTTGTTCATCTTCTATCCTATTCTCAGTCTTACTCTTAATTCTTTCAATAATAACTCTACCATACACTTTGCCAGGTATACTCAACAGACTTATCCCCCTATAATTTTTGCACTCTCTTTGATCCCCTTTGCCTTTATACAAAGGAACTATGCATGCTCTCTGCCAATCCCTAGGTACCTTACCCTCTTCCATACATGTATTAAATAATTGCACCAACCACTCCAAAACTATATCCCCACCTGCTTTTAACATTTCTATCTTTATCCCATCAATCCCGGCTGCCTTACCCCCTTTCATTTTACCTACTGCCTCACGAACTTCCCCCACACTCACAACTGGCTCTTCCTCACCCCTTCAAGATGTTGTTCCTCCTTGCCCTATACACGAAATCACAGCTTCCCTATCTTCATCAACATTTAACAATTCCTCAAAATATTCCTCCATCTTCCCAATACCTCTAACTCTCCATTTAATAACTCTCCTCTCCTATTTTTAACTGACAAATCCATTTGTTCTCTAGGCTTTCTTAACTTGTTAATCTCACTCTAAAACTTTTTCTTATTTTCAACAAAATTTGTTGATAACATCTCACCCACTCTCTCATTTGCTCTCTTTTTACATTGCTTCACCACTCTTAACCTCTCTCTTTTTCTCCATATACTCTTCCCTCCTTTCATCACTTCTACTTTGTAAAAACTTCTCATATGCTAACTTTTTCTCCCTTACTACTCTCTTCACATCATCATTCCACCAATCGGTCCTCTTCCCTCCCGCACCCACTTTCCTGTAACCACAAACTTCTGCTGAACACTCTAACACTACATTTTTAAACCTACCCCATATCTCTTCGACCCCATTGCCTATGCTCTCATTAGCCCATCTATCCTCCAATAGCTGTTTATATCTTACCCTAACTGCCTCTTCTTTTAGTTTATAAACCTTCACCTCTCTCTTCCCTGATGCTTCTATTCTCCTTGTATCCCATCTACCTTTTACTCTCAGTGTAGCTACAACTAGAAAGTGATCTGATATATCTGTGGCCCCTCTATAAACATGTACATCCTGAAGTCTACTCAACAGTCTTTTATCTACCAATACATAATCCAACAAACTACTGTCATTTTGCCCTACATCATATCTTGTATACTTATTTATCCTCTTTTTCTTAAAGTATGTATTACCTATAACTAAACCCCTTTCTATACAAAGTTCAAGCAAAGGGCTCCCATTATCATTTACACCTGGCACCCCAAACTTGCCTACCACACCTTCTCTAAAAGTTTCTCCTACTTTAGCATTCGGATCTGCTACCACAATTACTCTCTCACTTGGTTCAAAGGCTCCTATACATTCACTTAACATCTCCCAAAAACTCTCTCTCTCCTCTGCATTCCTCTCTTCTCCAGGTGCATACACGCTTATTATGACCCACTTCTCGCATCCAACCTTTACTTTAATCCACATAATTCTTGAATTTACACATTAATATTCTCTCTTCTCTGATCATTCAACATTACTGCTACCCCTTCCTTTGCTCTCTCTGATACTCCAGATTTAATCCCATTTATTTCCCCCCACCGAAACTCCCCTTCCCCCTTCAGCTTTTGTTTTATGACTCCACATATACCTCAATGCACCACTCACCTTTTTTCCCTCATCAATTCTATGATTAACCTCATCCTTCATAAATCCATCTGCTGACACGTCAACTCCCAAATATCTGAAAACATTCAGTTCTTCCATACTCCTCTTCCCCAATTTGATATCCAATTTTTCTTTATCTAAATCATTTGATACCCTCATTACCTTACTCTTTTCTATGCTCACTTTCAACTTTCTACCTTTACCCACACTCCAAAACTCATCCACTAACCTTTGCAATTTTTCTTTAGAATCTCCCATATGCACAGTATCATCAGCAAAAAGCAACTGTGTCAATTCCCATTTTGTATTTGATTCCCCATAATTTAATCCCACCCCTCTCCCGAACACCCTAGCATTTACTTCTTTTACAACTTCATCTATAAATATATTAAACAGCCATGGTGACATTACACATCCCTGTCTAAGACCTACTTTTACCGGGAAGTATTCTCCCTCTCTTCTACACACCCTAACCTGAGCCTCACTATCCTCATAAAAACTCTTTACAGCATTTAGTAACTTACCACCTATTCCATATACTTGCAACATCTGCCACATTGCTCTCCTATCCACTCTATCATATGCCTTTTCTAAATCCATAAATGCAATAAAAACTTCCCTACGTTTATCTAAATGCTGTTCACATATATGCTTCAATGTAAACACTTGATCTACACATCCCCTACCCACTCTAAAACCTTCTTGCTCATCTGCAATCCTACATTCCGTCTTGCCTCTAATTCTTTCAATTAAAACCCTACCATACACTTTTCCTGGTATACTCAGTAAACTTATTCCTCTATAATTTTAACAATCTGCTTTGTCCCCCTTCCCTTTATATAAAGGAACTATACATGCTCTCCACCAATCCCTAGGTACCTTCCCCTCTTTCATACATTTATTAAATAAAAATACCAACCACTCCAACACTATAGCCCCCCTGCTTTTAACATGATCCTGTCAGTTCCAGCTGCTTTACCCCCTTTCATTCTACATAATACCTCACACACCACCCCCATACTCACATCCTGTTCTTCTAACCTCCTAAAAGATGGTATACCTCCCTGGCCAGTGCATGAAATTACCGCTTCCCTTTCTTCGTCGACATTTAAAAGTTCCTCAAAATATTTTTGCCATCCACCCCATACCTCCATCTCCCCATCTATTAACTCCTCTACTCTGTTTTTAATTGACAAATCCATTCGTTCCCTAGGCTTTCTTAACTTGTCGAACTTGTTCCAAAATTTTTTCTTATTTTCATTAAAATTTCTTGACAGTGCCTCTCCCACTCTATCTGCTCTCCTTTTGCACTCTCTCACCACTCTCGTCACCTTTCTTTTACTCTCCTTATACTCTACTTTTCTTATAACACTTCTGCTTTGTAAAAACTTCTCATAAGCTAACTTTTTCTCTTTTATCACACCCTTTACTTCATCATTCCACCACTCCTCTTTCCTCCTGCCCCCACCCTCCTATAACTACAAACTTCTTCCCCCACATTCTAATACTGCATTTTTAAAACTATTCCAACCCTCTTCAACCCCCCCCCCCCCCCCCTCACTACTCATACTTGCACCAGCCCACCTTTCTGCCAATAGTTGCTTATATTTCACCCAAACTTCCTCCTCCCTTAGTTTATACACTTTCACCTCCCTCTTACTTGTTGCCATTTTCCTCTTTTCCCATCTACCTCTTAATCTAACTGTAGCTACAACTAGATAATGATCCGACATGTCAGTTGCCCCTCTATAAGTGTGTACATCCTGGAGCCTACCCATCAACCTTTTATCCGCCAGTACATAATCTAACAAACTACTTTCATTACGTGCTATATCATACCTTGTATATTTATTTATCCTCTTCATAAAATATGTATTACTTATTACCAAACCTCTTTCTACACATAGCTCAATTAAAGGCTCCCCATTTTCATTTACCCTTGGCACCCCAAATTTACCTACTATTCCCTCCACAACATTTTTGCCCACTTTAGCACTGAAATCCCCAACCACCATTACTCTCACACTTGGTTCAAAACTCCCCATGCATTCACTCAACATTTCCCAAAATCTCTCTCTCTCCTCTACACTTCTCTCTTCTCCAGGTGCATATACACTTACTATAACCCACTTTTCACATCCAACCTTTATTTTACGGCACATAATCCTTGAATTAATACATTTATAGTCCCTCTTTTCCTGCCATAGCTTATCCTTCAACATTATTGCTACTCCTTCTTTTGCTCTAACTCTATTTGAAAACCCTGACCTAATCCCATTTATTCCTCTCCATTGAAACTCTCCCACCCCCTTCAGCTTTGTTTCACTTAAAGCCAGGACATCCAACCTTTTCACATTCATAACATCCACAATAATCTCGCACATTCAGACTTCCCACGTTGACAATTTTCTTCTTATTCTTTCTAGTAATTATTACAGGAAAAGGGGTTACTAGCCCATTGTTCCTGATGTTTTAGTTGACTTTTACAACATGCATGGCTTATTATTATTATATAAATAATTTGTAATTTTTATTCACACAAAAAATATAAGATTTACTGTTATTCCTTATTGCAATAATTGTATAACTGTCAACCCATTCATGACTGCCTGAAAAGCGAAATTCAAAGAAGGGTCCTTTCGTTGTTCCTCCTAGAAGGACAGTCCCTCGGGCATGGAAACAGAGATATCTGGCAACCCTGGAATAGGAAGGCTTGATCTGGATCTGTTCACTTAATTTACGAGGCCCTGGCCAGTTTTCCTTGTAAAATAAATTGGCTATTCCGAGATCAGAGTCGTCCAAGGATAGGTCAGCATTCTCGCCAGACAACCCTTGGGATGTTGCCTGAGTTATGGCCAACACCGTAGAAGAATTAATCATTATGGGTTCAGGACATACACTAGAAGTGGTAATGTTATTACCCAGTAATAACATGGCATCTTTCATAGGGAATCCCTCGGATACACCCACAGTCAAGTATCCAGTGTAATATTTGCACTGTACATAAATTCTATGCAAGGGGACAGAAAATATCGCTCCAAATGCTTCCAGCAAAACAGAGGATTGCAAGGAGGTGTTCTCTGAAAGGGGAAGTACTCCCTCTCTTATAGGTGAGCAATATGCTCCAGTATCTCTAAAGGTTCTGACTTCAGTTGTTTTTGAGTCTTCCTGAGGGGAAATACGACTCTGACAGTCATAAGGAGCCATCCCTTTCTCTACTTCTTTTAGGGACATGTTACTAGGGATAATATAGACTTTTTCCATGGGTTGGGGTTTTTGGGGACAGTTGGGACGGATGTGACCTACTTTATTACAGAGGAAGCAGATGACAGGCTTGCCCTTAACTCTCTGCTGACATTTCATCTGGTGTTGCTCTGGCTGGTGTGTCTCTTGATACTGTTGTCGAGTTGCACCATGTTGAGTGGTTTATCTCTCACCAGGTGGACCATAAGTTGAGTAGCGTGGCTCACCAGGTGACTTAGTTGGCTGACATAATGTTCTCCCTCTGGCTGGCACTTCATCCTCCAAGGTTGATGATCTCTGCTCATGCCAGGCTGTTGAAAAGAGAGATGGGACCGCTCGGACAAGGAGCGGTTAGTTTCAAAGGTATCAGCCAACCTGGCTGCCTCCAATGCAGTGGTTAATTCACGATCCTGCAGAAAGACTAACCTCAGGTCCCACAGACTCCAGCAGGTTGTCAACCAGAATAAGCTGCACGAGATCATCGAAGGTAGCATCACCACTTGCTTTATACCAGCTGGTAAAAGCTTTGGTCTGCTGTCGCACAAAATCAACCAGGGATTGATCAAGCTGTCGTCTGCCTAATTTAAACGACTTTCTGTTCTTACCTGGGATACATGTATATGCTCCCAAAAAGGAAAAATAAGTGTCATTTAACACTGATGTAAATTCCTGTGCTTTACCAAACAATGCTGTGTGAACCAGCGACGCCCAATGCTGTTCTGGCCACCTCGAGGCTCAAGCCTGATTTTCGAAAGTTTCGAAAAATTGTTCTGGTTCTGCCTCATTGAAGCAGGGAACAAGCTGTACTGCTTTCTGTAAACTAAAGTCGTTTACAACTTGAGAAAACTGCATTCTTCTTTTTCCCTATCAAACTCTTCCTTGGCAAATGCCCTCTGTTCCCTAGCCTGCTGAAGATTGATTTTCGCCAACTCAGGTGCCAACCCAGCCGATTCGTTTTCAGACAACCCTGCTGCACAAGACTGACGATTTTGCTTCGTTGATGCGTCCTTTTCCTCCTGCGAGAACCTCTGAATTTTATTCCTGGCTCCCGTAGAGAGAGAAGTCTGATGTGCCATCTCCTCTTCCCGAAGTTTGTCGCTTATAAGTGTACGTAGTTGTGCAGCTGTGAGAGTGCGTTCGCAATCAATGCCAATGGAACGAGCAATTTGCCAACAATGCTGTAGGGACAATTTAGGCCAGTTAAATAAAGTATATGCCGACACCAGACGTCTGACTCGTCTAGGTGGCATACCCCAATGTATAGGTTAATTTGCTATGCACAGTACGATTGCAGAATACCCCAACGTAACACGTTATTTGCAGAACACACTTAGCTATGCACAGTACAACTGCAGAATACTTGTACCCAAATGTAAAACGCTATTTGCAGGATACGCTTAGCTATGCACAGTATGACTGCAGAATACGCACAAATGTTTGCAAGGTGGATACACAATAGCAAAGCTGACTGCAAAATCTTCACACAACAAGATTGACCGTAGCGAAGCGAGCACACCAAACATGCTAGTAGCGAGCTGTTGAACCATCATGCAATAGCAAGGCAATTGACACGCAAAGTTTGTGAAATGTTGGCAAAGGTAATGCAATGCCAGATAGCAAGCTGCACAATGTTCCTGCTTCCAGCGTCACCCTAGGCTCAACCTGTGCTCTAAGTCCAGCTCCAGCTCGGACAGGCTACCCATATTACAACCCAGGAGTCCCAAAGGCCTGTTATCTTAGGTGTAAAGGAAGCAAAATAAACACAGCAGAAAAACTTTTGACCTGTATTATCCCTCACCAGTTTAGAACAGAAGTACAGTGGACCCCCGGTTAACGATATTTTTTCATTCCAGAAGTATGTTCAGGTGCCAGTACTGACCGAATTTGTTTCCATAAGGAATATTGTGAAGTAGGTTAGTCCATTTCAGACCCCCAAACATACACGTACAAACGCACTTACATAAATACACTTACATAATTGGTCGCATTGGGGGGTGATCGTTATGCGGGGGTCCACTGTATTTACACTGCAGTGGACCCCCAGTATTCGATGGCATCGGTATTTGATAAATCCGGTATTCGATGCATTTTAGTGCAAAAATTTTGCCTCGGTATCCGATCGAAAACCCGGTATTCGATGCGATTCATATGAGACTTGTCCACCTGTGGCCTGAACTGCCCCGTGTGTGCCAGTGTTTACAAGCCAGCCAGTGTGCGCGAATCTAAGGATACATTCGGTACATTCCATGTTATCACTGTTTTTGGTGCTTGCTTCTGCAAAATAAGTCACCATGGGCCCCAAGAAAGCTTCTAGTGCCAACCCTTTGAGAAAAAAGGTGCTAATGACTATTGAAATGAAGAAAGAGATAATTGCAAAGTACGAAAGTGGAGTGCGTGTGTTGGAGCTGGTCAGGTTGTATAGTAAACCCCAATCAACCATCTCTACTATAGTGACCAGGAAAACGGCAATCAAGGAAGCTGTTCTTGCAAAAGGTGCAACTGTGATTACGAAACAGCGACCGCAAGTGTTAGAAAATGTTGAGAGACTGTTATTGGTGTGGATAAATGAAAAACAGATAGCAGGAGATAGCATCTCTCAAGCGATCATTTGTGAAAAGGCTAGGCAGTTGCATGACGATTTGGTAAAGAAATTGCCTGCAACTAGTGGTGATGTGAGTGAATTTAAGGCCAGCAAAGGTTGGTTTGAAAGATTTAAGAATCGTAGTGGCATACAGTGTGGTAAGGCATGGTGAGGCTGCCAGTTCAAGTCCTAATGGAAGGGGATTCCCCTTCTAAACACTAACACCATCCACACACTCCCCTCCTCCCATCCCATCAATCATCACTAGATCTTCATTAAAGGTAAGTGTCGATTATTCTATTGTTATTGTTATTATAATTATTCTATTGTATTAAACTTCATATTTCATGTGGTAAAATTTTTTTTTTCATACTTTTGGGTGTCTTGCACGGATTAATTTGATTTCCATTATTTCTTACGAGGAAAATTGATTCACTTTTCGATATTTTCGGTATTCGATGAGCTCTCGGGAACGGATTAATATCGAATACCGGGGGTCCACTGTATATGCACTATGTACAACAATAGGTATTAGTGCACTCCACAGTTAGCAAGGCAGAATAGAAGCCACTAAAGAGCAGACCGTGCTTCAACCAGCTCTAGAATGGGAATGACAAGGGCAGACGGGTGAGTGGTACCCACAACACCTCTGCAATTGCCAAAACCATCTTCTCATTGGCTGGAACCTGGGAACTGATTGAACGACGGGGCCCCATCATCAACCCTAGTGCCTGGTTCGCTGGTTGGGGGAGATAGCCTTTCAATGAGGGTGTACATGCACCGAATAAAGGTTACGTACTCTTTGCATGCCACACTCCTATATACCCTAACTGGATTTTAGGGCCTTTTAGGCACATTGAGGTTTGAATAATGACACACTTGTGCAACATTAAGGAAACGTTTCGCCAGCCAGTAGCTTCATCAGTCCCATACAGAGAAGAGCAATGGAAGACTAGGAAGAGTATGTCGTAATCAGTCCCTCATCCTAGAGTTGATGTGGAAAAAAAAAATTCTTGTAAAATGAAAATTTATTTCTCTGATTCTAGTAAGACTAAAATGAGTGGAATCTGGCAAAAACTTCAACTTTATGGTGTGTTGAAGTTCATGAAAAAAATTCACTTAGCAACAGTGGCATAATAGTGTCAGTGAAATTTACATTTTTCAATTTATTGACATCAGGATATGATTGTTTTTCTGTTTTTTGTGCAAGAAAGATATAAAATACCAACAATATGAAAGTTAAGAGAGACATGCAACATCTGGATATCTTTATTGTAGACATTTTGTCATCCAGTGGCTTTATCAATACAAATTCTAGGACATGGTGACATCACACATTCCTGCCAAAGGCCTACTTTTACTGGGAAATAATCTCTCTTTCTCTCCTGTATACCCTCACTGGATTTTAGGGCCTTTTAGGCACATTCCATGATGTTAGTGTCTGTTGTAGTTAGACACTGCAACATCATGGAATCTTGGTTCAGAGGACATCTACAAGATTTTCTTCATGGCTACTACAACTAACCCATACCTTTGGGTAGGACCTACTTCCACTGGGGAATCCCGCCTACCAGTGACTATGCCCTCGTCTGCTACATGTCCCTATCCATTGACGCCTATATAACCACCAGTCTCCTTGCCTTTGCTCCAGATTTTCCACCACCACCATGTTGCTCTCAACACTAACTCCAAGGCTGAGGGACTGATTACCTCATCTTTTGTATATAGTTCTAATGTCTTCTAATTATGTCCTAGAATCTGTATTGATAAAGCCACAGGATGGCGAAACGTCTACAATAAAGATATCCAGATGTTGCATATGTGTCTTAAATTTGTTTTTTAATTGCTTTCAATGTTGAACGCCAGGTACACCAGTTTCTTAAGATATTAGATGTGTTTCAAGGTGTTTTAGTACTTCAGACATGAGGAAATTCTTAGCCTGCCATTACTCCACTTGGAATATATAGTATAATATTTTTTTGTATTTTTTTACCATTTTGGTCTTTGAAGGCTAAGTACAAGGAATACTTGCAACATTACAAGTGTTTCAGTGTGTTTTACTTCTCAAAACATGGAAATAAGTAACGTTGATTGACTTTTCTGGGTTATAGATACATATACAGGTCTCCCTCAACATTCACGTTTTCAACTTTCACGGGCTTCACACACTCGCAAATTCCCAACCGCCAAATTCCCAGCCACCAAATCATATTTAAGTTTCCCGCCACCTGCGAGACCCTACTACCCTCCCTCCGACCCCTGCAACTGGCAGCCAACCCTCCCACCAGTGTGTGATGAGCGTTTTGTTTGTTCATTATTTGCTATTAACCCTTTCAGGGTCCGTCCCGTAGATCTACGGCTTTATGTTCAGGGTCCAAACCGTAGATCTACGCCATGAGCTCAGCTCACTCTGATAAACTGTGAGTGGTACATTTGGGCCTAGATATGAGAGAATACATCTATGTGGTATGTGTGCACCACATAAAACAGATCCTGCAGCACACTGTGTATAATGAGAGAAAAAAAATGAAGTAATGATTTTTCGATTAAAACAGCAACTTTGCAGTGTTTTTTCGTATGTTTTTTATAGTTGTATTTGCGATTTCTTGGTCTCATTTGATAGAATGGAAGACATATTACAGAAATAGAGATGATTTTGATTGGTTTTAGCATTGGAAATGGCTTGAAACTGAGCTCAAAGTAGCGGAAATGTTAAATTTTTGCCGATATTCAAGAGTAAACAAACGACCTCACACGTCTAATACACGTCAGCTGGTGGGTCTAATATACATTCACAAATATGGTGATGATATTTATACAATTATTACAGTATTGCATAACAGTAAATCTTCTATTTTTTGGTGTGAATAAAAATTCATTATGTGAATAAAAAATCAAAATGGAATTTATTTGTAAAGCCTCAAAACATAACTAATGAACAGAGGAAATGTTAGTTTAGTGCCAGGAATGCCTACATTGTTCATTCTGGACCCTATTTTGAAATTGGAATATTTTGAACTTTGTGTTAAATTGGCCAAATTAACAATTTCCGATCACTTTATTTTGTAGTTGAAACAGTTGACTTGGCGATTTCTTGTGCTCAATCGATAGAATAGAAGTAATACTAGTGAAATAGCTAAGAATTTGGTTGATTGGAATAACGTAATTGGCCTAAAATGGGAGTCAAAGTCGGCAAAATCGCCGATTCGTAAATATCGCTGACACATCAAAATTTGCGAGAGCATAATTTCGTCAATTTTCCACCAAATTTCGTACTTTTTGTTTTATTACCTTCACAAAAAGATTCTCTACGATTTCATAAGAAAAAATAACAAATTTTTTTTTTGAAAATTCTTGGACACTGGTGCGTGACTCCAGATTTGGGCCTTGGACCCTGAAAGGGTTAAACTACAGTATAAATAATGTAAACCCATCATGACTGCATATTGGAATGGCTATTCGGACAGGTATTAGACGGTGACATCATGTGTTTACTCTTGAACACTGCAAAGAATTAACGCTTTGACTGTCGCAACCCCAATCCTGAGGTTTCTCCTGGTGTCGCAAAATTTAAAAAAAAAAAAAAAAATTATTTTTTCTTATGAAATGATAGAGAATCTTTTCCTGATTGTAATGACACCAAACAAAACGAAATTTGATGGAAATCTGACGGAATTATGCTCTCACGAAGTTAGCGACCTCGGCGCTGTTTACAAATCGGCGATTTCGCCTACTTTGAGCCCTATTTTCGGCTAATTCCATTGTTCCAGTCGCCCAAACTCATAGCTATTTCTTTAGAACTAAATTTTTTCTATCGATTGAATATAAGAAACTGCCCATTTACTGATTTCAACTACCTAATAATGTGGTCAGAAATTTGCAATTTGGCCAATTTCACGAAAACTAAAAAATATGACAATTTCAAAATAAGGTCCAGAATGAACAATGCAGACATTCCTGGCTCTAAAATAACGTTTTCTTTGTTCATCAGTCACGTCTCCAGGCCCTTCTGATATTACTCTTGCTTTCTATTTTGAATTTTTACTCAAACAAAAAATATTAGACTTACTATTATGCAGACTACTGCAATGCTGTAATAACTGTATAAATAACATCAACCCATTCATGACTGCATATTAGAATGGCTAGTTGGACATTTATTGGACAATGGCATCATTTGTTTACTTTTGAACATTGGCAAAAATCAAACATTTCCCCTACTTTGAGCTCCATTTCTAGGTTCTTTTTATAGTAAAATCAATCAAAATCACCTCTATTTCTGTAATATGTTTTCCATTCTATCAAATGAGACCAAGAAAACGAGAATACAACCATAAATACTATACGAAAATAGACCACAAAGTCGGCATTTTAATTAAAAAAAACGGTCGGAGTTTTTTTTTTCTCATTATGCACTGCGTGCTCCAGGATTTTTTTTATATGGTGCACACTGACCACACAGACCCATTCTCTCACATGTGGGCCTACCAGCTTTCTCCTGCTTGATTTGAAGCCGCTAGAATTTATGAGTATATATACGTCAAACACGGCACCTCGTAAAACGTATATATACGGCCGCGACAGTCAAAGGGTTAAACATTTCTGCTACAGCTAATAACAACAATAGTAATAATAATAATAATAATAATAATATAATAATAAATATGATATAATTGGAGAAGGAAATTGTACAAAAATACGAGGGAGTGGTTGATACATCGTCAGTGTGACTTTGTTTATGATGGAGTGAACATTAGTCTCCCTGCTCTTCCAAACATTTCACAATAATTCATTGTGTTTGGTGCTTGTAGATTGAGTGTGACTGGAGTGGTAGAGGCAGTGATTGAGGCAATGGTATTTAATAACACACATGTTAATAATAATACATGTTATTAATAATATGTACTATTATTATTTATAACATATATGTTATTAAATACATACATGTTAATATTTCTGTCTCATAAACACGCTAGATAACAGGGATATCTTGCTACTCCTACTTACACTTTGGTCACACTTCACAGACACGCACATGCATATATATATACATACATCTAGGTTTTTCTCCTTTTTCTAAATAGCTCTTGTTCCTCTTTTTTTTCTTCTATTGTCCATGGGGAAGTGGAAGAGAATCTTTCCTCCGTAAGCCATGCGTGTCGTATGAGGCGACTAAAATGCCGGGAGCAATGGGCTAGTAACCCCTTCTCCTGTAGACATTTACTAAAAAAGAGAAGAAGAAAAACTTTATAAAACTGGGATGCTTAAATGTGCGTGGATGTAGTGCGGATGACAAGAAACAGATGATTGCTGATGTTATGAATGAAAAGAAGTTGGATGTCCTGGCCCTAAGCGAAACAAAGCTGAACGGGGTAGGGGAGTTTCAGTGGGGGGAAATAAATGGGATTAAATCTGGTGTATCTGAGAGAGTTAGAGCAAAGGAAGGGGTAGCAGTAATGTTGAATGATCAGTTATGGAGGGAGAAAAGAGAATATGAATGTGTAAATGCAAGAATTATGTGGATTAAAGTAAAGGTTGGATGCGAGAAGTGGGTCATAATAAGCGTGTATGCACCTGGAGAAGAAAGGAATGCAGAGGAGAGAGAGAGATTTTGGGAGATGTTAAGTGAATGTATAGGAGCCTTTGAACCAAGTGAGAGAGTAATTGTGGTAGGGGACCTGAATGCTAAAGTAGGAGAAACTTTTAGAGAGGGTGTGGTAGGTAAGTTTGGGGTGCCAGGTGTAAATGATAATGGGAGCCCAATGATTGAACTTTGTATAGAAAGGGGTTTAGTTATAGGTAATACATATTTTAAGAAAAAGAGGATAAATAAGTATACAAGATATGATGTAGGGCGAAATGACAGTAGTTTGTTGGATTATGTATTGGTAGATAAAAGACTGTTGAGTAGACTTCAGGATGTACATGTTTATAGAGGGGCCACAGATATATCAGATCACTTTCTAGTTGTAGCTACACTGAGAGTAAAAGGTAGATGGGATACAAGGAGAATAGAAGCATCAGGGAAGAGAGAGGTGAAGGTTTATAAACTAAAAGAGGAGGCAGTTAGGGTAAGATATAAACAGCTATTGGAGGATAGATGGGCTAATGAGAGCATAGGCAATGGGGTCGAAGAGGTATGGGGTAGGTTTAAAAATGTAGTGTTAGTGTTCAGCAGAAGTTTGTGGTTACAGGAAAGTGGGTGCGGGAGGGAAGAGGAGCGATTGGTGGAATGATGATGTGAAGAGAGTAGTAAGGGAGAAAAAGTTAGCATATGAGAAGTTTTTACAAAGTAGAAGTGATGCAAGGAGGGAAGAGTATATGGAGAAAAAGAGAGAGGTTAAGAGAGTGGTGAAGCAATGTAAAAAGAGAGCAAATGAGAGAGTGGGTGAGATGTTATCAACAAATTTTGTTGAAAATAAGAAAAAGTTAGCGACCTCGGCGCTGTTTACAAATCGGCGATTTCGCCTACTTTGAGCCCTATTTTCGGCTAATTCCATTGTTCCAGTCGCCCAAACTCATAGCTATTTCTTTAGAACTTCGTTTTTTTCTATTGATTGAATACAAGAAACTGCCCATTTACTGATTTCAACTACCTAATAATGTGGTCAGAAATTTGCAATTTGGCCAATTTCACGAAAACTAAAAAATATGACAATTTCAAAATAAGGCCCAGAATGAACAATGCAGACATTCCTGGCTCTAAAATAACATTTTCTTTGTTCATCAGTCATATCTCAAGGCCCCTCTGATATTACTCTTGCTTTCTATTTTGAATTTTTATTCAAACAAAAAATAGAAGACTTACTATTATGCAGACTACTGCAATACTGTAATAATTGTATAAATAGCATCAACCCATTCATTACTGCATTTTAGAATGGCTAGTTGGATATTTATTGCACAATGGCATCATTTGTTTACTTTTGAACATTGGCAAAAATCAAACATTTCCCCTACTTTGAGCTCCATTTCTAGGTTCTTTTTATAGTAAAATCAATCAAAATCACCTCCATTTCTATAATATGTTTTCCATTCTATCAAATGAGACCAAGAAAACGAGAATACAACCATAAATACTATACGAAAATAGACCACAAATTCGGCATTTTAATTAAAAAAAAACGGTCAGTTTTTTTTTTTCTCATTATGCACTGCGTGCTCCAGGATTTTTTTATATGGTGCACACTGACAACACAGACCCATTCTCTCATATGTGGGCCTACCAGCTTTTTCCTGCTTGATTTGAAGCCGCTAGAATTTGAGTATATATACGTCAAACACAGTACCTCGTAAGACATATATACGGCCGCGACAGTCAAAGGGTTAATAGCAAATAATGAACAAACAAAACACTCGCCACACTGAGTGGTGGGAGGGCTGGCTGCCAGTTGCGGGGGTCGGAGGGAGGGTAGTAGGGACTCGCAGTGGTTGAGGAAGTGGAGTCTGTGGTGGAGTCTGTGGTGGAGTCTGTGGTGGAGTCTGTGGTGGAGTCTGTGGTGGAGTCTGTGGTGGAGTCTGTGGTGGAGTCTGTGGTGGAGTCTGTGGTGGAGTCTGTGGTGGAGTCTGTGGTGGAGTCTGTGGTGGAGTCTGGTATTTAATAACATACATGTTATTAAATAACATATTTTATTAAAGCATAACATGTATATATTTAGTACAATTTACAACGTTTTCATGTATTTTATGATTATTCATGGTTCAACAAGTTAAGGAAGCAGTATTGTAATATATTTCCCTACAATATATTGGGGCACCAAACATTCACGGTTTTTCAACATTCGCGAGGCTCTTGATCCCCTAACCCTCGCGAATGTTGAGGGAGACCTGTAGTATATACACTGTATAACTGCTCTTCGATCTATTTCTTTTTACTATTTTGATTTTTAAGGCTGTGTACAATGAGTACTTATATTATAGTTATTTCAGAGTGTAATAGTCTTCAAAACGTGGAAATTATTCACATTGACTTTACTGAGTTAAATGAGCTTACTGTACTTTGTGGCTGAATTCCTCTCTTAGTATCATGAAATTGTAATAAATGAATGAATAAATCAGATTTGTGCAATTTCCACACTTTGCTAGTAGGGAAGCTGGTGCCAGAACAACAGCTCCTGGTTCCATTGTTTACTTTTGCTAGAGGCATACTGGTACAGTGGATATACAGTCATCCTTCATCCCCTGATACATGATACATTGTGTGGAAACTGCTGGCCTTAGATTTTTTCAGGTGTATGAATAGATGGAAGAGCCAAAGAGTTGTTGAGGTCAGAAATACTGGCAGGTGGCAGATGTGTGGTTACAAAAAATTGTGCAAACTAATACATCGGCCATAATTTAAGGGTTAATCAGCATAGCACATTAAAAATTAATTTTTATGCAGTTAATTCCAGGTTTTCATTTTTCCTGTAGATTGAATAGACAAGAATGGAAATACAGTGGACCCCCGGTTAACGATATTTTTTCACTCCAGAAGTATGTTCAGGTGCCAGTACTGACCGAATTTGTTCCCATAAGAAATATTGTGAAGTAGATTAGTCCATTTCAGACCCCCAAACATACACGTACAAACGCACTTACATAAATACACTTACATAATTGGTCGCATTCGGAGGTAATCGTTATGCGGGGGTCCACTGTATCTGCTTCATCATTTTTGCATTGTCATTGTAACCATGTTAGGGATTCCTTGTTAGTGTTTCTCATTTCAGTGTTACTAAGAGGTGTTCTTGGTGAGAATGTATGAATCAGAACTACTTCCAGCTTGTCACTTTCTTTGGTTGACATATCTTCATCTCTATCAAATATTACCAGGTCCTCATCAGACATTTAGCAAAAAGTTTGTCTATTTTCTATTTTTGCTTCAAGTGTTAGGGCAGCTGTTGCATGGTACCAGACTGCTTAGCTTCATCCTCTGCCACAACATGTAGTGTTCACTGTTTACTGCTTAGACATGTAATATTTGCATTCCTCCAGTACCAGTGCTGGTACCATACATAGTTTGCACTGTCATGCTCCAATCTAGCTCCAACTTTTAAAGTTTTTTAAGTTTCCATAGTCTTCACTGTCTAGATATATTGTCATGAAAGCCAGGAGATAGTCTTTCTTGAAGGATGGTGACATGGTGTACAGTTATCAAAGCATGAGCAGTAGTGCCATTGTCAGTATTGTACAGATTGTCAGATGTGTGATGAGGAGGTTAGAGTATTAAGTTGGTCATACATCAGCTTCCTCCATTATAGAATTTTCTTTTCCTTGTTCTGATGGTTTGGCATGTTCATAAAGTGTCATTGATCAGGACATGGTGTTTGCACAGATGATAGAAAAGAATCTAGCTGATCACTTGGTCAGGAGAGAGGGTAATGCCCACAAAACTAACCCCCAGACACAGTTCCAAAATTTTCTTTGGGTTTGGCATCTTCTGGTAATATAATATTTATCTTCATGGGGGGGGGGGGGAGGATGTTGCATCACCTGCTGAATTTTTTGCTTTCATAGGAAATTGCTTCCTACAAAAGCAAAAGACTCAGCAGGTGGTGCAACATCCCCCAATGAAAAAAAAGTAAGTGTGCCATGAGTACACAGAGACAACGCAGTAAGTGTCAGGGTTCCAAGACTGTTCAATTCCCTCCCAGCATACATAAGGGGATGTCTTCAAGAGGGAGCTGGACAGGCACCTAAAGTCAGTACTTAATCAACTGGGCTGTAGTTCGTATGTTGGATTGTGTGCTGCCAGCAGTAACAGCCTGGTTTCAGGCCCTGATAAACCAGGGGGCATTGACCCTTGGAACACCTTATGCCTTTACACCTTTGAGTTTTGAGAGTCTCTTTAATTCCTGGAGCCCAGCCATGGGCCAGGCTCATATGGTGCCAGCCTGTTTGTGTTGGACATCCCCTACCCCCACATATCCATCACAGCCTGGTTAATCTGGCACCTGGTGAAGGTACTTGCCCAGCATCCTCTTGAAGACACTTTTACACTTGTTCCAGCAGTGTTTCTGATATCTTCTGGTAGGAAGTTGAATACTCTAGGGCCAAGAATGTTGGACCCAGATTATTTCCTTATTGTGCCCAGTGCAGTCCTGCTTTTTTCTGGGTTTATTTTGCACTTCCATATCTCTTGCTCCAATATGTTATGACAGTGTGCAGATTTGGGACCAGGCCCTCAAGTGCTTTCCAGGTATATACAGTGGACCCTCAGTTAACGCTTTAATCCATTCCAGAGAGCTAGGCTTTAACCGATTTAGCTTTTAACCGAATTAATTTTTCCCATAAGAAATAATGGAAATCCAATTAATCCGTTCCAGACGCCTGAAAGTATTAAACAAAATAATTTTTTTTATATGAAATATACATTTCCCTACACAGAACACAATGTTACATGCACAATAAACATACTGAAATGACACTTACCTTTATTGTGGAGCTGTTGATGAGTGATGAGATGGTAGGAGGGCAGATGATGCAGGTGTTCTATTGTTTGGAAGGGGAATCCTCTTCCATAAAGACTTCAGGTAACGAGTCCTTTTCTGGGGTTACCCCCTTTCTTTGTTTTTTAACCCTTTGAGGGTTTTGGCCGTACTAGTACGGCTTACGACCCAGGGTTTTTGACGTATTAGTATGCCTAAATTCTAGTGCCCTCAAATCTAGTGGGAGAAGCTGGTAGGCCTACATATGAAAGAATGGGTCTATGTGGTCAGTGTGCACAGTATAAAAAAAATCCTGCAGCACACAGTGCATAATGAGAAAAAAAAAACTTCGACTGTTTTTTTTGGAATAAAACAGCGACTTTGCACTGTATTTTCGTATGGTATTTATTGTTGTACGTATTCTAGTTTTCTTGGTCTCATTTTATAGAATGGAAGACATATTACAGAAATTGAGATGATTTTGACTGGTTTTACCATGAAAAGTACCTTGAAATTGAGCTCAAAGTAGCAGAAATGTTCGATTTTTACCAAAGTTCAAAAGTAAACAAATCATGCCAAGCGTCCAATACACATCAACTGGTGAGTCTAATATTCTTTCGCAAGTGCGCCAATATTATTTATACCATTTTTTACACTAATGCAGTAGTCTGCATAACAGTAAATCTTCTATTTTTTGTGAGAATAAAAATTCAAAGTGGAAAGCAAAAGAATGTAAGAGGGGCCTTGAGACATGACTAATGAACAGAGGAAATGTCATTTTAGTGCCAGCAATGTCTTTCTTGTTTATTCTGGACCCTATTCGGAAATTGGCATCTTTTGAAATTTTTGTGAAATTGGCAAAATTGCTAAATTCTGACCACTGTACTGGATAGTTGAAATTGGTAAATGGGTGGTTTCTTGTACTCATTCGATAGAAAAAATGGAGTTCTAGCGAAATATTCATGTTTTTTGTCGACTAGTACAGTGGAATTGGCCAAAAATGGGGCTGAAAGTGGGCAAAATCGCCGATGCATAAACATCGCCGAGACCGCTAACTTTGCGAGAGCATAATTCCGTAAGTTTTCCATAAAATTTCATACTTTTGGTGTCATTATGATCGGGAAAAGATTGTCTTTTCATAAGATTTTTTTTTTAAATGTGGCCGACCCTGAGAACGAGTCTCGGAGAGGGCCTGTCGACCCTCAAAGGGTTAATGCCACCTTGTACACATTTCTTTAATCTTTGACGAAGGCAACTTCCTCCGTCTCTTCCTCCTTCTCTGAAGGAAATTCCTGAGCTTTAGTCTGTTGCTGTTGCACCTGAAGCTCTAGCAGCTCTGTAGTGGTTAGCTTTTCATTGTGGTCCTCCACCGATGCTTCCACATCCTCACCACTAACCTCCAACCCCATGGACTTTCCCAGTGCCACAATAGATTCCACAACTGGCATAGGCTCCTTAGGGTCAGCCCCAAACCCTTCAAAATCCCTCTTGTACACACTGTGGCCATAATTTTCTCCAAGCAGAGTTCAAAGTCTTGCAAGTCACTCCCTCCCAAGCCTTACCTATAAGGTTTATGCAGCTGAGGATACTAAAGTGATCTTTCCAGAACTCTCTTAGGGTCAATTCAGTGTCTGAGGTCACTTCAAAGCACTTTTGAAACACTGCTAAATTTAGTGTACAGTTTTTTGAAATTTGAAATGACCTGCTGGTCCATGGGCTGGAGGAGAGGAGTTATATTAGGGGGCAAGAACTTCACTTTGATGAAGCTTAACTCCCCCGCAATTTGCTCTTGCACACCGTGAGGATGAGCAGGAGCATTGTTCATTATCAGGAGGCACTTGAGTTCCAATTTATTTTCCAAGAGGTACTGTTTCACAGTGGGGCCAAACACGTCATAGAACCAGTCAATAAACATGTCTCTAGTGACCCATACCTTGCTGTTTGCTCTCCACATCACACAATTTAGTCTTGATGACATAGTTTTTCTTGAAAACACTAGGAGTTTCAGGGTGATACACAAGTAAAGGCTTCACTTTGCAATCCTCACTAGCATTACTACACAACATTAGAGTTAGCCTGTCTTTCATAGGCTTGTGTCCTGGGAGTGCCTTTTCCTCCTGAGTAATGTAGGTCCTGTTTGGCATTTTCTTCCAGAACAGGCCTGTTTTGTCACAAACACTTGTTGGGGTTTTAATTTTTCAGTGTCTATGTACTTCTTAAACTCCTGCACATATTTTTTCAGCTGCCTTTTTTGTCAGAACTGGCAGCTTCACCATGCCTTATCACACTGTGTATGCCACTACAATTCTTAAACCTCTCAAACCAGCCTTTGCTGGCCTTAAATTCATCAACAGCAGCACTATTTGGAGGCATTTTCTAAATGAGATCCTCATGCAACTGCCTTGCCTTTTCACATATGACTGACTGTGAAACACTATCTCCAGATAATTGTTTCTCATTTATCCTCGCCAACAACACGTCTCTCCACATCATGGAGTATTTGCGATCTCTGTTTTGTAATCACATTTGCACCTTTTGCAACAACAGCTTCCTTGATTGCCTTTTTATTGTGCAAGATAGTAGTAATAGTTGAATGGGGTTTATTGCATAACTTTTCCAACTCCGAGATATGCACTCCACTCTCGTACTTTTCTATTATCTCCTTTTGGCACAGGGTTGGCACTAGAAGCTTTCTTGGGGCCCATGGTGGCTTATTTAGCAGTTACTAGCACTAAAAACAATGGAATAATACAAAATATATCGCATGTACATGTGGAACCGTCCTCAGTGGCTTGTAAACAATGGCACACTGGCTGGTAGACAGGGTGACTGGCCGGGCCCGTTCAGGGCACTGAGCAGACACGTTTGGGACGAAAGCTCCTAACCAAGTTTTTAGGTGTTATCCAAGCCAGTTTTTTTTACGCCAAAGCGAGGCATTATCTGATTTTGGCACTATTTGATGCAGGCGTTAACTGAGGGTCCACTGTATTATCGTGTATCTCCCTGGCTCCAGTGAGTACATATTTAAGACTTTAACCCTTTGACTGTCGCAGGCCCCTTTCTGAAACTGTCATTCTATGACACAAAATATTTGAAAAAAAATTTTTTCTTGTATTTTCCAATATTTTTCTTTTCCAAGTAACTTATGTGGCCTGTGAGACCAATGTAAGGTGCATTGTTCAAATATACACTCATTGTTTACAACACAATAACTGAATAAACTTTATCACTATTAGTTTGTGTATACAATTTGTTTACACAAACAATACAAAACAATGTTTATTACTATTGTTCCATAATATATATACATATGTACTGTCACTGAACACGTTCCTAGAACTGCTGCAGCTTGTGGAACTCTTTGAAACATGGGTATATGCAGAGGGGCACTTGACACTCCTCACACATAAAACGAGTGTCTCTGCATGTTTGTGGGCATTTTGTGGTATGTGTACATACGTAACACCTCTTCTGAGCATTTTTCTTGGCAGTAGTAGGAGGCAGTTGTATGGGGTAGTGATCACCAGGCCTGAAACGAGATGGCGTGTGTTGGTAATTTCGTGGGCGCTGGTCTATTGCAGGTGTTGCTCCTTGGTACTTTGCGATTATTTGTCTGATTACTGACAAACAAAATTCACCATATTTTGGTGTTTTGTTGGTCTTCAACTTGTATATGTTATAAGCATTTAGAATGGAGATATCAACAAGATGGAAAAAAAGTTTTATATACCACTTATAACTCTTGCGTACACAATCTGCAAACCCAATCTGCATGTCACATTTGTCCACTAATCACATATTGAGGTTGTAGTCCATGACAGCTGCAGGCTTTAGAATGGGTTCATTGGTGTGTGTGTTGTGCTTGCACCTCTCCTCTGCGAGTGCCAGCGTTGAACCTTGGCATATGTTTACGATTACCACGCACTGTGCCACACGTCTGTCAAGTTCACTCACAAGAAATCACTGAGTAAGGGGCTTGTGTACCAGTTATCAGTAAATAACATATGCCCCTTACCAAGATATGGTTCCATCATTGTTCTAACCACATCACCAGAGATACCCAATAACTTCATGGTATCTCTCAAAGTATTAGTGCCAGTGTACACAATGATATCCAAAACTAGACCACTTCTGCAATCACACAGTACAAATAACTTTATACCAAAGTGTTTCCTCTTGCTTGGTATATATTGCTTGAATGAGAGTCTTCCTTTGAATAAAATCAAGGACTCGTCAATAACAAGCTTCCTGAAGGGATAAAAATACATGCAGCACTTTTGTTTCATGTACATAAACACATTTCTTATAGGTAGTAGGTTGGTAGACAGCAACCGCCCAGGGAGGTACTACCGTCCTGCCAAGTGAGTGTAAAACGAAAGCCTGTAATTGTTTTACATGATGGTAGGATTGCTGGTGTCCTTTTTTCTGTCTCATGAACATGCAAGATTTCAGGTACGTCTTGCTACTTCTACTTACACTTAGGTCACACTACACATACATGTACAAGCACATATATACACACCCCTCTGGGTTTTCTTCTATTTTCTTTCTAGTTCTTATTCTTGTTTATTTCCTCTTATCTCCATGGGGAAGTGGAACAGAATTCTTCCTCCGTAAGCCATGCGTGTTGTAAGAGGCAACTAAAATGCCGGGAGCAAGGGGCTAGTAACCTCTTCTCCTGTATATATTACTAAATGTAAAAGGAGAAACTTTCGTTTTTCCTTTTGGGCCACCCCGCCTCGGTGGGATACGGCCGGTGTGTTGAAAGAAAGAAAACACATTTCTGATCTTACATAACCTGTCGGTTCTGTCAGGCCTGGTTTTGTCTGAAAAGTGTAACATGTGTAACAGTATCAGGAAACGATTGACACCTATAATGTCACTAAAACCTGGAGTTGAAATCAGGCATTTTGTTGCCCAGTATGTGGTGACAGTGTGCTTATACACACATGGCATAAGCATTATTGTGGCAAAAAACAGGTACATCTCTGCCACAGTTGTCTCCTTCCACTGGTGTAGCCGTGATTTTGGTGAGAGAATTGTATTTGCCATGGTGTATTCATAGTATGTGTTGGTTTCCCTGACAATGATGTCCATCAGGGGTTCATCGAAGAATAACTCGAAGCATTCTAGTTCACTGGCATTGTTCCCAAGTGGACATGATGGCTTTATTCCACTTTGTGTTTCATCGAAGTCATGGGGGCTGGGAACAAACTCGTCACCTTCCTGCCAATCCCAGATGCGGTCTGCTGGTGGGTTCTGGATATTGTACCATGGTTGTGGTTGTGCAGGTTGTGGTTGTGGGAGTGTGGGGTCGGGTGAGGCTGGTTGTTGTGCAGAGTCAGCAGCGTGGGTAGTAGCGTGGCCCGCTGCTGGTGCCACATGGGTCATGCCACCATCACTATCACCACCACTGCCTGCTCCCTCACTCACATCATTCATACCCATCGTAACAATATCATCATCTTCACTATCAGGTCATGGTGTAGGGCCACGGGATGTGCTCCCAGAGTTTCTCCTTCCCCATGAAACAGCATACGAAACACTACCAGACCGCATGCTACGTCGTACATACTGCCGCTTCACTGGGGAATATTCACCCTCACTGTCACAACTAGAACTGCTTTCAGTGACCTTGAAATCACTATCACTATCACATTCACTGCTAACATCTGGTGTTGTACATGACCAAATAGTTTCCTCTTTTGTCCCGGTACAGGTGAACGTGAACGTGAACGTGAACGTGAACAAGTCGACCCAGCACCGAAGGTGGAAGGTTGTGGGTCATCTGGGTTTTCATCACTAATTACGTTATCCTGGGCACTTTTTTCGGTCACACTCGCTTCAAAACCCTGGAATTCACTGTCACTGACATTTTCATCGCTGTTAGAGCTATCACTTGGGAACAAAAGACCTCCAATCCGCCGAGGAGTGAGGAAC
Organism: Cherax quadricarinatus; assembly: GCF_026875155.1. Lineage (NCBI taxonomy): Eukaryota > Metazoa > Arthropoda > Malacostraca > Decapoda > Parastacidae > Cherax > Cherax quadricarinatus. The sequence continues at coordinate 3,599,223 of NC_069454.1, read as the reverse complement.
TTCTTACTGCGAGGCATGGTGAAAATGGACTACCAAGATGGCGTTCCCACAATGCACCGCTGAGTCCCAGATTTTTTTCACAGGGTGCACACCCACCACTGAGACCCATTCTCTCTCATGTAAGCCTACCAGGCCTTTCCCGCTTGATTTGAAGCCGCTAGAATTTATGCGTATAAATACGTCAGAAACAGTGGCGCATAAGACGTATTTATACGGCGTAAACAGTCAAAGGGTTAAGGCATTTCCAGAAATTTAAATGCTTTACTGGCTCTATGTGGGCTGTCAATGATCTCTATCTGCTCTAGCTCTGATATTTCTCCTGCCCTGAATGTGGTCATCAACACCGAGTAATATTCCAAATGAGGGAGCACAAACAATTTGAAAAGCATCACCATTGGCATTTTTTCCTTGTTTTGAAGGTTCTCATTACCCATGCTATCATCTTCTTGGCTGTCATGACATTTGTCGTATTGTATACCACCAGGTATACTCCAGGTATCTAACATAGTGCCAGTGATGTGCTGCAAAGAAATAGGAAATAATCTGTTCAGAACAGTGCTGCTAAAAAATCCAATCTTCCTTTTCTACATAACAAACTGGTGAGCTATGAATGTGGGTTTCAGGAGGCAGACAACCCCAAAATTATCAAGGGATTTGTCTTCATCTTGAGCCCCTTCTGTAAAATGTACCACTTGCATGCCTTGGATGTCACTGTAAGCTGCACATGCTCCAAGTCCTTCTTCCAACTCTGATCATTTAGTGCATGCTAAGAAAAACATTAAGGTGTGCAAACCACCCAGTCTTGGTACAACTGTTGGATTTTTTGATGACATACCTAGGATTTTAATATACAGTACTTCTTACTGAATGAATTGCTGTCTGAATTGTATCAGGATGAAGTGGTGGAAAGTTAATCATTGGGCCAAATACACATTTTGTAGGTGGCAACAGGACTGTTAGAGCAAGATTTTTTGTCATGCATCTTAACCATTCTCATAGGGATGCATCAAAGTTTTCTGGATTTTCAGTAGATTGCAGTGGTCCAAAATCTAACAAGAGGGCCCTTGAAATATGCACTACCTTTTGGCAAACATTGCTGAATGGCTGCCCAACCTGATCCAATGCCAGAGAGGCTCTGGTTCTGGAGAGAGAAGGGAGGATAGAGGGGGAGGGGAATTGTTGGAGTGTTATGAATCATGGGTCTGTGAAGTTCTGTCCATTGGGAGGTTCCTTGATGCCAATGGGGGCTCTTGATTCAGGGAATTGGACCTGACCCCTCCTTTATTGTCTCAAAGCTGATTGCCTCCCAGGCATGTGTGCTCCCTATGGTATTAGCACCTCCCTCCCATGAATACAGTGATAATAATGAGTACTACTGCAGAAGGTATTATTTCAGTTCTGTCCATTTTCTAGACAGTATGTATGCCCAGTTACTGTATACTTTTATTGGCAAGACTGTCTGTAGTATGGCATGTGCCAGTGATTTGAGGTGTAGGTAATTTAGGCATGAAAGGCTGTAGGACTGCTACAGGTATAGGAGGGCCCTGCTTTACAGTGCTTTACTTCATTTCACTAATGCAGTAGTTTTTAATTATACTCATTGATCATTTATTCACACTTCCTACAATAAATATATTTACTCACTATAAGCTAAGGACGATAATATTTTAAGGTAAGTAATGTATCCTAGGTAGTAAGTTAGTAGACAGCAACCACCCAGGGAGGTACGTGTACTACTGTCCTGCCAAGTGAGTGTGAAATGGAAGCCTGTAATTGTTTTACATGATGGTATGATTGCTGGTGTCTTTTTTCTGTCTCATAAATGTGCAAGATTTCAGGTATGTCTTGCTCCTGCTACTTACACTTAGGTCACACTACACATGCATGTACAAGCATATGTATATACACACCCCTCTGGGTTTTCTTTTATTTTCTTACTAGTTCTTGTTCTTGTTGATTTCCAGTTATCTCCATGGGGAAGTGGAACAGAATTAATCTTCTGTAAGCCATGTGTGTCATAAGAGGTGACTAAAATGCAGGAAGCAAGGGGCTAGTAACCCCTTCTCCTGTATACGTATATTACTAAGTTTAAAAGGAGAAGCTTTCGTTTTTCTTTTTTGGGCCGCCCTGCCTCGGTGGGATAGGGCTGGTTTGTTGAAAGAAGAAAGAAGTAATGTATGGATTGTATATGCATTTTTTAGGCCTGGCTCTATTGCTCACTTAGTATATGATAGTGTAAACATGTTATCAGAATTTTATATGCATTTGAAAGTGAGAAAAAAAGTTATGATTCACTTCACAGTGGTAGCCTAGAACCTAACCTGCTCTATAAGTGGGGCTCTCCAGTATACACATTGCAGTTACTCTGGAAAAGTTGAAGTTCTGATGGTACTTGATCAGATTCGATCTTGTTTCTACTCTCGGAGGTTTTGTTACCATTTGTTGACTCTTGCAGAGTAATATTCTTCTGTTCCAACGAGTGTATAAATTTACTGAGGAGGCTAAATTCTATTTTTATGCTGTTATGAAAAGCTTCCTTGACATCAGAAAGTGTGGTGGCCTACTCTTGAAGGTAGCACTGGAGGGGTTCACAAAGAAAGGGGTGTTCAAATTGTGTGAGATGAACAGGTAGATATTTTTTTCTAGTATTAATATTGTGTTTGTGTTTTTTCAGGTGACGCAGAGTACAATAAGTAGATTTGCATGTCGAATAATTGCTCACAGAACTACCCGCACCACTCAGGTTTATGCTGCTGGCTTCGACTCCTCCAGAAATATTTTTCTTGGGGTAAGTATTTTATAATGTTTTAAATAAACAAACTCAGAACATTTTTCTTGTATAACATTTGCAAGAAACGTGCCATGTTTGCCAGCATATGTTGTAATTTTATAAAAATATCATCCCCAAAAAAGTCAGACGAATATTGTTGATAACAAGACATACCAACTTTCACAGTAGTTTTAAAAATAATGATGTACAAGTTATCAACACGTTCAAATTATTTCTCAACATGTGTTGGGAAATTGTTTCCCAGTACGTTAACCCTTTGAGGGTCCATGCCGTAGTTCTACGCCTTGTCTTCATTGTCCAAGAATTTTCCAAAAAAATTTTTGGTTATTTTTTCTTATGAAATGGTAGAGAATCTTTTTCTGAAGGTAATAAAACAAGAAGTACAAAATTTGATAGAAAATTGACGAAATTACACTATCACAAATTTTAGTGTGTCAGCGATATTTACACATCGACAATTTTGCCCACTTTAACTCCTATTTTAGATCAATTGCATTATTTTAGTATTATCTTAATAATTTATTCTGCAACTTGTCTCTCCAACTGTTCAGTTAAATACATTCTGCCGACAACTTGCGGGGAAGTGTACACAAATGCAGTCACTCAGGGTACCTTTATGGTAAATGTTTATTTGTTCTTGGATCGTGATCATTTCAAATACAGCCTCTCCTCACTTAACGTTGGAGTTGTGTTCCTAAGACCACGCCGGTAAACGAATTCATTGCTAAGTGAGGAGCATACTACTGTATAATGGTAGTAGGTTTGTGTCAGCCATCTTTCATATAAATTTAATGTCACCTTTGCACTATTTATAACATTTCTGGTATATTTTTAAATGTTTATTCAGTAGTGTAGTGCATATTGTAATTAACTGAATAGAGGAAATCAGCTCTAATATACATTATTTAAGTATGCATACTGGTCAGAGAACCCGTCGTAAGTCCGAGTCGTTGGTAAATGAGTACTTTGCTAAGTGAGGACAGGCTGTATGTGAAGTTGTCAAGATCTAAGGACAAAAACGTTATCAATAAAGGTGTCCAAAGCAAATGAATTCGTGTACATTTTCTCTCAAACTAGTTTGCATGGCATGATAAGTGTCTGAGGTGTGTTAAAGAATTCTTATTGTTACAGGAAAAAGCAACAAAGTGGCAAAACAACGGGGAAATTGATGGCTTAACGACAAATGGAGTCTTAATTATGCATCCTCCGAGTCAGTTCTGTGGAGGAGAAGCAAAACCTGGTATATGGAGAGAAGTGTCAGTAGGGGGAGGTGTGTATGCGTTGAGAGAATCACGGTCTGCACCACAAAAAGGAATAAAGGTTAGTGCAAGAACAAAAATAGGACATACAATGAAACTTCAATTACATTACATAAATAACCCACACAAGGAGACTAGTTAATGGTCCAAGTTAGACCGAAACATCGTAGTAATTTTCATTCTCATATGTGCCGGTTATTTGTATTGTTCCAGTCGTGGTATTGTGCCTTTTTTTATTCTTTTCAAGTACAGTAAAAGTTCATTACGGGACACCCTCTTGTAATGCCTATTGTCCATTACATCTGAATAGTTGTTTTTCCACGATCATAATAGTAGACAATTCTGGAAACGGTTCATTTTGTACAATGTTTCAATAAAGGACAGTTCTGGAAATAACAGACTTTGTTGTCCAGATTTGATTATTAAATATAGGTCTTTTAAATTGAGGCTTTACTGTGTAATATAATGTACAGGTGCTCCACAACTTAGGACAGTTCAACTTTACGGTGGTGCAAAAGCAATTACTTTGGAGATGAAACTTAAGAGAATTACTCAGCATGAAGGCAGAAAGTCTGTAACTTGTATTCATTCATTTACTTTAAATTAATAGTATTTAGTTAGTTGTTTACTTATTCAGTGACAGTAGTTATTTCTTTTTCTTTCAACAAACCGGCCATATCCCACTGAGGCAGGATGGCCCAAAAGAAAAAGAAAAATTTTCTGCTTTTAAATTTAGTAATATATACAGGAGAAAGGATTACTGGCCCCTTGCTCCTGGCATTTTGGTCGCCTCTTACAACACGCATGGCTCATGGAGAAAGAATTCTATTACACATTCCCATGGAGATGAGAGGAAATAAACAAGAAAACTAGTAAGGAAACGGAAGAAAACCTAGAGGGTCGTGTGTATACAATGGATCCTCAGTTAATGATATTAATCTGTTCCAGAGAGCTTGTCCTTAACCGATTTTATCGCTATCCAAATTAATTTTCCCCATAAATAATGGAAATCCAGTTAATCCATTCCAGACATCCAAAAGTATTAAAAAAAACAAAATTTTTCACATGAAATACACATTTTCCTACACAGAAAACAATGAGACATGCCGAATAAATATTTATAATGTACATTAATAATTCAAAAAATGACACTTACCTTTATTGAAGACTTATTGATGAGTGATGAGATGGGAGGAGGGGAGAGGTTGAAGGTGTATTATTGTTTGGAAGGGGATTCCCCTTCCATAAGGACTTTAGGTAGCAAGTCCTTTTCCGGGGTTACCTCCCTAATTTTGTTTTTTAATGCCACTAAGACCAGCTTGAGTCACTGGACTCATCTCACACCAAAAAATCTGTCCATAGAGCTCTGTTTCTGACGTGTCTTTAAGATTTCCCTAAAATGGGACATAACATTGTCATTGTAAAAGTCACCAGCACAGCTTACAACAGCTGTGTCATAAAGGCTTGCACCTTTGTCCACATTGTACAAATGTCCTGAATCGTTGAAGAAGGCAACTTCCTCCATCTCTCTTCCTCCTCCTCTGAAGCAGTTTCCTCAGCTGTGATCTGTTGCTGTTGCAGATGGTCTTGCAGCTCATCATTGATTAGCTCTTCATTGTTATCCTCCACCAACTTTTCCACATCCTCGCCACTAACCTCCAACACCATGGACTTCCCCCATGTCACTATAGACTCCACAACTGGTATAGGCTCCTCAGGGTTAGCCCCAAACCCTTCAAAATCCCTCTCTTGTACACATTCTGGCCACAGTTTTCTCCAAGCAGAGTTCAAAGTCCCGCAAGTCACTCCCTCCCAAACCTTACCTATAAGGCTTATGCAATGGAGGATACTGAAATGATCTTTCCAGAACTCTCTTAGGGTCAATTCAGTGTCTGAGGTCACTTCAAAGCACTTTTGAAACACTGCTTTAGTGTACAGTTTTTTGAAGTTTGAAATAACCTGCTGGTCCATGGGCTGGAGGAGAGGAGTTATATTAGGGGGCAAGAACTTCACTGTGATAAAATGAAACTCCTCCACCATTTTCTCTTCCAAGTCTGGAGGATGAGCAGGAGCATTGTCCATTACCAGGAGGCACTCGAGTTCCAATTTATTTTCCAGGAGGTATTTCTTCACACTGGGGCCAAACACTTCATTAAACCAATCAAGGAAAATTTCCCTTGTGACCCATGTCTTACTGTTAGCCTTCCACATCGCACACAATTTACTCTTGGCAAAGCTGTTTTTGTTGAACACACTGGGATTTTCAGAGTGATAGACCAGTCAGGTCTTCACTTTGCAATCCCTACTAGCATTACTACAAAACATGAGAGTTAGCCTGTCTTTCATAGGCTTGTGTTCTGGGAATGCCGTTTCCTCCTGCGTGATCTAGGTCGTCTTTGGCATTTTCTTCCAAAACAGGCCTGTTTCATCACAATTGAACACTTGTTGGGGTTTGAATTTTTCAGCATGTATACATACTCCTTAAACTCCTGTACAGACTTCTCAGCTGCCCTTTTGTCTGAACTGGCAGCCTCACCGTGCCTTGCCACACTGTATATGCCACTACGCTTCTTAAATCTGTGAAACCAGCCTTTACTGGCCTTAAAATCACAAACATCAGCACTCATTTCAGGCATTTTCTTTACGAGGTCGTCATGCAACTGCCTTGCCTTTTCACGTATTATCGACTGCAAAATACTACCCCTGCTAACTGTTTTTGGGTAATCTACAACAATAACCTCTCCACTTCTTCGAGGGTTTGCAATCTCTTTTTTTGTTAGCATATATTACAACCCAGGATTCCAGATGGCCTGTTATCCCGGGTGTAATGGGAGCAAAATAAACACAGCAGAAAAAGTTTAGACTTAAATTATCCTTCACCAATTTAGAACAGCAATATGTACACTATGTACAGTGATAAGTATAGTGCACTCCACGGTAAGCAAGGCAGAAATAGAAGCCACAAGATAGCAGACCATGCTTCAACCAGCTCTAGAATGGGAATGACAAGGGCAGACAGGAGAGTGGTACCCACATAACCTCTGCAATTGCCAAAACCATCTTCTTATTGGCTAGAACCTAGTCACTAGATGAACGACGGGGCCCCATCATCAACTCTTAGCAACCTGGTTCGCTGGTTGGGGGAGATAGCCTGTAAATGAGGGTGTGTACATGCGCAGAATAAAGGTTACATACTCTTTGCATGCCACACCCCCACCCTGAGAAGGCTCAGGATTAGGCTGCCACCTCCCAGTGGTAACCGTGCCGCTATGGCACAAAATAATGGGACCGCCTTTCCTCTCCACCATCCAACTCTAATAACCCGCACATAAAAGACAGAAGCTTACGACGACGTTTCGGTCTGACTTGGACCATTGACAAAGTCACACTAACAGAGGAGGAGCAGGACGGCTATATATAGGCAGGAAGAGGTGGAGGTAGTAGTAGTGGTAGTAGTAGTGGTGGTAGTAGTACAAGAATTGTATATAATACCGACAGGATGAAATGACACATGCACAACACCCGGCATTCCCACCCGTAAGACGTTTCGCCATCCAGCCAGCCACGGATTGCGAAACGTCCACAACAAAGACAACCAGACGCCGCACATGTGTCTAATTTCATCAGTAGATGTAGTAGAAGAAGAAGAGGAAGTAGTACTGGTAGTGGTAAGAAGTGGGAAATAAGGAAGAACGTAGCCAGTTCAAATACAAAGGAAGGGGAGCACTGCAAGAGAGCTAGAAACCCACAAGGGAGGTCAAGCGCACCGAGGTGCGTGAAAGGGGAAGTGGTGAAATAAAATAAAGAAGGAACAGAGACAGGAGAGAGAAAGACAACCCAGAGGAGAAAGGAGAGAGGAAAGGGGAAGAGGAAGAAGAAAAAGAAGAAGAAGAAGAAAAAATGAGGATTCGGTTAAGTCACGGGTTTCTGAAGTTTGGAGCATTTTACAATGTAGTGGGAGAGGAAGGCATCTACAGAGACGAAGCCAGGGCTAAGTTCATACAAGAAAGTTGTGTATAAGAGGATTCAACTAAACGCGACTGTTCGAGTTGGAAGTAGGGAAGACATTTTAGCAGAAGACCAGTCAATAGGATGGCTAATGATCTCTGACGTGACAGAAAAGAGCATTGTTAGTGTCGGCAAGCCTAACACTATTTTGTGCTCCCTAAGTCTGTCAGAAAGAGATCGACCAGTTTCTCCAAAGTATTGAAGAGGACAGAGGAGCAAGAAATAGAGTAGACACCAGGAACATCTGTAGAGGGAGGAGAGGTATGAACGAGATTAGTGCGAAGAGTGTTAGTCTGGCGGAAGGTAAGCTTGATGTCTAAGGGACGGAGAGAATTGTTGAGATTAGAAAGACCGGAAATGTAGGGAAGGCAGAGGATAGAAGAGTTCCCATGAGTAGAGAGTTTGGGAGAGAAGAAATTGCGTTTAGCACGTGAGAGGGCAGAGTCTATGAAATGGGAAGGGTAGCCAAGACGGGAGAACGAATTATAAAGAGTGGAAATTTCTGCTGGAAGGAACTGAGGATCACAGATGCGGAGGGCACGGAGAAAGAGGGAGATAAGAACACTTTTCTTGACAGGGGAAGCATGATAGGAAAAGTAGTGGCATGTACATTCACTACTTTTCCTATCATGCTTCCCCTGTCAAGAAAAGTGTTCTTATCTCCCTCTTTCTCCGTGCCCTCCGCATCTGTGATCCTCAGTTCCTTCCAGCAGAAATTTCCACTCTTTATAATTCGTTCTCCCGTCTTGGCTACCCTTCCCATTTCATAGACTCTGCCCTCTCACGTGCTAAACGCAATTTCTTCTCTCCCAAACTCTCTACTCATGGGAACTCTTCTATCCTCTGCCTTCCCTACATTTCCGGTCTTTCTAATCTCAACAATTCTCTCCGTCCCTTAGACATCAAGCTTACCTTCCGCCAGACTAACACTCTTCGCACTAATCTCGTTCATACCTCTCCTCCCTCTACAGATGTTCCTGGTGTCTACTCTATTTCTTGCTCCTCCTGTCCTCTTCAATACTTTGGAGAAACTGGTCGATCTCTTTCTGACAGACTTAGGGAGCACAAAAATAGTGTTAGGCTTGCCGACACTAACAATGCTCTTTTCTGTCACGTCAGAGATCATAGCCATCCTATTGACTGGTCTTCTGCTAAAACTGTCTTCCCTACTTCCAACTCGAACAGTCGCCGTTTAGTTGAATCCTCTCTTATACACAACTTTCCTTGTATGAACCTTAGCCCTGGCTTCGTCTCTGTAGATGCCTTCCTCTCCCACTACATTGTAAAATGCTCCAAACTTCAGAACACCCGTGACTTAACCTGAATCCTCATTTTTTTTCTTCTTCTTCTTCTTTTTCTTCTTCCTCTTCCCCTTTCCTCTCTCCTTTTCTCCTCTGGGTTGTCTTTCTCTCTCCTGTCTCTGTTCCTTCTTTATTTTATTTCACCACTTCCCCTTTCACGCACCTCGGTGCGCTTGCCCTCCCTCTGTGGGTTTCTAGCTCTCTTGCAGTGCTCCCCTTCCTTTGTATTTGACTGGCTCGTCTTCCTTATTTCCCACTTCTACCACTACCAGTACTACTTCCTCTTCTTCTTCTACTACATCTACTGATGAAATTAGACACATGTGCGGCGTCTGGTTGTCTTTGTTGTGGACGTTTCGCCATCCAGTGGCTGGCTGGATGGCGAAACGTCTACGGTGGGGATGCCCGGGTGTTGTGCATGTGTCATTTCATCCTGTCGGTATTATATACAATTCTTGTACTACTACCACCACTACTACTACCACTACTACTACCTCCACCTCTTCCTGCCTATATATAGCCGTCCTGCTCCTCCTCTGTTAGTGTGACTTTGTCAATGGTCCAAGTCGGACCGAAACGTCGTCGTAAGCTTCTGTCTTTTATGTGCGGGTTATTTGTGTATCGTTCCAGTCACGGTATTGTGCCTTTTTGTTATTTATCCAACTCTAAGATAGAGCTCAGCTTTTCTCGTGACAAAAAGCCAAACCCTAAACTCAGAGTGAGACAGCAGTTAGTCAGGCTAGCATAGGTCCAAGATACAGGCGGACGGTAGCCCGCATCCCCTCACTAAAAAAAAAAACCCCACACCAGGGGATAACAAAAAAAAAGAGCGTGAAAAGGGGTTACCACAAATAATATAACATATTAGACTCTAGATAAAGAGTCCGCCAACACATTTTCTTTGCCGGCAATATATTTAATTCTGAGTGAGTATTGTTGCAGTCTTAGCGTCCAGCGCATGAGACTTGTGTTGTGGTTCATGGCTTGGAGATATACTAGAGGATTGTGATCACTGTAGACTGTGACCACCTGCGATGTCTGGCCCACATAAACATCGAAATGCTCCAAAGCCAGTACCAGTGCGAGGGTTTCTTTTTCAATGGTAGAGTAAGCCCTCTGATGTGGCTGGAACTTGGCTGAAAAGTATGCTACAGGCTTGCAACTCCTCATTCTCGTTTTGTATAGTAACAGCCCCCAACCCCAGACTCGCAAGCATGTCATCCAGAAATGAAAAAGGTTTTGGAGAAGTCTGGAGACAAGAGAATGGTTGCGGAGAACACATATATTTTTGCTTTGTCAAAATAAGTTTGACAATCTACTGGGTCCAATTAAAGGGAACTTTGTGACCTAGTAAGAGAGGTAAAGGGCTATAATATCCGAGAAATTCTTACAGAAACATCTGTAAAATCCTAGTCATGCCTAGACACGTTGAAGAGATTTTGCTATCATAAGGAACTGGATATTCTTTAATAGCAAGAACTTTTAGCAAGTTTAGGTGTAACTTTACCACTAACCTACTTCATTTCATGTGCGCTAGAAAAGTGACAGTGGCCTGGCCAAAGGAAGATTTAGATAAATTAACTGTTAAATATGGGAACTCTTAAAGGTCTTCAAAAAAGAGCCTTAGTCTAAGTAGTGTTGAATCCGCAAGTATCAGACACCACAACAATATCATCTATGTACGCTGCGGTCTTCAAGTCCTTTAAAACCCTTTGACTGTTTCAAGGCCCCTCTCTGAACTGTCATTCTATTCGCTCAATTTTTGAAAAAAACAAAAAATTATATTTTCTTATGAATATGATAGAGAATCTTTCCCGATGGTAATGACACCAAAAGTCGAAATTTTGGTCGAAAACTCATGGAATTATGCTCCACCGAAGTTACGGTCTTCGCGACATATTCGTATCGGCGATTTTCGCCGACCTTTGAGCCCAATATTCAGCCAATTCCATTTTCAGTTGACCAAACTCATAGCTATTCTTTAGAACTCCATTTTATCTATCAGCTGTGTACAAGAAAACCTCCCATTTACTAAATTTGGAAAACCCAATATGGGACAGAAATTGCAATTTGCCAATTCACGCAAAATAAAAATGATGCCAATTTCAAAATATGGTCCAGAAATTAAAAACAATGTAGACATTCGTGCACTAAAAAACTATGCTCTGTCCATTAGTCACATCTCTAGCCCCCTCTAAATTATTATTGCTTTCTCTTTTGAATTTTTTAATTCATACAAAAAACTACAAAATTTATGTTTAAACAGACGACTGCATATTGTAAAAATGGTATAGGAATAATATCAGTGCACAGTGAAAGAATATTGAGACTGCCCCAGTTGACGAGTATTGGACTGTGGTGTGATTTTATTTTACTCTTGAACATTGGTTAAAAATCGAACATTTCCGCTACTTTGAGCCTCAGTTTCAACGTACGTTTTTCATCGTAAAAGTAACGACAATCATCTCATTTCTGTACAATGTGTTCCATTTTATTTTAATCACCAAAGACCATGAAAAACCGCGAATACAACATAAATACTATACGAAAAATACACCTCAAAGTCGGCGTTTTATTTCCAAAAAAAACGAATCAGAGTTTTTTTTTATTTCCCTCATTACGCCAAATGTGTTCTGCAGATATTTTTTTATGTGGTGCACACTGACTCACAACAGACCCATTCTCTCAACATGTGGGGCCTACCAGCTTTCCCTCCCACTTGATTTGAAAGCCGCTAGAATTATTGAGTATATATACTTCAGAAACATTGGCTCGTAAGACGAATATATACGTCGAAAAACAGTCAAAGGTGTTAATAGCCTGATGGATAGAGTATTCTGGAATGAAGAGGGGGAATTTTTCATTCCGAAAGGGGTAACTGTGTATTGATAATGACCTCCTGGAATTACGAAGGCAGAGATTTCCTTCGCCTTATCCGTCAAAGGTACCTGATAGTAACCTTTAAGGAGATCTAACTTGGACACAAAAGTAGCCTTACCCACAAAGTCAATTACGTCATCCAGACGAGGAAGAGGGTAAGCATCTGTAATTGTGACCTCATTCACCTTACGGTATATAGCCCTTGTGGCTTAGCGCTTCTTTTTGATTATAATAATAATCACCTTACGGTAGTCTGTACACATACGAAACCCTCCATCAGCCTTCTTCACAAGGATGCACGGTGAAGCCCATGTACTAATGACTCCTCCCACTAAACCATGGCTTAGACAAAAATTCTACTTCCTGCTGAGTAACCTTTGCTTTTCAGGATTAGCTCTGTAGGGGGAGAGTTTAATTGGTTTAGAGTTACCCTCATCTACATCATGATAACCTAACGTACATTTTTTCGCAAATCTGAAAAAATAAATTAGAATGACTGAAGAAGCCTCATTAAATGTTTGCTTGCATTCAGATAGTCCCATCCATTAAAGGGCTAGGATCCTTGAGGAGGACAGAATTTGAAGTTTAATATTAATTTCAGAGAGAGAGTGCAAAGAATCAGAGCGTCCTCAGAGTAGAGGAATAGTCATTACTGTGACTTTTATCGGTGATGGAAATATTAATTGAATAATGGTGGTACTTTTAGTTTTGAGGTCTTAATCAAAGGAGCTACCACATAATTTACATCAGATAATCTACTTACAATCAGCACTAGGTCCCGTAAATCTAGCTTCAAGGTTGTGGTCCAAGTAAAGGTTCCTTCACCAACACCTTGTCTCCTCCTGACGAAGAGCGAATTGTGCACTTCTGTCATACCCCTGTTTTCCATCTTACTTGAGCTGTCTATTAGGTTTAGCCTTGGCCTAACTGAACGTGCCACCTGCAACCTTGAAGACGGGTTGTAGAGTGTTGAGCTAGATTTCATTCTCCCATCCCCTTCTTTGATGCACCCGAAAGAGGACGCCCTACATTGTCCCAAAGATCAAGCTCAAACGGACTATACCCTGTAGACCTCTTGCACCGTCTCTTCAACTGAGAACAGCAACAAAGGTATTGTTCATCCCCATGTTCTTGTAGTAAGTGCTTGCAAAAAGTTCTCGTCATGGTTTTTAACCTGTCCTGATGGAATCTTCCAAGGCCGCCTTTGGGAACTGAGGATGATAGCATGGGATAAGTTGTGGATTACCCCTAACCTAGTTTAATACTTCCCTAATGCTTTTGGCAGTAAGTTAGACCCTTAGATCACGTGAATAGACGTAAAATTATTAATTTAGGAATGCCAAAACAATGAATGAATTTAGGTTAAAGCTTTGAGAATGATCTTTAGTATTAATTAACTAAACACATGGGAATGTGCTTCAGGATTATCTGGTTCACTTTATCCATAATCAATAAATAATATTGATTTCCAGACTTTGGACCTAGTAGTGGACCTACACAATCTATATTAAATCTGCAAAAAGTTCTCCAACAGCAGGTATAGGTTGGAGAGTGCAGGTTTAATGGATGTCCAGGTTTCCCTCTTGTGCATTCCGGGCAACACCTAATTAAGATTCTTCACATCTTTCTTAAATTTTGGCCAATAAAATCTTTGTGATTCTATACAAGGTTTTTGTAATTCCTAAGTGACCTCCTAATGAAGTATATGAGCTATATTTAATATTTGTGGTTTTAAACTTGGTTGGAAACCACTAATCTTCCATACAATTGCCGGCCCCTCTATCTCCTTACCATCTCGAGTGCAAGATCAAATAATCGTTTTTAACTCAACTTGACCGGTATGACCCAAAGAGGGATTTACTTACCCATGGCTGCCTGAAAAGCGAATTTAAAGAAGGGTCTTTTCGTTGTCCTACCCCCGGAAGTGACAGTCCCCTCGGGCAAGAAACAGACGCATCTGCAATCCTGCAACTGGAAATAGTAAGGCATGATCGGGTCCTGTTCACTTGATTTACAGGCATCCGGCCGTGTGGCCTCATAAAACCAAAGTGCTATTCCGATATCAAGTCGTCCAAGATAGTCAACATTCTCTCCAACAACCCTTGGGATTTGCCCGATTTATAGCCAACACCGAGAAGATCATACTCCATTATAGGTTCAGGACACGCATTTAACATTAGTAATGGTTATTACCAGTAAGTAACATGGCATCTTTCATGGGAACCTTTCGAAGACAACCTACAGTCAAGTAACCCATTGTAACATTTGCACTGTACATTAAATTTTATGCAAGGGACATAATATATAGCTCCTCCAAATGCATCCAATAAAACAGAGGAATTCAAGGAATTGTTCTCTGAAAGGGGTAATATCTTCTCTTACAAGTGAGCAATATGCTCGCAGGATACACTAAGAGTCCTTTAACTTCATTGTTTCTGAGTTTTTCCTGAAGGGAAATAAGACTCTCTTTGCAATAATAAGGGGCCATAACCTTTCTACTTCTCTCGGGACAAATGTTACTAGGGATATTAGAGATTTCCAAATGGGTTTGGGGTTTGTGGGGGCAGTTGGGACGTGATATTACGCTACTTTGTTACAAGGAAGCAGACGACAGGCTTGCCCATTACTTCCCTGCGGAACGTTGCAAACTGGTGTCCGCTCTGGCTAGTGTCTCTCTTGATACTGTAGTCCAAGATGCACCATGTTGAGTATTTTGTCTCTCAGCAGTAACCATAAGTTGAGGAGCGTGGCTCACCAGGCTACTTAGTTGGCTTGACGTAAGACCGTTCTCCCTCCGGCTGCACTTCATTCTCCAAGGATGAACGATCTCTGCTCAGGCCAGGTGTTGAATAGAGAGACGGGACCGCTCGAAAAGGAGCAGATAGTTTCCGAAGGTATCGGCAAACCTGGCTGCCCATCCAATGCAGTGGGTAAGTCACGATCCTGCAGAAAGACTCGAACCCCTGGTCCCACAGACTCCAGCAGGTTATCAATCAGAATAAGCTGTACCAGCTCCTCAAAGGTAGAGACACCACTTGCTTTATACCAGCTGGTAAAAGCTTTGGTTTGCTGTCTCACAAAGTCCACTAGGGATTGACCAAGCTGTCGTCTGCCCAGCTTAAAAAGTTTTTTATATTTGGCTGGGATACATGTATATGCTCCCAACACTGTGGTCTTCACTAATTGATAATCAGAAAATTCAGCGTCATTTAATACTGACGTAAATTCCTGTGCCTTACCAAACAATGCTGTATGAACCAACGATGCCCAATGCTGTTCCGGCCACCTCAAGGCTCGAGCCTGATTTTCGAAGTTTTCAAAAAAATTTTCTGGTTCGGCATCATTGAAGCAGGGAACAAACTGTACTGCTTTCTGTAAACTAAAATTATTTACAGAATGCGAAAACTGCCTCCTTTCTCTTTCCCTTTTCAAATTCTTCCCTTGCGAATGCTCTCTGTTCCCTAGTTTGCTCAAGATTGATTTTTGCCAGCTCAAGTGCCAAACGACGCTGTTTTCACCTTGAAAACAACCCAGCTGCACTATACTGACCATTTTGCTCCGTAGGTGTATCATCTTCCTCCTGCGGAACATAGTAGTTTTTGCCCTAGCTCCCGTAGAGGGAGGAGTCTGATGTGCCATTCTCCTCTTCTATAAGTTTTCAGCAATCAGTGAACGCAGTTGCGCAGCTGCGAGAGTGCGTTTGTATTTAATGCCAATGGAACGAGCAATTTTCCAAACAACGCTGTAGGGACAATTTAGGTAGGTTATGCAAAGTATATGCCGACACCAAGATGTCTGACTCGTCTAGGTGGCATAATTATTGGCTATGCACAGTACGATTGCAGAATACCCCAACGTAACACGTTAATTTGCAGAACACCGCTTAGCTATGCACAGTACATTTGCAGAATACCATACAAGCAAAGCAGACTGAAAAAATTCTCCACACCGAACAGGCTAGTAACAACTGACAACGAAAAATTTGTAAAGCAATGCCAGACAGCTACACTGTTCTAGAAGATTGACTGTAGCGAAGCGAGCACACCGAACAAGCTAGTAGCGAGCTGTTGAACGATCACACAATAGCAAGGCTGACCATAAAGCAACTGACACGCAAAATTTGTAAAGCGTAGGCAAAGCTAATGCAATGCCAGACAGCAAGCTGCACAATGTTCCTGCTACGAGCTTCACCCTAAGCTCAACCGTTTCTCTAAGTCTAGCTCCAGCTCTCGGACAGGATACCCATATTACAACCCAGGATTCCAAATGGCCTGTTATCCCGGGTGTAATGGGAGCAAAATAAACACAGCAGAAAAAGTTTAGACTTATATTATCCTTCACCAATTTAGAACAGCAATATGTACACTATATACAGTGATAAGTACTATAGTGCACTCCACGGTAAGCAAGGCAGAAATAGAAGCCACAAGATAGCAGACCGTGCTTCAACCAGCTCTAGAATGGGAATGACAAGGGCAGACAGGAGAATGGTACCCCCATAACCTCTGCGATTGCCAAAACCATCTTCTTATTGGCTAGAACCTGGTCACTAGTTGAACAACGGGGCCCCATCAACTCTTAGCAACCTGGTTCGCTGGTTGGGGAGATAGCCTGTAAATGAGGGTGTGTACATGCGCAGAATAAAGGTTACGTACTCTTTGCATATCTGCCCCTTTTGCAATAACAGCACACTTTATTTCCTTTCCCTTCACCACGATCGAAGTGATAGTTGAATGGGGTTTTCCATATATCCTGGCAAGCTCTGTAACATGCACTCCACTCTCATATTTTTCAATGATTTCTTCCTTGAATTCATTTGTGTTCCTCACTTTCTTTACCAAAAGGGTGGCACTAGCTTTCTTCGGGCCCGTGGTGACTTACTAAGCAATTGCAAACACAAAAAACAATGGATTATTATGAAATGTATCGTATGAACGGTTGCCAAATCACGAGGCCAATCGTGAACCGCAAAACTAAATTTTGGCAAAAAAAAGTTGCCGAAAGTCGGATTTCACAAAAGTCATGGCCACTGAACGGCGGGGGTCCACTGTATATATTTTCACCAGGTGTCTTTCTTCAGTATCATATTATTTTTTTTTTCTTCAACAAGTCGGCCGTCTCCCACGAGGCAGGGTGACCCAAAAAGAAAGAAAATCCCCAAATAGAAAATACTTTCAGCATTTAACACTTTCACCTCACTCATACATAATCACTGTCTTTGCAGAGGCACCCAGATACAACAGTTTAGAAGCATATATAAAGATATATAACATATCCCTCCAAACTGCCAATATCCCAACATCTCCAATATCTCCCAACTCATCAGGTCCCAAAAACCATTCATCTCCATTCACTCCTATCTAACACGCTCATGCACGCTTGCTGGAAGTCCAAGCCCCTCGCCCACAAAACCTCCTTTACCACTTTCCTCCAACTTTTTCAAGGATTACCCCTACCCTGTATTCCTTCCCCTGTAGATTTGTATGCTCTCCATGTCATTCTTCTTGATCCATTCTCTCTAAATGACCAAACCACCTCAACAACCCCTCTTCAGCCCTCTGACTAATACTTTTAGTAACTCCACACCTTCTAATTTCCTTCTAATTTTCCATTGCCCTTAGACAGGATATCTCCACTGCCTCCTTGCTGCAGCATTTACAACCCAAGCTTCACACCCACATAAGAGTGTTGGTTCCACTATACTTTTATACATTCCCTTCTTTGCCTCCATAGATAACATTTTTTGTCTCCACACACATGCGTCAATGCACCACTCGCCTTTTTTCTTCATCAATTCTATGGTTAACCTCATCCTTCATAAACCCATCCTCTGACACGTCAACCCCCAAATATCTGAAAACATTCATTTCTTCTATTCTTCCTCTCTCCAATGTGATATTCAATTTTTCTTTATCTAAATCATTTGATACCTTCATCACCTTACTCTTATCTGTGTTCACTTTCAACTTTCTACCTTTACACACCCTCCCAAACTCATCCACTAACCTTTGCAACTTTTCTTTAGAATCTCCCATAAGCACAGTATCATCAGCAAAAAGTAACTGTCAGCTCCAATTTTGTATTTGATTCACCATAATTTAATACCACTCCTCTCCCCAACACCCTAGCATTTACTTCTTTTACAACCCCATCTATAAATATATTAAACATCCATAGTGACATTACACATCCCTGTCTAAGATCTACATTTACCTGGAAGTAGTCTCCCTCTCTTCTACACACCCTAACCTGAGACTCACTATCCTCATAAAAACTCTTTACAGCCTTTAGTAACTTACTACCTATTCCATATACAATCCATAAATGCAATGAAAACTTCCCTACCCTTATCTAACTACTGTTCACATATATGCTTCAATGTAAACACTTGATTAACACATCCCCTAACCACTCTAAAGCCTACTTCCTCATCTGCAATTCTTTCAATAATAACCCTATCCTGGTATACTCGGTAAACTTTCTTTCAACAAACCGGCCATATCCCACCGAGGCAGGGTGTCCCAAAAAGAAAAATGAAAGTTTCTCTTTTTAAATTTAGTAATTTATACAGGAGAAAGGGTTGCTAGCCCTTTGCTCCTGGCATTTTAGTCGCCTTTTACAACATGTATAGCTTTCCTCTTTCTTTCAACACACAGGCCGTATCCCACCGAGGCGGGGTGGCCCAAAAGGAAAAACGAAAGTTTCTCCTTTTACATTTAGTAATATATACAGGAGAAGAGGTTACTAGCCCCTTGCTCCCGGCATTTTAGTCGCCTCTTACAACACGCATGGCTTACGGAGGAAGAATTCTGTTCCACTTCCCCATGGAGATAAGAGGAAATAAACAAGAACTAGAAAGAAAACAGAAGAAAACCCAGAGGGGTGTGTATATATATGCTTGTACATGTATGTGTAGTGTGACCTACTTGTAAGTAGAAGTAGCAAGATGTACCTCAAACCTTGCATGTTTATGAGACAGAAAAATGGACACCAGCAATCCTACCATCATGTAAAACAATTACAGGCTTTCGTTTTACACTCGCTTGGCAGGACGGTAGTACCTCCCTGGGCAGTTGCTGTCTACCAACCTACTACCAATAATTTTTACAATCTCTTTTGTCCCCCTTCCCTTTATATAAAGGAACTATACGTGCTCTCTGCCAATCCCTAGGTACCTTCCCCTCTTTCATGCATTTATTAAACAAAAATACCAACCACTCCAACACTATAACCACCCCCTCGGGCACGTTAAACATTTCTGTCATAATCCAATCAGATCCAGCTGGTTTACCCCCTCTCATTCTACGTAATGCCTCACGCACCTCCCCCACACTCGCGTCCTGCTCTTTTTCACTCCTGAAAGATGTTATACCTCCCTGGCCAGTGCATGAAATCACTGCCTCCCTTTCTTCACCGGCATTTAAAAGTTCCTCAAAATATTCTCGCTATCTACCCAATACTTCCATCTCCCCATCTACTAACTCCCCTACTCTGTTTTATACTGACAAATAAATTCGTTCCCTAGGCTTTCTTAACTTGTTTATCTCACTCCAAATTTTTTCTTATTTTCGTCAAAATTTCTATCATCTCTACTTTTGCACTCTTACCACTCTCTTCACCTTTCTATTACTCTCCATATACTCTGCTCTTCTTATAACACTTCTGCTTTGTAAAAACCTCTCATAAGCTACCTTTTTCTCTCTTATCACACCCTTTACTTAATCATTTCACCAATCATCCTCTTTCCTCCTGCACCCACCCTCCTGTAGCCACAGACTTCTGCCCCACATTCTAACACTGCATTTTTTAAAACTATTCCAACCCTCTTCAAACCCCCCACTACTCATACTTTCACTAGCTCACCTTTTTGCCAATAGTCACATATCTCACCCTAACTTCCTTTCCCTTAGTTTATACACTTTCACCTCTCTTTTACTTGGTGTTGCTATTTTCCTTTTGTCCCATCTACCTCTTACTCTAACTGTAGCTATAACTAAATAATGATCCAATACATCAATTGCCCCTCTATAAACATGTACATCCTGAAGCCTACCCATCAACCTTTTATCCATCAATACATAATCTAACAAACCACTTTCATTACCTGCTATATCATACCTTGTATACTTATTTATCCTCTTTTTCATAAAATACTTGTTACCAAACCTCTTCCTACACATAGCTCAACTAACCCTTTGGGGGTCGCCACGCCCTCTCAGAGACTTGTTCTCAGGGTCGCCAAAATTAAAAAAAAAAAAAAAAAAAAAAAAAAAAATTTCTTATGAAAAGATAGAATCTTTTCCCAATCATAATGACACCAAAAGTATGAAATTTAATGGAAAACTTATGGAATTATGCTCTTGCAAAGTTAGCGGTCTCGACGATGTTTACGCATCGGTGATTTTGCCCACTTTGAGCCCTATTTTCGGCCAATTCCAATGTACTAGTCGACAAAAATCATAACTATTTCACTAGAACTCCATTTTTTCTATTAAATGAGTATAAGAAACCACCCATTTACTGATTTCAACTATCCAGTAAAGTGGTCAGAATTTAGCAATTTCGCCAGTTTCAGACTAACTACAAAATATGCCAATTTCTGAATAGGGTCCAGAATAAACAAGAAAGACATTTCTGGCACTAAAATAACAAGTTCTCTGTTCGTTAGTCACATCCTCAGGCCCCTCTTATATTTCTTTGGCTTTCCACTTTGAATTTTTATTCTTACAAAAAATAGAAGATTACTGCTATACAGACTACTGCATTTATGTAGAAATGGTACAAATAATATCAGCGCACTTGTGAAAGAATATTAGACTCGCCAGTTGACATGTATTGGACGCTTGACATGATTTGTTTACTTTTGAACTTTGGTAAAAATTGAACATTTCTGCTACTTTGAGCTCAATTTCAAGGTACTTTTCAGTGTAAAACCAGTCAAAATCATCTCAATTTCTGTAATATGTCTTCCATTCTATAAAATGAGACCAAGAAAACTAGAATACAACAATAAATACCATACGAAAATACAGTGCAATGTCGCTGTTTTATTCCAAAAACACGGTCAGTTTTTTTTTTCTCATTACGCACTGTGTGCTGCAGGATTTTTTTTTATACTGTGCACACTGACCTCATAGACCCATTCTCTCAAATGTAGGCCTACCAGCTTTCTCTCACTAGATTTGAGGGCGCTAGAATTTTGGCGTACTAGTACGTCAAAAACCTTGGGGCGTAAGCCATACTAGTACGGCCGAAACCCCCAAAGGGTTAAAGGCTTCCCATTTTCATTTACCCCTGGCACCCCAAATTTACCAACTATCTCCACAACATTTGTATCCACTTTAGCATTGAAATCCCTAACCACAAGTACACTCACACAGGTTCAAAACTCCCCATGCATTCGCTCAACATTTCCCAAAATCTCTCTCTCCTGTACACTTCTCCAGGTGCATAAATGCTTACTATAACCCACTTTTCACATCCAACCCTTATTTTACTCCACATAATCTTTGAATTAATACATTTATAGTCCCTCTTTTCCTGCCATAACTTATCGTTCAACATTATTGCTACTCTTTCTTTAGCTCTAACTCTATTTGAAACCCCTGACCTAGTCCCATTTATTTCTCCCCATTGAAAAACTACCCCCGTCAGCTTTGTTTCACTTAAAGCCAGGACATCCAGCTTCTCATTCATAACATCCACAATCATCTTTCTTATCATTTGCACAACATCCATGCACATTCAAACATCCCACTTTGATGGTTTTCTTCTTTTTCTTTTTATTAGGCTATACGGGAAAAGGGGTTACTAGCCCGTTGTTCCCGGCATTTTAGTTGACATTTACAACACGCATGGCTTACGGAGGAAAGATTATTCCACTTCCCCATGGATATAAAAGGAAAAGCAATAAGAACAAGGACTATTAAGATAAAATCAAAGGAAACCAGATGAGTCTATACATGAACGTGTACGTGTATGTGTAGTGTGACCCAAGTGTAAGTAGAAGTAGCAAGACGTACCTGAAATCTTACATGTTTGAGACAGACAAAAGACACCAGCAAGGCTACCATCATGTAAAACAATTACAGTGGACCCCCGGTTCGCGATGCCATTGGTATCCAATAAATTTGGTATTCGATACATTTTAACGCAAAAATTTTGCCCCGGTTCCTGTTAAAAAACTCGGTATACGCGATTCGTCCGAGACATGTCCACGTGTGGCCTGAACTGCCCCGTGTGTACCAGTGTTTGCAAGCCAGCCGGTGTGCTCGCATCTAAGGATACATTCGGTACATTCCATATTATCACAGTGTTTTTGGTGCTTGTTTCTGCAAAATAAGTCACCATGGGCCCCAAGAAAGCTTCTAGTGCCAACCCTTCAAGAAAAAGGTTGCTAATGACTATTGAAATGAAGGGAGAGAGAATTCCAAAGTATGAAAGTGGAGTGCGTGTGTCGGAGCTGGCCAGGTTGTATACAAAACCCCAATCAACCATCTCTACTATAGTGACCAGGAAAAGAGCAATCAAGGAAGCTGTTGTTGCAAAAGGTGCAACTGTGATTACGAAACAGCGACCGCAAGTGTTAGAAGAGGTTGAGAGACTGTTATTGGTGTGGATAAATGAAAAACAGATTTGTGAAAAGTCTAGGCAGTTGCATGACGATTTGGTAAAGAAATTGCCTGCAACTAGTTGTGTTGTGAGTAAATTTAAGGCCAGCAAAGGTTGGTTTGAAAGATTTAAGAATCGTAGTGGCATACATAGTGTGATTAGGCATGGTGAGGCTGCCAGTTCGGACCAAAAATCAGCTGAAAAATATGTGAAGGAATTCAAGGAGTACATAGACAGTGAAGACTTGAAACCTGAACAAGTGTTTAATTGTGATGAAACAGGCCTGTCTTGGAAGAAATTGCCAAGCAGGACCTACATTACTCAGGAGGAAAACTCACTCCCAGGACATAAGCCTATGAAAGACAGGCTTACTCTTCTGATGTGTGCCAATGCTAGTGGTGATTGCAAAGTGAAGCCTTTATTGGTGTATCACTCAGAAACTCCCAGAGCGTTCAGGCAAAAGAATATCCTCAAGGCTAATTTGTGTGTGCTGTGGAGGGCAAACAGTAAGGCATGGGTCACTAGAGACCTTTTCTATGACTGGGTACACCATGCATTTGCCCCCAATGTGAAAAATTACCTAATTGAAAATAAATTAGACCTTAAGTGCCTCCTGGTATTAGACAATGCCCCTGGTCATCCTTCAGACTTAGCAGAGCGACTCTCTGGGGACATGAGCTTCATTAAGGTCAAGTTTTTGCCTCCTAATACCACTCCTTTCCTGCAGCCCATGGACCAGCAGGTCATTTCCAACTTCAAGAAACTGTACACAAAAGCTATGTTTGAAAGGTGCTTTGAAGTGACCACAGACACTCGATTGACTCTAAAAGAGTTTTGGAAGGATCACTTTAATATCCTCAATTGTGTAAACCTTATAGGTAAGGTTTGGGAGGGAGTAACTAAGAGGACCTTGAACTCGTCTTGGAAGAAACTGTGGGTTTGAGGCTAACCCTGGGAATCCTATGCCAGTTGAGGAATCCATTGTGGCATTGGGGAAGTCCTTAGGGTTGGAGGTTAGTGGGGAGGATGTGGAAGAGTTGGTAGAAGAGGACAATGACAAACTAACCACTGATGAGCTGCTAGATCATCTTCAACAGCAAGAGGCCAGATCTGAGGAAACTGCTTCGGAGGAGAGGATAGAGAAATTGAAGAAGTTGCCTACTTCAAAGATTAAAGAAATGTGTGCAAAGTGGCTTGAAGTGCAAACCTTTTTTGATGAAAATCACCCTCGCACAGCTACTGCAAGCCGTGTTGGCAACCTGTACAATAACAATGTTGTGAACCACTTTAGGAAAGTCAAACAGGAATGAGAGGTACAGGTCTCTATGGACAGATATGTTGTGTGACAGAAGTCCAGTGACTCTCAACCTGGTCCTAGTGGCATTAAAAGAAGAAGGGAAGTAACCCCAGAAAAGGACTTGCTACCTCAAGTCCTAATGGAAGGGGATTCCCCTTCTAAACATTAACAACTTTGACACTCCCCTCCTCCCGTCCCATCAATCATCACCAGATCTTCATTAAAGGTAAGTGTCATGTATTCTATTGTTAGTAGAGTACTACAAACTGTGCATGTCTTCTTCAGTTTGTGTTCATTAAACTTAATATTTCATGTGGTAAAATTTTTTTTTCATAGATTTCCATTATTTCTTATGGGGAAAATTGATTCGCTTTTCGATAATTTTGGTTTACGATGAGCTCTCAGGAACGGATTAATATCGCAAACCGGGGGTCCACTGTACAGGCTTTCGTTTTACATTCACTTAGCATTACGGTAGTACCTCCCTGGGTGGCTGCTGTCTACCAACCTACTACTTATTATATACTATTATTACATGTATATACTTTATAAATTTTTATTGGTATGCAGTAAAAGTCTGATAAAAATGGACTAATAAGGAGGACAGGGTGCCTGATTTACTAAGTTCCATTTACTTGAACATTTCAATTAAGATGGACAAACATCAAATAAAACACTTAGTGCCATCAATGAAACACTGTTTTATTGATTTCTAATACAAACATACTTTACCCTCCCCCCCACTCTCTCTCTCTCTCTCTCTCTTTTCTTTTTTCTCTCTCTCCTCTCTCTTCTCTCTCTCTCTCTCTCTCTTCTATCTCTCTCTCTCTCCTCTCTCTCCTCTCTCTTTCCTCTCTCTTTCTCTCTCTTTCTCTTTTTTTTTTTTTTTTTTTTTTTTTTTTTACACAGGGTTTGACAAGGTTAAGGATCCCTAGCTTTATTGACAGCTATATTACAGGTTAAGGATTCCTAACTTTATTGGCAAGCTAAGAGCTGTTACCTACATCAGCTCATTTGAAAGCATTTTTATTGTTATGAGACATACAAGTACAGAACAGGATGAAGTTGGAGCCATCTGTGGGCCAGCATTTTCATTTGATCAACTGACTTTATCTCGTTGACATCATTATGGTGTACGAATGTGTTCCATACTCGAGTCATCCTGGGTATGTATGATCTCAGATGGAGTGATGTTCTGGAGAAGGGTACAGCCAGAGTGAAGTTGCTGCTTTCTGCCCATCTTGTGGCATAAAAGCTTGTTTCACGCTGTCCTCGAAGTGGATCCAAGTGTGGTATTTTGACAATATTGGCCTTGTACATAACAGTAAGGCCATGAGAGAGATGAGACGTCTTGCTCTGTTCTCTATTCTGTCAAGCAGTCGCAGATGAGAGGGGGGGCAGGCAAACCAAGAAAGTGGAGCATACTCAAGGTGTGAGCGTACTTGTGCCTCGTACAGGATCTTGCAACCCCTACTGTCAAGCAGATGCGAGATACGGCGAAGTGCTGTAAGCTTCCTGGCTGTCTTGTTTGCAAGATTTACAACATGGTTCTTCATGGTTAGTTTGGAGTCAAATTTCACCCCAAGGATATCAACTTCTTCTCCAGGTGCCAACATCGTCCCATTCATCCTTACTACTGCACCAGCATTACCATCATGGTGCCTAGAGACGATCATCATTTGCGTTTTCTCAGGTGCAAATGTTACTTGCCATCTATTTCCCCAAGCTGATATAGCTCTCAGCTGGTGATTTATGTAGCTTAGAGCAGCTGGCATTTCTTCTCTTGGATAAGTGAATGTCATTGTACAGTCGTCTGCATATGCATGTGATTCTGGGATGAGATGAAGAAGGTCGTTGAAGTAGACATTCCATAACAGTGGACCCAGCACGCTTCCTTGTGGAACGCTTGCTCCAATAGGATGCCTTGCTGATTCCGTTCCATTGAGGACTACACTTAGAGATCTACCATGAAGGTAATCACTGAGGAGACATAGCGTAGAGCCTGCAATTCCCAGTGCTTGAAGTTTTGCTAAGAGGCCCTGGTGCCACACCCGGTCGAAAGCGCCAGCAATGTCCAGTGCTACCACACAGCTGACTTTGGATTCATCCAGTGACTGGTGCCACTTAGTGGAGAGGTTTAACAACAGATCAGCAAGAGAGTAACCTTTCCTGAAGCCATATTGACGATCACAAAGTAGTGAGTGGTAGTCAAAAAACTCTCTCATTTGTCTTGAGATTATTGTCTCAAGGAGCTTGCCAGTGATTAACAGGAGTGACACTGATCTGTAGTTGCTGATTTCTGCTCTGCTCTTTTTTTTGTGAACAGGGACTACATTTGCCTCTTTCCACAGAGAAGGCCATTTACACTGTACTAGGCAGTGCTGAAAGATGTGAGTTAGAGGTGCTGCTAGCTGGTCTGCACATCTCAGCAATCTTGGGCTCAAACTTGTCTGGGCTCACAGCCTTTTCTTGGTCAAGTGATTTAAGAAGGAAATGCACCTCTTCCTGCCTTATTGTCACCACTGACAGTTTTGACACAGTTCTTGCAGTTAGCCAAGGAGGGTCCCTTGCTGGATCAGGAACTTACATTTTGGTAACAAAGTGTTTGGCAAAGAGGTCCGCTTTCTCTCGACTACTAGTAGAGGTGGTCCCATCCTGTCGATTTAGAGGTGGAATGAGTTCATCATGCAGATAACCTTATCTGTCCTTGACCAGGGACCACAGGTTTTGGAGCCTACCCTACCTGATGCTAGCTTTTTTTTTTTATGTCCATCTCCCATTTAGCGATGACCCACTTTTGAATGCCACCCATATGCCTATAGGCTTGCCTGTGCAAGTTCCTCTTATAGGTGGTAGGATCCCTCCTCTTCTCTTTTCTCTCTCCTTTCTCTGCTTTCTCTTCTTTCTTCTCTCTTTTCCCTCTCTCTTTTCTCTCTTCTCTCTCCTCTCTTTTCTCTTTTTTTTCTCTCTATACCCTCTTTTTTCACATTAGGGTTTTACAATGTTAGGTTAAATGTTGTTAACTTTATTTACAGATTAAGAACTGTTCCCTACATCAGTTTATTTTACAGTTCTTTGTTGTTACAAGATATAAAGATAATGAACAGGGTGAAGTTAGACTCAGCAGTGGGCCAACGATTTCATTTGGTCAACTGACTTTATTTCATTGATGTCATTATGCTGTATGAACATGTTTCAGACTCTGTCATCCTAGGAATAAATGATCTTGGAGAAGTGATGTTCTGGAGAAGGGTACAGCCAGTGTAGTTGCTTTTTCTTTCATTTATGCTCTCTTTCTTTCTCTTAATGGAAATATTGAAAGTCTGCCTGCTTGCTTATTGTAAATGGAGTGATGGTGGAGGGTGCACTGGGACTGAAGAGGAGGGATGGGTGGAAGGTAGACATACTATACTAGGCAGGTGTACTAAACACAGATGATAGACAGACTATGCATGTACTGTACTAGACCCAGGAGACTTGTGACAAGAAGAATGTAATATTAAGTCTAGTTGGCTGGCTTGGTTCATGACTGGCTTCCTGACTGCCTGGCTAACTGGCTAACTGGCTGGCTGCCTGCTTGCTCTTCCTTGCCCTATCTGTGCTTCTTGTCAACAATTATTTGTCTCTGGCAACATAATTTCTGGTTGGACTGGAGAGGCTTCTCTACCACCACAATGAAAATGGACAGATCCTGGATGAAGTCTCGACCATACAAACTTAGAATTAAGTGGAACTGGTCCATTTTAGTGAGCATTTGACTGGACTGGACAGCCAAACCATACCACGGATGAAGATTGAACTTGTGGCGAGCGAGTCATAAAACTCCAGCCGTTTGATTTTGCAGATTTGGTCCACTTTGTGGCCATTTTAATCGGACATCCCATTAAGTATACGTGTTGAACCTTTGTCAGGCAACATTTTCTGTTTGTTTTATTGGACATCCACTTTATGGGGGTCCGTTTTATCAGACTTACTATACTTGTTTATCCATATTATGGTATAGCATTATAATGTTTATGAAATAATGGTGCTCTACCATTCAATATCTTTGATGTAAATCTCAGTACAACTTGGTAGTTGTTATTCTTTCAACAAACCGGCTGTGTCCCACCAAAGCAGGGTGGCCCAAAAAGAAAAAAGAAAGTT
Source organism: Cherax quadricarinatus (assembly GCF_026875155.1). Taxonomy (NCBI): domain Eukaryota; kingdom Metazoa; phylum Arthropoda; class Malacostraca; order Decapoda; family Parastacidae; genus Cherax; species Cherax quadricarinatus. Next base: position 3,570,930 of record NC_069454.1, on the reverse strand, counting down.
TCTCTTTTTAACTTTAGTAATATATACAGAAGGGGTTATGTACTAGCCTTTTGCTCCCGGCATTTTAGTCACCTCTTACGACATGCATGGCTTACAGAGGAAGAATTCTGTTCCACTTCCCCATGGAGAATTTGGTAGTTATCATAGTATTAAATACAGAGTTAATGGCTTTTTAGGAACATAAATCATGGCTCTGTAACATTCAGGTTACTGTAGTTGATTTGTCAGTGTACGTATTCTGTTTTTTTTTTTTTTCTAAATGTGATCTGTTTTTCAACAGATTGAAGAGGAAACTAATGTTCTTCAAGATGGGACACTGATAGACTTGTGTGGAGCAACTTTACTATGGAGGTCGGCAGAGGGACTGGGCAGATCTCCAGTGAGTTGAACATTATTTCAAATATGTTCACTTGTTTCACAAGTGTTGTCTGAATGTCTTCATAAACTACAAGAGCAAACATGCGGTGCACCTTTAATAATCTTATGCAAACATTCTTTTTAAACTTGTAAAATGTGAATAAATTGTGAAAGATAAAATATTAGGCATTTATAAAATAGTTGATTCAGAGGAGAAAAAGTTTTCTGTTGTGTACCATTCAGTTTAATGTATCTTAGAAATAATGGAGAAAGTGAAATATTAATGATTATAACTGAGCACAGAGCATTGAGACCAAATAAAATAAACTACTTTAGTTCCGAATCAGTGAGCCAAGACAGTTATCCACTCTCAACAGTTGCACACAGTTGATTTTTGCTGATGATACTGTGCCTTTGGGAGATTCTGAAAAGAAGTTTTGAGGATGAATTTGGGAGGGTATGTAAAAGAAGGAAGTTGAAAGTGAACATAGGGAAGAAGTGATGAGAGTAACAAATGATAGAGGTTATGAAAGATTAGATATCAGATTGGAAGGAGGGAGTATGGAGGAAATGAATGTATTCAAATATTGGGGGAGCAGGGAGGGTAGACTAGTTGGCAAATAGGTCTATGGAATTGATGAAGGGGGGAAGGGATGGTGAGTGGTGCACTGAGGTATCTGTGGAGACGAAACATTATCCATGGAGGCAAAAAGGAGAATGTATGAGAATATAAAAGTACCAATGCTTATATGCCTTATGGCATTCCATTTATACAGCGATTTCAAATTATGACCAAAATTTGCTATATGGCGAGCGGTCTTTCAAATATGGTGAACCCCACCCAGTTTGCTTACATTCTCCGTGAGCACATATCCCTATTATGTCTGGAAATTTTCCAAAATTTCAAGCGTTTAAAAGTTATTACATATTTTATATGTCTTTTCTTTCAACAAACCTGCCGTATCCCACCGAGGCAGGGTGGCCCAAAAAGAAAACAAAAGCTTCTCTTTTTAAATTTAGTAATTTATACGGGAGAAGGGGTTACTAGCCCCTTGCTCCCGGCATTTTAGTCGCCTCTTACAACACGCATGGCATACGGAGGAAGAATTCTGTTCCACTTCCCCATGGAGAATATTTTATATGTACTCAGATAATTATACATGTGTACCTGTACCTAAATATACTTACACACTGTGCTGGCATGCAGGTGCATATTAATGTCACTGAGTCTCTCTCAACTCTTGATGCCATGTTAATAATGATATGTATAATCTCTTGGGTGCATTGTGTCATATAGACATTTTTATTAATCCATCTATGATATTTTCTCAAAATTATATAATAAATACGCTATGTGACATATAAACATGATACATACACCCACAGTATAAAAATTGACATGAATATAAGATTTGTTTACCAAACAGTTGGTTGGAGGGTTGGAAGAATTACGTTTTCTCTAGCCAAACCCCAGTAACTTAACTAGAAATTTATTACTTTTGTATGCTTTTGCTCTATAATAATAATAACTTCTAATAATAATAATTTGTAATAATAATAATTTGTCAGAGCATCATTCCTTCTAAAAATTACATGAGAATGGAAGTGTTGGTCTTTATTTATTCTACTGTACCACTGTGGAGATAACTTGTACACAATATAAGGTGTTTGTATGAATGTTTATGAACCATAACCAGATGCTTCATCCATATGTTTACATGGTGGGGTGGCCAGACGGGCTACCCTACTCTACCTCCCACACAACCTTCTACAAATAAATACTTTTTACCTCTCACCCTACATTAAGACTACAAATATTTTAAGGTAAGTAATGAGTGTACTGCATATGCATTTCATCACTCTAGAGAGCTTTAATTGTCATCGTAGTATATTATGTGTGGGTGGGGTGGCCAGGAGGGCTACCACACCTGATTTCTTACAGTGAATACTACTCACCTTTTGCCCTATATTAAGACTACAGATATTTTGAGGTAAATAATGAGTGTACTGTGTGTGTGTATTTTACTTTTCATTTTTTTTTAATGCCAAGTTCTATTGCTAACTTAATATTTGTTAGTGTAAACTTGTTATCTGGCATTTATATGCATTTATAAGTGAAAAAATGTTGTTCTGCTTTCTGACGGTAACCTGGAACCTAACCTGCCATATAAATGGGGCCCAACTGTATATGTGTGCAGCATGGGTTCTGAATGTTGCAGTGAGGAGGAAGCTGGAGGTAGTGATGTCATGTCTGAGTGTAAAGTGTAGAATAAGTATGCAGATGGGAAGTACAGTGCCAGCACTCTGAAGGAGGGGTGTTAATGTTGCAGTTTTAGAACTGTAGTGTAAGCATTCCTCTGGCAAGACAGTAATGGAGTGAATGATAAGAGTTTTTCTTTTCTGGGCCACCCTGCCTTGGTGGGAAATGGCTGATGTGTTAATAAAAAAAAAAATAGCTTTACTAAGTGTCAGGGGTTACTAAATGTATTATCTCGAGGGCTGAGGAGCTGTTGAGGTGGTTTGGACATCTAGAGGATGGAACAAAATAAGATGACTTGGAGGGTGTATAAATCAGTAGTGGAAGGAAGGCAGGGTATGGGGTCATCCTAGGAAAGGTTGGAAGGATGAGGTTTTTGTGTGTGAGGGACTTGGACATTCAGCATGTGTGCATGTACATGCTCACCTGAGTGTGTGTGTGTGTGTGTGTGTGTGTGTGTGTGTGTGTGTGTGTGTGTGTGTGTGTGTGTGTAAGTGTAAGTGTAAGTGTAAGTGTGTGAGTGTAAGTGTAAGTGTAAGTGTGTGAGTGTAAGTGTGTGAGTGTAAGTGTGTGAGTGTAAGTGTGTGTGTTTAAGTCAGGATTCAGGGAAACTGGTTAGCTGGACTTGAGTCTTGGAGGTGGGAAGTACAGTGCCTACACTTGGACAAGACAGTAAAAGAGTGAATGAAGATGAAAGTTTCTTTTTTGAGTTGCCCTACCTTGGTGGGAGACAGCCATTGTGTTAAAAAAAATGTAACATCAGACATTCCAGTATTTTTGAGTGCTGACAAAGAAGACACTTCTTAATAATGTGGGAGACTGCCAACATGTTGAAAAAAATTATATATAAATCTTTAGATTATGCATCTGTTCAAAATTATTAGTCTACAAATAGTTTATTTCACTAGGATGTAGTATAGCTTAAGTAAAATATGATTTGTTTAGGAAAATTTACAAGAAAATTTTACAAACAGTAATATACGGTACAGTGGAACCTCTGTTTTCGTCATTAATTTGTTCCAGAAAGTCTGACGAAACCGAATTTGACAAAAACTGGAGCAACGTTTCCTATAAGAAACAATTTACATAAATCCAATTAATCTGTTCGAGACCCAAAAGTATTAAGAAAAGATACATTTTATAGGGAATAACTATAGTTTTACATACAGAAAACAATGAGAAATAAATATAAAGGACTAATGAAATGGATAAATGAACATTTAACCCTTTCAGGGTCAACAGGCCCTCTCAGAGACTTGTTCTCAGGGTCGGCCAAATTTCAAAAAAAAAAAAAAAATATATTTTGTCTTAAGTGAAGATAGAGAATCTTTTCTGGATCATAATGACACCAAAAGTATGAAATTTGATGGAAAACTTGCGGAATTATGCTCTCTCGAAGTTAGCGATCTCGACGATGTTTACGCATTGATGATTTTGCCCACTTTGAGCTCTATTTTCGGCCAATTCCAGTGTACTTGTCGACAAAAATCATAACTATTTCGCTAGAACTCCATTTTTTCTATTGAATGAGTTCGAGAAACCACCCATTTACCGATTTCAACTATCCAATGCAGTGGTCAGAATTTAGCAATTTTGCCAATTTCACACAAATTTCAAAAGATGACAATTTCCAAATAGGGTAAAGAATAAACAAGAAAGACATTCCTGGCACTAAAAATAACATTTCCTCTGTTCATTAGTCACGTCCCCATGCCCCTCTTACATTCTTTTGCTTTCCACTTTGAATTTTTATTCTCACAAAAAAAATAGAAGATTTACTGTTATGCAGACTACTGCATTGGTGTAGAAATGGTATAAATATTATCAGCGCACTTGTGAAAGAATACTAGACTCGCCAGTTGACGTGTATTGGACGCATAGCATGATTTGTTTACTTTTGAACTTTGGTAAAAATTAAAGATTTTTGCTACTTTGAGCTCAATTTCAAGGTACTTTTCATTGTAAAACCAGTCAAAATCATCTCAATTTCTGTAATATGTCTTCCATTCTATAAAATGAGACCAGGAAAACTAGAATACAACAATAAATACCATACAAAAATACAGTGCAAAGTCGCTGTTTTAATCCAAAAACATGGTCAAAGTTTTTTTTTCTCATTACGCACTGTGTGCTGCAGGATTTTTTTTTATACCGCACACACTGACCACATAGACCCATTCTTTCATATGTAGGCCTACCAGCTTTCTCTCACTAGATTTGAGGGCGCTAAAATTTAGGCGTACTAGTACGTCATGGACCCTGGGTCGTAAGCAGTACTAGTACGGCCGAAACCCTGAAAGGGTTAATATCATTTTTACCTTTATTGAAAACTCTTGTTGGCATATAGAAGATGCAAGGAGTGGAGAGGGAGGAGAAGAGGTTATTGGTTGGAAGGGGAATCCCCCTCCATAAGGACTTCAGGTATTCAAATTCAAAGTTTATTCTCTATAAATATTACAATGTTGAATTTACAGAATTTGGTTGTTGTGTGGTTTACATGTAGTTAATTACAGAGTGTACCACTAGAACGCCTAGCATGGCTAGGCATTTCGGGCAGACTTGGTTTAATTCTTTATTTTAAAATATTACAAATTATGAGGTAAGTTGGTATTATGGCTAAGTGACTAAATACTAGTTTGTGAGTTTAGCAATGTGAATGCTTTTGTTTTGGCACAGTACATAGTTTCAGTATTGGAGTATCATAGGATTCATTATTTTAAGATTGAGATTAATATTTCTGTTTATGGTCAAATGGGTGAGTGAGTGTAAGTGTGAACCACCAGGTGGTATTTGTGTAGTTAGTTGATGGGGTTTATCAGGGAGATAAGATGTTTTCTAATGGTAGTTTTGAAGGTGATGAATGTGTCTGCAGTTCTAGAGTTTTCAGGTAGGGTGTTCCAGATTTTAGGGCCTTTGACATACATTGAATTTTTGTAAAGGTTTAGTCGGACATGGGGAATGTCGTAGAGATGTTTGTGTCTGGTGTTATGCCTGTGGGTTCTGTCACAACTATCAAGAAAGTGTTTTAGGTCAAGGTTGATATTGGAGTTTAAGGTCCTGTAGATGTAGATTGCACAGTAGTAAGTGTGGATGTACTGAACAGGGAGTAAGTTTAGATCTATGAAGAAAGGGAGGGGTGTGTTGCCAGGGATGGGATTTAGTGATTATTCTTACTGCAGCTTTTTGTTGGGTTATTATTGGCTTTAGGTGTGTTGCTGCAGTTGATCCCCAAGCACAAATAGCATAGGTGAGGTATGGATAAATAAGTGAGTGGTATAGTGTGAGAAGGGCATTTTGCGGCACGTAGTATCGTATCTTGGAGAGGATCCCAACTGTTTTGGATACTTTTTTGGTTATGTGTTGGATATGGGTGCTGAAATTCAGGTTGTTGTCAAGGTATAGGCCTAGGAATTTGCCCTCATTATGTCTAGTAATTAGAGTGTTGTTGATCTTAATGTTAATTTGTGCATCTCCTGCTCTGCTACCAAACATAATATAGTAGGTTTTGTCAGTGTTAAGTGTAAGTTTATTGGCTGTCATCCAAGTCGATATTTTGATCAGCTCCTCGTTAACAATGGTGTTGAGGATGGCAAGATTAGGGTGAGAGATGACATAAGTCGTATCGTCAGCAAAGAGAATGGGTTTCAGGTGTTGGGATACGTTTGGAAGATCATTGATGTATATGAGGAAGAGCAGGGGACCAAGGACACTTCCCTGCGGAACTCCAGCATCAAGTGGCCGTGTTGTTGATGCTGTGTCTTTAATGGTAACATACTGATACCTATTAGTAAGGTAAGATTTGAAATAAGCAAGCGTATGGCCTCTTATACCGTAATGGTCAAGTTTGTGGAGTAGGATGTCGTGGTCTACTGTGTCAAAAGCTTTTCTTGGGTCAATAAAAATTCCTAGTGGATATTCCTTATTTTCCAATGCTGTGTAAAGCAGATCTAGCATTTTTATGATTGCATCATTAGTGCTTTTATTTTTCCTAAATCCAAATTGACAGGGGTTGAGTATGTTTTGTGCTGTTATAAATGAATATACAGTGGATCCCCGGTTAACGATATTTTTTCACTCCAGAAGTATGTTCAGGTGCCAGTACTGACCGAATTTGTTCCCATAAGGAATATTGTGAAGTAGATTAGTCCATTTCAGACCCCCAAACATACACGTACAAACGCACTTACATAAATACACTTACATAATTGGTTGCATTCGGAGGTAATCGTTATGCAGGGGTCCACTGTAGTCTCCTGTGCACGAGTTTCTCAAAGATTTTGGATAGCAATGGTAAGTTTGATATTGGCCTATAGTTGTTTAAGTTTAAGTCCCTATCCAGGGCTACTTCCCTTCTTTGTCTTTTACTGGCACTGGATCCCTGTTACACAAAAAATCTGTCCAGAGAGGTCTATTTCTGGTGTGTCTCTAAGATTTGTCTAAAATGGGACAAGGCATTGTCATTAAACATGTTGCAGACATGGCTTGCAACAGCTTTGTTAGGGTGATATTTCTCTACAAAACTTTGCAACTCACTCCACTTTACACACATGTCCTTAATCACTGAAGAAGGCACATTCTCCCCTCTCTCTTCCTCCTCTGAGGTAGCTTCCTCAGCTGCAATGTGTTGCTGTTCCAGTTGAAGGTGTTGCAGGTCTTCAGGGGTTAGCTCTTCCCTGTGGTCGTCCACCAACTCTTCCATATCCTGGCCACTCACATCCAACCCCAAGGACTTTTCCCAAAGCCCATGGTGGCTTATTTAGCAGTCACACTCAGTAAACAAGCACAAAAAACAATGGATTATTTTGAAATGTTTCGGATGAACGGGCAGGGTAATGCTCACTCGATGAGAAACAAAGCCAGACTGACTCAGAATGCGGATATGTTCAGTACAGTGGACTGACGAAAATCGATGTGATGAACGAAAATTGGGACAAAATTTTGACTAAAAAAGTCGTCAAAAACCGAATTCGATGAAAACCAGGGCAAACAAAAACCAAGGTTTCACTGTATATTCTTAATGGTTTTGAGGTCAAGTAGATGTTGTGGGCATAAATATGCATGCACAAGCACATACTCAAATGCAGTGTATGTGTGTGTGTGTGTGTGTATGTATACAATGGGGTCATTTTTAACTTGCACATACTTGGGTATGTTATATATATTGCATTTTTATTTATATAGCTAGGAAAAGTCAAATCTGTGTGATAAGTGCTACATTATTGACTTATCAGAGCATTATTACCACCACTCTCCTCCCTTTCTACAACTTAATGGCTGCAGTGTTGGTGGGTGGCACTGAAGAAACATTGTATGATACTTACTGTAGTTAGTATTAGTGCCTGGCACTGAGATAACATTGTGAGTGTTATAATAGTGTTGGTAATTGGCACTGAGGTAACATTTTTGATATTGTTACTGACTGACAAACACTTTATAGGTAAATATTTGTATATACAGGAGAGTAAATACCCTAATTAATATTGTAAATTAAAGTATTTATAGTGTTAGTATATCTTGATAATTTCACAACATGAATGATGGAGAAACCTGTGTTAACCAAGAAAGCAGCAGCAGCGGCGTTGTCATCATCATATTACTGAACATTTTTGATATTGTGTTATTTTTACCATATTCTGAAATCTTTCTTTCAGTCGAAGCGACACCTTGAGCAGATGGTGGATGAATTGAATGCAGGTCGGCCACAGTGTCCTGTTGGTCTAAACACACTTGTGATACCTCGAAAAGCCACTTTAACGGCCACAGAAAAGCAGCCTGTAGTGTACCTTAATTGTGGCCACGTACAGGGGCTGCATGAGTGGGGTCACGAGAAGGACTCCAACTCCCACACTTGTCCCATGTGTCTTAAGGTCAGAACTTCATAACTTCTACATTACTTTGTCATGTTACTTGCAAAAAATATATAGGAGAGCACGTTCTGGTAGCTTTTTTTTTTTTTTTTTGTCTTGGTTAATGGACTGAGGATTGAGCCTCCACTCCTTGTGCTGAATAATGCACATTATTATATTATTATCACACTGGCCGATTCCCACCAAGGCAGGGTGGCCCGAAAAAGAAAAACTTTCACCATCATTCACTCCATCACTGTCTTGCCAGAAGGGTGCTTTACACTACAGTTTTTAAACTGCAACATTAACACCCCTCCTTCAGAGTGCAGGCACTGTACTTCCCATCTCCAGGACTCAAGTCCGGCCTGCCGGTTTCCCTGAATCCCTTCATAAATGTTACTTTGCTCACACTCCAACAGCACGTCAAGTATTAAAAACCATTTGTGTCCATTCACTCCTATCAAACACGCTCACGCATGCCTGCTGGAAGTCCAAGCCCCTCACACACAAAACCTCCTTTACCCCCTCCCTCCAACCTTTCCTTTTTCCCTTATTATAATAATAATAATAATTCTCCATAGGGAAGTGGAACAGAATTATTCTTCCGTATGCTTTGTGTGTTGTAAGAGGCAACTAAAATGCTGGGAGCAAAGGGCTAGTAACCCTTTCTGTATACATTACTAAATTTAAAAAGATTAACTTTCATTTTTCTTTTTAGGTCAACCTGCCTTGATGGGATATGGCTGGTTTATTGAGAAAAAAAAATAATAGATCCTATAATAATGCAGTAGATCATGAATTATCTAGCCTCTTCAGTTAAATAGGTACATCAAACCTGAATGCCTCTCATTTCCTCCTGACACTATATGACCCTTACAGGTTTAGTGCTGCCCTCCATGAATGTAATAACAATGGATGATCACATTTGTTTTATGGATGCTTTGTTTTACATATTCCTTTGTAATGGATTGATGACTGCTGGATAATGATGGCAGCAGATTACCCAATCACCAGATAAACAATTTATTGTAATGATAATTATTTAATTAAAAAAATACATAATTGTTAGTGCAATGGTGATTGGCTAATACACTCAAGATAACAGGTACAACTCTACTTCTACTTGGGTCACACTACACTTGCATGTACATGTATATATATGCACTCATCTGAGGTTTCTTCAATATATTCTTAATTCTTGTTCTATTCCCTTTCATCTCCATGAGGAAGTGGAAAAAAATCCTTCCTCTGTAAGCCATGCATGTCGTAAGAAGAGACTGAAATGATGAGAGCAAGAGGCTGGTAACTCCTATTGTATAAATTACTAAATGTAAAAAGAAGGAAAACATTATGGTGTTGGGATGTTTGAATGTGCGTTGATGTAGTGCAGATGAAGATGATTGTGAATGATGTGAATCAAAAAAGTTGGATGTCCAGGCTCTAAGCAAAACAAAGCTGAAGGGAGTAGGAGAATTTCAGTGGGGAGAAATAAAGGGTATTAGGTTAGGTGTATCTGAGAGAGTTATAGGTAAAGGAGTAGCGATAATGTTGAATGATCAATTATGGCAGGAAAAGAGAGAATATGAATGTATAAATTCAAGGATTATTTGGATTAGAATACAGGTCAGATGCAAGAGGTGGGTTATACTAAGTATTTATGCACCTGGAGATGAGTGGAGTATAGAGGAGAGTGAGTGAATCTGGGAGAGGTTAAGTGAGTGTTTAGGGAGTTTTAAACCACATGAGTATTTGTGATGGGGACCTAAATGCTAAAGTGGAAGAAACAGTTATAGAGGGTGTAGTAGGTAAGTTTAGGGGGCCAGGGGTAAATGATAATGGGGAAGGGCCTTTAATTGAACTTTATATAGGAATAGATTTGGTAATAGGTAATACATATTAAAAAAAAAAAAAAGGATAAACAAGTGTACGAGATATAATATAGGGTGTAATGACAGTACAGGTCTCCCTCAACATTCACGTTTTCAACTTTCACGGGCTTCACACATTCGCGAATTCCCAACCGCCAAATTCCCAGCCACCAAATTCCCAGCCGCCAAATCATATTTAAGTTTCCCGCCACCTGCGAGTCCCTACTACCCTCCCTCCGACCCCCGCAACTGGCAGCCAGCCCTCCCACCACTTAGTGTGGTGAGTGTTTTGTTTGTTCATTATATGCTATTAAACTACAGTATAAATAATGTAAACCCATTCATGACTGCATATTGGAATGGCTATTCGGACAGGTATTAGACGGTGACATCATGTGTTGTGTTTACTCTTGAACACTGCAAAGAATTAAACATTTCTGCTACAGCTAATAATAACAATAGTAATAATAATAATAATAATAAATATGATATAATCGAAGAAGGAAATTGTACAAAAATACGAGGGAGTGGTTGACACATCGTCAGTGTGACTTTGTTTATGCTGGAGTGAACATTAGTCTCTCTGCTCTTCCAAACATTTCACAATAATTCATTGTGTTTGCTGCTTGTAGATTGAGTGTGACTGGAGTGGTAGAGGCAGTGATTGAGGCAATGGTATTTAATAACATACATGTTAATAATAATACATGTTAAGGAAGAAAGAGAGGCGGTAATTTCATGCACTGGTCAGGGAGGTATACCATCTTTTAGGAGTGAAGAAGAGCAGAATGTAAGTGTGGGGGAGGTACGTGAGGCATTACGTAGAATGAAAGGGGGTAAAGCAGCTGGAACTGATGGGATCATGACAGAAATGTTAAAAGCAGGGGGGGGGGGATAGTGTTGGAGTGGTTGGTATTTTTGTTTAATAAATGTATGAAAGAGGGGAAGGTACCTATGGATTGGCAGAGAGCATGTATAGTCCCTTTATATAAAGGGAAAGGGGACAAAAGAGATTGTAAAAATTTTAGAGGAATAAATTTACTGAGTATACCAGGAAAAGTGTACGGTAGGGTTATAATTGAAAGAATTAGAGGTAAGACAGAATGTAGGATTGCGGATGAGCAGGAGGTTTCAGAGTGGGTAGGGGATTTTGTAGATCAAGTGTTTACATTGAAGCATATATGTGAACAGTATTTAGATAAAGGTAGGGAAGTTTTTATTGCATTTATGGATTTAGAAAAGGCATATGATAGTGGATAGAGGAGCAATGTGGAAGATGTTGCAAGTATATGGAATAGGTGGTAAGTTATTTAAAAGCTGTAAAGAGTTTTTATGAGGATAGTGAGGCTCAGGTTAGGGTGTGTAGAAGAGAGGGAGACTACTTCCTGGTAAAAGTAGGTCTTAGACAGGGATGTGTAATGTCACCATGGTTCTTTAATATATTTATAGATGGGGTTGTAAAGGAAGTAAATGCTAGGGTGTTTGGGAGAGGGGTGGGATTAAATTTTGGGGAATCAAATTCAAAATGGGAATTGACACAGTTACTTTTTGCTGATGATACTGTGCTTATGGGAGATTCTAAAGAAAAATTGCAAAGGTTAATGGAGGAGTTTGGGAATGTGTGTAAAGGTAGAAAGTTGAAAGTGAACATAGAAAAGAGTAAGGTGATGAGGGTATCAAATGATTTAGATAAAGAAAAATTGGATATCAAATTGGGGAGGAGGAATGTGGAAGAGGTGAATGTTTTCAGATACTTGGGAGTTGACGTGTCAGCGGATGGATTTATGAAGGATGAGGTTAATCATAGAATTGATGAGGGAAAAAAGGTGAGTGGTGCATTGAGGTATATGTGGAGTCAAAAAACATTATCTATGGAGGCAAAGAAGGGAATGTATGAAAGTATTGTAGTACCAACACACTCATATGGGTGTGAAGCTTGGGTGGTAAATGCAGCAGCGAGGAGACGGTTGGAGGTAGTAGAGATGTCCTGTTTAAGGGCAATGTGGGGTGTAAATTTTTATGCGAAAATTGGGGAGTGGGGAAAATTTGGGGGAAAAAGGTGGGGAGTTAAAAAAAGTATTAGTCAGAGGGCAGAAGAGGGGTTGTTGAGGTGGTTTAGTCATTTAGAGAGAATGGATCAAAGTAGAATGACATGGAAAGCATATAAATCTATAGGGAAAGGAAGGCGGCGTAGGGGTTGTCCTCGAAAGGGTTGGAGAGAGGGGGTAAAGGAGGTTTTGTGGGTGAGGGGCTTGGACTTCCAGCAAGCGTGCGTGAGCGTGTTAGATAGGAGTGAATGGAGACGAATGGTACTTGGGACCTGACGATCTGTTGGAGTGTGAGCAGGGTAATATTTAGTGAAGGGATTCAGGGAAACCGGTTATTTTCATATAGTCGGACTTGAGTCCTGGAAATGGGAAGTACTGTGCCTGCACTTTAAAGGAGGGGTTTGGGATATTGGCAAAAATCTTCGAAAAATTAATTCATAAACGAATCTACTCCTACCTTATCTCCCAAAACATACTCAACCCCTGCCAATTTGGATTCAGGCCTAATAAAAATACTAATGATGCTATTATACATATGCTAGAACATATATACACTGCAATAGAGAAAAAAGAAGTCCCACTGGGGATCTTCATTGACTTACGTAAAGCTTTTGATACAGTTGACCATGACTTGCTCCACGTAAAATTGTCACACTATGGTATAAGAGGGCACTCCCTCAACTACCTCAAGTCATACCTCAGCAACAGAAGCCAATATGTGTACGCAAATGGGGCAAACTCTTCTGCACAACCAATTACAGTTGGTTTTCCCACAGGGAAGTGTCCTTGGCCCTTTCTCTTTCTCCTATAAAAAATGACCTACCAAATGCTTCGCAATTACTCAAACCCACACTATTTGCTGTTTAAACACAACATACGTCTTCTCCACCCGAGCCCAGTCCGCTAGCCAATACTGTAAATACCCAATTACAGAAATATCTACCTGGATGAGTACTAACAAACTTACACTAAACATTGACAAAACCTACTTCATTCAGTTTGGTAACAGAGCTACAGATGTCCCCCTTTAACATAATGATAACGGATCACCTATCACAAAGCTAACAGGGGAAAATTCTTAGGAATCCACTTATAATAGACTCAAATTTATACACATATACAACAAATTTCTAAGAAAATTTCCAAGGACTGTAGGCATACTATCGAAGATACGGTACTATGTCCACAGTCAGCCCTCCTGGCCCTATATCACTCTCTTATTTACCCTATCTCACCTATGGAATTTGTGCATGGGGCTCAACAACAAGTAACCATCTAGACCACTAATTACCCAACAAAGGTGCAGTTAGAATGATGATAAATTCTCACTACAGGCAGCACACTCCACCAATATTCAATACACTAAAACCTACCCCACCATACAAACATCCATACTTATTACTGCACCTATTACATACATAGAACACTCAACTCTGTATATAACCTTCCCCTCAAACATCTCCTTCCAACCTCAACAGAACACATGACCAAAAACACAAGGCACGATCACTCTTTGATATTCCTCGTGCCCATCTCACGCTATGCAAAAACTCAATGCAAAAAAAGGGCCCCAAAAATCTGGAATTCATTACCTGTAAATATAAAGAAACACTACCTGTTTATAAATTAAGTCTTTCTCAAAGATCACTTTACTCCCCCAAAAACCAAATAAATATGAATAACTGAACCTTATAATTGTATATCTTAAATGTTTTCACAATTTTTATCACAAAAATTTTAAAACCTAAAACCCAATCAAACTTTATTATTTTTTAAATACACTACCTAACAGGATACTCCATTCTACTGAATTTACAACAATGCATGCAACCATATGACCTGTCTTTGTAATACTCACTTGTGCTTTATAGTAATCTGTTTACATTAATGTTTTTCATGATTTCATCATTGCTTAGTTAATCTTAAGTTAATTTAAGCCAGCCCGTAATGCTATGCATGTATAAGTGGCTTTGGCATGCTGCTCTTATCTGTATTTTTTTGTACCTCTGTATGTGTGCTCAAATTATAAATAAATAAATAAATAAATATGTTCTGTATTTTTACATGTATATGCTTGTAAACTGTTGTATTCTGAGCACCTCTGCAAAAGCAGTGATAATGTGTGAGTGTGGTGAAAGTGTTGAATGTGATGATGAAAGTATTTCTTTTTGGGGATTTTCTTTCTTTTTTGGGTCACCCTGCCTCGGGGGAGACGGCCCGAATTGTTATATATATATAATTATATATATATTTTTTTTATATTTATATATATATATATATATATATATATATTTATAATATATATATATATATTATATATATATATTTATATTATATATATTATATATTATATATATATATAAATAATATATTATATATTTAAAAAAATTTTTTTTTTTTTCCCAAAGGGTGTCCCCCAAAGGGGGTGAAAATAAAAGAATGAAAAAAAGTTTTTTTTTCTCATTAACATCAATTTTCAAATCCCTATTCTACTTACACTTTTGGCCAAGGGGAATAAGTTCAGAACATATTTTAAAACCCCCAGGGTTTTCCCTATTTTTTTACCCCTTTTTTGTTATTTTCCCCACCTCCTTGGGAGTGGAACAATTCCCCCCGAGCCTGCGTTTTAAGAGCACTAAATGGGACGGGGGCAGTAACTCCGTTTTACAAGTAAAGGAGGAAAATTCCCCTTGGGCCCCGCCTTTGGATCGCGTTTTAAAGGTAATATATTTTTATATAAATCCTTTATTTAAATAAAATTAAAAAATTTATTTGATAAATTTTATTTTAAATAATTAAATTTTTAAATATTATATTTTTTTTTTTAATTTAATTTTTTTTTTTTTCCAACGGCGGCTTTCCCCCCCCCCAAGGTTTCAAAAAAAAGGGTTCCAAAAAATTTTCATCTCCTTTAAAACCCCTTTCAAACCCATTACAGTTTGGAAGGGGCCAGAAATACATTCCAAGCCTTCTTTCATTAATCCGTTCCGTTCCCTTTGCCGTTACTCCCGCACCTTCTCTGGGAGCACGTCAACTATATTGCCCGCTGGAGACAAAGAAGCCCCATAAGGGATGGGCCCGTCCTTAAGTTGTCAAGGCTTGGGCTTGTGGTGTAAGGGGTTTTTCACCTTCTGTATTATCACACCACTCGTGGTTTTTTTTCCCCCCCGGGGCCCCCAAAAAATTTAATGGGGGTTTTAAAGTTTGGGAAAAAAAATTAAAATTATACCGGGGGGGGCAAAAGGGCCCCAAAAACCCCCTTTTCTCCCCAATTCCCTTTCCCCCCCCTTTTTCCCCTTTTTCCCAAGGGGCCCTAACAAACCCCTTTTTTCCATTTATTAAACCCGATTTAATCCAAAATTCTTGAATTTAACATATTTCCCCCCCTTTTTCCCCTTCCTAAAAAGAAGGAAATTCCAAAAAGAAAATTACTTTCATTCATCCATTCAACACTTTCCACCACATCACACTTATCACTGTTTTGCAGAGGTGCTCAGAATATACAGTTCAGAAGCATATACGTATATCTCAGTAGTAGTAACCTGTTACCAGTAACCACTTTGCCGTTGACTCACGACAAACAGTTCTCTGCCTGAGTCACTGTCTGAACTATATTGCCCTGACTGGCAGTATCAAAGACCCTCACAAATATGGGTACTGGGGCAGGTCAGTTCAAGTTGTACGAGAGAGAGCGAGGACTAGTGTCACGGCTTGTAAGGGCGCTACTCACAGTGTCTGTAATTATACACTACCAGCTACGTGAGTATTACTTTACCCAATCCCAACCAAACGTGTCGAACTCCACAGATAAAATGGTGAAGCGGTGTGGAGCGTTGGTTGGATTTAAGTTATAGGATAATTCAAGGGACGTTAGAAGACTGTGAGTAGCCGGCGGGTCAAAGGTGAACCTACAGCCAGCCGCTTACCCTCCTCACCACCTCCAACTGCAAGCCTGTTGCAGCGTTTTCAAGCTTACTGGCTTAGTTCGTGTTGCTAATTCTTCAATCTCGAGGGGTTGACCGGATTTTGCAATAAGCCATTCAGTAAGCAGATCTGTGGAAGTGAATGCCAGTCAGCCTATCATCCAGCCTTGTCTACTGGCATCCACCTGCTCCTCCGTGCTTTGTGCATCGTTTACACGTCTTCCAGTCAGCCATTCACGTGGGGTAAGCCAGTCAGCCACCCAGCTTCTAACCAGCTCGAGGAGAGACGTAGCCACGCAGAGTAAGAAGTAGCCAAGTTCCTCTGAAGTATTGTCTATATCGCTTTGTGCTCCCTGTTGAGATGCTAAGAGTGGTTTCACCATTCCTGTGGCATAGAGTGGCTTATCAAGCACCTTCGTGGGTAGAGTGGCGGGCGTTGGCGCCAGCGAGTCATTCACCCACTCACACTCCTCCTCCACAAATGGCGATTCACAAGGCAGGGTGGCCGAAA
Source organism: Cherax quadricarinatus (assembly GCF_026875155.1). Taxonomy (NCBI): domain Eukaryota; kingdom Metazoa; phylum Arthropoda; class Malacostraca; order Decapoda; family Parastacidae; genus Cherax; species Cherax quadricarinatus. The sequence goes on along the minus strand of NC_069454.1, from coordinate 3,554,120 downwards.
AAGAAAAACTTTCCCATCATGTCACTCATCACTAGTCTTGCCAGAAGGGAGCTTTACACTACAGTTTTTAAAACTGAAACATTAACACCCCTCATTCTGAGTGCAGGCACTGTACATCCCATCTCCAGGACTCAGGTCCGGGCCTGCGGTTATCCCTGAATCACTTCTTAAATGTTACTTTGTCACACTCCAACAGCACGTAAGTATTAAAACCATTTGTCTCATTCCCTCCTATCAAACACGCTCAGCATGGGACTGCTGGAAGTCAAGCCCTCGCACACAATACCTCAAGTACCCCCGCCCTCCAACCTTTCCTAGGCCGCGACCCCTACCTGCTTCCTTCCACTACCAGACTGTACATTCTTGAAAGTCATTCTGTTTCGCTCCATTAGCTCCACATGTCCGAACCACCTCATCACCCTTCCTCAGCCTTGGACATCAGTTTATGGTAATCCGCACATCCTCCTAACTTCCAAAATACGAAATTCTCTGCATTATTCACACCCACACATGCCTCAGACCTGCCATCTCCACTGCCTCCTGCCTTCTCTCGCTGCAACATTCATCACCAACGCTCACACCCATATAGAGGTTGTTTGGTAACTATACTCTCATACATTCCCATCTTGCCTCCAAGGACAAAGTTCTTTGGTCTCACCGGACTCTAAGTAACCACTCCTCTTTTTCCCTCATTCAATTCTATGATTACTCATCTTTCATAGACCCCTCCGCTGAAAGTTCCCACTCCCAATATCTGAATAGTTCACCAACCGCCATACTACTCTCCCTCAATATTGATATTAAATCTTTCTCACCTATTCTTTTTTTATCCCTTAACCTTTCTTCTTTCCTGTATTTCCACCTTTATTTTATTCTTTTGCACACCCTACCAAATCATCACCAATCTCTGCAAACTTCTCTCAGAATCTCCAAGTGCCACAGTGTCATCAGCAAAATGAGCAGCTGTGACAACTCCCCACTTTGTGTTTGATTCTTTATTTTAACTCCACGCTTCATGCCAAGACCCTCGCATTTACTTCTTTACAACCCCATCTATCAATATATTAAAAACAACCATGGTTGACACACCACATCCTTGTCTAAGGCCTACTTTTACTGGGAAAAAATTTCCCTCTGTTCCTAATACTTCTAAACTTGAGCCTCACTATCCTCGTAAAAACTTTCATGCTTTCAGTAAAACTACATACACCACCATACACTTGAAACATCTGCCACATTGCCACCCTTATCCACCCTCGTCATAGCCTTTTTCAATCAATAAAGGCCACAAAGACCTCTTTTAGCCTTATCTAAATACTGTTCACTTATATGTTTTCACTGTAAAACACCAGGTCAACACACCCCCTACCTTTCCTAAGCATCCTTGTTCATCTGCTATGCCTATTCTCAGTTTTTACTCTTAATTCTTTCAATTATAACTCTACCATACACTTTACGGTTACACCTCAACAGACTTTATCCCCCTATAATTTTTGACACTCTCTTTTATCCCCTTTGCCTTTATACTATGGAACTATGCATGCTCTTGCAATCCCTAGGTGTTATATGTGGGTATTTATATGTGTGTATATAATGAGTGTATAATATAGTGTGGGATATATATGTGTGTATATATTGTGTGTATATATATGGGTGTATATTTATGTGTGTTATATTTATGTTTTTATATGTATATATATGTATATTATGATATATATGTTATATTTGTATTTTATTGTATAAATTATGTATTGATATATATATACTAGAGTATATATATTATATTATATATATATATATATTGTGTATAGATATACAGTGGACCGCGACCAGCAATATTAATCTGTTCTGAGTAGCTCTCGTTAGTCAGTATTATCGTTTTTTTGTCACAGTTAATTTTACCCTAAGAAATATTGGAAACAAATTATTCCATGCAAGGACACTGGAAAGTATTGAAAATTTTTTTTTTTACCACATGAATTAAAATTTTAATACACACAAACTGAAGATTACTGCACAGTTACATATGACAATTACCTTTATTAAGATCTGGTGATGAAGGACGGGATGGGTGGAGGGGAGAGGTGTTGTGTTAAGAAGGGGGATCCCTTCCATTAGCACTTGAGGCAGCACTGTCTTTTTCTGGGGGGTTCTTCCCTGTTCTTTTTAATGCCACTAGGGGTCAAGCTCAGAGTCACGGGACTTCTGTCGCAAACAATATCTGTCCATAGAGGCCTGTAACCTATCATTCCTTTATGACTTTCCTAAAGTGGTTAACAACTGTCGTCAGTGTAATAGTCACCAGCCCGGCTTGCAGTAGCGTGTCAGGGTGATTTCATCAAAAAAGGTTTGCACTTAAGCCAATTTGCACACATTTCCTTTATTCTTTAGATTGTAGGCAACTTCTTCAAATTTCTTCTCCCCTCCTCTGTGAAGCAGTTTTTCTCAGGTGTTGCCATCTAGCTGTGTGAAGTATGATTAGCAGCTCATCAGTGGTTAGTTCTTCACTGTCCTCCACCACCAACTCTTTCCACATACTCCCACTTTTTTTTTTTTTTTTTTTTTTTTTTTTTTTTTTTTTTTAACCTCCAACCCCAAGGACTTCCCCAATGCCAATTGGATTCCTGAACTGGCATAGGATTCTCAGGGTTAGCCTCAAACCTTCAAATCCCTTTGGTTTACACATTCTGGCCACAGTTTTTTCTCCTAGCAGAGTTCTTTGTCCTCTAGTCCATTCCTCCAAGCCGTACCTATAATGTTTACACATTTGGGAGGTAAAATGATCTTTCAAAACTCTCTAAGAGTCAGTTGAGTTTCTGAGGTCACTACAAAGCATCTTTCAAATATAGCTTTTTGTGTACAGTTCTTGAAGTGGTGAAAATAACTGCTGGTCCATGAGGTGCAGGAGAGGAGTGGTTTTAGGAGGCCAAAAACTTCACCTTAATTAAGCTCATGTCCAGAAAGTCGAATCCACAAAGTCTTGATGGATGTGACCAGGAGCATGTATAATTCCAGGAGGACTTAGGTCTAATTTCTTTTCAATTAGGTTAATTTTTTTCCATTGGGGGCAAATGCTGATGTTAACATGTCATAGAAAATGTCCCTAGTGACCAATGCCTACTGTTTGACATCCACAGCACAACAATTAGCCTTGAGGACATTGTTTTTCCTCGAACACTATGGAGTTTAAGAGTGATACACCAATAAAGGCTTCACTTTGCAATCAACATCTAGCATTGGCAAACATCAACAGTTATATATACATAATACATAAATACAAATTCTTTCTTGTCAACACACCGGACCGCCATCCCACAAGGCAGGGTGGCCCAAAGCGAAAAAAAAACAAAAGTTTCTCCTTTCACATTTAGTAAGATACAGGGACCCCGGTGTTTAACGATATTTTTTCACTCCAGAAGTATGTTCAGTGCCAGTACTGACTAATTTGTTTCCATAATGAAATATTGTTGAAGGTAGATTAGTCAATTCAGACCCCCCAAACATACACGTACAAACGCACTTACAAAATACACTTACATAATTGGTCGCATTCGGAGTGATCGTTATGCGAGGGGTCCACGGTATACAGGAGAAATGGGTTACTAGCCCCTTGCTCTGGGCATTTTTAGTCGCATCTTACAACACGCATGGCTTAACGGGGGAAGAATTCTGTTCCACCTTCATGGAGTAAGAGGAAATAGACAAGTACTTGAAGACGATAGAAGAAAACCAGATGGGTTTGCATATATATATATGCTTGTAACTTGTAGTGTACCTTGACTTAAGAGTAAGTAGAAGTTGCCAATACGTACTGAAATTGGCATGTTTATGAGACCAGGGAAAAGACACCAGCAATCATACCATCATGTTAAACTATTACAGGCTTTTCCGTTTTACACTCGCTTGCAGGACGGTTAGTACCTCCTGGGGGTTTGCAGTCTACCAACCTACTACTTGAACTAATATATATTTACGTTGACCCCTTGCATACTGACGATGCTACCGTACCAATCCGCATACCGCTCGCTGTTTTCGCAAAAATTTTGCCTCCCATCCCGCCAAGAACCCGCTCACCGCTCTTCGTTGAGGACGCATCGAATGTGCGGCCTGAGCCACGCTTACATGTTCCGCCGGTGGCATTGTATACCAGCCAGCCTCCGCGGTAACATCCACAGCATACAATCGGAACATTTCGTTATTATACCGGGGTTTTTGGTGATTTTTTTCTGGAAAATAAGTTGACCATGGGCCAAGAAGGTCTAGTGCCAACCTTCAGCAATAAGGGTGAGAATTACTATAAGAGATGAAGAAAAAAGATCATTGATAAGTATGAAAGTGCGAGTGAGTGTCTCCGAGCTGGCCTGGTTGTATAATAAACCCCAATCAACCATCGCTTACTATTGGTGGTACAGCTGCTTGCTGCTGCTGTTACCCGTCAGCTGCTGCTGCACTGTCGCTGCTGCTGCAGTGTCAGCTGATGCTGAACGGTCGATGCTGCTGCTGTTGTACCACCGGTCAGCAGCTGCTGCTGCTGTAGTACCGTCGCTGCTGCTGTTGCATCGTCTGCTGCTGCTTAGCATCGTTGCTGCTGCTGTAGCATCGTCTGCTGGTGCTCTTAGCATCGTATGCTTTGCTGTAGCATGTCTGCTGTGCTGTTAGGCATCGTCTGCTGCTGCTGTAGCATGTCTGCTGTTTTGTAGATCGTCTGCTGCTGCTGTAGCATCGTCTGCTGCTAGGCTGTAGCATCGTTGTGCTGCATGTAGCATCGTCCTGCTGCTGCTGTGTAGCATCGTAAGATGCTGCCTTTAGCATAGTCTGCGGCTTCTGTTGAATCGTTATGCTGCTGCTTGTAGCATCGGTCTGCTGCAGCTGTAGATCGTCTGCTGCTGCTGTAGCATGTCTGTGCGCTGTGTCGCATCGTCTGCTGCTGCTGTGCATCGTCTGATGCTGATGTAGCAATGTTGTATGGGTGCCTGTACCACCGTCAGGCTGC